>OW679203.1:64311522-64441203 GCA_940337035.1 Agriotes lineatus
CTTCAATATATGAATTTTTCTCTTGTACCACACATACACACAGAGATTATTATATTTTTTTACACAATATCAGTTTCCATCAGAAATTCTAAATTTACAGGTTGCAACGGTAAATCATTATTCTCATTATTTACATTTTCAAAACCTTCATGCTATGGACAGGAATCACCTTCGGAATCACCACTTCCTATTTATTCTACTGATTCGGAAGTTGTTGAGTCAATGTCCTCCTACCTTGTTCATCTGCATACAATGGACAGGATCACCACTTTCTATTTATTCTACTGATTCGGAAGGTGTTGAGTCAATGTCCTCCTCTCTTGTTGGAGTCTAGGAAAATTTATCTAAAACAATTCATCGAATGCAATTAATCAAAACGCAATTCATCGAAACAACAATTCATTGAAAGGACAATTAATCACCACTTTCTATTTATTCTACTGATTCGGAAGTTGTTGAGTCAATGTCCTCCTTTCTTGTTCGAGACTAGGAAAATTTATCCAAGACAATTCATTGAATGCAATTAATCGAAACGCAATTCATCCAAACAACAATTCATCGAAAGGACAATTAATCGAAATGCAATTTATCGAAATACAATTCACCGAATCAACAATTCATCGAACAGAAAATTCACACATTCACACACAGATTATTGTACTTTTTACACAATATCACTTTCCACCAGAAATTGTAAATATATAGGTTGCAATTGTAAATCATTATTCTCATTATTAACATTTTCAAAACCTTCATGTTATGGACAGCAATCACCACTTTCTATTTACTGTACTGATTTGGAAGTTGTTGAGTCAATGTCCTCCTTCCTTGTTCGTCTGCATGCCATGGACAGGAATCGCCACTTACTATTTATTCTACTGATTCGGCAGGTGTTGAGTCAATGTCCTCCTGTCTTGTTCGAGTCTAGGAAAATTCATCGAAAACAATTCATCGAAACACAATTCATCGAATGCAATTAATCGAAACGCAATTCATCGAAACAACAATTCATCGAAAGGACAATTAATCACCACTTTCTATTTATTCTACTGATTCGGAAGGGGTTGAGTCAAAGTCCTCCTGTCTTGTTCGAGTCTAGGAAAATTCATCGAAACATAATTAATCGAAACCCAATTCATCCAAAGGACAATTAATCGAAATACAATTGATCGAATCAACAATTCATCGAACAGAAAATTCATCGAATTTTTGCATTATAGGATTGTCATCAACTCTTTTAAGGATAACATTATTTTTTGTTTTGAGTGTAATTACATCGAACAAATCTTAGGGAATTGCAGCATGTCGTAGCATGCTTAAGTCAACAGCCATTTTACGCCATGCGCGTTACTTATGTTTACTTTTAAATCAGTATTCTTTTTTTTAATAGGTATATTTAAAGGTTATATCAAATTTCGTTGGTAAGGGTGTTTCACAGCAGGAATACGAATAATTGCTTCCGACCTCTATAAATGTTAAAAAAAAACAAAAAACTTAACTTAACACGACAGCGACATGCTTCAAGTCCTAAGCTTTGATAAAGTGTGAATGAAAGTTCGGGTGGATTTGTTCGGAATAATTAAACTCAAAACAATTTTAAAAAACTAAATATATTATAAAAAACCTGATGAAATCCCTACAATGCGAAATTTCGACGAATTTTCCTTTCTATGAATTGTTGATTCGATGCATTGTATTTCAATAAATTCAATTTCGATTAATTGCTTTTTGGATGAATTATTGTTTCGATTAATTGTATTCGATGAATTGTGTTTCGATGAATTGTTTTCGATGAATTTTCCCGTAACGGCCTTGTTCGTCCGCTTCTATAATTTCTTCTTTATTTTTTCCAGCTCTGATGTTCTTCAGCAACTTTCTGTTTCTTGTATTTTTATCCGTTTTTGTTCTTGTTCTTTCTTTTTCTCAACTTTTATTTCAGCTTTCTGTCGTGTATGTTCTTCTTTCTTCTGGTAATACCTAATAGCTTGGGGCGATGTTAGTACGGTAGGGATTTTTATTCTTTCTACCCTTTAAGATGGCCAAAATAGCACTCGCTTAAATGAAGACGATGTAGTAGGATCTGTAATGGTTGTAGATTTCTGATTTCCATATGTATTTTTTTTTAATACTGGTGTCTGAAATCCAGATGGTTGTGGTTCCGCTACGAAAATCTCAGATGTTTTTGTGTTAGTGCAGCTATATTTTCAGATGATGGTGGTTCGGCTGCAATACTTTCATTTAATGGCAACATCTTCTCTGTTGATTATTTTCTGAAGTTTTCGGAATTTCTTGCAGGGGTGGCTGAAGAGTACCACGTAATAAATTGAGGCGCTTACAGTAAGATTTATTATTACTGTGTTTCCAAATGTTGTAGAGAGACAATTCTCCATTGGGTCCTTTTCAATCACCTTCACTATTTTTAAACCAATTTCATTCTCTAAATATAGAAGACATATTTAATATCATTTATACTGTTGGCGTGGGAGTATTTAGTGGCAAATATATAGCTTGGCGATTCCAAGATACTAGCCCGCATTTCTTCGTTTTGTAAGATTGAAGTATCCCTTTTTTCCATAACTTCTTGTTAAAGTGCAGGATTTTTTCTTTATCTTCTTTTCCGTACGAGCCATTCTCTAGTCTCGCACCTGTTTTCTCCAGTCATTTTTTAAGCTATAAGAAACTGCGATGTTCGTGGCTTGAATAAAGTGAGTAGCGTTAGGATATAACGCAATCAACATTACACCATTCTTCGCGCAAAATTCTGACAAGTTCTGACCGGACAACAGGAAGATGGGAGGTTGATTGCCCAAATTGATGGAACTGCTTCAGCGAGCTGTACCGGTATTCTCTTACCTATACCAATATACAATTCTTGGAGCATAACGGCCAGTAAGACAATTATTTCTTCTTTTTTATCATCAGCCTTGTTCAAGAAACTGTTTTGCTGCCTTTTTCAGTCAATACTTTACCACCTTTGGGGTTCCTGTATAGAAGGCAGCTTCATCTGCATGAAATACTCTTTTTATTCAATGTAGAGCCATACCTCTTTAAACCATTAGCGCTAAATTTTCGATGGTCACATTTCTTTAGAGAACGAGTTCAGGTTTGGTAGATCTCATTTGTAATTCTGCGATTGCTGGTTCGAAACAGTTTATACCTTTTTTTTGCCTGGTGCTTTTTCCAACTACAACCTATTTATACTGTCCTGACAACAGTGGTGGAAACCAGCCCTGACCATGGCAATTGCCCTACCAGAATGTTTTCTTGTTCAGCGGTGAAAACACCAGTTGGGCCCATTCTTTTTTCACTGATAGCTTTCCCTTAACTTTATACATATTTCTGCAGTGTCCATTGTGCCATTCCCCATTCATTTTGATATAAGCTTCTTGAACAATTGGTAAATTATATACTTATGACAACCAATAAAGAAACGAAGAAATAAGACGCAAGACAAATGCGGAAGATGTTATAAAAAGAATAGCTCATTTGAAATGGAGGTGGGTTGGACACGTCGCCAGACAGAAAGAACTAAGGTGGACAAAACGGATTTTGGAATGAAGACCCAGAAGGAATAACAGAAGTGTAGGTCGTCCGCAAAGAAGATGGATTGACGACATAAAAGAGATAGAGAAGTATGGAACAGATATGGTGAGGCTTATGTCCAGGAGTGGACTTCAGAAAGCTGAAGAAGAAGAAGAAGAAGAAAGACAATCATAATTACTTAATTAAGTAGTTGCATGGAGGTACTTACATCTAAATTTTCCTGATTGGCAATCAATCATTCAATGGCAACCAAAGGCTGTGCATCACCCTGTGTGGTTTTCGAAGAAACATGGTTATATTCCTTCCTCCCAGATATAATTTGACAACACTTCTTTTGTAATCCGGCTGGTGTGTCCTCGTTCCAGGTTCAGTCACCATAGTTCTGGTTTTATTTGCAGAAAGAACTCCGAACTAAATCTTTTCAAATGAACGTTGCAATTTTTTTAAGCATCACGAGCCAGAAAAGGGGTTGAATTTATTGTATTTGCGCTCGGGTAATTCTTGAACTTGTTTAGCAACTATGTTCCATAGGGTATTATCGACACCCTCCTTATATTCCTCACCATTTTGCGTCTTATATTGTACCCCCCCCCCCCAATCTTCAGAATGTTCATAATTGCTTCAAAGGATCTCCTGTTGTCCAGTACATGATTTATTTTACCACACAATGCGCTAAAATGTCTCCAGACGTCACACCTTTCGGAACTAGTTATGAAATGGAGGTATTTCATGAAAAGTTCTTTTTTACATCAAATTGACATGCGAAGAAGCGAAAGCACCTTCTTGATTTTCAATACATGGACATTTATTTTACACGACATTTATAATTACCTACATCTGTTTAAAGTTTCAAGGACAATTTTTTGTTAAAACTAGACTAAATCTGGTATAAAACACGTTTAGGAAATACCTCCTTTTGTGTAACTTGCATTAGGCATTTTCTGCTGTAACTGTAGCATAGTTACTCTGAAAATAAGGAGAAGTAAAAAGATATACCGTATGGGTATATCAGTTTTCATATACTGACCTCACACTCTCAATTGTCAGAAAGGTGAAATCCTCCTGATATATTACGCGTTTCCTGGCAATACCACTACTATACATTTTTACTAGCAAACAGTGAAACACCACGTTGAGACGTATGCACTAGCTGTATGTTGACATGGTTTAGTGTTTAGTGAAAATAATATAAAGTCAGCTGCAGACTCTGGAGACGTTAGTTAGCCTTGGGAACTCTGGATTAAATTTTTGGTATTCTTTAGTAGTATCACTATTCATTTTTGCGGAGTCATATTTTTTCTTCACTAACATATCCGTGGAAGTAACTTCAGGTAGACGTAAAATCTGTCAAAGTAGCATCCATTTTACACCAACTTTAGTTGAAGAAATCACAAAAAGGCAACCCTGTTGCAGTCTTCCAAAGCTATGTAGCTATGTGGTATCTCGGCAGTACCGGCTGAAGAATACCGCCTCAGGGCTTCGGCGTTACGTCACAAGTAGGTCGAATTGGTCAATGATTAAATTTACTGCACCTCGTACTCTGCCTCGAGCCTCGAGGCAAAACCCTCAATTAATTAAATAATTGGCCAATCCGACCTACTTGTGGTGACGTCACGCCGGCGCGCTGAGGCTTTGTTTTTTAGCCGGTATTGACCTTGGCCGCTAACGGTCGTTGGTGTTTATGTCAGCTATTACTAAACTTTGAAGCATGACTTTATTCACTGTTGTTTTGAACAGTTAGACAGTGGACTGTCCCAACCATTGTATTTACTGTTCTTCTTCTTGCAGCTCGTTTACCATGAACCTTCGCTGCAGTAAGCTGCATGTTTATTGGTGACATAGAATCACTATTAGGTGGTAGGACTCTTGGTTTATAGTTATTTATGTACCAAGGGTATTATGAATATGTTTCTGCCCGAGGGGTATAAACATTAGGTAATGCCCGCGGTGCGTACAACGTTTTACTTTCTTTCCACTTTGAATGCGTAAATATTTTGATAATCTTGACAAATTTGAGAAACAGTCCAAAATACCCTTGGTCGTTACGGACTGCTTTATATACCTAGTATCACAGATAAAAAAAATACATAATAGATACTTTAAATAAAAATACTATATTAGTAGCCACCCAGTGTGCACATCCCCGTTTAACTAACGTTGAAATATAACCTTGGACCAAGCGTTATATCAACGTCGAAGTGTCGCGAAAATCAACCTGTTTTTCAACATTATGTTGTTGATTCTGCAGCCTATGACGGTATTTTAACGTTTAAGTAAGAACAAAAACAAGACCGTTATCTGCGGACGTTATAACTTATAATGCTATGCAAAACACGTAAGTTTACAAAATTATATGTTAACGTTGTAACGTCATTGCTTTTTCACCAGAAAATGTACGTACTTTATAAGTTCAAACATTTTTTAGTTAGGTGCTAACGTTATAAGCAGGTTATATTTTAACAACAATTTCAACTTGTTTTTTTACATTGAAACGTCGTTTTATTTAATACAAAAGTGCATTCAGGTCACCAGACAAAGGAAAGCAACGGCTTGTTAGCATACTGCATAACGCGCTTCAATTGTTCGGCACTATCATGTGACCACTGACCTTACGCATGATAGGCGAGTTGAGCACACGTGCTTCTTGCCGACATTAGTGAAGAAGGGTACAGCTTACGTGTGTTTGTGAATGTCAAGTCAACGTTTAACATTAACTGCTGGTCTAATATGCACTTAAAAGCAACTACATCAAAACGTAATGTAAAAAGGTTATATAAACGTTGTGTTAACGTAATGTGGAAAATGTTAAGTTTTTATAAACATCATGTCTGCATTTCACGTTCACTGCTGGTTTAAAAAGCACCTAAAATCAACGACATAAAAACGTAATGCAAAAACGTTATTATCAAGTTATTGTAACAACGTTATATGGATGTTAAGAGGCGACTACTAATCTAAGAAAGCGTTTTATATTAACGTAATATAAAAAATGTTAACTGTTCGTGCTTTTATATCGTTTTACATTAACTGACGGTCTAAAAGGCTTGCAAATCAATGACATAGCGCCGTTATATAAAGACGCTCAATAAACGTCGTAACCAGCACGTTTTTAATAAACGACATAATTACGTAAGTGGTAAAAATAATTACTAAAAATCAACGATTACTTTAGGTTGAGAAACACAAGGCTCCGTCATCGCAACGCCACGTCTTAAAATTTAGTTAATTAAGTTCAATATTTAGTAATAAATCAACCACATGCTTTATCTAAATGCAACTATATGAAATGTTTAACAGTAGCAACAAATCAATTTATGTAATTTAAAACTTCGTGTTTTTGGAAATTAGCTTTTTGACCAGGATAGCGTGTGAAACAGCTGGTTACTAATATTGCTATATTGTAAGAATATGTCTTAACTGTTTTGTTATCAATATGAGAATGGTTACAGTAACAAACACGAAATGATAGATGAAGTTACAATAAATTGCAGTTACACTAACAATATTTCTATTAACAAGCATAATATTGTTATCACTACCAATAATGTTTTTAGTAAACTGCGATTATATTATTTGTTCACCCTTCTTCTAAGAATGGATTCGAACTTCATTTGTTTTTATTGTTGCCTGATGTAATGCATACCAAAGCCACGTGTTTTGATTGTTGCATGAACAGTGGTTAAAACAAATAATCGTAGCGGTGTTAGTCATTGAAATTTGATATTTATTGTGGCGCTTGTTTATAGATACAAGAAGAACGTGATTCCAGAATTACTGCATGAAGTATTATCTTAATATTCATAGTCTTTCTACCCTTGATATAAGCTGAAGCTCGTTTTACACCATTAAGTCTCACCGTTTTTTAAAATTTTGTCAATCATCTTCCTTTGAGGGAGGCTTCTGGTTTTCTTCCATTCATCGAGTTTCTAGATGGATCGAACGATATTACTTCTAAATAACAAATGATTTTTCAACATTTCGGAGTTGATCAAGCTGTTCTTAATAGTTTAACCCTGCTGGTTTTAGTTCTCTCCCACTCTCTGGCTGCATTTTTACGATGTGTGTAGAATCGCTAATGAGGTGATTTACATGAAATTGTCAATATCTCATGACTGATCCCGACGTATCCCCGTTACTCATGATTTGGTGAGATTAAACTAGGAAATGGTAAACATAGTGTAGGAATTAAATTAATTTAAACAAAAAGGTAAAAAATAAAAATATTTATTGAACTAAAAGTTATAAACAAAGAAAACATTAATATCAATAAAACAAAAAAAATTAAACAGAACCAAGGAGTATTCTTTTGTACAATCTGGAATAATAGGAAGTAATAATGAGTAATACTGAGTAAAGTGAGTGTTTTTTGATTGATAGTGGGCGATTGTGAATAATAATTGAGTAACACTGCGCGCGCATTCGAAAGTCTTCAAGAACAAATTCCTCAATGGGCAGTATATGCATTTGAATTCTGTGAAAACGCATGTTGCGCGTTTTGACTGAGACAATTTAGATATCAAAAATACGCATAATAGTAAAAATAATGTAGGAAAGGGTGATATTGACATAATATTGATTCAAGACTACTATAATGTTGATTAATATTTGACATACCCAAAGGTGAACTCGAAGTACGTACACAATAAAATGAACACCGATATGGATACGGAACCAAAAGATTTTTACATCAAGGCTTCGAGTATTTGCAAAGATTCACCATTTGCAGAAATTAAAGTTAAGGCGATAAGACTAAAGTAGTAAATCCCCATTATACTGGCCTGCCCAGCAGGCACGTACGTTTAAAATACGTCGAATGGACGTTGACAATGTTGAAAAGACGTTATTCGTTGAAAATTAAACGTTGAATTTTAGTTAAACACTTAACCTCATCTACTTAACCTAAATTAGCCGTTGATTTTTAGTAAATCTTTTTACTATTTGCTATTTGCGTAACTATATCGTTTATTAAATGTGTTGGCTACGACGATCTGTTGATCAATTAGATATGAATTTTGATGATTTCACTGATACGAGAAACTCCTCATCTTCAGAATTCGATGAACATAATGACGATCAAACTGATATATACATATTAATACTAGAAAAATATTATGGGACCAATGAGATAATGCGCATGAATGACCTGTGTAAAGTCTAAACTTCATTTGTTTTCCCGGTCCAGGGCAGGTGACACTGGTATTATATATAAAGAGTGCATCTCTTATGGTCCACTGGAACTAAGCGTAAGTTGGCAATTCGAATAAATAACGCCCTGCTCGTTAACCAATGTTCTTGGTACCGCCACTAATAGGTTTATACATTATTACCTATAGTTCTATATTCTATATTTTTAAAGTTCATGTTATATTAGCTTCTCTTCTTCTTTTTTTTTGTAAATTATACAGAGCTGTACATGGTGCTGGCGATTATTTATTTTTTAATATTACCTTCCAAGTATGTGTTCTACTAGTTATTTTAAGAACTACACCTGTCCACATGTTTATTTTCTTCCCTTCTTTTTTTTATTTTCGATAACATCATGGTTATACCATTCGGTGCTGTATAAAACTGTAAATGTGACAAACTCCCTGGCAAACTATCAGTCATTCTCAAAGCAATCAATCAAAACTAGTTGGGCGGCTACCATAAGATTATAATTATTGAACGTGTGACTAAACAGGAACTATAAATATTTTGTAATGCTATAAACTAAAAAAAAAAAAACTTTAGAAAATGATCTTGATAATATAAAAAAAATCTGTTCTCGGCCGATTGTGATTATTAGCGGCCTAGTGAGTATTATGGGTATTGTCAATACCACCTGAAGAACAAGGCCGAATTCGTCATTGAATTATCGAGCCTCTTATCTATCTCCAAGAGGCTCGATAAATTCAACAATTGGCCAACTCGGCCTTCTCCTGTGCTGACGTCACGCCGGAGTGCTACGGCCTTGTTATTCAGGTGGTATTGGTATTGTGCATTGTGGGAGGCGCATGTGACGCGATAGACAGACGGTCCCTCGCCGGCCTTGGTATTGTATTAGGGGCTGATGCTTGTATAATTTAAGTAATACTTGCGTAATTGGTAATATTGGTAATTGAGTATTACTTGAATAATACTCGAGTAATAATGAGAATTAATCGTAAAATTAGTACTCGATGGAGAAAAATAATCGTAGTGGTGATAGTAATTAAAATTGCATGTTTATTGCAAACTGTTGTTTATAGATACAGGAAGAACGTGATTTGAAAACTCCACATTTAGTAACTTCTGTATGATGTAATGTTTTAAAGTAAATGTTCCTACTCTGGAAAACAACGAGTTTTTACATTCTAACCTTACTTTGTAGTTATCAGAGACAGGTTTTTAGCAATAGCAGTGTATGATATACACAGGAACATCAAGAAAAGTATCAAGCAAGGGTCCTGGAAGCTTTAAAAAAATTGATTCTGTCATATGCTTTGTATTAATATTAAATGTCATAAAAATCGTAATTCGGGTTAGTATTTGTACATTTCCATTTCCTTGTAGATCTTATTTGATATATGCTGAAGCTTATTAAACGCCAACGAGTCGTTCCACCGTTTTTAAAATCTTCTTTCGGGGATAGACCTGCAATTTCGACATGCCTACTGTCTTATTGGTTTCTGGTTTTTGCCCACTCCACTCATCGAGTTGGATTTTACAGTCTCTTCTGTCATCATATTTGAATAAAAAGAAGTTATTTTTAAACCTTTCGGATGAGTTGTTTAAGTTGTTCTAACAAGGTTAACCCTGCTGTCTTTAGCTCTATCGTGTAAAATTACTATGAGATAATAATATTTGGAATCGTCAGGTCTGATTTCGACGTATCCCATCACTCAGAATCTATAGATCTAGTGTTCTTCCTTTTTCGAGAAGCGACAGGGTAATTGGGGACGATGCCATGTAATATAGCAAAATAAATAGCAATTAGAAAAGTGACATCCATTTCCTGGGATTTTCTCGTCCAAATCGTATTTCGATACGTCATCGTCAGCACGAAGTTCTAAAATTGTAGAATATCGATTGTGCCTTTTATTGTTACAAAAGAGACAGAAACAAGGTAGTGTGCATTATGTCAACAAAGATCTTTCACCGTTCCGTATGTATGGAAGAATAAATGTTTGTTTCTTAACAGTCTGGTCACTAACTTGATTGACAAAGATAGTAAAATACGTATTAGTGACACACTACCTTGGTGGTGCAGTGTATAGCGTGCCAGGCTTATAATAAACAAGTCTGTGGTAGGGTACTGAGGATCACCATTCTAAGTTGGGATACAATTAACATCGCTCTCCTCTGAATAGCGGTCCATGCGGTAAAGTAACAAGACTACACACAGTACATAACACACACACACATGACCTGAAGGTAGGACGAGGGGCCTGCCGTGAAACTTAAGTGCGCTTGATTCACCCTCCACCCAAAAATCCAAACATATTAGTTGCTGGCGGCTTTGGTTTAGTTTTGTCGTTGTGTATTCACGTGTTCTTGGGTTACTTGGATGATCTGCCATTTCTACCATTTTGAGTAACATATGTAGATGTATAAGTTTTTCCTGCAGCGTCATCTGTCAGATTTTGTTGATCTTCTGGGAATGACCGATTTCTGAAGACCAATCCATGAAATTGACATCCGATTTTATTCAGTTTATATTTCTTTGAATGAGTGTACCGTATGCAATAGATTACAGGGGTACTTAGTCCTCAAAGCGGTGTGCCCATTGTGCTGCCTATATGTTTGTGTGTGGCCTTGCTACTCTTCATAATTGATTAGTCTTCAGATGAGAGCCATGTTAATTGCCTCTCAACGGCCAAGTTTAACAAATGCATATTGAAGAATTTGAATTATGTTTTGACAAGCGATATGACACACTTGCCTTTTGCTACCACGATCTTTTTCCTTTGTTTGAATTTATTTCAAATATCACAGTTGTAATGATAACAACCGCCACTTTTATAGACAACTTCAGCACCATCCATAGCACTTATGCGAACAGATGTCTCGGTGCAGGTGTTTGAATCGCAGACAAAATTTCCATAGAGCGTAAGGCGAAGTTTGTTCGCTTTGGACTATGTAACTGCCAGTGCTAACGAACTAACGATCAAGTTCTTTCGGCCGTTAATTAAACTTATTAGTGCGAGCAAGTCGAAGCTCTAATTTAGTCCTAACCCTTTTAGTGTAAGGCCCATAAACACGTGCCTTCTTCTGACAACCGAATGGGCTTATGCAACTTTAACTCGAGTTAATTTTATTAAGCTCTGTCCTACTCCGCTTGTGTTTGGTAGCAATGTGAGACAAGGGTATCGGCGTCCAATCCCATTAAAAGGGCGAGAACTGTGATTTAAAGTCGATGTATGCAAACCCCTTACGCCCACGCGACGTGACCTGTCTTGTGTGCAGCGATAATCTAATTGGCTTTTTATATGGCGTATTGCACTGAGAAATTAGTTTGTTTTTCAAAACTGCACAAGTTACATTAAACCTTACTGATTTTGAGTGGGTTCTTGATGTACAACTTGAACAGACGTTTGCAACACCTGAATATTACGAGAAGCTAAACGGTCCAAGTGTTTGTTGTTCACTTGTTGATCTCGTACTTTTATTACTGCCATTAAATGTAACGGCTATTAAAAAGTATTAGTACCTGAAAGCACATCGCTTATCATTGCTGATTTTTAAATTTAAAAAACAAACCGAGTGATGTTAATGTAGTTTGATGGGAGAAAACAATCAGGTGAAATAAAATACGTCTCTGAGCTAGGTTGAGAGTTCGTTATTATAAAAACGACATTATTACCCCTATGGAAAGGGAAAGGGGTAGATTTTATGATAAGCTTCGACGTATTCTTCCTAGTGTAAAGGTATTTTTTCTTAGTTCAACGAGTTAAGTCAGTCACCTTGTTGGGATGCGCCCGAAGGGGATCGATAAAGAACACATCATGCAGTTAAAACCTGCCTTAGGCCAACTATAAGTGGAAAAAGATGAAGAAGTATATTTGATGTTCTTTCCCTTTCTTCTTCTTCTTTTTCTTCATCCATAACGTATCTTGTAAAAAAGGAAATTATTCAAATACTTGTCGATACAATGGAGAGGGGAGTGGGCTATTATTACTTCTCTGAACCCTAATGGTCAGCGTCCTCTCGAATTTTGTATTTGTATATCCATGGTTTTTACCTCCAACCTGTAAGGGGCAACTTCGACGCTGTCTTTTTACCTTTCAATCGTTTTATTGTGCAATACAGAAAAGAGCGTGTTATTACGGTGTTAGTTATATCTAGATCTCTTTTTTGGAAGTTTCTGTGGTCATGAACAACACCCACTCTATCCCTACTTGAAGAACTATGAGAGATGGGGGTGGGGGTAGATTCTATCATAACTTTATTGGTGTTCTTTTATCTGTTGCTATGTCACTGGTACCTGAGTTTGTTATTGTTGAAAACGAAGAGTTGCAAATCTTCCGGAAATTTGACTTAGCGAAAAAACCGATTGCCCAGAAAATGTTATCTACATTTTCTTGAAGCACTAAAGATGTTTTTTTTATCAAAATATCGATGACGAGGAATACACGGAAGCAGTAACAATAGCTGATTCACAGTTGTTGGAATCAGACGCTCACTAAATAGTTTTATCAGTAATTCATAATAGGCTATAACTTCAGTATAGTAGATAGGGGCGTGCCAATTTTTTAATACTACATTTTTTATATTTTTATGAATTGTGTTTCCACAGACAATTGTTTTTGGAATTGTAATTTGTTTTATACAAAACAATATGCACATCGTGGCATCGCCAAATTCAGAAAGTATCATTTGTTTTCCTTTGAAACGGCATTAAAAGCACTATTTTAAAAATGTATTTTGTGCATAGGTACCTTAGAAAATCAACTTTTTTTAAAAATTTCCGGTTTTTCCGAACGTCTAACTCTCAAAATTTGAATATTTGTTAGCTAAAAGCCAATTATTAAAATTTGTTTGAAAATGTAAGTGGAGAGATAGAAATGAAACGTTTAAGGCTTATAAATTTTATATTTTACAGGCTACTTAAAAAATCTCCATTGGCGTGAAGACACAACGCCCATTGCTTCAGTAAGTTTTATCTAGATCTCTTTTTTGGAAGTTTCCATTTCTTAATAATGGCGTTAATAGTTCCAATGCAAATATGAACAACACCCACTCTATCCCTACTTGAATAAGCCTATATTCAAGAAAAATGTTTTCCACACACTTAACAGTGTCTGCAGTTTTTACAAAACTGTCCATTTTTTAAAGACGTGACATGTTGTTTCCGTGTTCTTTACATTCCACAAATTTGTGTCGACATTTCACAACTGCCGTTTTTGAATAGCAAGCTCTCCATAAGCACCAAGCATTCTTGTATGAACTTCTTGACGAGAAAACCTCTCTAAAGTTAAAAGTTGGATTACAGCGCATTGTTCTTATCTGGACGGATTTTTTATTGTAAAGGGTATTTTAAAAATCCTTAGAATTTAATATAACTACAATGTTACTTATCCAAGAACACGTTACCATTCAGCCTTGTGTTTCAGTTGATCCATCCGAATGGAACTCTTGTTGTTTCTTTAGTAAAACGTATTTTGTCAGAACTGGTCTTCGCCTCGATGGTTTAAGAATTGTATATAGAAACAAGAAAGATTTATTTCTGGAGATAAGGGAGGACGTAACACACTACAAGATCTCCTATCTCCACATTTACCAAAATATAGCATTCCATAATTTTATGGGTATCGACGTTCGTTTTGCCTTCTAAATCCGACATCGAAAATCCCCATCGATAAGTTTAAAAGCACGCGAAAGGGTTTTTTCGCGAATAATTTCGCTCCTATCGGCTTTACGATAAAAACGCTTATATATCAGGATAAAGCTAGTAATTTTGTTACAAGAAGGTATCTTAGTCTCTTAAACTGTTTTCATACAAGAAACCGTTTGTAACGCGGCCTCTTACTCCGAGCCTTACACTTACTAAATTATCACTTTACAATGCCCTGGGTTCGCTAGCTTAATCAGTCCGTGTGCTATGAGACTCTTTTTTCATTCCCAGAGTGGCTAAGGGTAACTAATATTGTTTAAAGCCACGCTCGTGGACACCTAAAATGTTGTACTCACCAATGCAAACACTAATGACAATAAAAATCCCAACAATTTACAATGAATACATACAATCTGTAAATAAACAGGAACACACAAAGAAAAAGGTACATGGAAACGAATACACAAAGTAGTTATACACTACGCATAAGGGAGTACCCTATTAAATGACGAGCGTTTAATAGCGCCGCAAAGTTAATTTTACGCACCCAAAATAGTTTGTACCTGCAGTCGTCTATTCTTGTTTTCGTGGGGACGAGTTGTGATTCTTCGCCTCCAAATGCACACGCAGCAAAATGACGTCAAGCCGTCCGGTAGTTGACCCTTATCAGTCAGCGACACATTCGCTGACAATTGCGCAATTCTCACATAGGACTAACCTGGTTTCCTTTATTGTTCCTCCCGTAGCCCAGGAAACGCTGCTGTCGAAACGGCCTTTGAGCTTGTCGATTCGGCAGTCGTTAGCGTCTTCAAGGAGCTGCTAAACTTCCTGGTTGGCCCCTGTCGGAGGTCTCTAGTTAAACCGTGGGGTTAACACGTACCACTTCACTTGGTTCGCTATTTGCGAACCATTTAGCCCGCGCTGTTCGCAGGCTTTTTAGCTTCGTTGCGTTCGCCGACTTTGGCGCGAATGAATCCTCTTGCAGGCCTCTAGCGTTGATTCACATACCGACCGGTTATTCCCCGAACTAAACTGCACTGTCGACGCATTCTTTCATGCGGCGCGTTACACCCTATACTCGTTGACTGCGTATACATCAATTATTACTTTATAGTGCTAAACTAAATGAATAAACACAAGAAAACTTACTGTCAGGCTTTATTGCTAATTAACATGTAATGAAAAGATGTAAAATGAGTAAAGACAGGTGACACGAATTGACCCGTTTCACGTTTTTGCCCAATAAGGCTCAGAAACTGTAATTGTTAAATGTAGTTATGAGGTTATATACCACATTGGTATTTAATCGAGTTTTCTATGAATAAAAATCACTAGATAATTCTTTTATACCCTTTTTTGAGCTCGGCTTCGCGGACTGAAATTAATTTTCGAAAAGATTAAAGCAAGTGGATTGTTGGTTGAAATAAGATTCACTATGTGGCACATTTATTAGAAAAATCATTCAGGTTTCAATTCTAAATAAAAAAAGATTATTGACATATACCCTTACAAATATATTATTAATTTCGAGAAGAATTGTCTAAGTTTACTTTTTTAACTCTTTCCAATAGTGAGCACTGCATTAATGGAATCGCTAATTTGGAGCAGTGATAACTTGTAGAGGAGCAGAATCTCAGTTTTTTCATAGATGCCATAAAACAGAATTTTGATTGATTTTATTTTTTTTCCTCTTCATCATCTTCTCATTCGTCTTATTTTTCTTTTTCCTCGTCGCCAATGTTTCTCCTATTCCTTTTTTTCTTTATTTGATTGAAGAAAGATCTATACTAGTCATCTCTGTGTTGACAATTTCGTTACATGTATTGTGTTTTCCTTCTGGTGAGTCATCGTCTGGTACAGCATTCAGACAAGATTGTCCGTGACAATTACCACAAATTTTCGATAGCCACACATTGGTTCACAACTTTTTGCACAATTGCTGTTCAGCTGCACTAGTTGTAGGTAGTAATAATCACAAGCCTAACATTATAAGAAAGTTTTTCATGAAAAGCGTCATGTTTGAAAACTTTAGAGCTGCTTATAATTTAAGGCTGTTTCCAGGTATACAGAATTGTAGAGCACTGACGTACTAAACGTACTTTTTAGTTGTAATTTATAAAACCCGTCTATATAGATGCATTTCCACAGAATAACTAGCCAAACTGCACAATGTGCGACTTTTGACATAAATTCAGCTTGGTCGGATTTCTCCAGAAAGATCGCCTTTTTTCGACTTACCTAAATTAGATGAACAATTTGATTACTTTACAAATCTCTAGCTTTTGTTTATTTGCTCATTATGAAGATAAATATTGATGTAACATTATAATTGGAAGGGGGGGGGGGGGCAACAATGCATTCAAAATACAGTGAATATAACGGCATCAAGGTACCACAAATATTACGTCTTTATATCCGTAAGTCGCTATATTCATATAATTTACAAAAATTCTATGACTGTTAAATAATACATTCATTATATATGCGTTTTTAATAAATAATGCTTTTAATTACACACACCCGTTCGTTATGACTTCATAACTCACGGGTTTTGACCAATCATAAAGTTGCAGTTCTTATAACTCACGCAAAGTTGCAACTGCGGTAGCATTGTGTCGGCATATAGATGTCACTACTCCTTTCAAATGTTAATAGTTAACAAATGTCATAATTCGCGAATCTGTCAAATCATGAAACCTCAACTCCTCTCTTAAACTTCACTAATTGTCCAGATATTACCATTAATGCTGTGATTAATAAGCAGTCATTCTTAATAGTTTTTCAATTAGTAAGTCCTCATTTTTTGTACTTACGAAGTCTTATTCAATCTCACTTGGTGCAAATAGCATTTTTTAGTTTTTAAATATAAATAATAAGTAAGGCAAGTCCAACAGTATATATTTTTTAAGAATTTATCTAAATCTATATATGCTAAGCTTTATAATGTTACTCGCGTCTAGTGACTATTACTCACTCAGATGAATTACGACACTCGCCTTCGGCTCGTGCCGCAGACTTTCGCTTCGTGAATAGTCGCTCGTTTAAACATTACCACGCCACTGGTGCATATAAGTACTATAATAGATTTTTTCAATGTATACTAATAATATCTTGGTCTTTTCTTTTTTCCATTCTTCGTTATATCCCCAGAAATATCTGACTGAAGTGCGAAAAGAGCTTCCTTTACACATGGAGGTTTAAATTCGCAATTTTCCATCTCTGAATTATCTCCATGTATTTTAGAGTCTTCTTTTGAAGTAGTCTCCCCTCTTTTATACTGCCTTCCGTTTGTGTGTAGATCTTCATCTGTATCTAATTATGGTGAATCTTCTATTTTTCAGTTAAAAATACTCATGGTGTCCCTATGTGCGTTACTTTAAACACATTTAGCAAGTTCTACAAATCATTTTCCATTGCTAACGTTATCCGAATGTCATCAATAAACGCCGAAAGTTCAGGCACTAAAAATGTTTAAAATTGAGATACGATATAGAGAACTGATACCGCGATCACGACATGGTTAAAACCAAACTGAAACTAAACAACAATATTACGGGTAAAAACACATTGGAAATTGTGGGTTTCTCTAACTGTCGTAAATAATAATCCCAGTGAATGATTTAATCCCTGCAATGAATCGTTTATTACTTTCCTGCAGGGTGGGTGCAGCTCTTGTTTTAAGATAAGTTCATGTGGAAGTCCCAAAATTGTAGTTACGCCGCTATTAACTCAACAAGAAATTCCACCAGAGTTTCTCCTGGATGATTGTTTTTGGTAATCGAAGTGCACACTTACTTGCAATTGTTTTTTTCCTTTTGATTTCAACGTCAACTTGTTAAGGTATGTAAACGCTGATTGAAAATTGTCGCTTTCAATCTCTGAAAGTTCTGAATTATCTTCTAGTACTTTATTGTTTATCAGCTAAGGTTTGTTAGTATATGACCCTCTTGGAATTGCCTTCGACTTATATGTAGATCTTGGTCTGTTTCCTTAAAATTGTACTAATCTCCTTCTGCTGCTATATCTTACATGTAGACGTTTGACCCATTCAATTAAAGCAAGTCCATTTTCAGATCACTGTAGTTTGCATTATTTTGAAGACGAAGCCATTCCGTTAATGGAGATCGTTCGGTTCGTCGACATTCTCATTTTTTGAACAAAGTAGCAATTGTAGTTTATGGTTTTCGAAACCATAAAAATTGTTTGTAAAATGTTGATTTATAGCAGAGCCGGAGCTTCGAGCGTTAACCGAAATTTAACGTTTTTATTACTTCTTAATCAGTTGGAATTGATGTCAGTGGAAATAATATAAGCTTGACTGATTTTTTTCTTCTTTTACAGGAGTTAGACCTATGTAGTCTGCTCCGGCACATCTTGACCTAACCATACTTTGTTTGGTCTTCATACTGATCTTCTATCATTAGCTCTGAGCGTAATAAGACTAAAAGTGTTGCGTCAACTTTTGCCTTTGTGTTATTATGTCATTCAGCGGCTCTGTTTTTAAATTAGTTCTAATGTCCACATTTCCTTTCCGTTCTAGTAAATCTTGGATTCGTCTTTCATCATTCTTCGTCAACGTTCAGGTCTTGGTAGTGACATGACTATCGAATTTCGTCAGTGTATCTTTGCATGTTTTGTTTTTCAGCGTTCTTCGTATGGTTCCGCTCATTTGATGAGCCTTGGTATCTTGTTCAGATCTCTTCCTGTTGTGTTCGTAATGTTACAACCCAGATTTGTTTAAGTAGATATTCTTGTTTCTTCTTCTTTATGAGATCGTTTAATTTTTCACTCCTGATAAAAGTTTATTTCCAATGTTTTTCTTTTTTCTTTGATTAGTGCTTTATTTGCTGCCTTCAACACAGCTTGACTTCATTATGAATGTTATGTTACAGTTATCTAGTTGCCCAAATCTTTGAAATGGTTGACTGATTTAAAGTATGCTACAGAGATATGAAATACTCCCAGAAAATTATTTATTGATGGACGTACATATTTGTTTTATCTGTCGTATCTGCTAAGGGATGATAGCTTTTTCCTGAATCAACAACATCTGCATCTCTGTTATCCTATTGTATACCACTTATACGTAACGTACTTGACTGTCTTGTACGTTGTACGACAGGATAACTAGATCGTAAATCGAAGAGTGCCACATCTTAAATGTTTTGACCAAAATCCCAAGACTTTCTCTGCTATGGTCGCTATATCAGGTATGCTTTTAGTCGCTATAACAATTTGTTTGTTATATATTTTTATTTATTTATTTATTTAGTTATATCGCACTCGGCTAACAGCCGTTGGGCCAATTATAGGCATCGCTGGTGTATATGTTGTCGTAATAAACTCATTGCCATGGATTATTGACGGGGCACGTTATATTCAATATGTCGCTACATCCGATGTTGTTATAAAGGATATGTACTATGTAGTGCTTTTTACTTCTTCATGCTACCTCAGCTTTTCAGTAATATACGTAACAGTATGGGGTAATTTGGTGCCTTACCTAATGTGTATAATAATTATTGTTCCCAGACTAATTTTTATTTTTAATTATCTCCATAGATGTAAGTTGCAGATGAAATCTTGTGGACTTTGAATTAATGACGTGTTATTTGTGAGAATTGAACTTTTGATATGTTTTCTGGTAGTTGATTTATTTAATTCCATTTTTAATAATTAATTTGCCTTCTGTTGCAACTTACAACCCGCCACAGTTCTCTTTCAATTACAGAAGTCGAAGGGTAGCGGCGAAGGCATCATGGTTTGCCCGTTTTTATATTTATAAGCACTTAGTTCTAATCAGCGAGCAAGCCTAATGAGCCAAAGCGCGGGCTAATTGGTGGAGGGTGCATTTTCAATAAGAGCATCCCCGAAGGCATCTCGACTTCAACTGCACGCGTTTTCCTCTCGCCACTGCCAACAACACGTAGTTATTTTTACAAACGCACTTTATCACCAATTTTCTGCGAATCGCCCAAGCAAGAGCTCCCATTCCTTGGGTGCCGTTAAGCCTCGTCGTCCGCCCTTGTTGCTCGCGCGGCGTTAGCCATGGCGCTCCTCGTCGCCCGCATTTTACCCTCGGCAACTCTGCGTTCGGCGAGGGCTTGCGCTTCTTTTTTAACGCGTGCCGCCGCCGATGCCGCCGTCCTTTTTCATACCGGATATTATATATCCATAGGGGTTGGAAGCGTACAGTCCGGGCTGAAAACGTACGCCCTTGGACGCGGCAGCTTTCGCCGACTACCTAGATTATAGGTAGCATTTAAATAATTCGGGATCGGAAGAATCTCACGAGTGCTGGGGTTGCGGGAGGCGCCTCGTTCTCACAGGGTGCCCCATCAGGACCAGTTTTATGAATGAATCCGCGTTTCCTGCATTGAAGTTGCTGGAAAGTGGTTGCCTCGAGGCAGCATCGCGAATTAAGAGCTGTTGAACAACTTTAGTGCAATGAAATTCACCTATGTATCAGATTTTCAATCATGTCGACTGTCCTTTAAAATAATTTGATCATTCCTGTACCATTTTACCTGAGTGCCACATTTATTGAAAGACAAAAACAATTGCAACTGAATTCAAACATCAAAAACCATCAAATTGCACGTGCTGTAAATACAGCTTTGAGGCCTTTACATGTAATTTATTACTGCAAAAAAAATGGTAACGAATTATACAGGTTATCCCACTTATTATTCCATCTTTCACATTTCACTAAAAATACATATAAAAGGTCCTGGCGAGCATAAATCATTAAAAAAACTTGACGAATACATTCCATTATGTGAAGAGGAGCAAAGCTTTGGGAAGAATAGATCAATAGTCAACGGCAGATCTACGTGATACATTAGAATTCAATAAGCTAGTTTTATTAACATGACCAAGATATTTCGCCGAGTCCAGCTGAAGGAAGAAAAACAAATATTAACAGAAAACACAGACCAATGAAGGGCTTACGAATAAAATTTAGATAGCAACTGGTATACGCTAAGAGAACAGCGTAGGTCTACTACTATTTAACTTAATAATGGAGGACGGCTAAGAACATCTCGAGAACAATCGAAATGATAATCCTACGGACAATTGTGCAATTGTAGGAAAAGCATTGAGGGATGAGATAAGAAACAACGTAAACGTAAGAAAACACGTCTGAAGTTGAAGATAGACAGTTAAGTGAAGCCGTCAGCCTCCCAGGACGTAGAAATAATATTTACAGCGGATGATAATAGAATGCTACCAAATGTAATGATAAATCACCGACGATCTCGATTTAGATTGCTAGCAAAGTCTCAAAGATCAACTGGTTTTAAAACCAGAGGAGGAAGAAATAGAAGATTATTTATATACGAAAATATACTCCTCGACAAGCATTACCATCTTAATGCACAAAAAATAGTAATTATACAAATATAACGTTGCTAGCTTTTACATTGAAGGATACGGAAGATGAAAATCGGCAAGAAAACGTTCTTATTCCAGAAGAATGGAAAGGAAACCGCCACTAGAATACACCCAACACATCTAGAGATTATGAGAAAGTGAAAAATCTGTAAAGGGCTTTACCACGCATCGATCGTTGCACATTTCTGCTCCTTTTACGCTGTTTACCCTGTATTAATTGGGTTCCGAAAATGCCTATTTACATCAAGGGTAATCACCTGAGCCATGTGCAAAATATTACTTTTATCTAGCCAATAGTTCTCGAGTTAAAGCAAACATAAACAACATATTATTATGTTTTAAGATACTCACCCTGTATATTGTTGTGGTCTTAATGACTTTATTTTATTGTATTATTGTTCTCAGGGTTTTATCAAAATGGGGTTCTAAATCTTATCTTTTTATCCATAGATTGAGCATGCACTTGTAACAACTTTAATTGTTAGACTCTTAATCTCTGGGTTACTGTTGAATTTAATTAGGACATACACAATAAAATTTATAATACTTTAAATTGAGGCAGTTGTATTTATTAAAAATATATCTGCATTTGTCATATTTAATAAACTTTGTTTATATACTTGTAAACTAATTAATTGCAATCAATTCAATTTTATACTAGCTATATCAATATGTTTACATAAATTAATTATTTAATTATTTAGGTTTCTTTGATTGAATTAATGTTTATTTTAATCAATTTATTCTACGTTAATATTTCTGTTGTTTAATTGAATTCATTTTCATATTCTTAAGTAGCAGATAAATGCTTGTGATTACTGCTTCCCTTTTCAGATCTGTTTTATTCTACTTGTTTCTTCGAGCTCTAATTATTTTCAATGTATTCCAATCCAATTGATATCTGCATCAGCTATCCTTCTCGTTGTAGTCAGCAATCCCTTTGAACATAGGTTTTATGCACTTACTAAGTCTTTCTCGATTATACACTTATTTCTTCTATGTGTATGACATACCAGTATTGTATTATGTAAAATTGACTTATTTAATTCAGTTTAAAATTGAACTTGTCTCAATCGAATTAATACATTTTACACATACCATTTGTTCTTGTTATTTTTAAAATACCCGCCAGAAACCTTGGTTATACCAATCGATAATACAGATTTCTATTTTTAATTTTTATGGCTTCTATTTGTCATTAATCATACTTTTTAGGTTAACAGTTCTCAATTGTGTCTGTCTCCAATCATAGGATGATATTAACCCTTTTATACACCAAATATGTAAGAATTAAACTGTTGTTTTATCTTTTATGATAATAGTTACCTACGTCTTTTAGATAAAGCCTGGCTAAAAGAATAACCTTCAATTTGAATTATAATTGTAACCACAAATGGACTATTTATGAATGAAATGCTAATACCATTGTAGGAAATACAAATTCAAATGATAAAACGAAGTTATTCCAATCAATATCTTTTTATGGACATTATTATTAAGCTGCTTTATTATTATTTCATTTTAAACTGTTTTGTCATTTTAAGACCATATCAATATATTTGACCGAAAGTATAGTCGCTTTCGAGCAAGGATGATTTTTTTCACGATTACAATACTCCTTTGCCTCAGACGAGAGAAGTAAAAAGCATTCGAATTGTACACTCCAGCTTGTTTAAGGCGTTTCATAGAGCACAGGACAAAGATGTTTTCAGGAAATATATATATATAGGTTTAGGGATACTAGAGAAAGACCATATAGAAACTTCAGAACGAAGAAGCCGGGCTTAGTGTGGATGAAGAGAAGTAAAAAGTGACATGGGACGATGATGACGCCGAGATAATCTTAGAAACGGAAAACGGTTTTCAAAATTTGATAAATTTGTTTACCAGTGGGAGGAACTAGCTAGCTACATAAACCTTTACGGATGACAAAAATATATACACACTTTTACATGTTTTCTAAAGTGCTATTGGAAGTGTGAGAGCATAGTTGAAGTGGAATGACAGTTTAGAAGTGAGATCCACGTAGGCGACTCGCATTAGGTGTAAATTTGAAGAAGATGGAACTGTTCAAGACGTCTACAATGAACATTCTGGTAGACTGAGAACATCCACAAGTCGAAGAAGAAAAGAAGAGCTCCTAAAAACGTACATTGAATCTCAAAGGAAATTGTTCGACACGCCAATAGGCTTTTTTATGAAGACCCATCACAAAGATAACGTTTATGACAGAAAACCAGTATAGGTAATGAATTCAGAGCAGTCATTGAAGGAGAAAACACCCAAATACCAAACTGGAAGGGAGTTACAAACAGATCCACGTATATGTCTCACCATTAGAGATAGGTTTGAAGCAAATGGAACCTTTCACGACGTCTACAAGCCGAAGAAGAAAAGAAGAGCTCCTAGAAACTTACCTCGAAACTCTAAGAAAATTTGTTAAGCAATATTTCACGCCAATTGACTTCTGCATTGTGACCCATCACAAAGATAACGTTTATGACAGAAAACCGGTGTAGGTAATGAATTGAGAGCAGCCATTGAAGGAGAAAACACCCAAATACCAAACTGGAAGGGAGGTTCAAACAGATTCACCTATGTGTATCACCATTAGAGAGTGTGAAGCAGGTGGAACCTTTCAAGACGTCTACAAGCCGAAGAAGAGAAGAAGAGCTCCTAGAAACTTACAGCGAAATCCCCAAGGAAACCTATTAAGTAAGTTTTACGCCAATGAACTTTTTATGGGGACTGATCAAAGATAACGTTTATGGCAGATATCTGGCACAGCTAATGAATTGAGGGAAGTGGTTGAAAGATAATGCACCCAAATACCAAACTAAATGATTTATGTTTGCGATTTCATTGCTCCACGTTATCGGCAGTACGTGAACCAGAACGGCAATCAATTTTACCACGTGCGTTAACCAAAACAATGTTACATTTGTCTTCTTTATTTTGCAGCTTTAATATTAGATACACCTTAATAAATACTGAATTTATAATCAGTGTATAAAGAGGGATAGATATGCGTGCATACAAAATGCAAATTTTGCGTCTAGATCAATCATGGTGGCTCGCTAGAAACTAGATCAACACAAAACTATATAAAAGCACTTAGAACGTAACAGGAAGAGTAGGTAAGGCAGGACACAATTAGAAATGAAGCTACAGGAGACACGAGGAATAGTTAGCTGTATGAAACAGCTGAGAATGTGGAAAGAACAGGCACAACGAATGGAGTGCAATACTTTTCAATGTCTCACGATGAATATCACACCTAACATAGGAAGAAAAAGAAAAAGAAGAAGAAATCTTACTGTAATGATGGTTTAAGTGAAAATAATTCGCAGGTGGTATCAATTTTTAAAGAGTGGATGATAAACATCATGCCACAAAACGAATGGTAAAAAATGATACAAAGTGTACTAACTTGCATTTGGAGAAAGAATTATGGATGATATAAGCGTTTTGTTACTGAGTATCGTATAAATTGAACGAAGACGGATACACCGGTAGAGTTTAAAAAGCTTTGATGAAGTTTTGCTGCATTACAACTTTTCAAGATAATGGTATGTGCGGATTAATGAAAACTGCCAGGATCAACCAATACTAAAACCTCATGAGCATTTTTCTTCTTTTTTTATTATTCTTAATTCAAGGCGTTGACCTGTAAGTTATAGTTTTCCGTTCTATTCTTGCGATCGAAGGCGGATTTATATTTTTGCCGCCTTAGGCTTACACAGATCAAGTACCCCTCACCGGTCCTGTGCAAAGTAATGACGCAACACCATACAGGGGATAATCACTGAAAAACACGAACTTCATTTTTCTGTGTTTAACTATTCATGAGGTGTTGAATTTTATTTAACTCATTTAAATAGTGGTGTAGCTCCCCATCCCGGCAAATCTTGTTTAAAAATTTATTACAATAAAATAATATTGAATTAGCGTGTTGATTTAAAACAAAATATTATATTACGTCAAACGACCAGTTGCTTCTTACCGAAAATGAAGAAGATATGTAGTACATGACAACAAAACTGGTAGAGGAACTTGGGGATTAGACATAGACACACAAAAAACACAATATGTGATAATAGGTAACAGAGGAAACGAAATACCTCCACACAAAAAAGTAAAAAAATGGTAGAAGTAACACATAAGTACTTAGGAGTAACTTGAGTAGAAACAGTATCGCACGAAACCAACATCGGTGATAAAATCGGGAAAGGAAAGGTCATAACGAGTCAATTGTGTTGGAATAACGATTTACAAAATAAAACAAAAACAATTACTATGTGTATCTGAAGTGTAGGCTCTAAACAAAAGGATGACCGAGTAAAAAGTGACCAATCAGGGCGAATATGCAAGTAGACCCAATTATAAAGGTCAAATACTATATAGAACAACGAAAATTGCTTTAGTATGGACACATGCATACGGTGGAGGACACTAGACTGCCACTGAAAGCCTGGATATGGTAACCTGCAAAGCAGAAAAAACGAGGACGCCCTAGAACAATGGATTCAACAAATATGGATATAATAATAATAATAATAAACACATTTATTTCCAGTACTCACACAAAAATTACATAATAAAAAAAGAAAATACTAAATAGGAAAAGTGCGGAAATCGGGCATAGTTCAGTTGATATGATATAATATCAGATCAACTGGTCCACCACTGCACCCCGTGCAGAATGACAGAATTATTATTAAATACGAATTTTGAATGTAAAAAAATGAGTCGATATCAAGTACAACTCATTGAAGCAAAAAGAGCTGTTCTTTAAAAGAATTTAAAAAAATGGTTATAGACAAATTTCTTAACTTTTTTGGAATTATCTTATTATAGTAGTTAGTAGTGCACAATGTTGTATGAATATGACTTAAAAAACGATATAAAACGATTTAAATCAATGCAAAGAAGAAACTTAGTCTAATTCGCATATAATATTACTTTAAGCAAACCTAGACCGTCGGTCGCTGCCGAGAAGTGACAACGTCGCCCAGAAAACAATCATTTGGCCCTGTATCCTTCCCGTACTGAATTTGAAGTATGAGACGATCTATATAGCACCTTAAATCCTAGCATTCATTTTCGACGGTAAACACCAGAGTTTGTTAATACTCAGGAAAATTGATTAGGCTGAACTTCAAGTCTGCATGTAGCCGTTTGCCAGTTGACTCCATTATTGACCCTTCCTTGACGACGGTAATGAATTATTATTCACCACTGGTCTATAATAATCAACTTCTTAAAACAAACAGCGGCCAATAACAGTATGTTTATAGGCTAGTAGTGTAAGCAATTAATTATAAGCCGAAACTAATATTTAAAACATGCAATTAAACTTAAAAAACGAATTCGAAAAAAAATATTTTGCGTTTCATAACCCATTGTGAAAGGAAAACAATATTGATTTTCTTTGCAACATTTGCTGCTCCATGGATTTTACCGCGCCAGGATAAAGTTACCCCCCCCCCCTCCTCCTCTTGTTGCTTTAGCACTGCCTGTCATTTTGTCTCGGTCAATCTTCACTATTTTGTTGTTGCCCATTCTAGATATATGCTCATTCCACATGCTTCTTCTTTTTGTTGCTTATCTTACTACATCTTCTGTTTTGGTCATTCTTCTGATGGTTTGGTTGCTAATTGTATATTTCTTCTGTTTTATCTGTTTGCTTATTATGTCAAATTTACCTCGATTTTTAGAGCGTGTTGATTAATACCTTCCCCTTCTTGTTCTTCTTTTTTAATTGTGTAAATGTTATTGAACTATTCTACCCATCCTTATTTGTCGTTGTATTCCGATAATTTTCCTTCCTTTTTGCGACTCATCAAATCACTCCATATTTTGTTGTTCCAAAGGCTTCATGTGCCGCCTGAAGAATTCACGGATCGTCCTTTTCCAAAATTGGGTTGCTTGCTATCTTTTTACTGAATCTATTTCGGTACAGTACTTCAGCATTCAGTTGAAAAATGCACATCTTTAGAAAGACAGGTTGATAGAACCTGGTTACTTTCAGAAACAGAATATAGTTGCAGCTAATTGATATACAGCTGACATAGTTCTGACATTCTTGTCGCACTATAAATTAAGGGATTATCATTGCCTTACGAGAATGCTACCTCGCCTACTAGGATGTTAAAGCGTTAAACCGTAAAATTAAAACAGTCAGCAATGAAGCAAGGGAAACGTTAGATTTGGCACTAGGTATACATAATTCCTGTAGAAAACCGTCTGTGGTGCAAACATCATCTCTTTATCCATATCCATATATATAATAGACTTGTCCGTCCGGGACGCTGTTTCAGTAGCCAAACCGTAAGAGATAGGGAAAAACGTTATTAAAGTTATATGTTTGGAATGGTCATGTCAGGTCAGGAACCGAATTTTAGTCACGTGACACTTCCGGTTTTCGAGAAATCACGTGATTTCCGTCCGTCCGGGACGCTGTTCTATTTGAAAAACGGTCTTTTTTGTTTTATTAAATGAGACATTTGTCTCACTGGACTGCTAGTATATAATAGACTTGTCTGTCCGTCCTCGACGCTGTTTCATCAGCCAAACCGTAAGAGATAGAGAAAAAAGTTATTAAAGTTATATGTTTGGAATGGTCATGTCAGGTCAGGAACCGAATTTCAGTCTCTAACACTAATTATTATCTTAATTATCCTAATCCTAACTTTTTAGGTTAGATTCTAGGCAAATTTTATCAAGGCGAATGCGACTGGTAGTTTGCTACCAACAATGACGTCATATACGTACGTGTGGTGAATACGCGTTCTATTTGCAAAACGGTCTTTTTTGTTTTATTAAATGAGACATTTGTCTCACTGGACTGCTAGTCATAACTAATTCGGTAAAAAATCGAATATAAACACAACCGTTTGTTGCTACATCGAGACTTGCGAAATTGAATTCCATGGAACATCATAGCGGAAAATAGAAATAGTTTTAATACGTACAGTAATATACATTAAAAAATTGCACAATTACCAAACCATATCTTTGAAAAAATACACAAATTCTATAACACTTGGGCCGTTTATGTAGGTATCTATAATTGTTATCAGAAGAACGATCAGCTGTAATTGTATGTGGGTATTCTACATTTAAGCTCCAATTGTTCTTTGCCATCAATAGACGGAGGATCCCGCATCATTCCTTTGCATCAGGTGCTCGCACAGGAAGTAGGTATTGTCAGAAGTGTGTTAGCACATGATTAAATAAGTTGTATTTCGACCTATAGTTTGGTTTTATGTTACAACGTTAACACTCGGATAGGTTTTTCCCGTTTCGATAAGGGATCTTGGTGCTTTAGATCTCCACAATGCATATATCTCTCCATTATCTAAATTTTTTATGTGACCGTGGCGCTGATGAGAAATAAATGCGCAGTAACATTTACCTCCAGCATACTTGCTGCTATAGCAGCATAACAATCAGTGCTCACATATTTTTAGTATCATGAATAAAGCTATATTATCGCCAATAGTTTGAACAAACTACTTTCCATATCAGTGAAATCACAGTTATTATATTTAATGCTCCCATCTGTTGTTTTTTTAGAGACTTTTTTTTTGCTTCAACGAAAAAAGTTTGTTGAACATGTAGTACCTTTTCAATTGCCAGATGCTGACGTCTCTTATATTTCGAGTTGATATACGTAGCCTCACATATGCTGACGTAATACAACTACCCTCTCTAGGCTAGGTTTTCTGTTTAATTATGACAAATTTTGAACAACACGCATTCGGTGTTGTAGATGGTAAGATTTTTGTTGGTGTAGCTTACTAGTTTCTTTGAGGTTTTTATATTGCTGACTATTTTAAAAATTAGGTTTTAGTGTCAAGTTCTCGACAAACAAAGCACACATAAGTATACAACCAAAGATGGTTTGAAAGATTTTGAATTGATGGTATACCTTACTTTAATGTCGTTCTTAGTTCCAGATTCAAAATGATGGACTTGGCGAAGAAGCCGCACGAGAGAATCAAACTAGTCGAAATCAACCCCCATCTCACATGCTATCTCTGCAAGGGATACTATATAGACGCTACCACAATCTCGGAGTGTCTCCATTCGTGTAAGTCACTGATCTTACAGAAGATATATGTCTCGAAAGGGCTTCTGATACTAACAAATCCTTACTTTCAGTTTGCAGAAGCTGCATAATCAAGTTCCTCCAGGACCACAGTTACTGTCCGATATGTGAAGTGATCATCAACAAGGCCAAGCCCAACCTGAAGTAAGTTGGGCTCGTTATCTTAAAAGACTTATCCCGCGTTGTAAGCATTTTATTACGAGATCGTACATTCCTGGAGTTTACTGCCTGTTAAGGCAACAGATGGGGCATAAAACACCACCCTCTCTCCACTTCTCGTGCTCCAGGAACCCGAATTCCTAACAATTTAATAATGCACAAAACTGGGGTTGTCAGGCGCCGATTTTTCGGCCGTCAGCTTACCACCCTCGCTTGCCCTGATTTTCTTTACAATGCCTGTTCAAATAGACCAGTGTGCTCTGCGTGTTTTATCTCTAAGACGATGCAAATGGGGGACAGCAGAATGAGGCCAAGACCCCAAAATTTGTTTAAGGCTGATAAAGCAGCCGCTGCATCAATCCCGCTAGCTTTTTACTCCGTTTTCCGCGAGTCCCACCTGTTGCCACCACAAAGGAAGCAATGCGACCGGCTTCCTTTGTCTCTTCCGTTCTCCGACTTCGGCGCAAGTGTTATTTTTTAACCTATAAATTGTAAGTATAGTGTGGAGTGCATACAAAATTCTCACAGCTAATCTCCATATGGTCTGCCCTGAATGGGAGGCGCATGAGAATCATGACAAGCCACTACAGCAGCAACGATCAAGCAGCGCAGATTTATAGTTCATGCCCCATCTAAGAGGAAATCGCGTAAGGGCTATCGTCGACGAAAATTCTGTTATGCCCGCGTCTGCCGTGTGTGAAGGTTCGAAGTGATCAGGATCAGAAGGGAGTAAAACATTATTGATGAGTTGCGTTTGCGCATGCCCCCAACGTGCTCTGTCACGCTTCGGCGGTTCATAGAGAAAAGCGTGGTGCAGATTTATCTTTGATATCACGCTTTTCCAACCCGCAAGAGATTGATGTTTACGCGGCTGCTTTTTTATGTATTCTCGCCGCAAAAAATGCATTGTACTAACGAAGTTTTATGACTTTCTCCATGAGAGATGACTTTATGGATGAAGGGCAAACGAACACATTTTTGAGCGTTTTGTGGAAACCTACATAGAATTAAAGACATTGAAGCGATTTACCTGCCTTGAGATTGTTTCCGCAACTCGCCTGCATTACTAATTGAAAACTGAACAAATCGCCATTGTGATGTTTGTAAAATAACATCGAAGATACCCCCAGAGGTAAACATAAATACTCCAGTGAATCAATAATATGATTTACGCGGAGACACAGGGGCTTTTTGTAACTGTAAAAGGGAAATGGTTTCAGTAATTGCAAAGTTTGGAGGAGTTAAGCATTGTGAATTTAAGCTAAAGAGTATTTTTTCGTAGAAGATGATGATTTCATGTTTATGGTGACACATATAAGACGAAATGATAACAGCCCGTATTATTGAGTGAGTAACAGTTCGATAGATATCAGCAGTATAAATCATTCAATGTCCGCAGCCGTTTATATTCAGAAAGAATAAATTGCAACATGGCTGTTTTGTTTTGTGCCGCTTCTAGAAGGGACGCGTGATGCAGACAAGTTTCCAAACTTAATAAAACAATCAACGAAAAGTTTTGTTTAAGGGTATTATTTCGGGACCACGTTGTGATCCGTACTTTATAAAATATATATCTAAAGTGAAACACAAGAAAAGACTGAAAATACAGTTGTTACAAAACGAATCAACAAGTTAATCGAATTCAACTACAACAGCCTCGAAGAAACGTCTGAACATGTCAAACTTAGTATTAAATAAGCAGCATTAGAAGCTCTTAAGTGAAGAAGAGATTAAAATAAAACTGAAAAAGTAATAACAGAGAAAAAACCCTGTACAAAAGATGGCTAAATACAAAAGCAGAGGAAGATTACAAAAATATCAAGAAAAGAATAGAACAACGAAGAGATTGGTGAAAAATGAAAAAACCAAAAATGAGAAAAGCCTGTCAGGAAATAAGACAATATGTAGGAGGACGAAGAAGCACATATTCGTCGAAAAAATAAAGCGTTGAAAACAAATACAACAGCAAAGATAAACATTCAGTACATACCAGAGAAAGAATGGGAAGAATACTACAGACAATTATTGACAGAAAACAGACAGCAGTTTTTAGAAAGTACTAACGTTCCAACTCAGAATACAAAACCTACACAAATAACAATAGAAGAGGAAGATATAAAAGAAGGCAATACAAGTATGAAGAAACCATACATCCACAGGACCAGGAGGAATCGTGAATGAGAGAAGCTAGTGAGGATATTGAAAAACATGTTTCGGGCGGAGGCATATATAATCTCAATTTTCAAGAAAGGGGATAGAAAAAATGTGTGAATCCCAGGGGAATCAGCATAATCTCAGCAATCGGAAGATTTCATGGAAAAATAATAAAAAGCGAATTTGAAGACGAGATTCATGGTAAAAGAACAGGATTGACAGTTGGAAAATAATGCGTTGGTCGTATATATACAATAAGACAACTAATGGAGAAGAAAACAAGGAAAGAACAGAGATATCCACCTAGCATTTATAAAGAAAACCTTTAACTCGATACCCAGGAGTAGATTGTGGGAAGCAATGAACGAATTGGAAATAGAGAAAGGTCTCATTGAAGCAGTAAAAGCGCTCTACAAGAATAATTCGGTAAAAGTTGCAACAGGACAAACTAAAGGTCTTCTTCAAGTTGTTCCACATCGCCCACATTATTTAAAATATGCTTAGAGCATACTCTCAAATTTTTTAACAAAAATGCAAAGGGATTCCAGTACGTGAGGATTCTCTGTTTATCCTAAACTTTGCGGATGATAAAGTAGTCGTCGCTCAATAGGAAGAAGACCTTAGCTTTATGGTTGAGAAGGTTAAGAAAGAATATACCAGAGCGAGGCTAGAAGTGAATTGCAACAAAACCAAATATTTAACAACGAGCAAATGCACGAGGCACTGGAAGTAGATGACACAAATATCAAGGAAACAAACAGATTTAAATTTCAGCGAGCATAATAGCAAAACAAGGAACATCAAAGCAAGAAATAAAATCCAGACCAGTAGAAGCTAGCATTTCTATTAAACAGTTAATTCCGAAAGTATGAGACAAGCATATAAAAAAGAACAATAAAATAAGAGTATATGGTTCAATGATCGAGATTATTATGACATATAGAGCGGAAGCGTGCGTGATAACTAAAAGAAATAGATTTAAAATCAGTGCGGTTTTAATGGAATGCTGGAGAAGATGCTGTAAAGTAACGAAAACGGATATAATCTCTAATGAAGAAACAGAATGGGTGTACAAAAAGATGCAGCAAGTAGAGTAGAAGAGAAACAAAGTGGTACGGTCATATTATAAGAATCAGGAACAACAATTGGATTAAAAAAATATTTGACTGTAGCTCTATGGCGAAAAGAAAGAGGAACACCTAGGAGATCCTGACGAAATGACGTAGATAAAGCCATGGAAAAGAGGTTTTGAAGATGGAGATGGAGAGATAGTTATATATAGTGTAATAGTACCTTTTCTCATTTTATCTATTTACCATAAATTCGGTCTTAGCTCCGTAGAACATGAGACAAGCTTGGTTCAGGGTGTAGGTTCATAAAGTTAAGAAAAACTTTGTATGACAAATAACTCGTATGAGACATACTCTTAAATATTTCGGGCAAATGTACAATTTCCATCTGACGTTTAGATAACCTCTACATTTGACTTAGCAACTAATATGATCTGCCAGTGCGAAAACAGCGTTAAATTAAATTTTAAAACACCAAAATGGCAAGAAAGCACAGGTAAATATTAATACTGTGACGTAGCAAGTACTAAGCTCGTTTTGTTTCTAGTGTGACGTAGAAATTCACGCGCGATCGTTTTTTGTTTTGCTTCCGGCCAAAACTAGAAAATGCAGCGTCAGCTTGCAGTTTCAAAGGACGCTAACTGAATTTCTCGAAGCTGGACGGACCTGGATAATTGGAATATGCTTCTCCACCTCGTACACAGTCTAATCTTGAAAAATTCCGCGGATTTTGGGGTTGCAGCAAAAGCTTCCTGTGAAATCCTACCTTAACCGGAGGCCTCTCGCACGCTAGATACCCTTTTCAATGACGCCACGGGAATTATGCACTTGGGAATGGCTTGTTGGTTGGAATTTCTACGTGTACGGCCTCCTGAAGGTCCTCTACCCGTAGCAGGCACCAGCTTAGCTAGGCGATGCTGCTTACTTCTGGAATTGGGCCATCGAAGTTACTCGCACTTGGACGCAACTGCTGGGTACTCTGCTTCACTTGGACCTTTTAACACTTGGCAAACTATACCCACAGATGCTCTGCACACTGGTCAATAACTTTATGCACAACTGGTATAGAAAAGGGCTTTTATTTTATAATTTTATGGGATAAATTGAGGAGCTCAAACTGGCCCCAACACAAATTTTACAGGCTTGTTTAGTTATTATCAACAAAATACTAATTAGGATTGATAACATGTTTGATCTTATGGACTACAGTTTTTATGTCATGTCTTTTCCAAACTACTAAAATTGTCTTTTTATTGGAATAAATGTCACTACACTTTGTTCTAATTTTAAATCACTTTAGTTTATAATGCACTGATACACTTGGAGTGCCTTTAGCATCTCACTAACTGTCTTTCGATCGGTTGCCTCCCATTTTTCATTGCTCTTTGCAATCATTATTTTGCTGTACACTATTTCATATTTCGCAATTTGCCGTTTACTGGCTTACAGTTTCACTACATAACGCTCATATTCTTACTGTACTTAACAAATCATTCTGTATTATTGTATTCACATTATGTCTGACAATAATAAGCTCAAATCAGGCAATTACAAATTAAATTGCATTAGCCCTTCCGAACATTTATCATAGCTGAAACTCTGAACGTAACCCTTCTGTAACCTGCTTTATTTCATGCTAACTTTTATTCCTCACATTATTAATTATTGCTGCTCACATCAAGTGCATTTATTAATGTAAAGTTCTGATTATCTTGCAAGAAATAAAATATTTAATTCTGTACACATGTTGACCTTATTCATTTAGTTAATTAGGCAATCAGAATTGCTATGGGCAGTGAACCATTCCATAGATATAAGATAACTAATTCCTTAAATGATAATGAATCAAAATGCTGTTGAAAACACGAAGCCGCAAAAGCTGCTTTGTTTTTTTGAAGAAATAAAGTTGCAGTTACTAGAATGTTTGGTAATATTACAGTTTTACCATCAAAATATGAAGGAAGAGTCATATAGAAGTAAAATCTAATATAATAGGGAGTCGCTACTGCGTTGTTATCATGTAGTTTTCTTAACATCAAAAATATAATAATAGGTCAGACTTACCAAAAATACGCTATAGGTACTGCCACCATTATGTAGATTTACTAGCTCATTAATAATACATTTTCATTAACATGACATTATTTGGTTTCTGCTTAACTAAATTTAATGGGACTAAAATGATAACATTTCTTTTCATTGGAAAGTGACGATGAACTACTTTATTTTCTGTTCATTCTCATAACATGATAGTTAGTTCAACTAAGCAGCAAAGACATGTACTAAAAGCTAGATGACCTGCAAGGCAATAACATGTATAGGTGCAATGAAATTATGAAAGGAAAGTGGTAAGGTGAATTTGAATGGACAAGATAACAACTGTCAAGAAAAAGCGTGCAGTTATGGCATGTGGACTTTAAATGTGCGAAACAGGAACGTGCAGATTTGTCAACTCTATCAAGCGGTGTTACGTTTGAAATAGGGAGTGACTTATAGACTTATTTTGGAGTGAGAATGGAAGTTAACGTTAATTCAGAAGAAAATTCATATTTTCATTTTAATTATACCAATTTAAGAGATGTGAAAATTTAGACAGTCGCTAAGAAAATGTTAGTAATAAGCCTGGATACGAAACGTTTATTTAAAAATAACAAACCGATTTTCAATAAGGAATGGAAATACACATATTGTATTCAATCATAAATGGTTGAACAATTGCATGTTAAAGTGAATTTAATAAATAACATGTCATTTGACACGTACCTGATAATGGGAGTGTCAGCATCCTTGAGTACGATACAAATAACGGAAGGAGTTGAGTGAACCTGTAGAAATTTATCCCTTATCTGGAGCAGAGATCATCATAAAAAAGTTAGACTAATATTCAATATTATATATGGAAGACTGAATTAAATGCTTTCTAGAGACAAGATTTATGATAAATAAATTAATCTGAGCTGAGAAATAATATCCACAAGAGCTATTGAATTATGATGTTAAGTCAACTGTCAAAGTGCACTTTGTATAAAAGGAATCTATGTAACCGGTATTGAGTTTGAACGGAAAGAATTGTTACAAATCTATTACAATTATAAATGCATGTCCCAACCTGAGTACGTAAAATGGTTTCATGTTTTAACAAACTTCGTACATAACTATTGAAATTTTGGATTAAATCAGTCTGACATCATTGCAATACATTGTGTTATTTTACCTTTCTTGTATATATCATTATTTTCATTGGTGTTTGTGTTTGGTTTTGTATTATATGTGACTAAAGAATTTGTTAATTGCTTTCAATCATATATATTGAGCAGTAGGTTATAAAAATACAGTACGAAGGGGTAGGGGTAGATTTATTTGCATTTTTGTTACGAACATTTCTTCTAGAGTTTGGGAGAGTTGACCGACTTAAAATCCCAGCTCCAGAAGTGCTTCAAATTCAAAACACTCAACCTCAGCCTCGTCCCCTTTGATATATCGCAGCCAAAAGGACCGCATAATTAACATACCGCGTTAGATCAGGCAGCAGATACGCAATGCAAGCAATGAGCAAGGGTGCAAATAGAGCTTTGAAAAACCCATAAACACTCCCTAACCGTCGCCATTCCAGAAATCAAAACAAAGGCCCTCGATAAATAATCGATGCGCTAGATGCTATCAACGGGACAGCATTCCGTCCGTTTCTTCATGCATTTTTTTTAATTTCAGGTTAGACAAGACGCTGCAAGACATAGTGTATAAATTAGTACCTGAATTATTTCTAAATGAGATGAGGAGACGGCAGCGGTTCTACCAGAGCCACCCCGATCTAGCTGCCAAGGTAACCCCCGAAGAGCGAGGCGAAGACACGGAACGAACGATATTTAATCCCAGGGACACGATAAGCCTGTCCATTGAGTACATCAGGTGAGTCGGAAAATGTTGCTCGCAGCCTTGCTTTTTGTCAACTTGGCAAACGGCTGCGGATGTTTAAAGTGCGCGATGTTGGCTTTATCGATTCAAATTTGACGGGGAGCTAACTGAATTACTTTTTTACGAGAGCTCTTGGTGTAGACACGATCGCTCGATTATTTCCTTCACCGGAAGCGAATTTCCATGCTTTCCAGTTCCCGTCGAACTGAACTTCTATAAATGAATTACGTGTACGTCTTCTGTAAATTTTATAAATGCAATTAAGCTGAGGTAAATGTATTGCAGCACACTAGTATGACATTTCCAGTTATTGAGTTCTGGTAGCATATGGAAACGTCAATCCATTAATAAACAAGACAAACAATAGTGATATGCGAAAGGAAGCTTCCATCTTCAGGATGTATTTGTTAGACCAGATGCGGAATTTGATCAATTGCAATCAATGTTGCAATTAGTTCGGCAATTGGGCGAATTTAGGTTTTGCACAGTTCCCGGACTGAGCATTCCATTTCAGCAATTGAGCGAATTCGGCATCTCACTCTAATATATCGATGCGAACTTGATCGTTTTCGCGATATCAATGCCTTGATAGGTGTCATACACTGCGTGGTTGTACCTTTTTCGCCATTATATCGTGTGGTAGACCTTTCAAAACATCCCAGTATGGTATGTTCCAATCACAAATATAAAAAAAAATAATTAAACTTTACCGTTGCTTCCACATAAATCGGAATATGTATTAGAAACAAAAGAAAATTCATTTGCGGTTTTGTTTACATTCAATATAGTCACATCAGGGCAATGTTAGATATCTTCACCTCATATCATATCCTGGAAACTGTATTTGTAGTGACATTCCACGCTATCGCATGCTTAGCTCGACTACAATCGACCAATTTATTAACACTCCAGCAGACACGAAACGGAATGCATCATTCGACTGTCTTCTTAAGCGCAATCCGAGCAAATTGATATGCATAATTCCGCATATGCCTTATTAAATGCAGCCGTGACTTCCTAATTTAGTTAGACTTCAAAACTTCGTCCGAATGCGCGCCAGCGGGACTAATGCTCATTTGTTGCATAACTATGTTACAACTAGAACGAAGTTTCATCCAATTTAACTACCTCGCCGGTGATTAGCGTGGAGTCAGTTCTATAGTTCAGATTTGGTCGGATTTTTCTTTCAGTACATTCGGAAAGAAACGCCAATGTCGAAGTACAATAGAAATCTAGCTTGTAGTCTATGTCTATAGGGTGCACGGCGATTAGAGGTATGCTTAGGTATATTTCAAGGGATGGAGACCTTTCTATAGATTTTTTTTAGTATTACCTATGTACAAGCTATAAGCAACACATGTTTTTTAATAAAAGATGTCACCCTACCGATGAAGATATTATTTTCTGTCATTCAGAATATATGAAACTAGGCTTAAAATGAGGCCCAAGTCTAGATCCCCGAGGCACATCTTTCCCGGTAGGTTTGAATGAATATCTCTTGTCGTCTATCTTACAAAATCGATTCGAATTTGCATGTTTGCCTTGTAGCAACTACCTGTAACAGTTTTTTTTCGATATTGAACACTATTGACAGTAAATATACTAAAAATTGCTGTCTTTTTAGTGTTTTACGCATGTTAGCAACTTGAACTGTAGCAAACTCGTACACGCGATGGAAGATTATAGTATTACTGATACTGCAGGGACCCGTGGTTCAGAGCCTATTAGATTCTCAATACACTAATTAAATGTATGGCAGCAAAATTGATGGAAAAAACTGCGTGACTGCGCATTTTGATTAGCAATTTTTAAGTATGAGGGGCAGGTTTTTCCGCAGACTCGCAAAGGGATCAATCATGACAGGATTTGACTACCTTGTGGGAATACCCCTCTGTTCTATAATCGATAGTTTCAAATATGGGAGATTCAAGCACCATTTTGGCAGGGAAGTGTGCCACAAACAGTTGAATTATTTCGGTTAATGATCAGTCTTTAATTCATGCGAGCTTAATGGAATGCTAATGCAGTCGTAAACCCTCCATTGCGATTTTAGCCGCTTACACGGTTATATTAATGTGGCGCAATAATGTCAATATAAGATTGACAAGCAGGCATCATCATTAGTTAATTAGCCCATTAATTTCTAACTTTGCCGATTCGAATCGTGCCGTATTTGCATGCCATCTGCTTAGGAGCATGTCTGGCTGCTTTTTCATTTGCATATTCAATTCCAGTGGTCCCGCCGATATACGGCAAGGCGTAAGTATCTATTGTTTAATTGCGCTACTGGTAAGTTTCTCAGCTTCATAGTATAAATCATTGTTAAGCAATTTAATCCGGATAATGCCATGTTGGATTTGAGTAGTTGTAGCAGGGCGATGTATCATAGTTAACTGCCCAACTTCAATGACATGGCACGCGGTGGCAGCCTCCAATATGAGTTTATCGTAAAGTCAACTTCTAGGCACGATTAAGTGCAACGTTAGAATTGGTGGTGTGAAAAACTTAATACCTCTTCTTTATTTAAATTTAAAATTCAGGGTTTACTGGTCAAGCTCGTGTTGTACTGAAAATGGAATAATTTGCATATTATTATAAGTACGTCGTTCATCCTTATCTATAGACGTAGTGGAACGGATGCCACAGATGTCGTATATTAAGTCCTGGCTTCTCTATGCATAATGGATTAGCAAGACAAGGAGGCGGTCTACATGTTCAGTTGAGAAAAAGTATTCTACTTACGCATTAAGACACATGTAGTGATGTAGATACGAGCTTCGCGAATGCCAAGAAAGCGTAGACTATGCCTATAAAGGCGCCGATCGCCTATAAAGTGGATAGAGCAAGTTAAAACATCCACAGGCACATCTTTTTCCGATTATTGTCAAATTTAAACAATCGTCACTGCATGGGCACATTTGAGGGCCGACTAGCTAACAGTAAAAAGCGCATAGGTTCGTTACAAGAGTTTAACTGTATTAATAATTACCGACAACAAATACGCCCAGAAAAACCCACAGCTTAGCCACAATCATAATAATCAAATATTAAAAGCATCGGGGTCACCCAAAATAACGATACTTACTGTATCTTAGTTTACATACACAGTAATAACACAAGAATGCAAACTGCAATAAATAACATAGCAAATAAAGTTTTGATAAGCCCTTGAGGGTGCTCATCAAAGGCGATGGTCCCTCAGTGCAACTGCACAACGTAGAAAGCAACATACAAAGCCAAAAAAAGTCTACGGCAAATTACAACGGCAAAACGTGACGTTCGAGGAGATCTTGATGATCTCGATCGAAGACGCTGGCACTATATCCAGCAATGGAGTCTCGCTATAAAGAAAGAAAAGTAAGCCTCAAGAGAATTATAAGAATCCCCCACTTTTCACAATTATAATATCTACGTGCACAACCAAACAGATGTTCCTTCACGTCGCTCCAATGACTCCTTGAACATCGGCTCACAAGAAACTCCCTCAATAGACCGCGGCAAGAATAGCAAGGGCGCTCGTCATGAATCGAGGTTATGAATAGAAGAGAAGAGAACAGAAGTGAGTAAAATTGGCCAGCGCTGTAGCTAAAGGGATCGGCTATTGGTAACCAGAACAGCTGGAAATACCCCGAAAGTTAGACCAATTCGGTAAGAATAAGACAGCAAGCTAAAATAACCATGTGCACTTTACGCTAACAGCTGTAGGGACCAAATGGTCGAAAATTCGTCAACGACGAGCGACGGAACCAAAGCGCACCTGTTGCGAAAATACGTTCAAAATGAGAATAACAACGTGGGCAATTCAAATTAATCGCAAAATTGTTAGATTGAACGACATAGCTCTTTGCACGTAACAATTTGTGTAAAAACAATTGATCATCGCCCATCTACGAATTAGAACCGAGGACTCATAATGGTTATTACGAACATAACAATCGACCATTAAGTAAAAAACGTCTTCCGGGATTGGACCGTGTCATTATACACGGTCCAATCCCAATTTTTTACGTAATGACAATGGCCGTGAAAGCCTCCGAAATCATAACATTCGACCACCTAGGCACTTACATTTAAATTAGTTCTTCCTCAAAGTATACCAAAAATGATCATGAGAATACGTAGACTGTTCCAGTTTTTTTGACAACGCTGCAGTCGTTATTAATCTACAAGTTCCAGTTGCTTTTAACCAAATTTAGCGCGTGATCTGGCAGACACCTAAAGAGGAACGAATCTGATTGTGCAAGTGGAAGCTGTTTTCGTGCAACGGTAAACAAAGGTAAACTTAATCCAATTTTCCGTATCCTTTTTGTGGTGTTCTGTTGACCGTCTAGCTTGTGTCTGACTAATCGTGCGTCAGCCAGGACCGGCAACCTTGTTCATCTTCGTTCAGTCCTCAATAAATTTCGGTAAATTTGTTATTTAGTTTCTGCTGACAAGTTCCCTTTCGATATGAGAACCGTATATCCGTATCAAGCCGCATGCAGCGCGTTTTTCCAATATTCAAAATGTAACTCACTTGAAAAACGAAGAGGAAATTAAGGTAGAGTCGGTTTTCTAGACTGGAGGTTGAAAAATCTAATATTGTGCTTTAATGTAGTTATTATACCTTTGTATACATCATCGATTGCTTTGTATACCGCCAACGCGCTAACTGAGGTGATCTGTACACACAAGGTAAATCTCAGCATCCGCCTTTTAATTGAATTTCCGGCGTGCACTTTACGGGACTTTGTTTAAATTGTGGCAGGTTGTGGTCCTTGCCTTGAGCTAAAGATGGCGCTTGGTATCATGTCTGTGGCAACCGCTTACCGTTTCTCAGAGCTCTGATAATATACCTGCATACCGATTAAATAAGCTTTCTGGATTTTTGTTTACATCGCATTATCATTTCCCACAATTTTGTGTATTTGAATTCCTCTATCGTGAAACGCTACTTTTATTATTTTCAAGCAGTGTACTTACTATATTGGTAATATTTTTTGTTTTGGTATCAGTTTCTTGCCATTTTTGTCGTAGTAATTTGTTAATCGCGCCTTTTAATTCATGGGATATTTTTTTTATTTTTCGCGATTCCAAAAAGTATTCCCTCGCCGCAGTTGTATTATTTGTTTGTGTATTATAATAGCTTGTAACCATCTTTTTCTTACTTTTTAAAATTTGAAGCCACAGGTTATTAAAAGTCACTTTTTGAGTTGGTTCCTGAATATTCTTTTAATGAAGATATAGCCGATCCGAAATATTCTCAATTTCTTATGGTATTGTCCACCTATATCTTTTTCGTGAGTGGTGTTTGCATGTAGATTAAAGCAACCTTAAGAGCTAGCAATTACACGGTGTGCTATTTTAATAGGCTATGTTATCAAACGAGTTGAAAGTGACTGAGTTCAACACGCACCAGACAATAGGCACCGACTCTGTGCCAGAGGTTGTAAACTGAATGCTGGTGATTGAATTGAATGACCGAATGCCTCTCAGCGCTTCCGTGTCTGGTTTATATAGCCCCCCGCCCCAGTTTCGTAAATGCAGGGTTGTTTATGGCTTGCCGGTTGTCGGACGCACCCCTCGTTTTTTCGAAAGTGCCATTGTGCCCCGTTCCAAGCCAGGGCATCGGAATTTGGCTTATTGCCCTTCTGCTGCAGCTGGATGTCTCTTCAGCTAAGTTATGTCACTATTATTTGGACGGCTTGCGCCGAGTGTTAGTTGCCCGTTTGGTTACTTAGTCGCCGGTTACCAATTTGGTTGGTTTCCGCCACTGGAACCATTATGTTGTTTATTACTGCGCAATTAAGTTCAGTAGAATACAACCGTTTGTGGAACACAATAACATCCATTTTTATTTATTTAGAACACACGAACAAAATATAACAGAAACAAATTCGATAATATTAATTTAAAATAAAAGTACGAAATTGAGTAGCCTGGTTTTCGATACCGAATTAATTATTAACTAAAGACTTTGGAAGCTGACCTCAGTCCCCAACCCAGCAAAATGCATAGGAATATTACGAACACGTGATATTAAGTCAAAGTAAAAAGTACAAGTGATACGCGATGAATGAGTGATTGAATCGAATCGAACGAATGAATCTAAGTGATCTCGAAAACTAAGCTACTGCCGTTATATATCCGCCTCTGAATAGAAGGAACATTCCGTATTCTATTCAGTACAATACGATTGTCCAGCTCTATTGTAGCATAAGAGGTTCAAATGGTTGGTCGAAAAGAACTTTCCCTTTTCGAGAGTTTATGACTGTATTGTCGACCGGGCTTCACTCTCCCTTTTTCGACTGGTTTATTGTTATTTGAGATAAAGTGTTTGTTGGCCGATATTTCTGCATTTACGACATAACCCCGACTGTGCTGGGAATTGCGTCGTGAATGTTTAGAAAGTTAGCTTTGACTGTTCACTCGACGACACAAATCACATTTGACATTACATATCCATTAACTCTTTCACCAGACTTGTCACAACTCGAATTTCATTTTTTTACTGATTTAGAACTGCACTTAGTGTCACATTTTAGTTTATGGCCGTCTCTTGCACGACAGGCGTTTTTAGGCCATTTATCAACGCTACCCGCTGGATTTGTAGGCTTTTCGCAGGGCGATATGTGGACGCTACACGTGATCATGATTCCGTTACGTGTTGGCTTCTGCTAAGGCGTTCCAATATCTAATTATAATTAAGTTTATATCTCCGTCGTTATGTCTGGTCGCTTCTTCTATTTCTTCATAACATAGTTCTACGCCTTCTTGTTCGTGGTCTGTAGTTTGCGTATGCGCGTACAACGTGTTCTGACCACGCAACCCTCTGATCTGGATTTTATATTTTCTCACCGCATATTCTCCATGGTTCTGTCCTCCAATTGCCTAACGATTTCTTCCAGGAAAAAATACTTTTCCCCAATCGAATATGCGTTTATCGTTTTTTTTTGTCGTCATAGTAAGCTCCAAGGTAGACAGAGTGGTTAAAATCGCTCTGCATCACGTTCTTCAGATACTCAGGATCGACTGGAATGCAAACTGGGGACGAGAAATTGTAGAAGCCCCCCGTGTTCTTCTTGCTTCCAACTTTTAGATTTCTCTCACCATTAACGTTTCTTCCAAATGGAGAGGGCTATGCAGCCACGGCTGCCAAATCATTGTAGTTATAATTATTTAATTGTGTTTTATTGGCTCCTCTTAATGTGTGGAATTGCTAAAATAAGCAACGCTCCTAGAGTCTTACAAAAGGATGCTGAAAATAATCTGGGTACACAGTATACGAAACGAGGAGATATTTTATAGAATACGAGAAAAAAGCTGCGAAGGGAAATCACAGTAAGAACAGACAACTGATGGAGCACATATGACACGAAAGAATACGATTATTGAAAAACCCATTGAGGGAACGAATGCTGGACGCGAATTTGAAAACTACTGACCAAGCAAGGTAAAAGTGGAAAGATGTGTTGTATCAAACCAGATACGGATGGGCGCTCGAAATTTTTGCAGGAAATAGGCATGAAAATGGCCCGACAGAGTTTGAGTGGCCCGTCCAATAGTGAATAATATATTGTTTCCCTTTAAAAAAGCACCAGCGTAAAACTATAGTCCAGTCCGGTCCAATGCCGCCTCATTAATTGCCTTTCGATAGTGGCCCGTTGTGTCAGCGGCCCACCGGGAAATTTCCCGATTTCCCGCCGGTTCCATCCGCCTCTGCACCAAATCGACACGATTGATAACCTATAACCCAATAATAGTATTTTGTAAACCCTGTTTATGCACCCACGAATCTCTGTATACAGCGAAGCAGAAATGTAGGAGTTGGTCCTACTTGCAGTGGTTACATAACCTCAATTGCTCTGTACGCTACCCCATGCAAATTTTAATAACCCCGGGTTCGAATTTACAACATAAATGTATCGATTACGAGCTCGCAATTTACGAGGCCTAACCTGAAGTGAGCGCAACAATATGCAATAAAAATTCCATCCAGATTTCCTGCGCCTTGGTGTAGTTGCAGGTAGGCATATTACTTATTATTGCGCAAGATTTACGGCGGCACGTCTTTGGAGCATTTCTCCAAGCGCGGATGCGCCCGGGGCGGCCGTTTAATTAAGGGTTGAAATTCTTGGAGGTTTTTAAACAACTTTTCACGGCCTCGTTTCATTTAGGGAAGCCACAAGCTACATAATAAACGAGCTTTAGAATTTAGAAAGTGCGCACCGCAAGAGAGCGGCCACGCTGACATTTAAAGAAGTCGCTGTCTTTGCGAAGCGCGGTTTTGCTCGGCGGGGGCACGACCACAAAATATAAATTTAGTGCGCGCCTGTGAACTACAACCCGCATCCTCTGCACTCCACTCATTCGAAAATCAATATATCTATAAATAATGCATCGCAGGCTCGGCCTATTTCTTCTGTCTAGTGTGCATTGCTCTGCTCTTGTTGTACTGAAGGCACGAGATCAGGTAATGCACGTCATAATCGCAAAAATGACGTTAATAGTATATTACATACCGAGGTGGGAAGTGTTTCATTACTGTCGAGAGATTAGGTAGCAGCACTAAAAGTGAATACAAACAAATGCTAATCAAGGAAACCAAATTCATTTCATATTAGTGTAAAAGGAAAGGGAAACATCAATCAGAGATCAGGGAAGAAACTATAGTAACGATTAAAACGAAAGGAGACCAATTGTTCATCATAACACGAGCCTATGACTGCTCCGCCCGCCTAATTAAATTACTAATAAAATTACTCACCGCTCTGGCAGAAGTATTCCTCTTATTACATCACTTACCTACACACATTAATGTTCAGTCTTACAAACAATTTTCGAATTGCTCCCCCTGATTTGCATTAAAAATCTTAACATTTGCAACGGCTAGGAGATCTATCACTATATACCCTACAGGATTCGGCACTATTTCCATCAACTTCACCATATACTGAAATCATATCAACCCTCTCGGTGTTCATAAAAGGAACCATTTTTAATTTTATTAAACACATACGGGGCAGACACCACGTGACTGATTGATGAATCCATTTTTTAAATAGTGCACTTCATCACAAAACACCTGCTGAATTTCCTTTCATGCGATAAGAAACTGATGAAAGTTGCGTAATTTATTTCAGTTGTGTAATTACACTGTTTTACAAATTTCCGTTTGTTAGCTGGGGTTTTAATTTCAATAGATTTTACTGCCCACTATCACATCTGGATACATTACAATTGAAGAAATAAGAAAGCATTGTTTTTACTTAACTCGTCTAAAAGACGAAGGAAGTATTGTAATCGCGAAAAAACTACCTTTCGAGATTCTTCCGATCTTTACGCTTCAGGGCCCCTAGATAACGAAAAACAGATTTTCTCTATTCCGTCTGTCTGTCTGTCAGTCTGTCTGGTCTGTCTGTTGCCGGTATTACTCAAAAACTATTTGTCGGAGGATGACAATATTTTTCATGCACAGTATACAGGGTGATTTTTAAGTTGATTATTTCCTTTTACCGGCATATAAAGCTTAAAAAAGTAAGCATTTTTTCATTTACCACTTTGCGAAATGCCATTGTAATTTTATTAATGTTATTGCTACAATATTGGTTCATGTTTATGAAAATAATGAATTAGTGAATATGCTTTTTTACTGGGAGGGTCGTCAAAATGCCGCTGCCGCATCGCTCTTATATGCGGAACGTATCTATGTGTAGGATCGAATGGTGATAATTTTGAACATATCATTCAAGTTAGATTAAGTTTAGTTAATTTTTGTTAAGTAATTTTAGTTCTTAATTTGAAACTTTAACACTCTGTACCTCCATTAATTTTGATATTTCGCAAAAGTGGTAACTGAAAAAAATGCTTATTTTTTAAGCTTTATATCCTGGCAAAAGGAAAGAATCGACTTAAAAATCACCCTGTATATATACCTGTCATGAAACCGAGAAAAACTCAGACAAGTATATACAGGGTGAGCACCTTAAAAAATAAAATTTTGTTTATTTTTTATTTAACTTAGCAATAAATACAAATAATAATTTGTACGTAGCGCAGGCTTTATCTTACCAAAAATGGGCCCCAATAGATACAGAATAAATGTTGCAAAGGAGCAAAAAATTAGTGCGTTACTTAATATAGCTGTAACGCAGGAATTCGAAGGTCGGTGCTCCGTAGTTCATGTAGAAATAGTCCGTTCCCTTGAAATATCCCATAAAACGTTGGGACTGCATACGCCTGCCCTTTGAATTCGAAAATTTATTTAATTTATTAGAAGCGTGAAGATATTTTTACTACTATCTTAATTTCATTTTTAAAATTATGTAGCGTCACAATGTCAACGAGGGAAGTTCTGGGTAAAGCCCTGTACAGATTTTTTACTAAGGTATACAGCTTTATTGTCTTTAATAATTATAAATTCTCAGGATTACGCTTTCATATATGAAAAAATACGTAAATACTAACAAGTATTAACAAAAATTCGGAAACTTTTATTAAATAGACCTTCGTTTCTCTGTTTTAATCGTTTTTCTTGTAGGTAGAGTAGCAGATTTTTCTCTTTTTAAACGTCAGCTGTAGTCGGCCATAATGCTTGCATTCCACCTTTCGTAGCAATTCTACTGCTTTTTCTTTATGTTTTTATGGAATTTCCCCTCTTGTGTTTCGCTCATTGGTTCAAGATTTTTGGGAAAAAAATAAGATGTGCATGCAAAAATTGCATTTTTTTCGAGCATATTTTGAACAATTTTCTTAGGTTTTCAAAAGCAATGCAGGCTTCACTTCAACATCAGTTATAGTAACTCATCATCTAAAACCAAATTGAGGGCCAATGAAGATACCCTCCTTAAGCTTTGCGTCAGAAACAACCAATATGTATGTAGCAAAGTATGTCAGGATTGTTTATACACTTTTTGGTTGCTATACTAAAACAAAACTAACAGAGAACGTGAACAGATTCGCCTGGAGGCTGTAGAAATCAGGCGTCCGTTACGTTATTTTGCTGGTTCCATCCCTTATGTTAAGCGCAGAACTGAGACAGCAGTTTCCGCTTTAAGACAGCTTAGTCATGCCACTTAACGGGATGATAATTCGTCACTGTGTGAGATGCAGCCTCACATCCCTTAATTATTTATAGGCTTGGACCCACAGCGACGCAGTAAGTGAATCTAACAAGTAAATGCAGACTGGTTTATTACAAAAATAATTGTTCTATATATACAAACAAATTTGCTTAGATCATAGTAATATACAAAGTTCATTTCTAATAACAGGTGCAATGTATTATATTCAGTAGGTTAATTTACTAGTCTTGCAAAACAATACTCAGCGGTTTTGCTTCCGTGATATGATATGGACTCCATGAACTCGAGCGTCTTTTATGCTGAGCTGCGATTGTAGGCATTTAAACCTTGTCACGGCCTTGCGTAATTGTGTACGCGAAGCCGTGTAAAAATGCTGAGCTGCGATTGCGAGGTGTTTAAACTTGACTGTGAGTAGGTCGCCGCGCTTGCATAATGCAATATTGCGTTTTTGGTGGCTTTTAACTTTTAGAATGTTTCGTAAAATTTAAATGAATAATTATAAATTTATATCTGGTTAATCTGTTAAAGACAAGATTAAACATATTGCCAATTTTAAGCCACAAAAAAGCAAACCGATAAATTATATTGTTTCTTCGAGATTGAGCGTTTTAAGAGGATATTCTTCTGCCTGGGGTTGTGCGGGTGGTGGCTTCCTTCGTGTTATTCGTTGCCGACTGTAGTAGATAGCTCCTAGTAGGGCAGCGGTTCCCAAAAGGCTGCCTGTGACCCCAATAGACAGGTGAGAATGATGTCGGATGGCTTTCCAGGTGAAGTTTTTTATATGCTCCTGGAAATCTAACTGCGATGCTTGTAGGTCTTCGAAGTGGTCTGACTGAGTTAGTACAGGTTCCTCTGCGATTTCTGAAAATGAGTTTGTTGTGATTGGGTTGGTAATATTGATACTGATAGCCTTGGAGTATCCAGCCAGGATCTTGTATTTTCTGTTGTGCCTTGGGGTTAATGTATTCCTCGCAGTTTGGATGATGCAATCCGATGAAATTTGAATGACACCTGTAGTGTTGACGGTGACTTCTTCCCTGTTTCCACTACAAGTGATTGCTATGCGGGTTGGTTTACTGACTACAAATAGCCAGGTGTTTTCCATGTACAATTGTTTCCAAATAATGGACTGGATGCGATGTCTTCGTAGGAGACATTGACTGGTTTCTACTCGGTGATATATATCGTCAATGATGCAGTTTGGGTTGTTTTCAATTCCTTTAACTACCGTTGGACTGCAAACATAGGTAGTGGGAGAAATTTGTAGCTCTTCTTTGAATTCTTCATCTGTTTCGTGGAAGTACATTTGTAGGTTGTAATCCACAGCGAAGATTCCTTTCGGCACATCGATCATCCAGTAGGATCCATTGCTGATTTGGAGAGGAATTGGTGTCACTTTAATTAAGGAGTATTCCGTTTTTTCCACTATGATGAAATACCCTTGGACGTTGATGTAGATGTCGTCATGCCCAATGTCAACCTTTAGAATTGGGTAATATCTCCAAATTTGGTGAAAGTTTACTGGTTGCATTAGCGAGGATCTGTTTAATTTGAGCAGGTGTTATTAGCTCGTACAGATTACCTTGCTGGAAGTGAACGTTTAAGATGTGAATATGGTAGTTGCACAGTTCGCTAATTACATTTGTGGCGACTTGGTACACACTGATGATGTGAATATTTAGTCGGTTGGAGTCGGTTGCTTTATACCATTTGTCCATGTTGTTAATGGCCCGGATTCCTTGGTTTAATTTTTCTTGGAAATGTTCCAGCTTCTTGTCGATTCGTTCTTCGGTTTCATTAAACCTGGAAAGTGCTGATAGCAAGAATTTGGATTGTTGACTGTCCATTTTTATTAGTTCCTGTTGATTCTTGTCTAGCCTGTCTATATCTTGATAGACTTCATCGTTGACTCCAAAAATTGATGTTAATACTGTGCCAAGGACTCCTCTTTTTTCTCGTCTTGTTATTATTTCTTCCATACCATCTCTAATCCATTCCATATGCTTTTTCTGTTCCAGAAGATGATGCACCAGTGTTTTGCATAATGTGTCTTCGGACAGTTCTTTTGCAGAGTCGCAGAGATTGTCGAATTTGTCTACCATGTCTGTGACTGTTTCGAAGTCTTCTTCGATCTTCCCCCTCTCGAACTGGATTTCGATCCGGAATGTTCCTCTCTCAATCTTCCCGTGTCCAATGTGTTCTACATAGTACCCGCTGTCTGGTTTTTGGATATTAAATTCTGCTTTACTTAATGTATTGGTGGTAAGAAGGGTAAAGATGAGTAACAGCAGTTTCCATTTGGACGCGACAGATTTCCTTGGTGCTGGGGATGATCGTGTCTGGATAATGTTAGTTGAAATTTTATCTTCTGCCTCTGGTTCCTGCGATTCCTCGGTAGTTGCTGGTAATGGAATGATGCTGCCTATGGATCGTTTTAGCTGATGTCCTCCTGATTTCTGGAGCGTCACTACTCGTACTGATCCATCGGCTGCTGGATGAGTTGCAGTGACTCTTGCTAAAGGCCACTTACTAGGATTGATACTATCTTCTTTGATTAACACTAAATCTCCAACTTTAGTGTTCTCCAATGGTTTCTTCCATTTGTTTCGTTGCTGTAATCCATGAAGGTAGTCCGAGCTCCATGATTTCCAAAAATCTTGCTTGATCTTTTGGATTATCCTCCAACGATTCGATAGATTTGAAGATATTGGAGTGTTGATTGGGTCTGGTGGCGATATGATTTCCCTCCCTATTAGGAAATGGCCTGGCGTCAGAGCAGTTGTGTCCTCAATATCGTTGCCTTGTGGACATAGAGGACGTGAGTTTAGGCAGGCCTCAATTTGGCAGAGAAGAGTTGTTAACTCTTCAAAGGTGAGAGTAGCGTGGCCAATAGTTCTCTTCAGATGATGCTTCATTGATTTTACCCCTGCTTCCCATATCCCTCCGAAGTGAGGGGCTATTGGAGGGATGAAGTGCCATTGGGTACCACCGGTTGCTAAGGTTTCTTGGACAACTGGGCCTTCAATTGTTTGGCGGGTTTCCTTGTCCAACACTTTTCTTGCGCCAACGAAGTTTGTTCCGTTGTCGCTGTATAGGTGTGCACAGCGTCCTCTTCGGGCAGTAAACCTCCTGAAGACTGCTAGGAAGCTGTTGGTTGTCATGTCGCTGACGGCCTCTAGGTGGATTGCCTTGGTTGATAGACAGACAAAAACAGCAATGTACCCTTTGTGCGAAGAATGCCCTCTTCCCTTGGATGTTCGGATCTGTATTGGGCCGGCGTAGTCCACTCCGGAATGGAAGAATGGAGGAGTTGAATTCACTCTGGTTGATGGAAGATTTCCCATCAGTTGCTGTGCTGCCTCTGCTTTGTATCGTAGACATCGGAAACACTTCCGGATGCTGGAGCTGACTGCTTTCTTCGCGTTGATGATCCAATATTTTCTTCGGATATATGAGAGAGTGAGTTGGGTGCCACCGTGCAGCGTGCGTAGATGCGCCTCTTGGATTATTAGTTTGGAAATATGACTGGAGTACGGGAGTATGATTGGGTGTTTTTCATTGAAGGACAAGGTGGAATTTTCTAATCTTCCTCCAACACGGATTATTCCATGCTGATCGATGAAGGGATTGAGGTTGGCAAGCTTGTTACTGGAACTCACATATTTGTTCTGCCGGAGTTGAGATCCTGTTGCCCTCAAAATAGGATCACTTCCTTGGATGACCTTAACGAGTAGGAGGATGGTGTCGTCCATTTCCTTCACTGATAGGCATCCTGATTGAGTGGGAAGTCGCTTACACTTGTTGATGAATCTTCGGCAATGTGACATGACTCGTACCATTCTTGTTAGAGAAGAAAAACGATGAACGACTTCGTTCTCGTCTTGATGAATGGTAGTTTGATGCACAGTGTAACTTCTTGCTTCTTCCTCGGTGGTTGCGGTGTCTGGTTGACACGGCCATGAACTCTTGTTAACTAGCCAGCTCGGTCCGTCCCACCATAGGAGATGATTCTTTAGTTTTTCTGGACTAGTGCCTCGGGAGATGACGTCTGCAGGATTCTCTTCGGATTTGACGTGGTTCCAATGTTGAGCCGGAATTAGATTGTTGATTTCGGCTACTCGATTCGCGACGAACGTCTTCCATCGTACCGGGTCTCCTTTTATCCATCCTAATGTAACCATGGAGTCGGTCCAGGCGAAGATAGACACCTTAGGAAGGTCTAATGCTGCAATTACCCTTTGAAGTAGATTGGAAAGGAGTACTGCTGCGCAGAGTTCCAGTCTTGGTAATGTCGTCTTGGCTCGGGCTGGTGCCACCTTGGATTTGGCTATTAATAAGGATACCTTGACTTGGCCGGATGATGTGGTGACTCTGGTATAAATCGCGGCCCCGAAAGCTCTTTCGGAGGCGTCACAGAATCCATGCAGCTCTACTAGAGATTCCCTTTTGATAAACAACCACCTTGGTAAGGTAATTTCTTCCACTGCCTTGAGTTGAGACCTGAGCGTCTCCCATTTGCCTTGGATATTTTCAGACACTGGGTCATCCCATTTGATATTTTCGAGCCATAGTTCTTGGATGAGTAGCTTGGCAGTGATGATGACGGGTGCTAACCATCCCAATGGGTCGAAAATTTTGGCAACTTCGGATAGTATGGTGCGTTTGGTGGATTCCTGTTGCTTAACGTCTACCTTAAAACAGAAAACATCTTCATATGGAGACCAGTGAATGCCCAAGGACTTTTTTACGCCGTCTTCACTTATTTCGAGGTATGTTTGTTCCTTTAACTCTTCTGGGAGTTCTTGAATGATGGCTGACTCATTACTGCACCATTTATGTAGAGTAAAGCCTCCACGCTTTAGTAAGGAAATGAGCTGACCTTGTTGTTGGATCGCTTCTTCCACAGTGTCGGCCCCAGAAAGCACGTCGTCCACGTAGAAATCTTTCTTCACTGCTTCTGAAGCTAATGGAAATGAGACCTTTTCGTCCTGTGCGAGTTGATGCAAGGTTCGAATGGCAAGATAGGGAGCTGATGCGGTTCCATAAGTGACGGTGCACAGCTTATATTCCCTGATTGGCTGTGATTTGTCGAATCTCCATAGGACTCTTTGGTACTCCTGGTCTTGGTTGTTCATTCTGATTTGTCGGTACATTTTTTCAATGTCTGCAGAAAAAACAATCCTGTGTGTCCTCCATCGAAGTAGAATGTCGACCAGTTCTTGCTGAAGTTTAGGTCCAGCGTACATCATCTCATTTAAGGATTTTCCGTGAGAGGCCTTGCTAGAGGCATCGAAAACGACACGAAGCCTGGTTGATGAACTTGCTTCTCGGATGACGCCATGGTGGGGAATGTAATACTTGCCGTTATTCTCATCTTCCCTTGCCACCTTTTCCATATGTCCTAAATCCAAGTATTCTTGCATGAATTTCTTGTATTGGACTGCTAGATCTTGATCTTGTCCTAATTTCTTCTCCAGATGTATGAATCGTGCCAATGCTGAGGGTTTGGACCTTCCCATGTGTACTGGAGTTTGTTTGAATGGAATCCTTACTACGTATCTTCCATCTACGTCTCGCTGGACTGTGTCTGTGAATTTATTTTCACATACTTGATCATCTGGGGAAAGTTTCCTTTGAGGAGAAGCCTCTTCAATGTTCCAGAATTTCTGCAACTGCTCATCCTCTTCAATTTTGGCAACCATGGTGTTGACCTTAAGGCTGGTGGGAGGTCGTCTTCCCATGGTTCCTGATAAGATCCATCCCAATTCGGTATTCTGTCCTAGGATGCCATCTTTGGATTTCTTGATTCCTTCGAGAATTATTTGGAAATATTCTTCAGCGCCTAGAAGTATATCTATGGGGCCAGGTCGGTTGAAGGTTGGATCGGCGATGAAGACATGTTTCCAGGCATCCATTTTTATGTTCGGAATGGGTGATGAAGGCATGGTTTTTGTAAGTTTGGGAAGTACCAGTAAAGTAACAGGTAAGGAAAATTTACTTGGAAATCTTGGCGTAATCAAACCTGTGATTTTCCATTTTGCGACTTTTGTTTCGCTGTTCCCAATTCCGGAGATTTCTGCTCGAACCTTGGTCCTGGGTAACGCTAATAATTCGGCTGCGGCTTCGGTGATGAAGGAACCTTGAGACCCTGGATCTATCAAGACCCTCAAGAGATGAGTCATCCCGGATGCTGCCTTAACTTGAACCGTTGCTGTGGCCAGTAGCACTTGGCTCTTCTTTGCGCCTAGGTTGGCGGCAATGATTGTGGGTTTTGGCTTCTTCTCTGGAGCGTTGGAGGTCTGCATGGCTGCTGCGTGAGAAAACGTCTTCATCTTCGGAGCAGGTATCGGCTTTGATGGCGGCTGTGCCTTGTGAAGCAGAGTATGGTGTGGAAAGCGGCAGATTTTGCAGTTATAATACGAACGACATTGTATATTAGAATCGTGTCGCAAACATCGAAAGCACAATCGGTAGGTTCTTACCACTTCTTGCTTTTCGTGGGTGGAGAGCCTCTGGAATTGACCACAGTTATCGATGTAATGGTCCCCATTGCACATCTTGCAGTTGAGATATCCGGCAGCGTAATTTTTCTGTGGCTTGTCCTGAGTTGGTTTTCGAGCTCCATCAATGGATTCCAAGGATTGGAACCGCATTTGTAAGAAGGCCATTAGAGTTTGGTGATCCTGAACTTCATTTGGGCACTGAAGCGATTGCTCATATAATTTGTTAGTTTCAGGATCCCATTTTCGAGTAATAACTCGGTTAATCCACGGACCCCAGCTGTCGGTGGAAATGCCCAAATTTTTGATTGCTTCCACACATTCCTTAGTGGAGTCATGCAATCTTTTCAACCCTTGGGCTGATTCCTTGGAGAGGACCGGCTGATCGAAGATGGTGTCTAGCAATTTGGTTAGAATAAGGCGATTATTTTGATACCTTTGTTGCAGCAAATTCCAAGCGGTGTTGTAGTTGGCTTGAGTCACTGCGAGATGCTGGATTAGTCGGCTGGGCTCTCCCTTGACATGCGTTTTTAAATACTGCATTTTGATGACATCATCCATGTTTTGGTTGTCATCTACTAATTTGGTGAATAGGTCCTTAAAAGTGGCCCATTCCTCATAATTTCCCTCGTATATGGGGATTTTAACTTGAGGAAGCGAGATGGCTGATGCTTGCTCGTTCCTTGTTGGTGCTTGTAACAAATTAATTAAATTTCGGTACCTGTCTTTCAACGTAGTAAATTCAGGACTGAAGTGCGTCTGGTTTGAATCCATCTCGTTAGACATGACTTCTTCGTCCATCTCGATCACCCGGTCCCATTCTTCCTTTAATTCCCTCTTTGTGATGGCGGGCCTTCCGAGTGCTTGTTCCAGTTCGGCGTCGTCCAAAGATTGCTTAAAATTCTGCATCCGAATCTGCAGTTTTCGGATACGAACCTTTTGCTCGGGATTTACAACTGTTTCCTCTCGCCTCCTAGTTTCAGAGGGGTCGGGATTTTCAGTTGCCTTTAAACAGCTCTGCAAATAACTTTTTGCTTCGCAGTAGATGGCTTTAATTTGTTCGTAATACCCTGTGGTAAAATAATTATGTGTAGGAATACTTAGCTGCACCATTTTGGCGTGATTTTTGGTCACGGCGTTCCAAGTTTCGTCCAGCGTCTTGTTTCGGCTGGCGATGTAAGCTTCTGTTTTTCGGCTGGCAGGGTCCTTTTTGCTGTTGGAAAATACCTGCGTGATCTTCTGGCCGAGTTCTTCTTGGGCGACAGCTAGCTGATTGAATTCCTCCATATTGTTTGCCATTTTCGGGGAACCGGGTGGGTTGGTAGATGTTGTTTTCTTCTCGGGATGTACCTCTTCTTAGTTGTAGACAGATCCGGCTCGAAGGACCATGAACAGATTCGCCTGGAGGCTGTAGAAATCAGGCGTCCGTTACGTTATTTTGCTGGTTCCATCCCTTATGTTAAGCGCAGAACTGAGACAGCAGTTTCCGCTTTAAGACAGCTTAGTCATGCCACTTAACGGGATGATAATTCGTCACTGTGTGAGATGCAGCCTCACATCCCTTAATTATTTATAGGCTTGGACCCACAGCGACGCAGTAAGTGAATCTAACAAGTAAATGCAGACTGGTTTATTACAAAAATAATTGTTCTATATATACAAACAAATTTGCTTAGATCATAGTAATATACAAAGTTCATTTCTAATAACAGGTGCAATGTATTATATTCAGTAGGTTAATTTACTAGTCTTGCAAAACAATACTCAGCGGTTTTGCTTCCGTGATATGATATGGACTCCATGAACTCGAGCGTCTTTTATGCTGAGCTGCGATTGTAGGCATTTAAACCTTGTCACGGCCTTGCGTAATTGTGTACGCGAAGCCGTGTAAAAATGCTGAGCTGCGATTGCGAGGTGTTTAAACTTGACTGTGAGTAGGTCGCCGCGCTTGCATAATGCAATATTGCGTTTTTGGTGGCTTTTAACTTTTAGAATGTTTCGTAAAATTTAAATGAATAATTATAAATTTATATCTGGTTAATCTGTTAAAGACAAGATTAAACAGAACGAAATCTAACAATGTATTTTAGAGGAGTACTGAAACCGAGTAATGGAGGTGCCACTTATACAGGGTGTTCCATAAATATACGACAATCTTTTAGGGGTGGTAGGGGCATCAAAATAAACATTTTTTGCTATGTAAACATATGTCCGAAAACGCTTTGTTTTCGAGATACCGGGTGTTAAAATTTGTAGAAAAAAACTCTTCAGCCGATTCTAATGAAATTTTCACAGTTTGTTGGCAACTTTATGAGGCATCTTTTGGGTCTATTACAGTTGATACAGTAATTCGAGGGGCAACCTGTTAGTGTTTTTGCATAAAAAAATAACACCCAGTGGTTCTTTTTTGCAATTTTTAAACTTATTTAAGATGAAGCAACTAAAAACATAACTTTTTTTTCACCTGAGGGTTTTGCGTATCTTGCTACGTTTTTGAGGAAAAAAAATTGAACCATTTTTTTTACAAATTTTAACACCGTGTATCTAGAAAATGAAGCGTTTTTTGACATATGCTTATAAAGCAAAAAATGTTTGTTTTGATGTCCTCTACCACTTCTAAATGCTATATGCTCAGACAAGTTCAATGATGTAGAATCTGTTGTATTTGAGACACACATTTGATATAGAGGTATAAAACTTGTAATATCGGTTTAGTAATCAGTAAAAATGCATAAATAACTGACACAACTGACTTATACCAAATATATACTTTAAACCAGAGTTATTTGCGAGAAACCTGAATAAATTAATACTCGAAAACGTACCTACCGTCCTACCGATTTTTCAAAAACATTGCGAACATCGTTATTTCAGTATAGCATATCCGTGTTTATTTTTTCTGCCATGAATTTTGAGACACGTTGTATATCAACTGTAGGAGTATGTACTATAGGTATTAGAAGTAACGTGCGCATAGATAATTATATATTTGCGGAGGCCGATAGATTTAAACATCTGGCAATACGTTTGAACAGGAATAAAGACCGAAGCAAAGAAATACAATTGTAGATAACAAAGTAGTGAGCAATACAAAACGAGACGAGCCTATTTATGAAAGTAGAATAATATAATGAACCATACTTAAACCAGCAGAATCTATAAGAAAAAAAAAACTATGAAATAATAAGAGATTGGCGTAGAAAATATTGTGAGGTTCATATTTCATGTTGAAGATATATTCAAACATGGAGCACGAATTCCTTTATTTGTTTTCCCCAAGTAGTTAATTTAAATGTTTGTGATGGATCTAATATCAAAATTAAACTTAAATCCAGTTACTCTTATAATGTTTCATCAATTTGTCTTTCCCGGCCAAGTAAGCTGTTTGTACCACTCGCTATAACACCAATCAATGAAAACACGGTAAAAATGCATAGTTACGCATGTACTAACTTTTTATAATGTACATAGCAACGGTGATAATCATATATCATCTCGGCTAATAACTGATAGTCAAATACCTTCACAAACATCGCTTTATCTGCTAAAAGTACAATTATCATAGCAACCAGACTAACTGTACTTTTAATATTTCTAAATAAACTGTTGTTTAATGACTCGTGATATAATCTAGCCAAATGCAACTCGCCTCTTCTTGATTATCAAATCATTTCTGTTTCCATTATTTGATAATCAAGATATGTGATAATATAATGTCTTCTACATTAATCTTTTGCTTTCTCGAAAGTTCTGTTATTATATTGTCAATTCTGTCCAATGGCATGTTAAATGCCACGATTACAAAAGCAATAGTCACATAGTGTTGCCCACATAAAATCTGTGAACATGTTTAAAATGTCTTAAGTATCTATTTATAAATTGTGACCATAAGCTCCCACTCATGATCGAAAAGTTTGAATTTTTCAACTTGTTGTGCATTACAATTCAGCAATTTTTGGGCTGCACCAAGTTAGCTTTGGAACATATCATGCGTACTGCTCCAGCCGGTTTTGATATCCAAACATGGTTTTTCACAAGTTACTTCGACCGTATCGTAGCAGTTTTTCATTTTACTCTCAAGTTGCTACAATTTTTTTATTTTAGTAAAGGTTTTTCTAACCCTGGCGATTACTGTAGAAGAAGCAAAGGTAGATACTTTCCTTATATTCAATTCCTTCCTGGCAATTAGCTTGATGTTCTTCAGTCGTCTCCGAGGTTTTCTTCTTAATTTTCATGTTTCAACGTCTCTTATAACCTTAAATTTAGGACCATGTTTTTAAACACCCTGTATCTAGCAAAATCGAACCAGTAATTTTACTTTAATAGAAACATCGTATGCAGAAAGGGCTATCTATGGGCTTCTTAAAAATGAAAATCGCCCAATCAGTTTTTATATTTATGCTAAAATTTCAATTTTGTTTATATTTTATAATTTTATTTTTTAGGCGATGTAACAAGCATAAATTGATCTTTCAAAAAGCCTAATATTTTTTTTGAATTTCTTTAATAATTTCAAACAAAACCAAGTAAAATGCACTTATTTTCAGTAGTAATTCTATAAGTACTTCATTATTATCGGATTATAGGTTGATAGATTTTTGCACAATAATAAAAGAGTGTCAGTTTGACAGTTCAAATAATGTAGGAACTTTGAGACGCCCCTGTGTGCACACACACGTTGAACTAACGTTGAAGCACAACCATGGATCAAGCGTTATAATAACGTCGAAATGTCGCAAAAATCAAGTAGTTATTCAACGTCATGTTGTTATGACGTTTAATAAACGATATAATTACGTAAATAATATAAAGTATTACTAAAATTCAACGTCTAATTTAGGTTGATAAAGTGACGTTGACTGTTTGACTTCAACGGTTAATTATCAACGAATAACGTCTTTTCAACTAGGTCAACGCCTTTTCGACGTATTTTAAATGTACGTGTGCCTGCTGGAATATAACCCGAAAATATTCGAAGTACACATTGTAATCGATGTGATTATTTTTTGAGGAAATTGCAAAAATATGAACAAATAAACGTTTTACTATCAACAGCTCGATTTGTTTGTATTGACCTAAGCGAATGTCGCCTCCTTGGAAACAACATATAAGTTGACAAATGTTGTTTATTGCGTTGCCTAGTGAATTACTCTAGTATAATCGATTTTTTATTATCGAAATTATAGTAGATAACTAAATCCAGCCTTCTGATTGGTTGATATCGGTACGAAAAAATAATCATTTAAATACGTTTTTACAATCTTTTGTGGAGATCATAGAATCTAATCAATAAAATTCCAATCGCTTCCAGAGTACAACAATTAATATCAGAAACTAACTGGGCTATTTTAATTTTGAAAAAACCATTGCTCTGTATATTTTTTCTATTTAAATAAAACGAATTCAATTTAAAAATAATGAAGTTTATCATCTGCCTTCTTTATTAAACATATTCGCCCTGAATACAATTAAAATGTTTACTTAATCCACTTTCTCTTACAAAATTAATTACAATTAACTATACCTATGTAGGTGGTACGGTATTATTCATCAGTTTTTGTTGTTTTAATCCACCTTTTCCTTTTTTATCGATGGAACTCTCGCCAAACGCTGTGTATTCTTTGCGGTTCACGAATTGTTAATGCCTTTTCAAACCACTTGTATTATGCAAAGACATAGTTGTATTGATATTTTTATCTTTTTTTTTTGCAAAGTAAACACTGTCGATTTCCGGGACAGATTTGATTCATATTTGTCAATGTCAAAATATCCTGAAAACTTGTGTTTCCTTATCTTATCTTCAGTTGAAGCAGATGTGGGGGCGGACCTATTTGTCCTGGATGTTGAAGTTGATGGTGTCGAGGACAAGGACTTTTCGGCATCTTCACGTTCTGTTTCTATTATTTCTTGCAATTGTGATAAACTCGAGAAGCTCTGCGCACTGCCCCTGTCACATTCTTTTATAATTTAGATTTTTTCTGTGCACCAGTATCGTTTAATTTTGGTGCAGTACTAATTACACCGACGACCTAAACCAATTAAAATCTCAAACTGAAGCCAATAACAAAAATGATGATTTTGCCCTATTAAACGCACACACTTCGAAGCTGTATTAGTCAAAACAAACTGCAATTGATATCTGCAACGGTGTCAAGTAACCAGAAACTTGCTGATTAGCGAGACCGAGAGTAAACCGAGAGCGAGATAGAGAAGTGGACAATTGTCGTTCTCGCTCTTGTAATGTCGTAATCGAGGGCGAGATCTATTTAAACCGAGAGCAAGATCTAGAATAGATTTTTCAGGATTTACGAGACGGAGAATGAGAGAGACCACTTCTCGCTCTCGCGAAACACTCTTAGAGCAAAAGTATTTAACCAATACAGTCTCCCCAACCATTGACACATACACAAAACAAGCCTGACAAGATAGAAAAAACACAAATCAATGAAGAGGGCTATGTTAGGGCTAACCTTATGAAACAAAAAAATAAACGATTTTACAGAACGTCCGTATTAATGTGGAGAAGATTTACTGAAACTACAAATAAATAGAGACAGATGGGGGAAACCTATATCCAGAAGTGGACGAAAAAAATCTGAAAAAAGAAGAATATGTTAGTGTGTAGGGACTGAAAATTAATCGAACTACTTTCAGCATGAAACAACTATATTTCTTTTAAGGACTGTTCTTGTTCGTCGTTAAGCGGCGTTCGCCTCCTCTAAATTCTACCATCTATCTATCTTTTACGATGCTTATCCTGTTTCCACCTGCAATATATATATAATCGTCGTACCATCTTGTTAAGGGCATTGGTACTTTTCTTTTTCTGGTCCATAGCCTGGATTCGGTGGTTTGACGTGTACATCGTTTTGAATCGATGTGGCTGTATGTCCGGCCCATTACCACTTTGACATAGCTGTTGATTCCATGACATTTTTCATTTCGGTTTTTTCTTTAATTCATTCTACTGTCTTTACGCCTTTACATAAATGTAAACGTATTAATTATTTGAGAAATGAATGCCCACCATTCCACTCCATAATATGTATATTAGGACCGGTATCACACATTGCTCTAGTATAGTAAACTGGACGGTTAGTTGGACGTGCTAATAGTCTAAGTCTGAAGACATTTTTTAGTGATCATTTAGTTAAGGCCTATTTTTTGAGAGAATGTTGCTGAAGGTATGTATAAGTGTCATCTGTAAGGATTATCCTTGATAGCCGTATCGAAGGGAGGCAGAAAACCCCCAATTTTCACTATAAGTATATGTCAAATTCGAGGTTAGCAGGTTATGTTTTGCGTCAGTCTGTGTCAAAACTGACGGAAAACCCAACCTGATAACCTCGAATTTGACATAGACTTCAGTGCCACCAATAGTGATGTAAATCTGTATAAAACCATGGTTTAATATGTCCGTATAAAACGCTATTAGTCGGTATGTATAAAACACATAATACCTTAGTTTTATACTGGGTATTATATCACGTATTTTACAGTTTTATACGGTACGTATGCAACGATTTATACAGTATTTTTCGGTATTAACCAATTTCAGCAACTTTTCCTTTTATGCGGTTGGCATGAATGAGGGGTTTGACATTAAGATGTGCTGTCATTTAGCATATGTCTTGTTAACTGTAGTCTATGGTGTAGAGATGGGCGCGTGAGTGAGTTTTCGTTCACGTCACGCACGTTTCACGCTGGCTTTAAACACTCACGTTCACGCACGTCCACGCTCACGTTCACTCACGTTAACGGCGTGACACGCCGCTCACGACGTGACACACGGCTTTTATTTCAAAATTTAAATTCAGATAGAACAGAATGTTCAAATTTAAAACCAATGAAAAAAACCCTAAACATAACTAAAAATATGTTTTACACGTGACCTAATTTACGTGATATGTTACAATCAGAATAGTTGACATAAAAAAAACAAATGAAAATTGACTACAATAACTGACGACAAGGGATAAAATTCTCGTAAATACATTTCTTGCAGCTGTCTTCAAAGAAATTACTTTTAATACCAAACGCTGTCATTGGAATTGACGTTTCCCTTATTGCTATGAGTACAGAAGGTATATGTTGCTAGGCAATACTTAATTCGTAGGTTTAAAAGTACTTTTACGTAAAAAGATCAACATTTTCAGCGTTAAGGCGAGTATACAAAACAAAACATTACTTTTATTAGAATAATAAGTTCATCTACACATGTACACAATAAATTGGTTTAAAAATAAAACGTAATCAACATTTTCAGTGTTAAGTCGAGTATACAAAACAAAACACTACTTTTCTAAAAATAGGTTCATCTACACATCTACACAATACATTTTTGGTTTAATAATAAAACGTAATTAACACTTTCAGCGTTAAGCCGAGTATACAAAACAAAACATTACTTTTATTAGAATAATAAGTTCATCTACACATCTACACATTAAAATTTTGATTTAAAAATAATATGTAATCAGCACCCGGGGCACCCTGAAGTTTTTTTATTCGTTATTAAATATTTAACGTGAAATTAACGTGAAACGTGAATCACGCCCTGGAAATTTTTCACTCACGTTCACTCACGTCCACGTCACGATTTTCAAATATTAGTCACGTTCACGACGTGACACGCCGTGACACGACGTGACACGACTGTTTTCACGTCACGCGCCCATCCCTACTATGGTGTTGTCTTGATGTCTTGTCCTTGTTTTGTTTATATGATATGTATTTTGTTGTGAATAAATGGTAAAATGGGACGACCACACCGTATAAAGATACGGTTTGTGGGTCTACTGGACTAGCGAAAGTTGCAGTTGCGACACTTCGGAGTCCTCCTACATCTGCTTCTACCGAAACATCTTTTTCTACATATGGACTAATCCATACACCTAAGAGAAATAGACTGACAAATACGACAGCATCAAAACTCATTTTTATTGAACATAATTTAAAACTTCAAATAGAAACAAAACTGATAAATGTAAATGACAGGGAAGAGGAAAATAATAAGGACGATAACAAGGTTAAGGACGGTAAAGTTAAGGACAAGAGCAATGTAAGTCGTTGCGTCTCTACTAAAGATACAGAAGCAGAATATGACGAAGAAATGACCGAAACTGAAACTAGTGAGAGTGAGATAGATATACAATATGATGATAGTGATGATAATGAAAGTGAAGATGAGGCAGAAGTGACAGAACAACAAGAGGAGGACGAAGGCAACAGGAACAGACAGACAGAAATAGTCGAAATGGACAATGAAAAATGATGAAAACGAGGATGACGAAAAAGAAGCGGAAGGTGGTTGTTCTTGAGACTTTATTATTTTTAAAAAATCATTTGTGCTGTTATTTATTATTAGAAATAGAATACATATTTTTAATTGTACTCATATGTATTCACTTAATACAAGTAATATATTAACTATTTTGGGTTTAAATAAAATTTGCATTTGTTTTTGTTTCCTAAAATGAAACAGTAAGTAAAAATACGCATTAAAAAATTGTTTTAAATCGATGTACAATACGGTATTTTATGGTATTAAACGGTTTTATGCCGTTTAATACCTTAAAATACTGTATTGTACATCGGTTTAAAAAAAATTTAATACGTATTTTTACATCACTAGCCACCACAACTTTCACAGCCGCCCCTTATGGACTTTTTAATGTAAGTCTATGTCAAATTCGACGTGAGCAGGCTAGATTTTCCGTCATTTTTGACACAGATGACGCAAAACCTAACCTACTAACCTCGAATTTGACATATACTTACAGTGTTCTGCCTCCTTCCGATACCGCTATCAAGGATAATCCTTACAGATGACACTTATACTATACATGTATCCAGCAACATTCTCCCACAAAATAGGCCTTAACTAAAAATTGCCACCAGCTCTCCTACTATAGGTGTCATTATGACCTGTATACCTCTTAGGATTAAAATCTACTTTGCATGTTAAAATCGCAGGACTTGCATTTCCAGGGTCGAACTTGAAACGTACACACTAATGTTTCTACTACTATTTGACAGCTGAATTGTCAAAATATCAATACATGGAAATTGTATTAAGTGTCTTTTTACGTAAAATATTCCCAACTACTGCCCTTGTTGACTAATGGAACCTGACACGGGATAACGAGTTTGAAAGAGTTAGAAAATTCGGACCAATCCATGGCGCAGTGTAGTATATTCTCACCCGTATGGCGGTTATAATGTGTCTGTTGATTTTTCTAAGGGTAAAGCTTGGCCTTCAAACCGCCCCCCCCCCTCCCCCCTCATCCCAAGCCTGTCTAATTCTTTTTTGCCGGTTTGCCGCATGTATTTCATTTGTTAATTGTATGTTTTGTTCAAATAACTGGAGCACAATTAAAAACGTAAAACAACGAGAAAATTAAATAATGGTATGCATTACCTGATTATATGTCCTACTATACCTATACAACTTCCTACTGTCCCCTTTTGATCGGCTCCCGACTTTGCACTAATTGGGGTGGAAATTAAAGTATGCAGCGGCAGCTCGGAAGTCCTGGAAAACGGCGTTGCAGCGTGATTTACGCCGGCCCCCTTTATTAAAATGAAGCGGCTCCAATTGTGGAATTTATAGAGGAAATTGCTAACTTCAACGAGTTGATGGTAAGGTTTACTTTGGCCGCAGTAGATTAAATGTACCGGATTGCCCCTCATTGTGGAGTTGCAAGAAATTGCTATACTACTTTCTGAAGTAATTTGTACGACGGTCTTAATAATTTAGTTTTTAATATGACATTTGGTATTGTAGAAATGGGTAGATGTAAAATCATATCCAGGTACATTCAGTTTTCAGCTATGTAGCTTAACTACCCCAGCAGATATTGAAACTTCTGAGTAGTGGATGGTGAGGTTTACTTTGGCCGCTGTGGCATTACAAGATATAGAAATGCCTCGTTCTATTTGCCAGTGCCTTGACAGTTGGAACTATAACGAAGTAATCACAGCTGATTGTGCGTCATTCTAGAGTTATACGACGTACCATATTTATTACATAAGAAAATCTATAAATTTACTTTTTAGTATATATTGTTTGGTAAGCTTCTCTCTTTTTTCATCGCGCCGCCTTGATGACCGACCGAAATGGCTTATTTTGGGAAGTAAGCATAGTGCACTAGTTTACCCTTGCTTTCTGCACCAACCGGTACTGCATACTACAGCCAGTAACACTGATGCCACTGCCTGGTAGAAATCTGGTAATATGTCCTTCCGAGGTCCTTTCTCTCCGGCCTAGTCTAGTAGTAATGACTGTTGCTGCCCCCATCACACGTCAGAATAATAGTATTTATAAAGAAACCGTCATATCATGTGCTTGTTTTGATCCGGTCCGGGTGACTGGTCAGAGTTCCCCAATCCGCTACCTGGGGAGTTGCCCGATGGGGGACTGGCAACCCCACACGGGAAACTTGGTAAGCTTAATGGTAGGTAAATGTAGAGTAATCCTCACATACGTTATCGATTTAGTTGTGTAACTGAACTCGCTCGATATACCTATGGAGAAAGTTAACACGTTTCTTAAGCTTTTGGTAATGTATACCAGGTGATTGCTGATAATTCTGCATTTATCACGAGATCCCTTATCTATGTCATGAAGTAATATCTCAAGGCAATTTTAAAAGTTTGCATTAATTTAGTGTTTAATAAACTGGTAGCTTAATTAAAATAACAGATATGGAGAATTCGTCGAGTTGATAGTAACGTTTTCTTATGTACCAGTAGATTAAAAATGGAATGCTCGTCAGTGTGGAGTTATAAGGTGTGGCAATGTTTCTTTATGATATCATGTCTGAGAGAATCGTAAATTGTTGTATTGATATCTATATAGCATTTAGGGTGTCATTTGGAAAACGTAGAGGTAATGGAATAGACAGCCCAGTGTGCGCAGACACGTTGAACTAACGTTGAAACATAACTTTGGACGAAACGTTATATTAACGTCGAGGTGTCACAAAAATCAACCAGTTTTTCAACGTTACGTGGTTGATTCTACGTCAACATATGACGGTTTTTTAACGTTTAAGTCATGACCAAACAAGACCGTTATCTGTTTACGTTATAATTACGTCACAAAACACGTACGTTTTCAACATTGTTTCCGACTATTTAATGTGTTTTTTACGTTATTATTACCAATCCGACGTCTTTTTAACGTTATGTTATTACACAACTTTCTACCGATATGTTAACGTGACTTTTCAACAGAAAATATACGTGCTGTATACGTTAAAACAACGTTTCATTAACGTTATTATATAGTTAACGTTATAATCACGTTACGTTTTAACCACAACCCAACTTGTTTCTTACGTTGAAACGACGTTTTGATTGATACAAAGTTGATATTTTATTTAGGTCAACTATTATTAAAACAGAAGAATGATACTTTTCTTCTGAATAATCTTTGTGCCTAGTGCAACTGAATAAACTGGCGCGGTGATTTGATCTCAAAACAGATCGGGTAACCGCTTCAACACTATGTAGTTCCACCCAAGTTGACAGCCGTTGTATCTTAAATGAAAAAAATTACTTAGTGGAACATTGGACGTAGTACCTACCACTGTATTCTTGTATTCATTTATTCTTCTAACGCTAGATTTATGTCAAACTTGACTAATAAATACACAACGTTCTGACTCACATATTTTTCGATTTTATCAGCGACACAAATGGTGACCTAAACAGTGAATCCAGATCACCAAAAGGAGAGCACTGCTTGTCAGCATACTGTAACATTCCACTGTGGTGTGATAGTATAACGCATTCCAACTGGTCGGCACTATCATCTTAGCAATGATCATACGCGTGGTATGCGCGCTGAAGAAGGGTACAACTTACGTGTTTTTGTGAACGTCATATCAACATTTAACATTAACCGCTGCTCTAAAATACACTTAAAATCAACGACATTAGAAACATTATTATGACGTTGTTGTAACAACGTTATATCGAGGTTAAAAGTCAGCTACTAGTCGAAAAAGCGTTTTATATTAACGTAATATAGAAAATATAACAGTTAGTGTAAAAATCTCATAATATCAACGACATATTGGCGTTATATAAACATGCTCAATAATCGTCATAGCCAACACGTTTCATAAAAAGGAATAATTAAGTAAACAGTAAAAAGAATGATTAATAATCAACGTCTCATCCACGTTAATAAATGACGTTAACTGTTGGACTAAAACGTCCTTTTAAGTAAACGTCTTTTCGACGTATTTTAAACGCACGAGTGCCTGCTGGGAATAATGTTCTCGTACTTCACCCAAGTTATATATATATCGCATAACCGCTTATAAATAAAAAAAAATCTAAGTTTCAGTTGTGTAATTTGTGGGGGAAGGTGCGAAGTCGTCACTCGCCAAGATCTATGTAGACCAATTAATCAGCGCCACAAACATCCATTTTTTTTTTATTATCTTAGGCGATCTGACTGTTACAAAATTCACTCGAACTGTAGAAAACTTAATAATAGACTTCTCCAATTGCACAATTTGTCAGGAAATCTACGAAGTTCATCAAGTTAATAGTGAAATTTTCCTCGACGGGAAGTTGGGAAGTATCTAATAACTGCAGATTATAAAGTTTTCCCTGCGTTCATAGTAGGCTAAAGTAGCCACTTCTATAAAGACAGTGTTATCCGTATTGCAAATTAAATCTGAATGAATGAGTTCACCATTAGATGACTTACTGAGAGCTCCGTACTCATTTGAAATTTAAAGCGAACATGGGGTCTCCTTCGTTAAGGTATATTTATACAGTGCGTAGAAAGTTCTGGATTAAATTATATATCCACGTATGGTGGTAACTTCGCTTGAGTGAAAGCAGAGCAAGTAGTTAATAAATATTATGAAATTTACATATCTGACTGGCAAGGTGGTAAGGTTGATCATGACGCCAGTGGTTTAAACGCAAACCGTTGCGTGCATTTTTGTGGGGAATAACTATACATTTTGATAATCTTAATTCACTCTCTCCAAATGTTAACAGTTTGAGTGATTTGTAATGGTTTTAGCAACGCCTGGCAATTTAGAAATTGTTGCTGACCAGTAATTTGTCGATAATTGATGTAATTACAATTATAGAATGTTTATTAGCTAAATATAACAGGTTTAAGTGTGGGATTCAATTAATATAAGTGGCTTGATAATTATTTTAAACATAAAAAAATTACTTAAGCTTATCTCTTTATATTAAGCAATAGACGCGATTAGTCTTTCTCTGTAGTTAGAATTGCAAAGGGTTAAAATAAATACACCTTGAACACTGGAAACGACATAGAGCAGGTATGGGTTCATTTCAGTAGATAGTTAGGGCGTTTATCGGCGAGTTGTCAAATTATTGGGTTCTGCAGCTTTAATTCAGGATCTTGGTTTGTTTAGGTAGCCACTATATGTTTTTCGTCATTTTAATTTTGCACTTGAAGTCACATGTGGTGGTTAAGTGATGGTTAGACTATCTCTTCGATCATTTCAGAGTATTCCACGGTCGTTGCCACTATGTACGAACGAATTTTCTGATTGAACCGTGTCATTGTTGAAATAGAAGAACTCAACATTTCGCCCAATTTTATAAGGGGCTTCAACAGGAGAGACGACCTTTGTCTATAATTTTCATCGTCTTCTTTCCGATGGGTAGAAGAGTTTCGCCTCTGGCGTGGTTTATACGTTAAGATCTTCTATTTCAACAATGTTCCGGAAAAATAGACACTGTATGCCTTATGCACAAGCTATCAGGTTGCTAAATTGTGTACCTTTTAGTCGGTCAATATCTCATATGACATTGCGTTTTTCCATGTTCAAAGGTGATTTCCACTCCCATCCTGGTTGAATAATGTTTCAATTCTCTAGCTGATCAAATGGGTCGTGTACAGAAGCTTAATCTACGTATACACTTAATATATACAATCAATACTTGAACACTTGTTGAGATGAAAATGGATGTTTGTATTGTGGTTAGTCACTCTTTAGCTTGATGCTGCATTCACATGTAAATAAATACAATACGGAATCAATTATCAAACTAATTTAATATTCAAACGTATACCTATACAAAATGCTAGGAACAACCACAGTCAACACTCATGAGACTGCCGATGAAGTAAGAGCCGCACTCTCAACTTTGTAAACCCTCTTTATACAGTGCTGCCCATTATCAGTTCCTTCGGAATTCGATAAGCTTTTACCTGTTTTGCTTCTAAGGCAATGATCAGTCCCGGATATCGACATTCTTCGAGGGATTACGGTGTCCGTGAGCTGTTCCTAGACCCTTGCTGCATGACCCTCTTTCCAGTGATGAAATCACGAAGTCCACCTGGTGATCGTAGTCTGGGGTGGGTTCTTCTCGGCGTCCTTAGTTGTAGTTCTGGTCGGTTTGATGAAGGTTGGGGTGTACTTTTGTGATGGTTTGTAGTGTCGGCGGGTTTTAGTCTGCTTTCCGGGAATTTCAACGTTGAACATTTTCGCATATCTGGACAGCACATGGGATGGATGGGTACTAATTGTCTCTTGTCCCTGCATGTCTCCGGCACACTTTTGTCTTCTTGCTGTATTTAATTTAACAGGTTGAAACTTATGTGGAGTGGCTTTTACAAAATCATTAGGTCGAACCTAACGTCACTGGTGGCAACTGGTACCTAGAAATTCGCACCTGCTGCTTTTAGGTCATTCCTAGCAAACCCATGCGTGCAGAAAGTGAGGTCCTTGAATACGAATATTCTGCGCTGGCAGTGGTGCTATGCATTAGTTGGTTGCACTAAATTAAAATGCTCCCTCAAGCGGTGAAAAATTAGCCTGGTTTACGTCTATTTCTTCGATCTTCTTTTATTGCATTTCGAGTGCCGAATAGTGTCGTCGGAAGGTACTGAACCCTCTTGGTGTCGGTATGGCACTCCATAACGGACTTCAACTGGCGGTGAAAGCGCTCAACCGTTCCATTTGCTGCAGAGTGGTAGGTATGTCGTGGTGCGAAAAAGCTGCAACCCGATAATGTTGGCGAATTCCTTGAACAGATATGAAGGTAGTTGCCATAGAATGACTATATCTGGGATGAGGTTTCACTTTCAGCCATCTGGTGAAGGAGTCAATGCACGTGAGGCAGTAAGGGTTGCCTAATGGTGGGGAAGTGGCGCAATTTCGTCCAAGTGCACGTACTCATGCACTTGGAATATGTGGTGGCGAAATTTCCGACTGACGATAAAGCACGAGACCGTTCCAAACTCGCAAACCCTTTTCATACAGTGCTCCTCATTGTGTCTTTCTTAAGAATTTGGTAAGCTTTTGCGTGCTGGGTTTCCCAGACAATGAGCAGTCCTGGGTGTCGACACTTTTTGAGGGATTACGATGTATCCGACCTGTTCCAAGTGTTGTTTTATGCTGAAAACAATGTTTAATTTTGTTACTTAAGCTTCTATTGTTATTATTTTGCTCTTAGGGGTGTCCGATTTGGATTTATGCATACTGCATGCTGTCCATTTCTCGTATGGATTTTGCCAATTTCTTTGATTCTCTGTAGACGTGTTTTGCGTGGTTGCCCCCTTCTTCCTTTTCCAATTTTTTCCTGTAACTAGTATCTATTTGTCTTGGTAAACTCTTGTGCGCCACCCTAACCTTCTCGGCATGAAGTCTATATACCTGTTGTATACTATTTCTCACTCCTCTAATTTTTCCCTATTGATGTGCTTCTGCTTTCCATTCCCATAGATGCTTCTAGTGATCTATGTTATTTTTCGTGGTACTTCTACTTTTCCTTGTTTCCATTTGATGAAGAAAATATTAGGTATAGTGTCATTTGGGTCCTAAAGGCAGCTTGTTTATTCTCGATGTTTTGCCTGTACATTTTATAATTTTTTCTTTATTGCTTGTGTGGATTCGTATTTTATTTATTACAGCGGATCAACATATGATTCTGTAATTGTCACGTTTGTATGGTCTCATTTTTTGTGTATTGTGTAATCTAACTATATATTGTGTTCCCAGTCTTGTGGTACCTTTCCAGTGCTCCATGCCTCACTATATATTTTCTATAGCCATGCGCTGCTCTCCATTCATTGCCATTTGATTATTTTTATATCATATGTTATCTGCTCCACGTTACTAGTCTTGGTCGTGTTTATGCTTTTTCTATATTTTGTTTCTACAATTCGTCGCAGGAATCTTTTCCGTGACGTCATGTGACTATGTAGCAATCACGAAAATGATATAGAATTGGGTTTGCATCTGTTTCATCGTGTTAGTAGCACTTTCTAGATCATCTGCGTAATTGCTTTATACGCACATGACGCAAAGGAAAAGAGACAGAATGTATTAAGTGTGTTCTGTGTAGTCTTCATGTTGCTGTAGTGTTTAGTGTTGCCACAAGACGAGATGGGACAGATTTTACCCATCTCGCTCTCGATCTCAAAAACTAGAATGGTATATTAAAATACAAGTTGCATCTATTCAAGCACGAATTTGAAATTCCGAAACGAGCCGCGTAGCGGCGTGTTGAGGAACAAATGGGTGCTTGAAGGACCTTCTGCAACGAGTGTTTTATACTATTTTTTCTATTTTGCCGCTTTATACCATTTTATAAATAAAAATGTTTTCTATTTTGAGGTTATATGACGTCATTTGGGTGCTATAATGGAGTTATTCTAACACCCGAACGACGTCATTTCATAGCGACTTATTCTAACACTCAAATGACGTCATTCGGGTGCTGGAATGGAATTATTAGTAGCTTCAGCGTACTTATGCGAACGTTTTGTCCGTCCGTACGTCCGCCCGTCTGTCTGTCCGTCCGTCTGTCTGGATCGCCTGTAACTTTCGAACGGCTACAGATATCGAAATTTTGAAAGGGGGCAAAGTTGTTGCTAAGGTCCCGAGCACCTTCATGCGCTATTTGGTTTTGGCGAAAGGTGGCGATTTTCCACTTTGCAAAATTTCCAAGCATTGTAGCACAGTGGCGGCTTGTCCACTTGGCGCCATCTACAGAACTTCGGTGGTCACGTTTTGAACTACACATTCTGAAGCTACTCTTTAGACCTGTAGTTGAGCAGTTTATTCTAAACGCAAAATAGAAAGAGTTGATACCCGAACTCTGAAACACCGATTATTGATTTCGAACTTGATAATCTTGATTCTCGAATATTGTACTGAGTGATAATCACCAAACCTGACCATAGGGATTAACATCGGAAATAGGTTTTGCATGATTTCTGGTACATATACTTCATTAATTACTACTAAACAGCTCATTAAACAAAGATTTTCATGGCACTTTATATATATTTTCGAAATAAGCGGAACTGGCTCAGTGGTAAAACCTCTGGTCCTAGTCCAGAATATGTGGATTCGATTTCCACAGACTCCAACATCTACAAAAGATGTCGACCCCACTACGATTCCCCAATCCGGCTTTGGCAACCATGAGGTCTTGATGTCTAATAATCTAATCGAAGGGGAGAGACCGATTCTGCTTCGTTTTTATGGGGGCTTTAAAAATACAATTGAAAAACTGTCTAGATCGAGAATTTGGATAATCGCGTTATCGCGTCTTATTCTTGTTTCTCTTTCACCTTCCGTTTCTTCTTGTACCAAATTGAGTTTCTTCTCATTACTCTCTTCCTACTTTTAGTGCCTCTGTGGTATACAGCTGAAGTACATTGTTCTAAGTTCTTTCAATCCTTTACCCATCATCCTTGCTATCTTGCACCAACACTGTCATATTATTCAGTTCTATTGTGAATTCTTCCCAGCTGTTTTGTTTTTCTTATCCAACCTCTACCTTCACTTGATTTCTCTTTTTTATATATTTTTCTTGTTTGCCTTTACTTACCTCTTCAGTCCACCACTTTGAGCTTTTAAATGGCACTCCACCTATTTCTTTAAAGGTTATAATGAATAATTGGAAGTTTCACGATTTGTTAAATTACTCATTTTCTTCAGCAACCCGATTTAAATCCAACATTACTATGTCTAGTATCAGGCTGGTTGTACTACCTTATCGATAATGTTGTCAAGGGTAATATAAAAAGTAGTACGCTTATTATCGATCATTTTTTGATGAATATTATCAGTTATAATTCCAAAGCTGAAAATACAACGAGACCGTAGGACGAGTTGTATTTTCTTCCATGCACTACATTTGTAAGGTAAGCGAAACAGAAGGCAAACGACCCCGACGCAAATAGATCCTCCACGAGATGGTCGGATCAAGTGGTTGGAGACTAATATCCATGAACGAACTGCTATTCCAGATACCCACGAACGACCGTAGAGAGGGAGACGCACCTGTTCTAGTGGACGTATATGTACTAACAATCAAACAGTGATTAAGTCGTGTCCCTGGCCAATATTCGAGTCTTTTAAATACCGGACCCGATATAAAACCTTCACGTTGTTGTGCGCATTTATTAATAAACCCATCAAACTCGGCGAACTTGAAACAGTAAAACCGCCCTGCTTCACGTTTCGGGTCCAATCGCCCAGTGATCGATCGGGCATCCTCCGTAGATATTTTAATAAAGACCCCCGGCCTCGCCAATTTACGACAAGAACAGCGCCGGTTTAGTGCCATACTGTTATTACGTGCTTCGGGTACAGTTTAAACGACTGCTGGCATAACGAAGTTCAAATCTCGTCGCCCGTTCCGTCCTCACGAGCTCGCGTCTCATTAACGTCCAATTAATTTGGCAATTAAACAGGTAGTCGGGCTAATTCGAGCAGCTTCGCAGACTTGTGACAAGCCTCATCCGCGAGACACGCGGAAGTTTTCGAAGAACTCGCTTCGGAATGCTTATTAGATGTCGTGGTGGTCGCAACCATCTAAGAGAAGTTTCTTGCACTCGGAGTCATAAGCGACGGTGGTGCGTGTTTACGCGGGCGCACTGGCTGGGCGCCAATTATTATGTAGTTAATGGCATTTTTGCTCTGCCAGAAACCTGGCTAAAATTGTTTTCCAAAGTTAATCCGAAACAGGTAGACCCCTGCACAGCAAATATTTTTGTAACCATGAGTTTACCTTTGCATTGTATTGGAAGAGTTTTGCGTTTTCAAATTGTTGAAACTTGGTTGTTCAATACTGGCATGCTCCTAACCACGTTCCTTAGAGTCTTGAACTTCTGGCATATTGGCGTCAATACTTCAATTTACTTCGTCATCTTTCCTTGTCTTGGCTGGTTGCACAACCCACACAACGTCACTTGAGTTACTCTTAAAATATTTCCCACTTATTTTAAACATGGAAAAGAATGAGGCCTCTTCCATATATAAGTTAGCTGAAACAAAAAAAAACGTAGCAAAAATACTTGAGTCAACCAAAAACTACTTTTTTTCAACACTAAACTCAGACTCAGACTCCCTACACTTTCCTTGAACATGAAAAGCATGTGAGAGGCATACAGTCGGGACCCCAAAAGCATAAACTGAACAAAAACTAAATGATTAAGGTGCTCTTTAAATGTAAACTCTTCGTCTTCGTCTATTCCCTTTTTGTCAGAGCCTATCATTTGAAGAATCTCAGTAGAGGCCGTTGGCACTTGTCACAACAAATTTGTAATTAGAACGTGTGACAGCAAAATAAAGTTTACACAAACAAACAAAACTCGAGGGCATTCAACAATAGTTACTTATAACGGCAGCTCCCCCAACGAGGCCTCCGATCCTCTCCAAGGCACCTGCTTGCCAGGCACTAAACTGTGGTTTGATGCAGATAGCCACTAACGGGGACGTTCCCTAGCAGTAAAGCGAGAAACGCCATAACGTAAGAGCGCCAGGACGATGATAACGAGCACGTGGCCTCAGAAGTAAAGTTAAAAATCTCCAAACCCACCGCACAAAAGAACGGCTACGGGAGAATAACCGAATGTGCCGCAAATGTTAAAAAAGCGCCCGTGAAACAAAAGAGCGAGTAAAAATGACTATATGATTTACCCCAAAGATTGAATATAGGCTGAAGAGGGACATCTTAACACTTTCAGATATCCGGGGCGAAAGCTACAAAAATACCCTAACAACGACCGACGGAACTTATGAGTACTTTCAGCCACGGAACTCTCGAGACGAGACTCACGGCGCGTAAAATATCTAAATTATTTTTCAGATGAAAAAAGTGTCTTCCGTAGCTGTTTGTAAGATTTATTTGGACTTGGTTATCTAGTCAGTTGTAGAATACTCCAGAATCAAAAGCGTGAAGATAAAAGTCAAGTCACGTGCGTGATTACAACGATAACAGAAGAAATGAACTCAATAAAGAATTTACAAAATGTATAGAAGATGAATGTTTATACCATATTTAATAGAATATGTAGGTTCGGCGATACACCTACAAGTAATTTTTGCAGTAAATGGAGAGCCCGCTAAACAAGATAATGCAAGAATAGAAAATACCAATTGGCCATACCTTAGTTTTTCTTGGAACGAAGAAATATGATTGATTTATAAAATGGATTGAGCGCATTACCTACTGAATGTTAAAAATCCTTAATGACACTAATCAAAAATTAAGGTAGCACAAGGTACACACATTTGAGGCAAATTTGGAGTAATAGTTTGCTCAAAAGCATTAACACTTTGATATTTAACGAATCCTTTAAATAAAGAGGGAATCCTCTATGTTATGTCCTTCCTCGTGTTTACTATACTTGAATATGCTACATATGCTCCCCGGCTACCACGTTAACACCTGCGGTAGCCGTTAACCCTTAAACAAGGGAACTCTTCGCCAGTTTCGACATGAAGGGCCTAAGGGCAAAGAGGGCTCATAGAACCACTTTGTGGTTAAAACAGGCCACTGGCCTATAATAAGAGGAGCAAGGAGGAAGCATATGCTACATTACATCAATAACAATAATTGTACTCACCGAGGCTGCCCCTCCCTCTCTAAAGTTGTTGTACTTCCAGCAGCGGCATTGCAGCAACCTTGCATCTTGCATCAGTCAGCATCAACCCCTTAGCACTGCATGGCTACCTTCACTGGTCGCTGTTTAAACTTTTTGCCAGTACAGCCCAATAGCAAACCACTAGATTAACTATTATTACAATCCGTACAGAGTCAGTAAGTGCCCGGTGCCTAATGTTCTTTCACAGTACATCATTTACTGAAATCCGCTCGGCGGTTGAACACTGTGGAACAACATGTCTCCGCGGTCTCACTAGGCGGAACAACATAACTCCAGGTCCACTCCCTCTTAATTATCATATTGTCATCCAGTACGAGCAAGAACCTCTGACGTCTAACATCTGTGGCAATTGCCAAAAATATAATAGTGTGTACATTCTACAGTAGCTACCATTTAACTCATTGAACGTTCTACTCCCGTTCGGGATTCTATCTCTAACCTAGCACACATTTTTGGACACGGCACATTGGTTGCACTGCACCTAGGGTCTTAAAAAAAACTCGTGATTTAACGCCTCATACGTGAACATATTCTATAGCTCAAGTGCTAATACAATTTTGTAGAAAGTAAGTTTACAACCTACCACGATTTCTTACCTTGCTGAGATACACACTTCGACAGTTAAGCTATTATTTTAAGTAGCATTTCGAAACTAGATACATGCAATTGTGCCAGTAATGATTGAAAATGTTGCTTTCATGAACCATTGCGAACATTACAAAAAATAATTTTGACGGTGAGTTCAGCAAAGCCAACTTTTGAGAACTGGTTACGTTTGAAACGTTAGTTAGGATTAGGGGGTCAACTTCTGCTAATTTAAAGAGCTTGGTGGCGCACTATAGGGTAGGTCACTTTTTCTTGTGAGATGAGCAATGAGCGTCTGTCCGCATTTTTTGTGAGTTGAGTACATTCTTGCCACCTCTCCCTTAGTTTTCTGGAGTTGTTTATTTTCAGGGTGGGATTTGCTTTAGTTCTGTGGGTTGATCTGGATTTTATACTTGAAAGTGTTCTTGATGTAAGTACTGCGGTTGGATATTTTAGCCTTTTGATTGTTGTTGAGGATTGGAGTGGATGATTGTGGCGAGCTTAGAGGTCTACGCCAGGCTAGTCATCCTGAGACTTCATATTTGTGGTCACTCTGTGATTGTTTCACTTTTACATCCCGGAAATGATCCTGAACTTTTGACGGTTATTATTGCGTATGTTGGGTTTTCTACGCTTTTGCTTCAATTTCCAGAACCCGGGTTTTGTATTGTAATCTGACTAGTCGATCCAGGATCTCACGGTATTTAAAGAGTAACTAGCCGCGTGACGTATCAGTCTTCAAATTAATTTGAAGTTACTTTGCCATTACCTGCAAGTTATTCTGCAAATTGTTTCTAATAATTATTCGAATGGTCGTAATTAATCCTACAACTATTGTGCGAATGATCAAAATATCGTAAACCTACCGAAGTACTCGAGAGCTAATCTTAATACTTTCCACCTGCTCGAGTGCATATAGCACCCTGGAAAAAACATCTGTCACTGCATTGAATCAAATCGATTCTGCAGGTCTGCAGCCCCCTTGGCTGGATAGTATGAGAGAGAGTCTCCGTGAGGATCCTGATAACCGTGGTCAGCATATGGTACAGGTCAGAGATATTTATATACTCCTCGTGTGTACACATTTTCGAAGTAAACCGAACCTACATCACGGGCACTCCGTCCAACGTTGCTTTTAATGAAGATTACTTCTGGTTTTGCTTCGATTCGCTATGATTGGTAATGGGACCGCAATCACTTCTTGTTAACAAAATATCATTGGGTTTAGTTTATTTTAATTGGTTTAATTTGGTAGCGGTAGCTATCTTCAGCAGCGACTTATTGACTTCTACGTTCGAACATAGTAACCGGATATTATGTAATTAACAGTAAACTAGCTCTATTTTTATTTATTGATTATGGTTTTGTGTAAACAAATCTGAAATTGTACTAATGAATAAATATGGGATTATGCTCATCTTATTTTAGGGGTCTGAAAGGCAGTTCTGTACACTCTATAATTTATAGCAATTGCTTGGCGTAGGCAACAGTAATTCTGGACGTGGCTGTACGACTGGCAGTGTACAATTTTTTCTATAATTAATTGTACAGCTAGCACCATTGACTGCTGGAAAAATTAAGAAAGAGATTGTATATTCAGGCATATAATGAACAAATGGACTATTTTAGACATCAATGTTACGAGTTTGCTATTTCTATTATAGTTTACAATGTTACGGCTTGGATTTACCTCACAACGTAAGTTGAATTGCAATTTTACTTAGTCGTTCATTTATTTACGACGTCAATTATAACAACGGTTGTAGTTAATTTGTTTTCACTGTATGTAGTAGGGGCAACTATGCCCAATTTAAGTTTATAATGTTCATTTACAACAATCCTATAGTGATCCTGCCACACATCCCTATACGCGTAAGCCAATGGGCTTTGAATAAAACTACTTCTACGTATGAAGGCCGTACAAAAGACTGCAAGAGTGCTGTCATACTTGATAGAAGTATTATCGGCTACGCCGCCTACTTCCTGTTATAATAATAATAATGACAGTTTTTTGTTCCCAAAAGTTGGTTGGGGGAAACCCCTTATGAAAGTCACTCTTCCAAAATAGTGTTTGACATGCGTAACGTCTTGCCCACTTTTAGCTTTTAGCGTCTCTGCTATGAGGAAACCAAGTGTTTATGAACGGTACAAACGTTTGTAGGAGGGCCGTAAAGACGTTAAAGAGAGGAACGGTCTAATACATCTACCGCTGAAAAAGTGAAAAATGTTAAGAAAATAGTTTTTGTTAATCGCCGAAGCACTATTACGGATGTTGTTGAAGAAGTTGGTAGACGTTTTACGCCCTTTGCGTGAAGCAATTCGAAAAAACGACCATTTGTGGAAAAACAACTTTCAGAAACTGCAGCACGATAATGCACCAGCCCACATTTTACTACTTGTTCGCGGATTTTTGTCAAAAACAATACTAGTGCTGCCTCAGACACCGTATTCGCCGGATATGGCTGAATAATGACAGCTATATCAAAAAGTGTTTTGTGGACTAGTTTTGAGTCCACTACAAGGGTGGTCTTATTTTAGTTAAAATAATTTTTGCATTTTTAAAGTTGAATTTTACATTTAAAAAATTACGGAAGATAATATTTTTAACGTCTTTAATAAAGAAATCCGCAAAAAAACACTTTTGCTAGATTGAATAACGGCAACACTTAGTAATGCAATTTACATCAATTTGCTAAGAAAAAAACAATAAAGCCAGTGGGTTTCGAAACCGCGCTCCCAGAGGGGGATTCCGCCATTTGACGTATTTCATTATCGGTGCGTTATAAAGGACACACTGACTACTGAACCGATGACGGACGAACTGCGTCCGATCGGTGCCGATGAAGAGCTAGCGTAGAGACGCAGGCAACGTTTATATAAAAAAAACGCGGGGATAGTGTGCTATATCCGATGGGGATTACTTTTAAGGGGACCATATCAATGTTGATGAGTTATCAAGGTTTCTTGAAAAAAAAACAACTTTTTGATAAAACGACGTTGTGCGGGTTCTTCATGTTAATCCCTTGTCTTGATGCGTCCCTAAGTATCGTAATTGTTGCATTGGGACTCCATTTAGTGCAATAGGTGTGCATGTACCTCTGCAGTTAGTAAAGGTAATTTATCTTTAAAGTTGTGTATACGGTCAATATTCCTTTTTAGCTTCTGGGACGATCTTTGTTTATGGGTACGATGGCCGTGTCGTCGGCAAATGCAGCTGCGACCTGCGGTGTATAAAATATAGAGTAATGGTCTCACTTCATTACTTCCTTGTCGAATCCCTGATTTTACCGGATATAATGTTTGGTAGTTCCCCTTCGTACTTAAGTAGGAAGTATCTTTCATGCAGATACGATTTTAATGTCAGAGAAAAAACAGTTCTAAGTAGCTGTTAAACTGTCAATAGCTTGAGACACGTCTGTGAAGGAAGCAGCACGATATTCTTTTTTCCTCAAAATTTGAATTCAACCTATGCTAATCGTTGACCCGTAGCAAGTGACTTTTCTCCATGTCGATGCAAGGCTAGCCACCTACCGGACTTCTGACGTCTCATACCAGGTAGAAGTTTGTGGAATTAAACAAACCACTGGTTTAATACATACTATAAGAGGAGGAAGAAGAAGAATTGATGTAACCACTGGATGTACCTGTTTTACGATGGTGTTACGGTGTTTTCTGAAACCAACCTGGTAGACGGATTTAGTTCATTTATAGTTAGATCCGGCATCCTTCTTTTTAATAGAAGTTTGTTGACTAATTTCGATTGAGCTTCGCAATCTAAAGAGATCTTTAAGTTATGGAGGCCTTTTCGCGGGACCCTGTCCACCATCTTCCTGCCGAATTGGCGGATCTGACTGGGACTTTTTAAGGCCTTTAATTGTCTTCTGGTTTGAAGTTTTTATGTATGTACTGTACTGTATATTAGTATATTTGCTAAATAAAACCCCCCTCACAGCTCTTGTTGTATAGAAGGGAATTTTCCACTTCTACGTATGCCTTTCGTAATGAAGAAATCTCCAGGCAGAATTTTTGTCATGTCAGTAAATAAATAAGTGGCCTTCCGATAAATAAGTAATTTCGACGTCCTGTTTGCATAGCCTCTCGCAACGCCTTAGCGTACAGAAAGTGTATATGTTTTACACTCAAATGCGGAATTCACTCGTGCTGAAAGGAAATTCTCAGCCCGGCAACATCCTAAAACCAAAATTCGCCCAACCGGCGAATTAATTTGCTCAATTGCAGCTTTGGCCAAATATATTTCGGCATCTGAGTTTAGCATATACAGAAATATGTCTGTTCCCAAAAGTGGTATACATGGGGGTTACTGTTAAACCATGCGTTTTCAGGAAACTGTTTTGTTGAGAACGACGAAACTAGGGCAATTTGTAAACTTATTAAGCATGGGTGGGGCCCAGCCATCGGCAGTTTAAAGGCACATATCCAGCCCGAGTTCTGGAATGGCCATTAATCCGATTAAAGGCCCATTCCGTACACTAATCAGATAAGGGCTTAAGACTTAAGGGCGAACTCTGACATATAGTTAATTAGCCAGGCATAATTCGGGCCACTAAAACGGCACGTCACACCCTCATATCAGTTTCGCTCGAGACCATTTTGCCCATAAAAGTCCAAGACACAACAATCAGCGGCCAGCTTCGAGGACGGGGAAGTTTTTCGATTCATAGCCCAACTTTCGTTTTATCGCACTCGCCGAACCACAGCCAACTTTGTTGCCCGTACTTAGGCCGCGCGCCCCTCTACTCGCCTCAACAAATAATGGCGAGAGAAACGGATATAGCCCGGGAAAAGGACGGAATTACGGCCGTAATCATTACGCCGCCGCGTTCACAGGTGGCGGTCCTGCGGAAATTTTACGCGCGTTCGCTGCGCGGCTCAACGGACGTCATGAATTGTTAATTGCCTCCGCTACTGGCCTCTATTTGTGCATGTGCCGTCTTGGTGGTCGTGCCTATTCATGCGTTCGGGGTTCCCTTTAATCGACCCAATTTCGTAAACTCGCCGCCTATGTATGAATGAGAATTAATGATTCTGAGAGCAATGTGCGGCTTAGCTTTGCCTCATTGCGGGGTTTTGAAGATAAAAATGAAAGGGAAATTTGTGCGGCCTGTTTAAAAATCATGTCAAATTTAAATACCTTTTAGTGGTCAATAGACAGTCGGTATTACCTGACCTTACAGAAGGCTAGAAATATAGTTTGAATGTTGAATGGTTATTATTTTTTTATAGAAAAATTGCACCTGGTGCGATAGTAACAGGTCCTCAGCCTATATTGAGAGGAAGAACAAGAAGAAAAGGTAGTTTATTTATAAAAGTAGGAGTAGCGTAGGTAGAGCCTTTACTTCCAAACCAGAAAACCCGGGTTCGATGCCTAGCGACGCGACGTCAACGGCCACAAAAGCCTGATGTTAACTTTGACTTTGGCACCCATGAGTCGTAATACTTATCAGTACTTCCTCCACGAGGAGTAGGAATGTAAACAATGTTGTGATGACCTATCACTAATTGCCTGAAGTAAATAACAGTGCTCAGTCAGAACATTTCTGTAGATGATATCCAGCTTGAACAAACAACGTGAAATCCGAATAGGTAGACACGACATAGGACCAACTTGGGTGGTATATGGCAAAACGAGTCATATTTTCAAGTCAAATCTACCAATTTATCTCAAGTTTCTACCTGTATTGACATATGACGCAGAGAGACTGACACCAAAATAGTTGTGACGGAGATATATAGTACAGACGATGCTAGGTATACCTTTAAGAGATAAGAGTATCATATACAACTATACGTAAAACAACGGGGATAATAGATCCAGTACCCATAATAGCGACACTGGAAATGGAACTGAAACAGACAATTAGGTGGTCTGATGGTTTAACGAATCCAGAGCAACTGGACCGGCACAAGAGAGATTCGTGGTAGCAACTGTGGGAAGCTAATAAAATAGTAGTGGCCCAAATACTGATCTCTGAGGTACACTTTTCTTACTCTTTTGCTTTTTTTGTTCTAAATTATTATATTTCATGGTTTACCATGTTCTTTTATGGCACAAAATTTAGTAGCATCCCTGATAAGATAGCGACAACTCTTGCAACTGAAGACAAATTTCTGGTTTTAAAAAAATGTAGAAATGATGTTAGTAAATTTTCACTTTTCTGCTGAAAATAGAGTAGCGATGAAATGCCCGGCATCAACTGTTTAAATGGATCATTATGGTTCCGAGTAGATCAAAGGTAGCTCTTAATTTCCAAAACCGATGAAAATGTGAAAACAAATAAGTGGGTTGGTTAAATCAAACAGGCAATTGACTGACCATTTTGAAAATCCCCGATTTTGCCACCTTTTTTAGTTATATTTAATATATTTTAGGAAAATTATTCAGCTAATTATTTTCTTATATTAATATATTTTTGACGTTTCGTCAGCTCAGCTGACTTCCTCAGAAAATACACATTACGACGAATACAATAAACTAAAAGGAAAATGAGATTAAGGTTAGATCACTTGAACAATGTATATTTACTCTTACCTTATGTAATTTTGATTGAAATTTTGAGATTGTAAAGTTGTATAATGTTCTAAGTTTAATAATAATTCTTACAATATTTAAAAAGATTTCGTAGATATAAAATGTCAGATGTCAAAGTTTGATTTTTAAATTTTCTTATTTTGAAGGTATAACTTGATACAAAAATTTTATTGTAAAAGATATCTTGATATTCAGTGTAATTTAAATTATAAAGTTTTTTTTTTTTTGTTAATTATAGAAGAAAATTTTAGAGAAGATTATAGTAAATGGAATGAAGATTTTCTATGTCGGTTTTGTAATTAATAGAATTTGTATTTTTTTTATTTCAATCATTTCATATATAAGGCGTTTTTGTAAAATATTTTCTTTTTGCAATATTTTAGGTGAGTTAAAATTAAAATTATGATAATTATCAACTGCATGATCAGAGAGGGCAGTATTTGGTTTATTTGGATTTAAAATTTTTGTTTTTATAGAATTTTTATGTTGAGTTAATCTTTTCCTTAGATTTTGTTTTGTTTGTCCTATCTATTTAGCATTGCAATTATTACAATTAATTTGGTAAACAATATTTGATTCAGATTGAATATTTGTTTTATCTTTTAGATTGTTAAAAAATTGATTTCCTATTGTATTGTAATTTTTAAAAGAAATATTAAAATTATTTTTGTTTGTTAATATTTTACTTAAACGTTGTGATAGTTTTGGTATGTATGGGATGGAAATGTAATATGGATTTTTGTTGTTTTGATTGTTATTAAATTATTGTCCTAAACAGTTAGGATATAAATTGATAGTTGCATTATTATTTGTGTTATTATTTTTAATTTTATTTATTCTTTTCTTAATGTTGGTGTTATGAAGTCAATAGGATAATTATTTTTTTATAATATTTTTTAATTTTTATAATATCAATATGAAATTTATTTGAAGATAATAACATTTCACGGTCAATTAAGCTATTAATTACACTTCTTTTATATTTTATAGATGTTTGAGAATTATAGTTTAAGTATCTATCAGTTTTAGTTTCTTTTCTATACCAATTCGTTTCAATATTATTATTTTCTGTTCTTATTAAAGTTAGATCCAGAAAATTTATAGATTTATTTATATTTTCATTTTCAATTGTGAATTTTAATCTTGGGTGGTAGTTATTAAATGTTTTAAAAATTTTGTTTATTTGGTTTTTATTAGTACAAATAATTAGTGTTTAATACAAAGCATTTCTATGACAAATTTAAACATAGCAGCTCTGTAGTAATGCAAAAATTTTATCGAATAGAAAAATACAGCATACCTCCAACCCTATTGTTTTGTGCCAGAATTTTCTCGAAAATGAAATTAACAATGAAAGAAAAGCACAATTAATTTCTTTCGCTATATCTTCCCGGAATGCCAGATCCGTTTCTAAGGTAAAGCAGTTTTCTTCGTGGAACATTAATGATTGCAACCCACACATTTATTTAATTTTAATATACACATATTTGTGGGGATTTTCTGGAGCGTACAATCTCCAATTCTGCAAGGTTGATTTTTGCAAAGGTCTAAGTAAAAGAAATGCTCGAAAATTCCGATTTTATTTAACTTCTTCCACCATATGAGAAGAGAGTTGTCTTCTCCTGCTGTTACCTTCCGAAACAATTTTCTTATCATCATTGATATCATCTTCATAGGTTTATTAGTGATTTGGTCACATGTACTTGGGTTTCCTTCTCCTCTCCTTTCTTGATCGCTCCAGTGCTGCTTGGGAGGCTATACTCCTCTTTCCTCTGGGTTTTTATTCATAAACAGTATAAACATACGTGCGTAGTACCTCCTCGAACACGATCTTCCAGGCGTCTATGTCTGCTACTGTTGCTACTTGCTATCCAATTCCTTACTCCTAGTTTCTGAAGGTCCTTTTACAATTTTACTTAACTAAGTTTAAGGCGTCTCGGTCTGGGTTTCTAATCATAAACAGTATAAACATACTCGCGTAGTACCTCCTCGAACATTGCCTTCCAGACGTCTCTGTCTATACTGCTGTTGTTATTTGCTATCCAATTCGTTACACCTAGTTTATGAAGGTCCTTTTCCACTACTTCCTTTCACTAAACTAAGTTTAGAGCGTCTCACCCTGGATTTCTATCCATAAACAGTATAAACATACGTGCGTAGTACCTCCTCGAACACGGTCTTCCAGACGTCTCTGTTTATACTGCTGTTGCTATTTGCTATCCAATTCCTTACTCCTAGTTTCTGAAGGTCGCTTTACGATTTCACTTAACTAAGTTTAAGGCGTCTCGGTCTGGGTTTCTAATCATAAACAGTATAAACATACCCGCGTAGTACCTCCTCGAACATTGCCTTCCAGACGTCTCTGTCTATACTGCTGTTGTTATTTGATATCCAATTCGTTACGCCTAGTTTATGAAGGCCTTTTCCACTGCTTCCTTTCACTAAACTAAGTGTAGGGCGTCTCACCCTGGGTTTCTATTCATAAACAGTATAAACATACGCGCGTAGTACCTCCTCGAACACGGTCTTCCAGACATCTCTGTTTATATTGCTGTTGCTATTTGCTATCCAATTCCTTACGCCTAGTTTCTGAAGGTCATTTTCTACTGCTTCCTTTCACTTAACCAAGTATAGGGCGGCTCACCCTGGGTTTCTATTCATAAACAGTATAAGCACACGTGCATAGTATCTCCTCCAACACGATCTTCCAGGCGTCTATGTCTACTGCTATTGCTATTTGCTCTATTCAATTCCTTACGCCTAGTTACTGAAGGTCCGTTTCCACTGCTTTCTTCCACTTAACTAAGTTTAGGGCGCCTCATCCTGGGTTTTTATTCATAAACAGTATAAACATACGCGCCTAGTACCTCCTCGAACACGGTCTTCCAGACGTCTCTGTCCTCTGTCTATACTGCTGTTGCTATTTGCTATCCAATCCTTACGCCTAGTTCCTGAAGGTCTTTTCAACTGCTTCCTTTCACTTAAGTAAGTTTAGGGTGTCTCACCCCGGGTTTCTATTCATAAACAGTATAAACATACGCGCATAGTACCTCCTCGAACACGGTCTTCCAGACGTCTCTGTCTATACTGATGTTGCTATTGGCTATCCAATTCCTTACGCCTAGTTTCTGAAGGTCATTTTCCACTGCTTCCTTTCGCTTAACGAAGTGTAGGGCGTCTCACCCTGGGTTTCTATTCATAAACAGTATAAACATACGCGCCTAGTACCTCCTCGAACACGGTCTTCCAGACGTCTCTGTCCTCTGTCTATACTGCTGTTGCTATTTGCTATCCAATTCCTTACGCCTAGTTTCTGAAGGTCATTTTCTACTGCTTCCTTTCACTTAACCAAGTATAGGGCGGCTCACCCTGGGTTTCTATTCATAAACAGTATAAGCACACGTGCATAGTATCTCCTCCAACACGATCTTCTAGGCGTCTATGTCTACTGCTATTGCTATTTGCTCTATCCAATTCCTTACGCCTAGTTTCTGAAGGTCCGTTTCCACTGCTTTCTTTCACTTAACTAAGTTTAGGGCGCCTCATCCTGGGTTTTTATTCATAAACAGTATAAACATACGCGCCTAGTACCTCCTCGAACACGGTCTTCCAGACGTCTCTGTCCTCTGTCTATACTGCTGTTGCTATTTGCTATCCAATCCTTACGCCTAGTTCCTGAAGGTCTTTTCAACTGCTTCCTTTCACTTAAGTAAGTTTAGGGTGTCTCACCCCGGGTTTCTATTCATAAACAGTATAAACATACGCGCATAGTACCTCCTCGAACACGGTCTTCCAGACGTCTCTGTCTATACTGATGTTGCTATTGGCTATCCAATTCCTTACGCCTAGTTTCTGAAGGTCATTTTCCACTGCTTCCTTTCGCTTAACGAAGTGTAGGGCGTCTCACCCTGGGTTTCTATTCATAAACAGTATAAACATACGCGCCTAGTACCTCCTCGAACACGGTCTTCCAGACGTCTCTGTCCTCTGTCTATACTGCTGTTGCTATTTGCTATCCAATTCCTTACGCCTAGTTTCTGAAGGTCATTTTCTACTGCTTCCTTTCACTTAACCAAGTATAGGGCGGCTCACCCTGGGTTTCTATTCATAAACAGTATAAGCACACGTGCATAGTATCTCCTCCAACACGATCTTCTAGGCGTCTATGTCTACTGCTATTGCTATTTGCTCTATCCAATTCCTTACGCCTAGTTTCTGAAGGTCCGTTTCCACTGCTTTCTTTCACTTAACTAAGTTTAGGGCGCCTCATCCTGGGTTTTTATTCATAAACAGTATAAACATACGCGCCTAGTACCTCCTCGAACACGGTCTTCCAGACGTCTCTGTCCTCTGTCTATAGTGCTGTTGCTATTTGCTATCCAATCCTTACGCCTAGTTCCTGAAGGTCTTTTCAACTGCTTCCTTTCACTTAAGTAAGTTTAGGGTGTCTCACCCCGGGTTTCTATTCATAAACAGTATAAACATACGCGCATAGTACCTCCTCGAACACGGTCTTCCAGACGTCTCTGTCTATACTGATGTTGCTATTGGCTATCCAATTCCTTACGCCTAGTTTCTGAAGGTCATTTTCCACTGCTTCCTTTCGCTTAATGAAGTGTAGGGCGTCTCACCCTGGGTTTCTATTCATAAACAGTATAAACATACGCGCCTAGTACCTCCTCGAACACGGTCTTCCAGACGTCTCTGTCCTCTGTCTATACTGCTGTTGCTATTTGCTATCCAATTCCTTACGCCTAGTTTCTGAAGGTCATTTTCTACTGCTTCCTTTCACTTAACCAAGTATAGGGCGGCTCACCCTGGGTTTCTATTCATAAACAGTATAAGCACACGTGCATAGTATCTCCTCCAACACGATCTTCTAGGCGTCTATGTCTACTGCTATTGCTATTTGCTCTATCCAATTCCTTACGCCTAGTTTCTGAAGGTCCGTTTCCACTGCTTTCTTTCACTTAACTAAGTTTAGGGCGCCTCATCCTGGGTTTTTATTCATAAACAGTATAAACATACGCGCCTAGTACCTCCTCGAACACGGTCTTCCAGACGTCTCTGTCCTCTGTCTATAGTGCTGTTGCTATTTGCTATCCAATCCTTACGCCTAGTTCCTGAAGGTCTTTTCAACTGCTTCCTTTCACTTAAGTAAGTTTAGGGTGTCTCACCCCGGGTTTCTATTCATAAACAGTATAAACATACGCGCATAGTACCTCCTCGAACACGGTCTTCCAGACGTCTCTGTCTATACTGATGTTGCTATTGGCTATCCAATTCCTTACGCCTAGTTTCTGAAGGTCATTTTCCACTGCTTCCTTTCGCTTAATGAAGTGTAGGGCGTCTCACCCTGGGTTTCTATTCATAAACAGTATAAACATACGCGCCTAGTACCTCCTCGAACACGGTCTTCCAGACGTCTCTGTCCTCTGTCTATACTGCTGTTGCTATTTGCTATCCAATTCCTTACGCCTAGTTTCTGAAGGTCATTTTCTACTGCTTCCTTTCACTTAACCAAGTATAGGGCGGCTCACCCTGGGTTTCTATTCATAAACAGTATAAGCACACGTGCATAGTATCTCCTCCAACACGATCTTCTAGGCGTCTATGTCTACTGCTATTGCTATTTGCTCTATCCAATTCCTTACGCCTAGTTTCTGAAGGTCCGTTTCCACTGCTTTCTTTCACTTAACTAAGTTTAGGGCGCCTCATCCTGGGTTTTTATTCATAAACAGTATAAACATACGCGCCTAGTACCTCCTCGAACACGGTCTTCCAGACGTCTCTGTCCTCTGTCTATACTGCTGTTGCTATTTGCTATCCAATCCTTACGCCTAGTTCCTGAAGGTCTTTTCAACTGCTTCCTTTCACTTAAGTAAGTTTAGGGTGTCTCACCCCGGGTTTCTATTCATAAACAGTATAAACATACGCGCATAGTACCTCCTCGAACACGGTCTTCCAGACGTCTCTGTTTATACTGCCGTTGCTATTTGCTATCCAAAGCCCTACGCCTAGTTTCTGAAGGTCCTTTTCCACTGCTTCCTTTCACTTAACTAAGTTTAGGGAGTCTCACCCTTTGTCGAGCCTCCGGCTTTCCCAGAGGCAGTTTCTTTCTAGGCTGTTCGTCGCCCATCTTCGCCACGTGGCGAGCCCCTCGGAAGTTTTAGAACGTTGTTATGAAAGGACATTCACTTATAAAGTTTGTCATATTCAAATATTTGTTTACCATTCATGCTTTCTGAGGATCTTAATTTGTTAATTAATCTCTTATTTATAAAGGCGCAATTTGGTATTCTTTGACTTCGCGATACTTTGCTAAGGTGGGGACGATTCTGTTTTACATACTAAATTAAACGTTATTTGCTTGGTTTTCGTTCTGAATATTACTGTTTACATTATTTACAGTCATTAAAAATTATCTTCTAAGATCAAGTAAATGTATTAATTAAAAGTGGCAACCGCACTGTTGTTTCTACACTAAGAAGCAGCTAACTACTCGATTTTTCATTTATAAAATGAAGTCTGCTTCATTCGTTGCGATTTTGAAGTAAAAAATTGTGAAAGACGATGGACATGCAACCCTTTGCAAATCGAAACATAATAATACATAAACTCTGCAAGGAAAATGCATCCTAACCATTTACGTTTTGACGAACATTATACGAACGTGCAGTTAATAATCACATAAAATACAAAGTAACTAGTAACATTGTGCTGCCGACTATTACCTAAAGTGTAATTTTGTTAATCAATCTGTTATCGCATAGAGTAGTGTAATTATGAAATTAATCGAATTCGCAATTCTATTTGACCATTGCAGTATTACTAGTATTTGCCAACAGGCGAGTTACTGAGCTACTATTGTTTGTGTTTTTGTCTGAGCGTAAAGCTTTGAAATACATTTTTGGAGTATCAATTACTAGCTTAACTCGCCCATCATAAGACGGACCTTCAATATTTCTCCTTTTAGACCTTTTCGAGTCTTTTTTCAACTTCCACTCTGCGCCACCCATCCAAGGCCGCCTATTTGGATCAATTCCTATATTAAAATGAATAAATATGCATTCTACAATAGCACAGCGTCATGCAGCAATATAGCAGTCAAGTTTGTGCATTTGTCGTGAGATGGCGCCCAAGAAAGCAAGCCCGATTGGTACGAGGTATTCATAATTATTCAAAGAATAGGTAAAAATGTCTGTTTCTAATAAGCCTCAAACAATCAAAGAAAACACTAATGTGAATTAGTTAATTCGTCAAGAAAAAAAATATTTCAGTCGAGCAGTGCAACCAGTAACTTCGCTTCATATAGTATAAAACCGTTTTTTTTATTACTATACCATTATACCCATTTCATTAGATTTCTCATGGTGTACTTTGGTAATTGCTGTAGCAGTCCTCTCAATCCCGTTTATAGCCAATGACAAGCTGTTTTTGTTTCCAGTCACCGTCATTTAAAAAAAATGACCGAATTTCCTTGACAGAATTTAAATGAATTTAAAAAGCAATTGTTCCATCACGTGACTGGTTTTTATAGCTAGAGAGACAAACTCTTCCAAGAGTCGGTGATGGAGTAGTAGAATAACAATGACTTGGATTTTAAGAAACGAGTCAGTTAATAATATATAGTAGAACGAGTAGGCTATTTGACGTTGACTTTTACTTTACAATTACTAATAACTTTTGCGATTTTCGGAAACATCGTAAAGTAATTCAAACTATGAAATTATACGATTTAAGTAATGACCTGCATTGAAATTCGTCTCATAAATATGTGGTCCATTAGTGAGTACGTATTATCTAATTAATCAGCAGAAACATTTAGTGCGAAACCTTAAATGAAAATAAAACGTATTGTATATCGTTATACCACAATCCAAACACATCAAATACTGTACCAAATGCTACTGCTAGATGCTAAAGAATGCCTCTGAAGTGAATATCGAAGAAACAGATCTACAGTTAATCAGGTTTTCTTCTTGAGATAACTAATCGAAACATCTAGGGAATATGGTATAACACGTAGCATACGTTTGTCGACTTCAAAGTAGCATATGATGGTGCAATAGTGAAAAAGACGTATGAGGCTGAGAGAAATGGAAATAGCAAAAAAAAAGATCTAAGATTTATTGAAGCGATATTTAAAGATCAATCTATTGTTAAAGTTCAGTATGAGGTATCAGAGCAATACCACCTGAAGAGCGCTTCGACGGCGTGCCGTTAGCACAGGAAGGCCGAGTTGGCCAATGATTGATTTATCGAACCTCTTATCTATTTCAGATTGGCCTGTACGCCAGAGCGCTGCGGCCTTGTTCTTCAAGTGGTATTGATCAGAGCCATTCTTTCAGAAATTGTACCACAATTTAAACATATTTGGGTTTTCTAATTCATAAGTAACGAACCAGTATGAGCGGCTGGGCTTCCAAATATTCAACCGAAAGTCAAAGTAAGATACTAAGAATATCAATAGTGGAATCAATTAAATACATTGAAAAGCAAGTAGGTGCGCATAAAAATAATAAAAGGGAATGGCGGGACAAGGAATGCAGATTGAAGAAAACTGAGATGCAAAAAATACTAAGACGATGAAAAAAGGAAAAATCAGCATTGGTTAGTACCAATACATTAAGGAAAAGTATCAGCAACAATGGGAAAAGAAGAGACAGATGTGGATAAACACCAGTTACAAGGATCATTAAGGGAAGAGAGTGGACAAAACACTTCATGGAATTGCTGCAAGGGAGCAATAAAAGGATGAATAGAAGCAATAAGAAACAGCAAATGACGAAATCACAGAGGAAGAAATAAGAAGAGAGATACGAAAATTAACGAGCACTAAAACCTCAGAAACTGACAGCATCCCCAACGAAGCCTGGAAATACTTGAAAGAGTCTGTAAAAGCACCGTTTAAAACAGCACTGAACTCGCGTTGGATAAGAGGAGGTATTCGAAACAGCTGGATAGAAGGACACATGTGCCCAATTTTCAGGGCGGGTGACAAGAAGAAACGCAGAATTGTAGAGTAATCTCATTGTTGAAAAAACGTTTTACAACGATAATTGACTACAAACCCTGCCAGGCCATAGAAAAAAATACAATTTTACCTTGACTTCCAAGCTAGACGCTTAATGTTCGACGCTATAATTAAAATCATTTTTATGTACACGGCGGTACGCGGTGTGGAGACTAAAAGAAGAACTGGAAAGTCTCCAAATCCAGTATATAGGTGTGGGAACTGGATATGAACTTCTTAAACAGCATCATTGAGCGGAATCAAAGATCCATTGCAGATAGAAGCAACGAAAAGGGCCATACCGTAAGAGTGGAAGGTTCAGAAAGCCAAGAAAGAAAGCTACTTGGGAAACATATGAAAGGAGGTGCAAAAGGAGGAAGATAAATCTGATAAAACCAGGTGGGGAGAAAGAAGAAGATAGACCTACCAGAGTGCAGGATTTTTACTGAAAGAAGCGGGAAGATCAAGGGGAAAAGGAGAATTAGAAAAAGGAATAGGGCAATGAAATGAAAAATCACAACATTTTGTGAACTGCCACAATTTAAAAAAAGTATGGAAAAGAGGGAATAAAATATAGTTTAAGGAAGGATACAGAGAAGAAATGCAGATGCGTCTCAGAATATTTGAGGGGACAATCCTAAGAGACACCTGGCGCAGAGGATTCAACCAGGAACTATTAAGTTAATGCTGATGATGTATATATCTTTCAAGAGGAGGGAGATCCCCGCGCATGTATTCGGGCATGGCGTATTATAGCAGAAGCCTGAGAAGCCTGGGCTTCTGGCGCAAAATTTCAGGGGGTGCCAAAATGCATCTTTGTCATAAACTGTTAATTCCTGGACATATATGTATTGGAAATTGCAACCTAGAATGATCTCAGCAAATAGTTTATGGATTTGTCTAACACTAAATAAAATATGGGCGCAAATTTTAGGGGCTACCATTGTAGTAACCACTGTATTCGGGGGCCCCTTATGCTATACGTATAAATACATACAATTAGCGGCATTACAATGGCAGTGGCGTATAACACATGTGCATACACAATATAAAACCTTATAATAAATGTAATAACTCGTTGTTTGTAAGTATATAAATATATATACATAGTTATTGATAGATATTAAAGCCAAAATCCGTGTGCGTTCATCTTGTTGGTTCCCTTATTGTACCATTACATTTAAACTACTATTTTTAATAAACGACATATACATAGGTAGTATATAGTATATTTATATTAGGTACGTGATCCGCCCCTGTCCTACTACTGGATTAGCAATGAAAGGCCTGGTGAAGAATGTTTCACGGGCTTATTCAATTGTTTTCCTTTATCACTGTGGTAGGATATCGCGCTGCGTCCTAATAAGAACTCGACACAATAGAACACCTCCGAGCACGGAGTGCGTAAATACGCACATGTAGTGAATGGGGCAAGCGACGCCAACCGTGAAACTCAAAACAGCTGTGCCCTACGCCCACCGTCTCTCTCGCGCAGCGGCCGTCTCTCTCGCTCCTCTCGTAGTGCTATGAGACGTCTCGTAGCTCTCGTAGAGCTATGAGACGTCTCGATGACGAGTGTTTGTGTGCTCGCAGCAGACGGTCGCGCTCCGTCCTCGTCGCGTCCATTGTTCGGCATCGCGCGTCTCCGTCTCCGGGGGCGACCGGTTTTACATTTCAATGCGAAGAAAGTCGGCCGTGTTTTATGATTACAATTCTTGCTGTTGCTGCTTGCCGTCACGTGTTGCAGCAACTCCAGAAGTTCGACATTGTGACGTCGACCGCTACCGTTCGCCTTGGCGTCGAGTGGGAGCTGATCGCTTCCGATACCCTTCGAACGCTCGTAATCGCTGAATTGCATGACTGATCTCGTGGCGAATCAAAAATTGCTGCTGATAAGGTCGCCCTCGGCGAGAGATTGCTTGTTTAGCGTGGTTTCCTATACCCAGAGCAACACTCTGTATCTCGTTTGCAGAATTAATTGTGTACAATCTGTAATAGCCGAAGAACCTCTAGTGTTTTTTTGTAATAAAAATAATAATAGTAATATGATCTATATTTTACATTGACGACATGTTAGTTATATGCAACCAGGAATTTTTGCTGAGGATTATAAATTAATTATCCCACCTGCACTTGGCAGTTAAATTCCTTCTTCGCTCTGGATTTTATTCGCTCTCGTAACACATAAATACAAATACAAAAAAGCACCAACAAATTTATTTTTTACACGGAATACGAAAATTAACAAAGGTTTGCGGCTTATGTTTAGGCCAGGGCTGCCCTTAGGTGTTGTCAGGTCGAGGAGCGGAAGTGGTCTCATTTTCTGTCTAAATCCACCTGCCTGACAACAGTGACAACCCTCTCAACTACCGTCCAAGTCAAACGAGCCCTCTAACAAGTTATGGGCGGCAAATTTAAATATTGGATTTAGGTAGTTTGCAAGTTATACCACGACCGTGTAGCGGTCGTGAGCGGTATGAAATAACATTTTCTTTAACTGACGAATCAGACTTGAGTGTGCCCTCAGATAAAATATAAAACCTCATTTCGTGTGGTAACTGACAGGTTCACACTCTATAAAAAAGAAATAAGAGCAGAAATCAACAGCAATTATTGAAAAAGATCGAACTTGTTACTTAATCTGTTCGATGTAAGTTGAAAATCTTATTAATAGAGAAAGGACATGGCAAAGCAGCAATAATAAACGCCGTTTTAGTACTCACGTATAAAAAAATATTAAAGTCGCTACTGTATGCATCAAAATATTGCCAAAATAGTTTTGTTTAGTGCAGGATAAAGCAAAATCGAGAAAGTACGTCTTAATGACTGTATAATCTAGCAAACGGGTAGTTGATCATTCAAAACATATTTAATTGTTAACGTTGACCTGTTAGCCTGTGACGGTTTTACATTTATTTCTTCCTCCATGAACGTATATAACTGATGACTAAAAACTCTTAAGAGTTCTGGTCAACCCCTGAACTTCTCGTCCTCTGTAGGGCTGGAAACATTGGAGGCGTAGTTACTATGACGTCACCTAATGATGATACTGTCACTCCCAGCCAGCATTCATAATTTGATGAACACATATTGTCCCAACGAACTGAATTCAGTGGCGTAACTTGTGAAATAAATCAGAACAGAAGTAGATTTTGCGGTTTTAATTGCAAAAAACAAAGCGGTAGATAATTTGCAATATTTTAAGGTGTTTGTGAAGACTGAAAATAGCTCAAAATCTAGTTTTAATAACAAAAAGAAAATGATTTTTTCCTGCGTCTTCAGAGATTATGGCGAGAACACAATAGATGATTTGCGGCTTCTCATATCTACACAATTACTATCAACAAATGCAGGAAATTGATAGGTATTTACAATATCAACAGCATTGTAGATATGGCAAGATAGAAACCACTCAGAAACAACTAGGAAAAGCATTGGACGTTTTTACAAAAGATCGATGGACGTGAATAAGGAATCAAGCAGCTACATCGAATAGAATGGCTGTATAACATAGAGAGAAATAGTGGAAGATGAAGAAGACATTTATGTTCACTGATAACCCACTGAAGTTCATTTGATTATCTCTTAATTTTACAGTAACATATTATACTATTTAAGTTCAGTTATTAATAATGTAAACACGCAGATCTATTCGAAACCCTCTGAAGTTAGCCTGTGCGTGAGAGTAGCAAACTAATTATAGTTTTCTATAAACATGCCGATTTATGTATATCGAGAATGCTGTGAAGATAGTTGCACTCACTTACACCATCTACCGCGCGACTGGCTAAGTAATTACAGTTTTCTATAAATAATTACGTATTATAAATTCATGTAGAATGTAGAATTGTGTTAGAACTGAACCGCAAATAACGTAAAATCAAAGGGTGAGTTCCCCGGAATACCGCAAAGTAGTCGTTGTTAAGACAACAAGAAGTAATACTTAGTACGGGAACAATTTTTCGGCCTAGGCCGGAAAAACAGCGGAACAATAAAGTTACAAATTTTTGCGTCTATTCCGATGGGGGACAAAATATTACGTGTAACTTGTAGGAAAAGTGGAAAATTCAGCATGTTCAAATAACTGAATAAAACATTATTTGGCAATCCCTAAAGCCTTTCGCTGCATAATTAAAGTACTGTATTAATGAACATTCGTTAGAGTAGACGGTGCTAATTAAAAAGTGTTAGGTATATACGAAGATGGACGTTGGTCTAGACCTTTACTAAATTAACCCCTATTCAGGGATTCTATTACGGATTGAAAGCACATTACTCAATTTATACATGCTTTTGCTCTTGGTTTCAATGATTGTAGAGTTTACTAAAGCTACACCAAAACATATCACCACGCTGCCTACGTTTTCCCTAACATAACATTTTATAATAATCCAGTGACAAGCTTCTGGTGCGATGGACCAATATAAGTCGATTTCGATGCTTCTCCTGCACCAATATAAATGTATGTTGTCCCTACACCTATGCTTGATCGGGCGCAGTTCGTCCGCGAACTGCTGTGTCGTCACGCGTTCTTTATAACGCAGCCATAAGCAAGTACAGTTACGGCAAAAAAAGTGGGACAACTCTTTAAACAAATTTTGCTTTAATTTAGTTATTTTTGTAGGCTATTACAAATTTAATGAAAAAATAGTAGTCATAGTTCTAGAAATGTCATTAATTTGTCAACTATACAATTTTACCTAAAAATGCCACAAGTTAATATTGATGATAAATCAAGAATAACTACTAATGCAAAACTGTCCCATTTTTTTTTGTCCGTAACTGTAGTTACCTTTAAAATTTTCTCATTGTCCTATCAAACCTATATGAATATTGATGAAGCGACGTTTCATTGACGGTTATTAAGTACCTAGTGGTTGTCAGTCTCACCATATATTATTTTATATTATTTCCTTCGCTAGATTCCAGGTTAATGTTTGTGTCCTACACTCTATTTCGGCACAGCCTGCCGAAGCACTGCTTTCGACATCAACTATTATCACAAATTTACAATTTCTGTCGCAACCTCTCAAGCAATCGCGACCGACCCAAGGTCATATATGGCGTTAAAGGAAAGTCGGGAAATTAATAAAAATGAGTATTAGGTGGTATCCTGTCAGTATAGCGTAGCGGCTCAATGGCGTACTGGGGGACCTAAGGTCGCTAGTTCAAACTTCGGTCCCCCCGGAAAAGTTAGAGAAAGATGCGGACGCATATTTTTATCTCCAGCCTTGCTTTGTTACGTTTAAACCTCACAATAATTAGTTCCCGTCTCCATTGTGAATGCTCTTTAGCCGAAGTCGTCGTACATATGGCGCGATCAGGTATATAACATAATATGATAACGTCCATACTACATTGAAAGCACCGGTTGAACAAAATATGAAGAGTGAATGTGTTTTCCACCAGCTACTCTGCCGTCTAGTTGGCGCGTGTTAAAATATTTAGATTATGTATATGTAATTAATTGAGTGTAGTCGCCTTCCGTTAAAACAAATTAGTTTAGCCTAGAATGTGCTTGTTTATGTTTTTATTGTAAAATTTTCTGTTGCACTGAAATGTAGAAGAGCAGTGGCAATTTAATTGAACATTTTGTAGCAAGCAATCAATTGGCTCTCCAACAATTGCGCTGCGGTTGGTATTTCCCTTGGAATCCAAATTGCAAAGTGAGCCATGAGAATAACCCTACGAGTCAGCTTAATTACCTGACGGGGGTTCTTCGGCATACCAAAATTGTTACGGCCGAGTTAAGGGACTAAACCGTGTATTTGAAACCCATTTAATACTTCTGGTTGCACAATAGCTTAATAGCTAGATTAGACAAGTTTCGGCTGAGCTTATTGATTGTTTGGTGACGTACTATTTCTACATCAAGTTGAAAGTTCTACGGATTGTTCCGATGGCTTCATGCAAGAAGTTTGGATTTTTATCAAAGTACGAGGATTTTGTTGCTAAATTTGTGGCATGCTGTCTTAGCTATATTTCTATAATTTGAATTAAATTGTCACTTATACCTAGATGACTTAATAATTTTTGGTCTTCTATCTATCTATCCACGTAGGACTTAATCTTTTGGTTTATATTTTAGCAGATAAACAAGTGATTTTCACAACAAAAGCAGTATATAAAGGCTTCCAAGCTTGCTCGGTAGGTAGTCTCAACAAAATCTTGAATAAAGTCGAAATGTCTTGCTTTCAAGGGAGGTTAGTGTTCGTGTCGCTATTAATACCTTTCTGGCTTTGCTTCCACGAGTTTATCAATCTCCAGTTGCTGTCGCCCTGGGAAGCAGCGATTTTAATTGTTAATTAATTTTGTTTTATCAAATTTCAACGATAGTTTCAGACGAGGTCTGCTGCGCGATAAATTTGCGACTTCGGAACCGTCGTTAACGTGCTCGGATTTGACGGATGAGCGAGCTGATTCGCTAATTTGTTGGAGACGCTCGGCGGAGACGGAATCCGAGGCTGGACGACTTATTAAATCCACGATGATGATGTAAGAGGAACGACCGGCTTCCTCGATAAAATCAGAATTCGTTGCCGGTTATTTTTAAATACCGGTCCAAAGTGTGTTTATCGTGTTGACTCAACTTGTCACCACTGAACTTCGAGGGGCCTCGTGCCCCTTAACTCCTCTACCCAAGGGGCCACATTCGCCCAAATCTTGGAATTATGTTAATTTCCCTGTCGTCCCCGTCCGTTCCTCGCTAGAAAGAGCGGACCATGGGTGGCCATGGGAGCCGAGAGAGAGATAGCCACATCCACGGGTCCAAGAACCTTTAAACCTGCTGGAAACGCGCAGCACATGTTGATAAGCTCCTCAAGTGGGCTGAAGCGATAATGGGATATTGTATTTGTAACAATCGCTAATTAAAATTTGAATTGTTCACATTTTATGTAGCGTGGCTTTTTCAGACGTAACCCATTATTTACGACCGTGTAATTGACTGTAATTAGTTATTAAAAGATTATTTCAGCTCGAGATCGAGGATGCTTAACAGAGATGCCGCTATGAAACTAATCCTTCCAGCCAACTTGGTCGTTGTAGTATTGTCGCACCCCAAATCGGCACTTAATTTCTGTACCTCCACTGTAACCTATTTATTGTTCCAGTGACGATTCCACCCCTGGAGCGATTCTAATTCCGCAGCTAATCGACAAAGGGATGGATGTCAACAATAAAAATAACAGTCAAGCCGGCGACAACGAGGAGAATTCCGCCATCAAGCGGTTCCTGCAGTGCCCCGGAATGTGCAGGGTGGAAGTATTGAAGAAGTTCATCCGCAACAAGTACAATGTAGATACCAATCAGTATTTTGTAAGTATCCACCTTCGCAATGGCTAGCCGAACCGTCAATAACTTAAAAATCTCCGCCCTCACTCCTGCACTTTGTCTCCTTGCAGATCGATATTCTGTACAAGAGGGTGCCTCTACCTGATCACTACACCCTAATCGACATCGCGTACATCTACTCGTGGAAAAGGGTAAGGTTTATGCGCTTTTTGGTCGTAAATAACGATAAAAAAACTAAATGTACGATATTTTTGCATTCCAGAACGAGCCATTGAAATTCTTCTTCAAAATTACGGACATAAATTTGGTTACGGACAGTTTCGACTACTTAATCCGCCCGCAGCTTAATCAACCCAAATTTGAAAAGCCATCAAGAACACAAAACGTTGAGAAAAGGCCTGCTAAAACCTCAAAAACTCACCATGAGAAAGATAACAAAGAAACTAGCAATGCTAAAGTTGAGTCCCAAAAGAAAGACGTGGAAAATGACCTTGTCATTAAAGCTAAAGACACAATTGACACGGATACTCTCGGAAAAGACAAAAGGAAAGAATATACGAACATAACATTAGATAGGAGTAACAATGTAGAAATTATCACTAAAATTCAAAAAGTTTCCAACAAAAATGGGCTACAAATCGGCATTAAAATAACCAAACAAACTGTAAAAAAGTCCGCATTATCGAAACAGAACGGTATTAAATCTTGTAACACTGAAAACAATTCGAAGGGGGGCTTGAAATCATCCCCTAAAGCAGCTGAACTACCTCCGCCCAAACCCGCAACTCCTACCCTTTCTGAAATCGACTCAGAAAAATCAAATTTTTTAAAATCGATTGAGCTCACTGCAAAAAATGTTATTCAAGCCATGTCACCGCAGAAACTAGATTTGCCGCCAAAAGCTGAGCTGCCCCAAAAAGAATCTTCAGCGAAACGTAAAAATTCAAGCCCGGTCAAAGCAGAGAGACCGATTAAGAAACCGAGGAAGTACGTTAATATACAACCCAAGTCACTTCAAAATCCAACCGTGCTGCAGATGGTTAGCAACGTTAATCAAAACGCATCGACCATGTCGAAAATTGTAGATCAAGCAACACCGAATGCTTCGAAAAATAAAGATCTGCAGGCGTTGTTATTCGATAGCTACAAGATTAACATCCCCGCTTCCCTTTCCGTTACTGTCAAAAGCGAAAAAGATGGACCGACTCCTTCGACTATACAAAAACCAGTCCAGAATTATATTGAAATACTGAAAATACCTGATAGTCCTGCCACGTCGAACTCGATGAAATCGTTCGACATTAAGGAACAAGCTACATTGAACCTATTAGATAAGTTAAATTCCAGCGTGGAAGTTAGTAAAATTGAAGTTAAAGTGGAAAATCCCTGTGAAAAAGGGGAAACCACTCAACTTAGTCATTTACCTGTCGTGCCTAAAGTGGAACAGACTGCTGATGCTGATGGCGTTAAGCAAGAAGCATGTGATATTAAGCAGGAGAAGACGACGTTCTTTAGTAAATTATCTCCTACGACAAATTCTTCCTCAACGCCCCAATTGGTGGCATCGAAAAGTGTAAAAAATATTCCGCAGGCGAAAACACCCACGCTTCTACCTTCACCTGCATATTTGCCATGCAAAGTAACGAACATGCCTACTAGAGACAACTTTATCAAGCTCAATCCTAGGACGCCACAAACCTTTCAGAAAATGTTTGAGGAAGCTATCAAAAAACCCGAATTTAATAGTAAATTTCAGACATTGACTGTGACGAAAACCGAAGCTCCTGCCTCCACACCTACTAAACCAGGACAGAAAAACGCTTTAAATTTAAGCATTAGTGATACACCCATAACAGGCAAGCGAAACATTTTAGAAATCGCCTCCAAGTTGTATAAAAAGACCAAAATGGAGCAGGAAAAGGGCAGTCATGATGGTGAAACAAAAGATTCGAAACCACAAATATCAGAGTCTACAAAATCATCTACTAAACCGTTGAGTGTGCCACGTCCAAACCAGCATAAAATTCGAAAATCCACTGATAGAGGGAATCCTCCTCTAAAAGATTTCAACAGTTACATATCCTCAAAGTCTCAACCCCAAGTCGTTACAAGCCTTCATTCGCCCAGTCTTGGTTTGAACTACACAGTTTCCGTCTCCCAAACTACTCCTAGTTCGAACCTGTTATCAAAGAGCCCTTACAACCCCGACATATCTAAACAAAATGGAACCAAGCTGGAGGTTGATGTTCGATGTTCCCCGTCCCCTTCTCCGAAGGCAAACCTCGTTTCTCCGCGGCAACCCATAGTTTCTCCCAGAATTCCCGAAATAACAACTCTCAATATACCAAGAAAGTATTCTACGTCGCCTAAACCGAGTACGTTATCGCCACTAGCCACTCGTCAAGCTTCCTCTAAAGAAACTCCGAGCGCATCTCCTGGTTCCAAGGTGACGTCGCCTTCAAAAAAGGGCTCGTCGCCCGCGCAGAAACTAGCGTCTCCCGCCGCATCGAAATCTAACCTAAATGTGGTGACGTCGTCGCACAGCGAGAACAGCCAACCCCTGAGTCCTAACCAAATTTTAGAAAAGTACAACATTCAGAATCTGGCGCAGCTGACGGCCAACTTCAACTTCCCCTCGAACCTTTGCATGAGCTCTGCTGCCAACCAGTTGGCGGCGATACACCAAGCTATGATCTACAGACACTTCGAGATGCAGAACCATCAGAACTGGATGAACATGAATCCAGGGCCGCTGATGCAGTACGAGAAGTACCTACAGAGTCTATCCAAATCATAGCCAATTCTTAGGAAAGCACTGACTGACATTTGTTCCTCAATAAAGATTCATTAGGATGAATTTGTTGTCTAAAACCTTTTGGTTTCTTTTTGATAATCAAGTTTAATTGCCCTGATTTATTAAGCCGCCTTGTTGCAGTTCTGATTTACTGATTTGTGGTTTTCAGAGTTTGCCTTTCTGTTTAAGGTTTTGTTATACTGTTAGTTTTTTTAAATTATTCTGTTATTTTTGAAAATATTGTGACAAATCTAGGGTAAGTTTACTGATGTAATATATTTTCATTTTTTTAATAAAAAAAATATAGTAAAATGCATTATTCATTTCTGACTAACATAACACGTACAGTTCTGAACTTGGCCTACGTAATCATACAGTGCTCAAACTAAAACAAATCTATACACTTTGACCACTTGATAATAAATATTTTCAACTAGTTTTAGCACATATTTTAACTGCTTTGGTTAGTTCACCTTGATTCCATAACATAAATGCCTAAAACATGAAAATAACCAATAGTTCAAAAATTACTACGAGTTTTTTTACTATCGTCCTTGACCATTCAATTAATCACACTATAATGAACATATACCCAAACTGGATAACGTCAACCGTAAACTTCAATTGGTAATTTCTCGTTCGCCGTTGGATTGCATATAGTATTTGGACGAATTGCAGGTGGGTATAGTTTTGCCATAAGTGAAAGCGTTAAGTATTCCTCAAATGCGACGTGCAAGACTCGATAGTTTATGAACTAGCAGGTATAGAGCGGCAAGAAGTAGGTAAAAAAATAAGGATATTCAGATTCAATGGTAACAATCACAGCGAAGGCTCAAGCAGCCTCAGCCTGACCAGACGCCGGCGTATTGACCTTGTGATGACAATGTTGGCACTTGCGGTGACTTCGTCGAGTTCAGATGAAGAAACGCCCCGTCCGCGGAACATATCAAGGCGGCCGCGTGTACAATTCCGACAGAAGAGACATTGCACGTTGTGATTTTCAGTAAATTGTACATTTTCAAATAATATTTATTATTAGCTTGTAAAGTTGAGTAAATTGTGTTTCATGGATGCTAACTTTTGCCAATGCATAATCGAAATATTTAAATTTGGCGCTATCGGAATCTGCCTTTCTCTGTGAGGGGCTGAAAAATGCATTTTACGTTCGGTTGTTGGCTCTATCATCAAAATTTTCCGCTAGCCGCCACTGGAATCGACCAAGAAATGTGAAACACCTATCGCCCATGGGGCGTAGCTACTACTATATCTGCCGTATCAATGATACAGGGCCCACGAGCCAGGGGGCCCATCAGCACCAAGCTGTTTTTTTTAAATCGATAATATATAAAAAAATGTTAGGGTGGTGCCGTCTAAAGTGAGACACTGTAGATATATGTAAACGGTAAACTGTGATTTACACTTTTTACGTAATATGTACGTTAGTAAAAATAGGTAATTAAATTTTACTTTTTAATTAATTTTTATAATTGTAAATCGTTCTGTTAAAAAATTAAAATTCAGTTCGAATTTTTATACGTTTATTTGATAATACCCTGATGGGGTGGAGGGGGGGGGGCACTTGGAAGTTTATGATACAGGGTCTGCTGATCTCTAGCTACGCCACTACTATCGCCACTGTGGTTGGGCATTGCAGGCATGTTAACAGCGACCTCGCTTCTAGAACGCCTATGCAGCAGGGCCGGCTCAGAGGTCGGGACTTCGGGGATTTTTCCCGAGGCCCCGCGCTTAAAAGGGCCCCACGCATTGTGGGCCGAGACGATTTACAAATCACTTACCACCCATAATATGAGTGTTCTGCGTGGACCTTTTACATACATTTCCGAGAGACCTATCAGCGTAAATTGACACCTAGTAGTGATCGCATCCGCAAAAACCGATAAGGAGGAAACTAAATATCAAATTACTGTGGTGATCTTTGGTTCATGGCAAATTTCTGTAGTTTTAGAGCACCTAAAACAACTTCTAAATTTTTTAAAAAGTTACAGAAATTCTGGGTTTGAAGATGCAATAATTAGTAGTGGTGAAATATGTAGTAGTGTAAATATATCACCAGAATTTAAAACGAAACGTATTTCCAAAAAACCAAAAATGTCTACCTATGAAAACAATGACGACATTGGAAACGATGCAAAACAGTTATTTAAAGTGGACTATTTTTTAAAAATTGTAGATTGTGCTATTGTTGCTCTGGATGAAAAATTTGAACAGTATACTCGTTATAATCATGTATTTGGTTTTTTTACACAACATTAGAAATTAAAAAAATAAAAACCATGACGAAGTAAAAAAATTTTGCAACGATCTTCATCTATTTCTTCACCATGGCGAAAATGCTGATATTGATGGTTACAATTTATTTCATGAGTTAAAATTTTTGTCACAAATTATTCAAGAGAATACAACTCCATTAGATTGCCTGAAACAAATTTGCAAAGGTAATATAGACGATGTATATCCCAATACATAATTATATAGCATTGAGAGTTATGCTAACAACGCCTGTTTCAGTAGCCTCCGCCGAATGCAGTTTTTCCAAATTAAAGTTAATTAAAAATGATCTAAGATCAACCATGCAATAAGATAGGTTAAAGGGGGTGGCTATATTGTCAATAGAGCAGGAGGTAAAAAAACAGATAAATTTTGATGATATTATCGAGGAATTAGCAGTAAAAGAAGTTTGTACGAAATAGGAATAAAAAATATTATGTTTATGTATGTATATTATTGAATATATTGAAGAAATAAATATTTCATTAAATAAATTGATAAAATTATGTTCATGTCTCATTTCTTCCTTTTTGGGAAGGGGCCCCGCACATAATATTTTCCCGAGGCCCCGCAAAACCCACAGCCGGCCCTGCTATGCAGTCTATACTTTTAACTGTATTATCACAACCAAATGGTGCAAATGAAAGGAATGAATTCGTTATTTCGTAAATCGGTTTTACAGAAAAATCCTGGAGCCCGACGGTTTTTATTTTTAAATGCGCGTTCTGTCAAATTAGCTTTATTCGTGACGTCATCTATGTGAGTGTGATGACGTCATCGATGATTTTTTAAAATTAAAATGTGGGTCATGCGATACTACCTTTGAAAGGTTTTTAAATTATCTATCCAGCCATATCAAAAAGTTTAAATAATTGATATTTGTATACTGTCAAAACAATCTTATAACATAAAATCGGTGCTCTCTTTGTATGTTTGCGTGTATGTATGTTTGTTCGCTATCTCCTCCGAAGATACTGGCCCGATTAAGTTGTATGATGGCTTAAAATTTTGATAATTTGTCGACTTAGATCGTAGGCCGGTTTTTATTTTCAAAAAAAAGTGCGAAAAAGTTTTAATTTAATTAAATCGCGGACGGCCCTGGTTCGATTCCCGGCCGAAGCATACTTTTTTTTAAAATTTATTTTAATGAATCTTAATTTAGCAAACCGAAGCTTAGTTCGGGTGACTCACTAGTTATTTATAAAATTAGAACTCAAAGAACACATACGCATCGAGTGCCATAAATAACTGCGGAAGTTATAGAAAAAATTCGAGAAGATTTCACTGCTTGTCTTTCTCGCTGTATCATAGCTGAGGGTCGTCAATTTGAGCATTTTTAAATTTGGTTGTATTTAATAAATAAGAATATTGCAATAATAAACATGTTTGACAGTATACAAAACTAAATTACTTAAACTTGTTTACATGGTTGGATAGATAATTAAAAGACCTTTCAAAGAACGTATCGCATGATCCACATTTCTATTTTAAAAAAACATCGATGACTTCATCACGGTCACACAAATGACGTCACGAATAAAAAGAAAATCTGGCGGAACGCGCGTTAAAAAATAAAAATCGACGGATTTCAGGATTATTCTGTAAAAGTCACGGATTTATGAAATAATGAATGAATTCCATTCATTTGCATCACACTGTATATACGAAGTATAGATGCGTAAAATACTGCTTTAAAGTGTTGATAAAAGAAAGCATGAAGCAAATCGTTGGAGATTAGTACACGCCCCTCTGAACTGAAAGATCCCAACTTCGTGTTAAGTGAAGGTTATGTAACTTTTTACAATCGCTACAGAATTTTCAAGTTTCTCGCTAACTTAATAACTTATTCGAAATAAATAAATATTAAACAAAATTCTTGGTTATACCGGTTAGAAAGCATATCGTTCGTTAGTTATGTTTAGGCAGCCTGGGTGATTGAATAGGTAGGTAAGCAGCCTCTTAGCAACCACCATGGGTTCAAATCTGGCCATAACCAACAATTTTGTCGGAGCAGCAATGGATTTGAACTTGTTAGTTAAGGTAGCTTTAAGTAGATTTAGAATTGTTGAATGTGGCGTGTGTCTGGATGCAGGAGAGCGTAATGTAAGTCGCATGCGACCCATTGCCTCCTTTGCACTGACATGCAAGATCCTCGTCACCGAGGTGTAAGAAAGACTAAAGGTTATAAAAAAATAATGAAAAAGTCACTTTTAAACTTCTTATAAAGTAATATGTTTATTTTATTTTAGCGTATGAAGGTGTTAACATGCATGAAAAATAAAAAAAGTATTTGTGAAAGTGACATAATACAGTCCATAAGGTTTAGAAAGACGATTGAGGGCCGCGCGGCATGCTGCATCATCTATTCATACGAATTTGGTAATGCAGCGGTCCTCAAACAGTTATTTAATGAGAGCTTATTTTCTGTGCATGCGATTATAAACGTATTTATTGATTTTAACTATATACTGTTGTTATGGTTTTTCAGAAAAGTAAATTATATATTATGGTGTATCTCAGTAATTACTATCAGCGTAACATAAATCAAACAAGTAGAGACACTCACTGTCGGTTCCTTTGATATCAAAATACCGATTTTGATGACCTTGAACGGCTCCAGGGGGGGGGGGTAGGTACTTTCCGATAAAACTAACAGGTGGCGCTACTACTTTATCACATATGATTGGTAGCAGAGCCAGTAACTGGCTCCGATTGGTATAACTTTGTGCTGCCATCTGACAGTCAAGCCTAGAAATACCCCCTAGTCACTGTCCCAGGCACTCTAGATAGGTTTCAACATTTGGCATGAGTGTCTCTACTTGTTTGATGTATGTACGCTGTTACTATAGTCCATTTATATTAGACCTATAATGGTCGAATAGGAAAAAGAAACTATAAAGTTTTGCCGTTTGGAGGTTATGCTCACCAATGGAAGAGCTTTCAAAAACAAAAGAGTTCCCAACTCCCAAGTGGTAGCTTCACCCCCAAAAACCAGCCCTAACACGCACTGCGGTGGTTTTTAGCGTTTTTCTCAGAAACCATTGGTTACACAGAAAATTTTATACTTACTAAAAATGTTCCCTGTTTTCTACAAAAACGATTTATTGCCAATTCCGTTTGCTCCAATGGATTTCGAGCAATAAGCGTTTTTCTTGTCATACCATTGTTGTCAAATGAAGACATAAGTACAGAAGGAAGTTCATGCTTAAAACAAGAGCGCAAATCCGCTGGAGAATAGATAGTGCATATTATTCGTTGGAAAAGTTCAGTAGAATCGACTTGAATAATGTCATTGCCAGCTGTAATTTTTCCAACTGACGAAGTCGTTACTATGTTTGCATGCTTCAATTTAAGTATTCCAAATTCACTGCCTTCGGTGCCGTGCAAAATGTTCTCTCATAACAATTGGTTTTCTCCTCAACAAAGTCAGTAGATAGTGAAACAAGATTCTTGTAATGCTGAATGGTGAGTGTTTCCGGAGCCACTGTTCAAATTTCCGACAATCTTATTCATCTGTATTCTTGAGTCCCTCATTTCTACATGCTGATCTGTGGTGCTTGGTGTGATACCGTAGTACTTTTCCACAGCGTGGTGAGTAGGTGGTATTCCGAAAATCCATTTATCCAGAACACTTTTTGAAAAACCCTCTTCCACGAGCCAGACCGCCAAGATTTTTCATGCATCTCATGAGCATTTGCTCAATAGTCATATCTGACCAAATTCCGGATCAATGTTTTTCTGAACCACGAATTGTAAAAAACCCCTGCTGTTGATATTTTTTCGTTACTCATATTCTGATTAAGACAATCCATTTCCTGGAAATGAAGCTGGCATGAGTTTGCATACAGAAAATGACCAGTTGCATGAAAAATTGGAAGCATTGCTCTAACGCAATGCTAATGAAGTTCCCTATTCCCTTTGCATTCCGCTTGAATACAATGGATAACAATGTTCACTAATTCTAAATACTGCAACCATAATTTTGCAGTTGTTCCAATTTCGCATTTGTTGTTTCTGAAAACTTTAATCCAATTTTTGTAAGGGTGTCGTCATTTACTAAGCGGTCAGAAGTTAAAGTATTATTTTTTTAATGCCAGTGAACAAACCTTGGATATAATCTTTGTCTTCCTTTGAAACTTCAGTTTCATCAAATATTATCATGGAAATAGCTCTAAAATTAAGACAATGAGTTCGAATCGTTCTTGCGTATGCATGGCCCGAAAGTATATGACGAACAGATGCAGAAGAGTATACAGTTGACCATAATTCTGCAAGTTCATTGTCAGCCATAATAAATCCGATTGATCCCAAGAACGACATTAACAATCTGACGGCATTCGTAAATTTATGTGTTCAGCGTTGTTTAGTAGTACGATGTCCTTTGCTTTTATATACAATGGTTATTCAAAGGTCATGGTGCACGTCGATTGCCCACTTTTTTTGCTTTCCTCTACTGCGTAAGTCAAAACGGTCAGTATAGTACTTAACTGGGTCGGAGATAGTGCGAGAACCCTTGACTTCACATATGGCAGAGTTGAAGTAATTTCTGTCAGAAATCCTTGCCATGTAGGAAAAGAGGGTTAATGCAAAAAATGTAAGGTCGGGTGGAAGTATTGTGACCAAAAACTCGCGTCACTAATCTGCGCTGAAAGCAACCCCCACTTTGATCGTTTGTTACTCGAAATTCATTGGAAAAAAAAATGGAATTGGTAAGAGAAACCTTTTTAATTTATTACAGAATAGTTTTACATACTCAAACTCGACAGGTTGTTCTTAGTAAGAATATTTTAAAACTGACAAAGCACGGGGTGGTTCTTTGATAGCAATTGATAAAGTACAGGGGGAAATGTGCGTAATGTGTATAAATTCGAATATTGTTAGTATTGTTAAAAGCTCTTGTTTTATATTTTTCCGTTTATTGTATTTCCATTCTAGAGAGTGGCTGGTGCTTAAAAAAGAGCATTGCTGGATAGCAACGTCATTAATTTGATACTAATTACTCAAAGAAGCAGTTGAACTAGGATTGACAGAAAACATAGGTATATCTATTTTACAACTTAACATACCTACATAATATCAATTTATTATAAAATGACCTGGTGCAAAATTAAAATGATTACTCTTATTTAACTAAACTGAAAGATACCAGAAATGTTTGTTAGTAAGTAAAATGTTTTTGGAGTAATTTGTTCGTTATATTGCAATTGTACGGGGGAGGTCAAATTAAGATGGAATGTCGGTAACTATACGAGATATGGAAAAATGAACCGCCCATCCTCGATCTCTTTTTCCGAGAAAAGCTTAATGGTGAAATCCAAAATTGGCTATCGTCTTTTGTTTTCGAGTTATAAACAAAAATTCGATTTATCGACCTTGGATTTTGTGGTTCTATCTCGCTTATTTATAAAAATAGAGAAAAGTAGTTCATACGTTCTTTAGGAACTTTTTTGATACGAATGCAGTGGTGTAGTCAGTTTAAAAAAAAATTGAAATTCCGGTTATACTCGTACCATAAAGTTTTATTTTTTACTTCCTTTTACAATAAAGGAAGTATTGGATTCGCCCCAAAAATTCGAAATTGAGTTTTGAACAGATCTTCACGTTTTAGAGTCCCCTGAACCCAAAAAACTTTTTTTTTCATTGGTCTCTCTGTGTGTGTCTGCCTGCCTGTGAACAGAATATCTCAAAAACGGAAAGAGGTATGGCGTTGAAACTTCATATATAAGTTTTTTGTACTATGTAGAGTAGACAGCAAGCTTTTGAAGAAAATCGCATAACCGGAAGTATGGTGTTTACTCTTGTGATTTTTCAGTTTTTTTAGATTTTTTCAAGAACGGCTCTAACGATTTTTTTCAAACTTTACATTTCTAATGTGTATTGATATGAGATTTTCCAGTTGAATAGGTACCTCTAAAATGGGTTTCTTTTGTTTTTTTTCTCTATTTTTCTATTAACTCCTATTTTAAATAGAACACCCGGTATATTATTACATTTTTGAATTCAGCTTGAAATTTTAGAGACAATTTGTCTCTTGTACTAACGCTCTATTTTTTACCGTTTTTGTATAATTTGTAATTTTTGATAATTTTTGACAAATGCTTAAAAAGCAAAAATAAAATTTTTGGATAATTATAAGATCACTGTAATAGGAAATTTTGTGCGTGTACCACACCAGATTTTTTTATATGGTACCCATATGGTCTGGAGCGCCATGAAAAAGAGGGTTTTTCCCATTCCAGTGATATACAGATTGTCCGAAATCCGTTTTGAACATAGGAAATTAATGAGTGCCACAAGGAAGATAGAAACAAAATTAGTAGCAAGTCAAAGATAGGGGTGGGTCCACGCCAATTTAGCACCAAGCTCTCGATGTAATAAATGTAGACCGGCGAACTGAGCACCAGGCAGATCAGGTAGCTTTTCAAAGCGACCCTTTAAGACAGGCGAATTCAACACTTTGACCTCTGTCCACGTTGTAATGTTAATCTTTCGATTTCAATTTATAATTATTATTAGCACACAATTAAAACTTTAAAGATATCATTAAAAACCAATTTGTAACTCGTTTGGTATTGGGAAACTTCATCATCAAAATTATATTTTTCTCCGAAACACATCTATTATTTGCGATAAATGAAATAATATAAATTATAATTTTGCTGAATATACACTGCAATGTAATAACATAATTATTGCTAATAAACTTTTTTAATAAAAGAAGGCCTACTATGATTTTTTGATTTTTATTTGGCCGAGAAAGATAACTGTTTGCATTAATTCAGCACCTGATAACTTGTTAGTTTGTTAATGAACAAACTAGTAATACAGTGCGCAATTGGCTAATCTAAAGTGCTCAATTGGTCGGTCTCCGTTTGGTCCTTGGTGCTCAATTGGTGTGTCCGGTGTTAGGAATCCTAACCGTAACATGATAAACTCTAGACTATATTGAGAATGGACTTTAGTAATTAATATATATTATCTTAGCTTAGTGTCTAACTCAAATGTAATTTTGTATAAGGACGAAGTTAGCAAAATACTTGTCCTGGGAAAACGTGCCGAACAGTGTCACAGGTACTTCCAGAAAAAGGGCCGGACATGAATTGTAAATATTATTGCTTTTACGTGCCTTTTTGCGTGGGACCGCAACAATTTGCAGGTTTCCATAATATAAATAGCTTTTACAAGTTTACCTGTAAAGGCGGTAATTTTGGTGAAGGCAGATCTTAACTGACCTCGGTAGCGGATAGATCGCTTCCGAAAAAATTGTAAATAAACATATTTTAAGCTACTGAAGTCTTTAATTTCTCAAGTAGAACTCTAAATCAGTGTATCGCGAAATTCGGATCGAAGTGAAACCCCCAACGTTAGACGTATCGCAACAGTGGTGTCAAGCGGTGGTGATTTGTGTCCAATTAATAAATCCCACGACAAAAGAACTTCTTTTGTTTCGACGTTGGTCCTGAAGCAACGAACGGATTACGAGAAGAAAACGCTGGAAGATTAGAGGATCTACAACTGGTGACGGCGCAAGAGAATATTGCGGCGAGGACAAACCAGGAGACGGTCACAACTGGAGGCGGCGTCAAGGATCATTTTGGCGGCGAGATAAACCCAGGGACAATCGTGAAGCGGTAGAACTGGTGACGGCGCAAGGGAACATTGCGGCGAGGACAAACCAGGGGACGGCGAGCACTTGGGGCGGCGTCAAAGAAAACCCAGGAACAACCGGAAGGCGTGCAAGGCTGAGGCAACGTCGGCAACATTGGCGGTGTCTGGAAACAGCGGCGTGGCAACACAACACGAGGACGACAACACGGGGAAACCAGGAATTGCAGTGCATATGTAAGTAATACTTGTTTGTATTTTCGAGAATTTATTGGTCTTATTATTGTATATAGTAAGGTGTTGCTTAGTAGAATTTTGATTTTATTGGTTTCAAGTATTGCTGGAACAGTTGTCAGTGAACGTGAAATAAGAATAATAGGTTGTAAAATAGTTATTGTTACAATCGGGACAAAGAGTTTACGCATTTCGCGAAATCTTGGCTTGTAGGACGAAATTTATTCGCGTTTATAAATTTTTATACAAGGATAGAACCATGTGTTCTGAATTTAATATTTTTACCGTTGGAGAATTAAAATATGTTTCTAATTTGTTTGAGCTGCCTGAGAAAAAGAGAAAGGCAGAAATAATTCAGGAATTTGTTAATGCTAGTTATACAGCAGGAGAAATTAGGATTGAAATAGATATCTGGGAGGGAAATCCTCAGAAAGGCAGGTTAGAAAAGCAAGAAGCAAAGGAACGGGAAGAAAAAGAAAGGCTCGAAGCAAGAGAACGGGAAGAAAAAGAAAGGCTCGAAGCAAGAGCACGGGAAGAAAAATTAACGTTAGTTAGGATAGAGCAGGAATTAGAAATAGCTAGATTGGATGCACAGGTAAAAATTGCGCAGGCTCAAGCTCCAATTCAGAATGGAAATGGAATAAATCATGGCAGCGTAATTAAGAACACATCGTTAAACATGACGAAGCAATTACAACCGTTTAAGGACGATGGCGACATGGGATTGTTTCTAACAAATTTCGAAAGGATTTGTGTCCAGCTACAATTCGAAAAGGAAACGTGGCCGATACGGTTGACAAGCGTCTTATCAACAGCGGCGAATGAAGTTGTTGCCCGCTTATCGGAGGAAGACAGCAAGAATTACGACAAAGTGCGAGCTAGTTTGCTTAAGAAATACCAGCTGACTGCAGAAGTTTTTAGGACCAAATTTCGTTATGGAAAACGAAAAGCGGATCAGAGTTATGCAGAATTTGCCTATCAATTAAAAACAAACTTCCAGGAGTGGATCAGGAGCGAAGAAATAGACGACTTCGGAAAATTGGTGCAACTCATGTGTTTAGAAAAATTTTATAGTGCATTACCTGGAGAAATGAAATTTTGGGTGGAAGACCGCAATAAGGCAAAAACGGTGGAAGAAGCGGCAGAACACGCAGACACCTACCTAATAAAAAGAGGTCCTGGTTCGGAGAAACATTATAATAATTTTAAAACACAGAAGGGAAGATTAGACCACAAATCTGGGTCAGCAACCCAGAAGGATTTAGAACCAAAACAAACGGCAGGCGAGGGCAGTAACCCTGTAGCCCTGGACAAAAGTAGTTTTGACAGGCGTCGACCAGTTAAATGTTACAGTTGTGGAGGCTTAGGACATTTTAAAAATTCTCCGGAGTGCCCGAAAGCGAAAGTTGTATTGACAACAATAGAATCAGGTAGCGACTTAAAACGGCTCTTTGACCCATATACAATGAACGCCGAGGTAAATGGCATTAAATGCATGATTCTTAGAGACAGTGCCGCAAGCTACGATATTGTGCATTCCAGAATAATAAAACCCGAAGATTACACAGGAAAGTATGTAAATGTCCAAGGAGTTTTAAGCCAACAGAGTAAAGCGCTACCGGTTGCAAAAATTGAACTGAGTTTGCCTAAAATTCAAGTGAATACAGAAGCAGCTGTTACAGATTATTTGCCTGGTGGATATTCTTACTTATTGTCAAACCGAACATGGGAACTGATGAAAAATAAGGAGAATGGGGAAATCCAGCAAGTTTTTGCGCTAACCAGAGCAAAGGCTAAAGAAATACTGGAACAAGAAAAATTCCAGGAAGCTAAGAAGGAAGCTACTGTAGAAATGCAGAAGGCTGTAGAGGGAAACAAGACAGAAGAAAAAACTATCTTAGAGGAGGTGAAACACGAAAACCCGAGGCAAGAAAGCAACGATCTGATTTCGGTGCCGAAATCGGAGGTGGATTTTTCCGACATCACAAAATTAACACCAACAAATTTACGGAAACTACAATTGGAGGATTCGAAACTAAAAGAGTATTTCGACATGGCGGACTCTAAGAAAGAAATTAATGGAGCAAAATTTTATATCGCAAGTGGAATTTTACACCGAAGATTCACGGATAAACTTGGGCGGAGCTATGAACAGGTGATAGTGCCAAAGCAATTACAAAAGAAATTGCTAGAGATTGCACACGACAATATGTGGATGGGGCATCTTGGAAGGAATAAAACGATCAACCGCATAAAACAACACTATTGGTGGAACCAGTTAAGCCGAGACGTCAAGGCAAAGGTGAAAAGTTGCGACGTCTGTATGCGAGTTGGGAAATCGACGGACCGAAAGAAGGCACCCATGTGCCAAGTTCCTATAATCACAGAGCCTTACAAGCGAGTGAATGTTGACATCGTGGGACCATTAACCAAAACAGAGAAGGGAAATCGTTATCTGTTAACGTTAATTTGCAGCGCAACGAAGTTCCCTGATGCAATCCCATTGAAGGTGGCAGATTCGGAGTCGGTGGTGAATGGATTATTAAATATTTTTTCTAGAGTTGGTTTTCCGGCGGAGATTCAGATGGATTTGGGGACCGTGTTCACAAGTAATCTGACATCTGAGTTTTTCGATAGATGCGGCATAAGAATTATTCACAGTTCAGCTTATCACCCACAATCAAATGCGGTAGAAAGATTCCATGGAGTCTATAAGCGAATCTTGAGAGCCTTGTGTTACGAGCATGGGAACGAATGGGACACATATGTAGATCAAGCGTTGTTCGCCTTGAGGTGTGCTCCACACGCAGCGCATGGGTTTAGCCCAGCAGAACTGGTGTATGGGAGACAAATTCGTTCACCACTAAATTTAATAAAGGACTTGTGGATTGGTAAAGAAACCAACGAACCAGTGGTCGTTTATGTTTTAAACCTGTTGGAGAGGTTAAAACAAATGCAGGACATTGCAGAAATCGCAATGTTGGAGGCGCAAAACAGATCGAAAATTTACTACGACCGGAATGCGAAGATGGTAAATTACAATATTGGCGACAAAGTAATGCTTTATCAACAAGCGAGGACAAACAAGTTACAGATGCAGTGGACGGGGCCAAAGGAAATCGTTAGAAAAATATCAGAAACGAATTACATTATTAAAGAACCTTCCGGCAAACGACGGCAAAATTTAGTTCATGTGAATTTATTAAAACCATATTATGCGCAAGCAGAAGTGGTCGCGATCAATCTAATTCAACCAGGGGAAGATAGAATTGATATCGAAATTCCTGACTTGGAAATTGACCACTCAAAAATGCTAAGTGCTTCTGAAGTGATTGATCAAGCGAAAGGAGTAGGACAACTGACCGGAGTCCAAAGGAAAGAGTTGGAGGAGTTAATAAACGAATTTCCAGGATTATTTTCTGATCGGCCAGGGCGAACTCATCTGATCGAACATGACATCGCGCTAAAAGAAGAGAAGATTATAAGGACACGGGCGTATTCTCATTCGAAGCGAGTGCGGGAAATTATCGACCAAGAAATCGACAAAATGTTGGAATTAGGAGTAATACGGCCCAGTAACAGTGCATATTCGTCACCTATGATAATTGTAGAGGCAGAGGGAAAAGAACCACGACCTGTGATTGATTACCGAGCCCTAAATGCAATTACAGTGCCGCAACAGCACCCAGTTCCAAATATAGAAGCATGTGTGGAGAGATGCAGCAAGGCAAAGTACCTCAGTCTAATTGATGTGGTTAGGGCCTATTGGCAGATAGGAATGACAGAAAGGGCTAGTAAATACGCCGCTTTTATCACACATCGAGGAGTGTTTGAGCCAGTGACCTTAGCGTTCGGCTTGCAATCGGCACCATTTTCATTTCAGAGGTTGATGGATACCATCCTCGAAGGAATGGGTGAGTTTGCTGAACCATTTTTGGACGACGTCGCGGTACATTCAAATAGCTGGGAGGAGCATCTAGAACACCTGAGCCAAGTATTTAATGTTATGCATAAAGCAGAATTAACAATCAAGGCGAGGAAATGTGAATGGGGAAAAGCCGAGGTTGTGTACTTAGGACACAAAATTGGCCAAGGTTACAGGAAGCCATCTGAGGCGAAAGTAGCTGCTATTCAAAATTTTCGGCGACCGGAGACGAAACGTGACATAAGAGCATTCCTGGGGATAACAGGGTACTATCACCATTATATTCCAACGTATGCAGATATTGCGAGCCCACTCACAGATGCGTTGCGCAAAAATGCAAAAACCAGAGTGGAATGGGATGAACAGAAGGAAACGTCATTTCAACGGCTGAAAAACGAGTTAATGAGCGGTAAGGTTCTAAGGGCACCTGACTTTAACAGCGAGTTTATCGTGCAAACTGATTGTTCTAAGAGAGGGATGGGTGTTACACTTTCGCAACGAAATGAAAAAGGCGAAGAACATCCGGTGCTATACTTGAGCAAAAAGTTGACTGACAGAGAACAAGCATATAGCGCGAGTGAGCTAGAGTGTGCAGCTTTAATTTGGGCTGTGGGAAAATTAAAGCCATATTTATTTTTAAGCCATTTCACGGTCGAAACCGATCATTGCCCACTCAAGTGGCTAAATCAAATGAGTAACAAAAACGGTAGACTTTTGCGTTGGTCATTAATATTGCAAACCCTAAATTTTACTGTAGTTTACAAGCCAGGGAAAAAGTGTTCCAATGTTGATTCTTTGTCACGTTATTTTGTGTAATTAATTTAGCAGAGAGAGTTTACTGACGACTACGACAGAATACTTGAAAATTATTCATGTAAGGTAGTTAAATTAGATTTAGTTGATATAGACCTATAAATCTCGAGATGCAGCTGGTATTGCTTAGTAAAACAGTGCGTCTTGTGTGCGATCAAACGCGAGTGTGTTTAACCCCAACAGACATTTTATCGGGGGGCAACTGTTAGGAATCCTAACCGTAACATGATAAACTCTAGACTATATTGAGAATGGACTTTAGTAATTAATATATATTATCTTAGCTTAGTGTCTAACTCAAATGTAATTTTGTATAAGGACGAAGTTAGCAAAATACTTGTCCTGGGAAAACGTGCCGAACAGTGTCACAGGTACTTCCAGAAAAAGGGCCGGACATGAATTGTAAATATTATTGCTTTTACGTGCCTTTTTGCGTGGGACCGCAACAATTTGCAGGTTTCCATAATATAAATAGCTTTTACAAGTTTACCTGTAAAGGCGGTAATTTTGGTGAAGGCAGATCTTAACTGACCTCGGTAGCGGATAGATCGCTTCCGAAAAAATTGTAAATAAACATATTTTAAGCTACTGAAGTCTTTAATTTCTCAAGTAGAACTCTAAATCAGTGTATCGCGAAATTCGGATCGAAGTGAAACCCCCAACGTTAGACGTATCGCAACACCGGCAACAGTATACATTTTTACCTGGAGTAGAAAAGTGCTCAATCGGTGCCCGTCCAAAGATAGAATGTAATCATGACTAGGTAAATTTTTAAACTAAAATTAAGTCAATGAAAGAAACACTTCTGTCAAATTCTTTATCTGTTATTAAGAGTATAAAGTTCAAATTAATTTAATTTTTAATAGAAATATTTCCAATTAACATTTTTGTGTATTTTATAAAATAGGGTAAGTACTTTATTCTTGACCATTTTCATATTTTCGAACCTCCCCCGTATACGAAAGAGTCCAAATGGGTGACGGGCACTGTATATTATAAGCAGCGTCAAACGTGATTAATTCTGTCAATCAAACGATGATATTGTAACAACGCAAAGACTGATACTTTGTCTAATCACGTATATTCCAAAGCACAAGCTTTCAACTAGAGAACAGAAATATTAAAAACTACTGTGAAAATTGTGAATTTTTGCTGTATAGCTGTGAAAATTAATAAATCGATCCCATATGAGATATATCACTGAAATGGGAAAAATCTCTGATAATGTCACAGCCAGCTATGAGTACCATATAAAAAATAAAACTTTAAAACAAACCCGAATTTAGAAACTTTTTTGAAAAACTACTACGCCACGGGATCAAAAAAGTGCATGAAGAACGTAAAAATTACTTTTCTCTGTTTTCAAAAATAAACAAGATATAACCACAAAACTAAAAGTCGAAAAATTCAACCTGAAAACAAAAGATGATAGCCAATTATGATTTTGACCATTAAGATTTTCTCGAAAAAGTGATCCAGGATGAGGGGTCCATTTTCCATATCTCCTACAGTTATTAAGATTCCCTATGAAAACGTAGAAATTTGCCCATCCTGTACAGAGAACACCATTTTAGAACTTCTGGTCTCCCGTAATAAACTTTTGGCTCGCTCTAAGTGCTGAATGTGTAGCGCCGCTCAAGATTATAAGCTCAATATTCTTCAAATCTGTCGAATTTATTCAAAACTTAAGTCGTAACTAAGTAGAACGCGCGATCGACACTTCTATCTTCTAGAAGAATGCCGAAGAAGAGTGCGGGTTCATAGGTACTGTGGTAACACCAAATTTTCCCTTGTATTTATAAATCTTATGAGCTTATCAGTTACAATCAGTGGCGCATTTAATGGGTGGCGGGGGGGATGAACAGTTGCTGCCGGGACCCCTGTCAGGGGTTTTTCCATATCAGGTTACAACAATTTTAGTTGGGAAATGACATACTTTTCGACACTTTTTTAAAATAGTTAGGAAATTAATATTTCCTGTTTTTTTTAACTTTATTAGGAATTGACAAACGTTTCCTCGCCTTTTTAAAAATAGTTACGAAATGAATGACCTGTTTTCAAAAACAATGAAAAATTAAGGTACTAAACATTGATTGATGTAAAAAAATATTGTGTCTGCCACGTGTGGAAATTCGGTTATTCTAGAATTGGTAGATAAATAACTATTTTATTATTTTTGTAAATAATTGGGCGGAGTGCAGTTTGTAAATGTGTTTTAGCATTACTTTGACAGTTTGCGATATGTTACAACAATGGTCATATAAAACAATTTATACAATTATCTTTTCCTGGGAATTTATTATAAATTTGAGACATAAATCAGGACAGTATACTGAATTGAAAATTATCTTGGAAAATAATTAAAGAGCGCTGCGCTTTTGTGCATCGTCCAAAATTCGAATAGATTCAAAGTTGTTACCGACTAAAGTTTTCGTAGCAGTCAGATAGACCGCCCTTCTAGTTTGAGGGTTAAGAGGCATCAATCTCGAAATGTGTTTTTTTCTTATTTATTCACTTTCTTTGTATTCTATAAAATTATTGTTTGGGCGCTAATTTATGTTAATGACTTTAGAAAATAGCTAATTATTTTATTAATCCATTAATATTGAAAACATAAATCAATCGGTCGTAACATATTTAGTATTTTAAAGATTTTACAAAATTACAAAACGTTTCGCAACTTATGGTTGCTTCATCAGTTGTTTTAAAAATGGTATGATTAAAATTGAGATTACATATCTGAAAGTAATAAAATTAGATTACCAAATAGATTCACTTCAATAAAATCTGTATACTAACATTACGTTATTATATAGTTGATTTTGAACATTGTCCAGAATTAATTACTACATTTTTATTTAATATGATGTTTCTACATTTTAAAAAAGATTAATACTGAATATATTATATTAAGAGCATGCTGAAACATTTTTATTTTTAAAAGAAAATGCAACCATTGGGATTGAAAACTGAACATTGAAAAATTCAATATAAAACGAATTCGCAGTTGAAGCATAGTGGAATACAAAATGTAAATGAATTATTTATAGATAAATGTATGCAAGGCTATTTCCTTATTTTGTTATCACCCTGCGCAGTGGGCAAGAAAATATGTAGCTTGCTATTAATTTAAGCAGGGTTGTATTAATATAAATTTTAAATTTTGGTAAAATAAATTGCAAAAAATTATTTGTTGTTAAAATGTGAAATATAATTACAAGAGTTATTTATTTGTAAAGGTTATGATAAAATGAACTTAGATTGTCTGTATCAGTTTTATAATTATGGTTGTATGGCTCTTGTATTTCTATCACTTCTGACGTTAAAAAGACCTCGGCTTGACAACCAAACGTAGAAAATACGTTAAATAGTCTGAAACAGTGTTTTAGATCGCGATTATAACGTTCACATGTAACCGTCTTCGTTATGACTTAAGCGTTCAAAGACCGATGTTGACGTAGAATCAACCATATAACGTTGAAAAACTGGTTAGTTTTCGCGACACTTCGACGTTAATATAACGCTTGGTCTAAAGTTATATTTCAACGTTAATTTAATGTGTCTGTGCACACTGGTGTTGTAGGGGGCTCTAGCTACTCTATTTTTACTTGTGAGAAAAGGTGATTGTTTTATTTTCACATTTTTGGTATCTATAATATTATAATAGATACTTTAATTTCACAACAAAAAGATATAACTGATTCTTATCAAAAACTTCACTGGTTTTCGAAATAGAAGAATTTGAAGTTATTCCACAAAATTGCCCTCGGGCATAAATACAAACCATATATGTTATTTGAAATTGGAACACTTGTTACGGCAACACATTTTAACAGTAATAATAATCCTTGTAAGAGTAATTTCAGGGAAATATGCGAGTTTAAAACTCAATGGATATCAACAATAACGAATAATAATCTTTTACGAAGAATATGCAAAGCCGTCTTGCTTACTACCTGAATAAATAGAAGATAAGTACATAAGTGCATTCTACAGATACTTAATATACCAAATATAAAGTAAATATTTTTAAAACCTTCACCGATCATCATTATTCTCAATTTTTCTGTTCAATTCTTAATTTTGTCTTTATTAGTAAGCTTATTGCGTATTTTCCAATATTAATTAATGATAAACACTGCGATTTGTAGGTATAAAATATATTTTGTTACGCAAAACTTGTCTATATGACCGAGCTCCGTAGCTTAGTGCGTTGCACGTCTACTCAGCATTCGGGAGGTCGTGGGTTCGATTCCCGCGGCCGTCTGCCTTGATTCAGGTTTTTAGGTGGTTTTCCTGAGGTGAATGCCGGGGCAGTATTTCTTCACCTTTCTTGACCTTTCTTCAAGTCTTCACCCCTCTTTCTCTCACCCATCCCGAGTTTCCCGTTCTTGGCTGAAGAGGGACGGAAGGTCCCTATAGCAGCCCGCCCCCAGTTGGGGGAATTGAATTTACTTGTTTTGTTTTTTTTGTCTATATTTTGTAATGAAGTATTGTGAAGGTTGACGTTTTTCAATGAAAATCTGAATAAGTAATTTAAAAATGTTGATAGTAAGCAACTAAGCATTCTACCTTTGAGACAATGTCTACATGTCTTCAACAAAGCTATATAAGCAAAAAGAAAAGAGAAGAAGGGCCATTGTAGTTTAACTGCTGTCACTCCTCAATTTAAATCTGTTGCTAAATCAGGAAACTCAATGTCGCATTCGATTTCCATTAATATAAAAAACTAGCGTTAGTCTAAATGCCCCATTTAATTAATTAGTTATTAATGTTTTGTTGTACTCACTTTTTAATACAATGTTTTTTAAAGTCCTATTATTTCTATATAAGAGTACCTTATAGAGGTAGTGCCCAACTGACCAAAACTGGAGTTGATGTTTTTTAGCTGAAGACTTGTGACGGGTGGAATTCTCCAACTATAGTCCAAAGTTTACGTAGGGAGTAAATTCAAAACAATAAATGTTCGTATGACGAACAAAGTTTTGTAGCGCAAAAGTATCGAATTTCGATTGCTCCAATTTCGCAAATTGGAAACCTTCGTCGGGTAAGTGTATCTCTTTACAGTCAAATTGTATGTTCGACGAGGATAGAAGTTGTAAAGATCATATTTTATTTTTACGTGCATTTTTCCGGTGTGACACAGGGTCTGTTATTTTTATTTAATAAAGGCATAACAGCAGCTTTAAAACTATTGATAATATCTACTTGCAAGTTGCAGCTGAAGTGTTTGGTATTAATTTATTTCTTCTAATGGGATACAATTTTCCTAGCCATGTTATTTGTGCTTTGCTAAATCTGTAAGAAAAAATCAATCAGTAAAAGTTGAGCTTATTATCACCCACATTACTATTCAGTTACTTAATCCTCTCTAGAATTAATTTCATAACGTGTAGTGGAGCTCATTTTTCTTCTAGAAAAATTTCCAAAGCTTACACTACAACGGATACATATTTTGAAATTAAACCAAATACAAATTTTCGATTTCAGTCATTTCGTAAGTTTACTAGTTGTACCGCACCTTTTAGGATATTATCCCGCTACTATACTGTTTTCATTGCTCTACTTTATTTCGGTTGTCGATACTTTTTTGGGTACACTATTGTCATTCATTCGTTTAACATGTCCAGTCCACCTAAGAGAGTGTGCACAGACACGTTGAACGACATTGAAACACAACCTTGGATCAAGCGTTATATTAACGTCGCAGTGTCGCGAAAATCAACCAGTTTTTCAACGTTGGGTGGTTGATTCTATGTTAGCCTGTAACGGCCTTTTAACGTTGAAGATATGGCCAAAAAAGACCGTTATCTGTGGAAGTTATAATGCGATTCAAAACACTTCAGTTTTCTAACATTCGAACACCCATACATTAACGTTGTCACGTCGTTACCTTTTCAACAGAAATTGCACGTGCTTTATACGTTAAAATGACGTTTTATTAACTTAATTTTCTTAGTTAAGTGCCAACGTTATAAACACGTTACGTTTGAATCACTACGTCAACTTCGTTTTTACGTTGAAACGACATTTTATTTGATACAAAATTGACATTCCATTTACGTCAAGTATTAATGACAGAAAGAAGTTACATTTTTTCTGAATAATCTTTATTGTACCAGCCCAAAAGAATAATATGGCGACTTCGGTTGATAAACAAAATCTCAAAACAGATCGAGTAGCTGCTTCAACACTGTGTGATTCCACCCAAAGTCGACAGCTGTTTTATATTAAATGGGAAACAAACTAAGCTTAGTACAACATAGGACATGCTACCTACCATGTATTCTTCTAATGCAACATAGTGTGCCTTATGTCAAACTGGGATAATATATACACAACGTTCTAACTCACAGATTTACATATTTTTATCAGCGACACAAATGGCGACGAATCCAGGCCACCAAACAAAGGGAAACAACGGCTAATCAGTATAACGCCCTTTAATTAGTCGGCACTATCATGTAAGCAATGACCTTACGCATAAGAGGCGCGTTTGGCAGACGTGTTTCTTGCCGATCTTACTGAAGAAGGGTACAGCTTATTACGTGTGTTTGTGAACGTGATTTCAATGTTTAACATTAACTGCTGGTCTAAAATACATTTACAATCAGCTACATTAAAACGAAATGCAAAAACGTAATTATCGCGTTGTTGTATCAAAGTCACGCCGACGTTAAGAGTTAACTACTGATCTAAAATGTCTTATATTAACGTTAGTTTAACGTAATATGTACGTTTCCAGTTAACTGCTGGTCTGAAAACCACTTAAAATCAACGACAACAAAACATAATGCAAAAACCATATTATAACGTTGTTGTAACAACGTTATATGGACGTTAAGAGTCGACTACTGATCGAAAAAGTGTTTTATATTAACGTTATTTTAACGTGATGTGGAAATTGTTAAATGTTCATGTTTTTATAACGTAATATCTACGTTTTACAAAAGGCTCGTAAAGTCAATGATATATCGCCGTTATTTAAACACGTTCAAGCTATGTCGCAGCCAACACGTTTAATAAACGACAATTACGTAAATAATAAAAATAATTACTAAAAATCAAAGTCTACTTTAGGTCGACTATGACTAAAATTCAAAGTAATTTTCAACGAATAACGTCTTTTGAACTATGTCAACGTCTTTTCGGCGTAAACGTAGGTATGTGTGCCTGCTGGGAAGTATCTGTAACCATAACCAAGTCTAACTCCTTAGATAATTCATGTTTGTAAAATGATAACGCAAGCATTCTAATAATTCTAAGGCATTCTGTTTCAAGTCAGTCAATAAGCACAAAGCAGAGCAACAACTCTTAGTCTCAATAAAGTACTTAATAAAGAATAATCTGTTTGATTTCACCCTTAACCCTTCAACGAGAATAACTCCATTGTAGCACCCAAATGACGTCATATAACCTCAAAATAGAAAACATTTTTATTTATAAAATGGTATAAAGCGGCAAAATAGAAAAAATAGTATAAAACACTCGTTGCAGAAGGCCCTTCAAGCACTCATTTGTTCCTCAACTCGCCGCTACGCGGCTCGTTTCGGAATTTCAAATTCGTGCTTGAATAGATGCCTTCTGCAACTTGTATTTTAATATACTATTCTTGTTCTAACCATACCCAAATTGAATTCCGATTGTCTTCGTCTTGTCAAAATGCATTTGCAATTTTCATCTTCCTGCAGCTTTTTCCCTCTATTATAATGTTCGTTTGACTTCAATCAATGTCTTACCAATAATATTCACAACGTCTGCATAGGCGATTAATTGCCAGTTATTAGTTGTTATTGTCACATTACAGTCTTTATACGTTACGTAGTGGTTTCCCTAAGGTAAGTTAATAACATGCCGCCAATCTATCGACTTGACGTCATCCTTGATGGATTTTGAAACTGTTCTGTCATTTCTTGAAGTATTAATATCCATCATCTACTGCATTGCGTATGTTCCTGTAATTTTCTAAATCAGAATAGTAAGTGTCGACCTGTCGACCTTATATATTCTTAAGAATAAGAAATTAACAATAGCTAAATGTATTTAAAATTCTTATTACCTAACTATATTCAATGTTTATCTGTTCCAGATTGTTTATTTGTAATAATTGTAAAATAATTATTTCCGTAACTGTATTAATTGGAATAGAAAATTCTATACTACGTTTAACCAACAAATTTAGTAGCAACCCCTGCCACAAATGGGTGCTACAATTGAATAGAATATTACTATTGGTAAGCCGGTTGTACACAGCTCAATTTAGTTGAAATTAAATAATTTTTGAATTCGCCTCTAGTTTTTAATTTGTAACGTGTAAAACAGGTTTCTATAAGCTAGGCTCCTCCCAGTAATTTAAATTTGTTCGTTAAACCAACTACAATATGAAACAGAAGAACTAACTAAAATTTGCAATTACTACAAATGTACGCAATCCAATATTTTAGCGCAAAAACCACGAATAGCAACAATCACAAAAACCCACTTTAAGAGGCCCTGTCTATAATTCCATCATGTCTTTATCATCAGATAGAGCCAAAGCTGAGTTCACAACGGCTCGTTAGATGAAACGTGCAAAAATAATAGAAATCACAACTGATCAAAGACGTGTGCGTGTTAAGAATATACGAAACCAATTGCTGCAGCTAGAAACTGCTCAGAAACAACTGTGTACTGCAAGTTTAATTGCTCCAACCCGGCTCTCCTTCACCGATTGTTGAATACACAAGCATGCAAAGTAAATGCATTATATATTACCTGATTCGAGAGATATCACTATCAATCATTATGATCTATTAAAGCATTTCCAATTTATATTTTAAGCATTTTTCGCAAAGAAATGAATAATATAATATATTTTATAAGGTTCTCGTCGTCGAAAGGTAGAAGCTGCAGATTAGATGAATATGTACTGGAATGGTTTAATGCTTAAAGTAATTCTGGTTGCCTAGGTAACATAAACTGAATATTCAAAACGAGCACAGAATTAAAGATTTTATTTATTGCAATGAAGCCAGTAATTTTACAGTAATAAATGTACTAGATATGAGCAGCAGTAAATGTAATTTGAGAAAGAAAGGTTGGCATTAAATTGACAGAGTTGGAAAGGATTACGTTCATGGTTTTAATCATAATAAATGATTGGAATGGCAAATGCACACTGAATTATGTAGCTGAAAGGTTTTAGTTGTGTGAAGTCAATACGATGATATTAATTTTAATATCATACAGAAATGGTGTGCGACGTACAGAAATTATGAACGTGTTGTGGTAATTAAAGGTTATTGTACCAATGAACGGTAAGACGACTGAAAGGCAAATAAATTAGGCACAACAGTACAAGGAAGTAAGGGCGCTATAAAAGTAATAACATTATTTAGCAGTTCATTTAAAAAACTCAAGTGTCGATGCATTTAAAAATTTATGTGTAAAAAGCAGAGCATAAAAAGTTGTGTTGCGTTGAACGTTGACAAGAAAAGAAAATGTGTAGCATTTAAGAAAAGACAGTATAGAATTTAAGAAAAGAGCAGTGCATCAAAGCTTTAGTCTATAAGTAAAAATTGTACATCAAAACTTAATTCCATAAAACAAATATAATTCATAGTTGCTAGGTAATGAGATTCTCAATTGTTAAAGAAAGGGATCAACCAGTCTTAATTTAGTTAGCTGGGGTTAATTGGCCTCCCAGAAATTAACAGTTTTTATCAATAAAAGGTTACAATTTGTTACCCAAAGGGTGTTTTAATTGTTCTCCAAATCGTTGTGCATATGTGGGTGTATAATTTGTCCAGATAGTGAATACCGGTGAAAAGCGAAATCCATCCGCAGGAATTGCCAAAGTGCGTTCCACTTCGGAGGCCTTTTATGAGGAAGTACCACATCGGGCAGCCAGAAACCCAGGTGCAGCTTTTAGAGCAGTCCTTCAGGATAGCCAGGGTGCAGAAATTAGCAGCAGGAAGACATCAGCAAGCTGACAATTCAGGTGGTGTCACCTGAAACCGTTGCCCGACGAGGAAGCCTCCAGTTGCCAGGTATTTACCACAGCTTCCAATTGCCGCAGGCCTTTGAAATCAAAGGATTCATTAAGAGCAGGCTTTTTAGTAGCCGTACGTGCAGAATCCAGTCCCCACGCCCTTTTCAGAATTTCGTAATTTGCTTAGCGTCCTTTGAAAATGCAGTTTGGAGCACTAAAGCGGAAATCAAACAAATGAAAACTACCGCGTCCTTTGGCGTTCTAAAACCAAACAAATTTGGCGGAAATGATGTACCTAACAGTGATTTGACTAATTTCGATGTCGTTTTGCCGTTTTGGTCGGTTTTGAATTCAATTTGCGCTGTTTTTGTGCGAGCAAGCCATTTTGAGGTTGGATTAAATTGTAGGTTATAAACCTGTTTGTCATGCAGTTGTGCATCTGTCTTACTTGTTAATAATTATATGGAGTGGCAATTGTGCTACAGATTTGGTAAACCTAACCTGAGCTTAAAAGTAATTTCATGCTACACTGGAGCTTAGCCACATTTAATTTGCAAATAAATAGAATACAAAGGGGCAATAAACCATTCTTTTGGCAAGTCAAAATAATTACAATATTTTTAATTAGACCCGGCTTGACATAATTAATTCATTATTGAAACCACTTAATATTTTTATGTTAGGTAATTTTTTTATTAAATCAGCCTGAATATAAGGGCTTTACCTATACCCATAGATTCTTCTATTATAACAGTACATATTGTACATCTGAAAGGAACACAGAATACAATCCTAAATTTTAGGAGCCTGAACATTTTGCCGGCGAATTGTGCTACTATACCATACAGTATTAAGCAGTGGAGGGGACTCGGAGGGACTCTAAACCTAAACGTTAATGGTTTTCATTTTTACATTAAAGTCATGTTACAGCTTTTACCATTCTTTTCACTATTACATAATGACAAAGAATCTGTAAATTCTGTAAAATTACGATGGTGACATAATAAAGCATCTAGATCTTTGCAGTAGGTTTCCTTATGCCGTCAAAAGAAAAAATAAAAAGAAAGAGAGTTATTTGTCTTTAGGAATTTCTACGCTATACACCTTCGCGCTTTAATTGCTTCCAAGATTTTTTCACAATAAAATGTCTTTTCTACGCACTGTAAGAATGTACACGGAACCAAATATCGACGTAAATACAACGAAATTGTACGTTAAATTAATTAAAAAATTATTAATATTTGTCCAACGAACGTGTTTATCATATTAATAATATGCTTTCATAAAAATATAACACCGTTCATAAAGTTATGATATATTCATTGAATATACGAAACAATACAATAAAGAAGTTGACTGTAACAATGAACCAAATTATTGGATACTAATAACCGCGGTGATCATACCGATCAACAAGTTCGTTGAGTTAATGTATCGAGTACATAAATCAACAACAGAGTTTATTGGGAGTACGAAAAATTTAATTAATGATATTATTAGGATAATAACTGAGTTTATTAATATAAGGTTACAAATGATAAATCAATGATCAAGTTCTTTAATATTATTGTTGAGAAATGTTTGTAACACCCTGTACATTGTTTATGCCCCCTCCTTGCTATGTATTGGCGTCACCCCGTCTAACTCAGATTTGCGACAGCTGTGAACCGTGCAACACGTTTGCAGTAAGGGGTCCAAATTTCATGTTTATATTACACTGAATAAACGGCCTTTTTGCGTCAAATTAGTGTATTATTTCATACAGTCCATTGAAGTTACATTTGGTCCATGCGAGCCAAATTTCGAACAGAATAGTGCAAAGTTATAAATCGTTCCGATATTCAATTCCATTCCCTGTGGGTGCGACAAGGAGGGCAACACGCATCACAGCGCTACATCTTCAAGTGCAAGTGCACCGAGACACCGCGAGACCGGTTCTCGGGTGAATCAAGCAAGCTGCAACAAGCGAGCCACGTGCGCCGTAGAT
>OW679203.1:64441303-64588922 GCA_940337035.1 Agriotes lineatus
CGGTTGTCTGCTATCTTCTTTTTCGATACTTTTTTGGGTACACTATTGTCATTCATTCGTTTAACATGTCCAGTCCACCTAACCCAGTGTGCACAGACACGTTGAACAACGTTGAAACACAACCTTGGACCAAGCGTTATATTAACGTCGCGGTGTCGCGAAAATCAACCAGTTTTTCAACGTTAGGTGGTTGATTCTATGTTAGCCTGTAACGGCCTTTTAACGTTGAAGGTATGACCAAAAAAAGACCGTTATCTGTGGAAGTTATAATGCGATCCAAAACACTTAAGTTTTCTAACATTCCAACACCCATAGATTAACGTTGTCACGTCGTTACCTTTTCAACAGAAATTGCACGTGCTTTATACGTTAAAACGACGTTTTGTTAATGTAATTTTCTTAGTTAAGTGCCAACGTTATAAACACGTTACGTTTGAATCACTACGTCAACTTCGTTTTTACGTTGAAACGACATTTTATTTGATACAAAATTGACATTCCATTTAAGTAAAATATTAATGACAGAAGGAAGTTACATTTTTTTCTGAATAATCTTTATTGTACCAGCCCAAAAGAATAATATGGCGACTTCGGTTGATAAACAAAATCTCAAAACAGATCGAGTAGCTGCTTCAACACTGTGTGATTCCACCCAAAGTCGACAGCTGTTTTATATTAAATGGGAAACAAACTAAGCTTAGTTGAACATAGGACATGCTACCTACCATGTATTCTTCTAATGCAACATAAGGTGTTAGCCTTATGTCAAACTGGGATAATATATACACAACGTTCTAACTCGCAGATTTACATATTTTTATCAGCGACACAAATGGCGACGACTCCAGGCCACCAGACAAAGGGAAACAACGGTTAATCAGTGTAACGCTCTTTAATTGGTCGGCACTATCATGTAAGCAATGACCTTACGCATAAGAGGCGCGTTGAGCAGACGTGTTTCTTGCCGATCTTACTGAAGAAGGGTACAACTTACGTGTGTTTGTGAACGTGATTTCAATGTTTAACATTAACTGCTGGTCTAAAATACATTTAAAATCAGCTACATTAAAACGAAATGCAAAAATGTAATTATCGCGTTGTTGTATCAAAGTCATGCCGACGTTAGGAGTTAATTACTGATCTAAAATGTTTTATATTAACGTTAGTTGAACGTAATGTATACGTTTCCAGTTAACTTCTGGTCTGAAAACCAGTTAAAATCAACGACGTCAAAACATAATGCAAAAACGTTATTATAACGTTGTTGTAACAACGTTATATGGACGTTAAGAGTCGACTACCAATCGAAAAAGTGTTTTATATTAACGTAATGTGGAAATTGTTAAATTTTCATGTTTTTATAACGTAATATCTACGTTTTACAAAATGCTCGTAAAATCAATGATATATGGGCGTTATATAAACACGCCCAAGGAATATCGCAGCCAACACGTTTAATAAACGGCACAATTACGTAAATAGCAAAAAGAATTACTAAAAATCCAAGTCTACTTTAGGTCGAGAATGTGACGTTAACTGTTTGATTAAAATTCAAAGTAATTTTCAACGAATAACGTCTTTGGAAGTATGTCAATGTCTCTTCGACGTAAACTTAGGTACGTGTGCCTGCTGGGAAGTATCTGTAACCATAACCAAGTCTAACTCCTTAGATAATTCGTGTTTGTAAAATGCTAACGCAAGCATTCTAAGATTTCTAAGGCATTCTGTCTCAAGTCAGTCAATAAGCACAAAGCAGAGCAACAACTCTTAGTCTTAATAAAGTACATAATAAAGAATCATCTGTTTGATTTCTCCCTTAACCCTTAAACGAGAATAACTCCATTCTAGCACCCAAATGACGTGTTATAACCTCAAAATAGAAAACATTTTTATTTATAAAATGGTATAAAGCAGCAAAATAGAAAAAATAGTATAAAATACTCGTTGCAGAAGGCCCTTCAAGCAATCATTTGTTCTTCAACTCGCCGCTACGCGGCTCGTTTCGGAATTTCAAATGAATAGATGCCTTCCGCAACTTGTATTTTAATATACTATTCTTGTTCTAACCATACCCAAATTTGAATTCCGATTGTCTTCGTCTTGTCAAAATGCATTTGCAATTTTCATTTTCCTGCAGCTTTTTCCCTCTATTATAATGTTCGTTTGACTTCAATCAATGTCTTACCAATAATATTCACAACGTCTGCATAGGCGATTAATTGCCAGTTATTAGTTGTTATTGTCACATTACAGTCTTTATACGTTACGTAGTGGTTTCCCTAAGGTAAGTTAATAACATGCCGCCAATCTATCGACTTGACGTCATCCTTGATGGATTTTGAAACTGTTCTGTCATTTTTTGAAGTATTAATATCCATCATCTACTGCATTGCGTACCTATGTTCCTGTAATTTTCTAAATCAGAATAGTAAGTGTCGATCTGTCGACCTTATATATTCTTAAGAATAAGAAATTCACAATAGCTAAATGTATTTAAAATTCTTATTACCTAACTATATTCAATGTTTATCTGTTCCAAATTGTTTATTTGTAATAATTGTAAAATAATTATTTCCGTAACTGTATTAATTGGAATAGAAAATTCTATACTACGTTTAACCAACAAATTTATAGTAGCAACCCCTGCCACAAATGGGTGCTATATTTGAATAGAATATTACTATTGGTAAGCCGGTTGTACACAGCTCAATTTAGTTGAAATTAAATAATTTTTGAATTCGCCTCTAGTTTTTAATTTGTAACGTGTAAAACAGGTTTCTATAAGCTAGGCTCCTCCCAGTAATTTAAATTTGTTCGTTAAACCAACTACAATATGAAACAGAAGAACTCACTAAAATTTGCCATTACTACAAATGTACGCAATCCAATATTTTAGCGCAAAAACCACGAATAGCAACAATCACAAAAACCCACTTTAAGAGGCCCTGTTTATAATTTCATCATGTCTTTATCATCAGATAGAGCCAAAGCTGAGTTCACAACGGCTCGTTAGATGAAACGTGCAAAAATAATAGAAATCACAACTGATCAAAGACGTGTGCGTGTTAAGAATATACGAAACCAATTGCTGCAGCTAGAAACTGCTCAGAAACGACTGTGATCGACTGTACCTACAAGTTTAATTGCGCCAACCCGGCTCTCCTTCACCGATTGCTGAATACACAAGCATGCAAAGTAAATGCATTATATATTACCTGATTCGGGAGATATCAGTATCAATCATTATGATCTATTCAAGCATTTCCAGCATTTTTCGCAAAGATATGAATAATATAATACATTTTATAAGGTCTTCGTCGTCGAAAGGTAGAAGCTGCAGATTAGGTATGAATATGTACTGGAATGGTTTAATGCTTAAAGTAATTCTGGTTGCCTAGGTAACATTAACTGAATATTCAAAACGAGCACAGAATTAAAGATTTTATTTATTGCAATGAAGCCAGTAATTTTACAGTAATAAATGTAGTAGATATGAGCAGCAGTAAATGTAATTTGAGAACGAAAGGTTGGCATTAAATTGACAGAGTTCGAAAGGATTACGTTCATGGTTTTAATCATAATAAATGATTGGAATGGCAAATGCAGACTGAATTATGTATCTGCAAGGTTTTAGTTGTGTGAAGTCAATACGATGATATGAATTTTAATATCATACAGAAATGGTGTGCGACCTACAGAAATTATGAGCGTGTTGTGGTAATTAAAGGTTATTGTATCAAAAAACGGTAAGACGACTGAAGGGAAAATAAATTAGGTACAACAGTACAAGGAAGTAAGGGCGCTATAAAACTAATAACGTTATTTAGCACAGAACACAGATTCGTGCAGTTTATTTAAAAAACTCAAGTGTCAGTGCATTTATAAATTCATGTGTAAAAAGCATAAAAAGTTGTGTTGCGTTGAACGTTGACAAGAAAAGACAATTTTTAGCATTTAAGAAAAGACAATTTAGAATTTAAGAAAAGAGCAGTGCTTTAGTCTATAAGTAAAAATTGTACATCAAAACTTAATTCCATAAAACAAATGTTATTCATAGTTGCTAGGTAATGAGATTGTCAATTGTTAAAGAAAGGAATCAACCAGTGAACAGAATTGAATGAGAGGCTGCTTCAGGTTTCCGTTACTTTGCGCTGATTCTATCCCTAATTTTAAGCGCGTAAACGAGACTGCATTTACGCTTTAAGCCAGCTTAGTCAATGGCACTTAAAGGGACGACAGTAAAACCACTCCTGAGATGCAGCCTCACATCTCGACAGTATTATGGCTTGGTATAGGAGTGGCGACGTAGTGAATGAATCAAACATTAAATGCAGATTGTTTTATTATAAAAATAAACTGGTATTTATACAAAACTAAAATGCTAAACGAAGTAACAATATCAAAGTTCATATGTACAGTTTACTGGGAAGAGTGTTTAAATTACAAAACAGCAGTGTAGCAATTCTGCAGTTTTTATTTCCTGCTAGAGCGAAGGTCGCCCGTTGAACTTGCTACTGTAGGTCGGTATTGTGCATGAAGTGCAGATTTGCATTTTTCCTGGTCTTTAACTCGTCTGATTGCGTAATAACACTGGCTTTTAAATTAGGAATAATGTTCCGTAAATTTGGACTGAAACATATATTTTTAATCTAATTTAAACATATTAAATTTAATAATTATGAGGCAAAGACTGGTGATTGCAACATTAAAATTTTCTTGCTAATAAATGGGAATTGCATTTAAAAACGTGCGACTGGATTTCATAAATTTTAGAAAATAAAATTTATGTGTGTTTAAATCAAGTTTAAACAACCAGTCTTAATTTGGTTAGCTGGGGTTAACTGGCCTCCCAGAAATTAACAGTTTTTATCAGTAAAAGGTTACAATTTGTTACCCAACGAGTGTTTTAATTGTTCTACAAGTCGTTGTGCATATGTGGGTGTATAATTTGTCCATATAGCGAATCCCGGTGAAAAGCGAAATCCATCCGCAGGAATTGCCAAAGTGCGTTCCACTTCGGAGGCCTTTTATGAGGAAGTACCACATCGGCCAGCCAGAAACCCAGGTGCTGCTTTTAGAGCAGTCCTTCAGGATAGCCAGGGTGCAGAAATTAGCAGCAGAAAGCCATCAGCAAGCTGACAATTGAGGTGGTGTCACTTGAAACCGTTGCCCGACGAGGAAGCCTCCAGTTGCCAGGTATTTATCACAGCTTCCAATTGCCGCAGGCCTTTGAAATCAAAGGCTTCATCAAGAGCAGGCTTTTTAGTAGCCGTACGTGCAGAATCCAGTCCTCACTCCCTTTTCAGAATTTCGTAATTTGCTTAGCGTCCTTTGAAAATGCAGTTTGGAGCATTAAAGCGGAAATCAAACAAATGAAAACTACCGCGTCCTTTGGCGTTCTAAAACAAAACAAATTTGCCGGAAATGACGTATCTAACAGTGATTTGAATAATTTCGATGTCGTTTTGCCGTTTTGGTCTGTTTTGAATTCAATTTGCGCTGTTTTTTGTGCGAGCATGCCATTTTGAGGTTGGATTAAATTGTAGGTTATAAGCCTGTTTGTCATACAGTAATGCATCTGTCATACTTGTTAATAATTATATGGAGTGGCAATTGTGCTACAGATTTGGTGAACCTAACCTGAGTTTAAATATAATTTCATGCTACACCGGAGCTTAGCCACATTTAATTTGCAAATAAATAGAATACAAAGGGACAATAAACCATTCTTTTGGCAAGTCAAAATAATTACAATATTTTTAATTAGACTGGGCTTGACACAATTTATTCATTATTGAAACCACTTAATATTTTTATGTTAGGTAATTTTTTTATTAAATCAGCCTGAATATAAGGGCTTTACCTATACCCATAGATTCTTCTATTATAACAGTACATATTGTACATCTGAAAGGAACACAGAATATAATCCTAAATTTTAGGAGCTTGAACATTTTTCCGGCGAGTTGTGCTACTATACCATACAGTATTAAGCAGTGGAGGGGACTCGGAGGGACTTCTTGTACAGTTCATTATTTGACATTCTAAACCTAAAAGTTAATGGTTTTCATTTTTACATAAAAGTCATGTTAGAGCTTCTGCCATTCTTTTCACTATTACATGATGACAAAGAATCTGTAAATTCTGTAAAATTACGATGGTGACATAATAAAGCATCTAGATCTTTGCAGTAGGTTTCCTTATGCCGTCAAAAGAAAAAATAAAAAAGAAAGAGAGTTATTTGTCTTTAGGAATTTCTACACGATACACCTTCGCGCTTTCATTGCTACCGACGAATACAAATGATTCTTGAAAATCTTTGATAGTGTATTTAGTCGTGTTTTTCTTTCCTGTTGTCGGATCTTTCCGCACTGTTTTCTGGGTCCGCACTAAATACCCATGCAGAGACCACATTATGGCAGCATCTCGACTATCTGTAAGACAAAACTGTATATAAGTAAACATTCCTTTTGAAAGTTACTCAAAAACCTACTCTCATTTAGTCTTTCCCCTCTAAGTTTGTCCAGTAGGCCTCGATTATTTCTATCTTTGACATTATTGTCAACAAGAAGGAACAAACATTATGCGTTTCTGCAAGTACAAAAATTATTTCCAGTTTCCAGAAACCACTATCGGCGCATATGTGTTGTATACTATATAATAGGTGTAGACACTTACCTTGATCGAGTAAGAACAGTTGCACAAGTGCATACAATCACTTATAAAAAATTTGCAAACTTAAAACGTGGAGCGTTACGGGTCTAGGACAACTCGGCGCCGCCATCTCGGCGCCGCCATCTCGGCGCTGCCACTTCGGCGCCGCCAACTCGGCGCGGGGCCAGCTCGGCGCCGGGACAACTCGGCGCGGAGCCATCTCGGCGCCAGCTAACTCGGCGCAAGGCCATCTCGGCGCCGAATTCAAATTCGCAAACTACAGTGTGCACTACGTAAGAAAATTATTATAAACAAATAATAAATAAAGTGATCGCCAAAAAGCTGGCATCAAATGAAAAAACAAGTATTTAGAATTTCTTGGAAAATCAACCACTGACGACTAGAGGTTGTTGCAAAGTGATTACAAATGAGCCAAACAAAAGTTGTCACATGACTTCCGTTATCAGTAAAATTTTACATTTTTTTTAAATAATTACGAAACATGCATTGAAATCTTGCTTAATTACCGAAAAATAGCACTTTTTGGATTTACACAATTTCGAAAAACGCTATTTTCTAACTAAGTAAAGTGCCTTTTATATGACAAATATTTCTTTAATATTATTTCCCAAATCAAAGAATTTTATTTAAAAAATTTTTTTTTTTATTATGAAATAAAAAACTGTTAAAAATATTTGTTTTTCCATAGCAGTTTTTGTTAAAAGTAAAATTCTTTGATATGGTACCTAAACATAAAAGAAAATGTGAGAGATCAAAGTTGGCAGAGGATTTGGAAACTTGGTATAGGAGCCGAGATGTTGATTCTAAACAACTTTTCTTAATAACTTTTTGTCGTATTTTCTACGTAAAATAGGTTTTTTGAAAACTTCAAAGGCATACTTGATTTTTCAAAACTGAAATGCTGTTAGAAATTCGCCTTTAACCTAGCACGGCTGAACCTAGTTAGAACTTAGTTAGAAAATGGCGTTTTTCGAAATTGTGTAAATCCAAAAAGTGCCATTTTTCGGAAATTAAGCAAGATTTCAATGAGATTTTTTATTGTGTGGTCGTTTTAGCGGACTGAAAAATTCAAAGCCAGTAAACTTTTTTTTGTAAAATATGTCTATCTTTGCTTCGTAATTATTTTTAAAAAATTTAAAATTTTACTGATAACGGAAGTCATGTGATAACTTTTGTTTGGCTCATTTGTAATCAATTTGCAACCACCTGTGGTCGTCAGTGTTTGATTTTCCAAGAAATTCTCAATATTTTTTTTCATTTGGTGCCAGCTTTTTGGCGATCACTTTATTTATTATTTTTTTATAATAATTTTCTTACGTAGTGCACAATGTAGTTTGCGAATTTGAATTCAGCGCCGAGATGGCCTTGCGCCGAGTTGGCTGGCGCCGAGATGGCTCCGCGCCGAGTTGTCCCGGCGCCGAGCTGGCCCCGCGTCGAGATGGCGGCGCCGATATGTCCGGTTTCGGGAGCGTTACGTCGCTGTCGTAGCTTCAGAAGTACAAACTGATTCTGAAATACAATATGCGATACCCATCGAAACTTAAAAATACACATTTGCTTAATAACCGAGTTGTTGCCTCAATAAACATTTTCATTGCTACAATAACGCCGTTCATCAACTAATGAACCTCAACGTTGATATTATAAGTCCCTTTAGTCGAACTATAACTTGATTAGAAGAATACGAATTTTGTTATCAAACCAATGAATGTCAGTTATTAGTCGATGACATAGTACCTTGAAATGATGTTGTAGATTATTGAAACTTTTTGCTGTATTTAATAAATGCGTTTATTAATATAACGTTGGTACCAATAAAAATGTTCGTTAAATATACAACAATTTTAATGTAAGAAATAAATAGTTACATTGAATTATGATCAGTAGTACTTAATTTTCAATGAATGAATATTTGTTGTTTTGATGAATGGGATTATTAGTTAATGAAGTAAGGAGCATTTTTATTTCGTTATATTAACGAATCGTACGTTATATCAATTAAATCACCCCTAACGAACGATATTTTTTTCAGTGTAGTCTTTAGAAATGCAATAGTTTAACAACACACTAACCACACCTTCTTGTGATACAAAAAAGAGAAAAAAACATGAAAATGATTTGTCTGTAGGAAATTATATTCGACACACCTCCACGCTTTCACTGTTTAGAACTACAACAACAACTTAGTTCTTTGCAATGAAACCGTTATGTAAAACATTAAACATGTTTTTATGCTTTTGCAAAACTATGGCATTGCAAAGAACTACAATTATTCTAGTAGTGCGTTCAGGAGACATTTTAGTTTTAGAGAAAACTTGTAAACAGTAAATGCGCGAAGGTGTATCTTGTACGATTTCATACAGTCAGATAATTTTCTTTTTCTCTCTTTTTGTTAGCATAAGTAAACATACTTAACATTCTGTTAAGCTTTTGTATTGAAGAGAACTACAACCCTTCAGTACATTGAGGGGGAATTTTAGTTGTGGAGAAAACTTGTACACAGTAACAGCGCGAAGGTGTCGCTTGCCCGATTTCCTACAGACAAATAATTCAGTTCTTTTCCTTTTTGTAGTTCATAAGGAATCATGATTGGCATTTTTTTAACCGTTGCATTGAAAACCTGCATTCTCTTACTGCATTAAATGGGTATTTAGATGTGGAGAAAAACTTATAAACAGTGAAAGCTCGACGGTATGTCGTGTATAATTTCTTAGAAACAAATGATGTTCTTTTTTTCACCTTTTAGTAGCACAAGAGAACATTTTTAAGATTTTGTTAAGCTCGTGTATTGCAGAGAGCTACATTTCTTCAGTGCGTTAAGGGGACAATTTTAGTTTTGAAGAAAACGTGTAAACAGTGCAAGCGTGGAGGTGCGTCGTTTACGATTTTCAACAAACAAATAATTTTTTTTCTTTTTGTAGCACAAGAAATTATGATTACCGTTTTGTTAAACCGTTGCATTGAAAAACTCTCATTTTCTTATTGCATTGCAAAGGTATTTTAGTTGTGGAAGAAACTTGAAAACAGTGAATGATTGCGCAATAGTGATTTGTGTACGAATACCTACAGACAAATAATTCTATTCTTTTCTTCTTTTGTAGTATTGGAAAACATGGATCGTGTATTGTTAAATCCTTGCATCACATCACAGAACTGGGAAAATTACTTTAAAACAGTCATTAATTACCAATCACCAATGACCGCCCAATGAAGTAACTGAATTACCAGAGATTTCAATTACTGACATTAAATAGTAATTCAACTATCAATTACTTGGTAATTGTAATTGAACAACATAAATTGCTTTTGAATTACTTGCACTAGAGATTGTTGTGTATTTATATTTAATAGTATTTTTAGATTACCCTGTGCTAGTACTAGTACATCGTTTTAAACAAGCAAATTAACATCAATATATAATTATTATCAGCCAATATCGTCTACTAAAGCTACTTGTTGTCAATTAATTATTGTGGAAAAAGAATATTATATCTTTACCGCACTTCGCTCTGGAATCTGTACTAACCGCAGACATAGTTTTCGCTTCTTACACAATAATTATCAACAAGCTACAGTAGAACATTGCGCACAGCCTACACAAGACGCAACATATGCACATCATATGTACAAGTATACGCACTTGCACCAAATATGTCTTTGCTCGTGCACAAAACTAGCTTTTATCAGACTAGTCATAAGAAATCATAAATTATATTTATATTGCACCAGGAATGCCCACCTACAATTTGCTCAATATGTAACTTAATACTGCCGTAATTTCAGTTACGACAAGTAAAGTAATTTCAATACAAAAGTAACTGAGTAATTGAATGTAGTAAGTAATTAATTACTTCCAAAACGTCATTCTCAAGTAGGTACTTTAAAATAATGGCACTTGCCAATTACAATGATCATAGTTTTAAAAGTAATTCAATTCCAAGACAAATCAACAAAACTGAATTTAATTGGTAATTTAATAGCAAAGTAATTAATTGTCGCCCAGCTCTGACATTACACTATCTTTGAGAAACATTTAGTTATGGAAAAATCTTGTAAACAGTAGAAGCACGGAAATGAATCTTGTATGATATCCTACAGACAAATAATTCTCTTTTTTCTTTTCTCCTTTTCTTGTATATTTCTTGTACATTTTGTAAAACTGTTGCATTGAAACCACAGTATTCTCGTAGTGCACTGAAGAGCCATTTTAGTTGTGAAGAAAACTTAAAAACAGTGAATGCGCAGAGGTGTATTGTGAACGACTACCTATATCCAAATAATTCTTCTTTTTCTTCTTTTTGTAGCTAAGAGCTCATGGATAGCCTTTTGCCAATCTCTTGCTTTCCAAAGAGTTACATTCTTTTAGTGCGTGGAAGAGATATTTTTTTGTAGAGAATATAAATGTAAACAGTAAAAGCGCGGATGTGTATCGTGTAGGATAGTTTTCTTTTTTCTTCTTTTCTAATTTTTGTAGCATAAGAAATCAAGGTTGCCGTTTTGCTTAGTTCTTGCTTTGCCAAAAATTGAATTTTTAGCGTACGGAATAGATATTTTTGCTTCACAGAAATGTTGTAAACAGTGCAAGCGCGGAAGTGTATTCTCATTTCTCTTCTTTTTGTAGCATCAAGCTCAAAGTTCTTGCTTTGCAAAGAGTTACATTCTTTTAATGCTCGGAAGAGAGATTTTTTTGTAGAGAATAGTTGCATACGGTGAAGACACGTAGGTGTATTGTGTAATATTTTCTACAAACAAATAATCTTATTTTTCCTTTTCTTCTTTTTGTAGCATTAGAACTCTTGGTTAGCGTTTTGCTAAGCTCCTAGTTTACAAAGAATTACATATTTTTAGTGAGTGGAAGAGAGATCTTTGTTGTAGAGAAAAGTTGTAAACACTGAAAAGACGGAGATGTATCGTGCAGTATTTCCAAAACAAAGAATTCTTTTTGAGATCGTTAAGGTGTATCGTATATGATTTCTTAGAATAAATTTTCTTTTTTTTCTTTTTCGTGGCGTTGACGTTTTTATAACTGTCAAATTCCAAAGTACTACTATTTGTTATAGTGCTTTGAAGATAAATTTTTATTGTATAGGTAAAGTTGTAAACAGTAAAGACGCGGAGGTGTATGCAATTCCACAGACAACTAATTCTGCTTTATGACTTTCTGTAGCATAAGAAACATGGTTAATTTTTTGTAAAACTGCTTTCTTCTAATACCACAGGAAGAAAAAAAAAACGAGAACTATTTGTTTGTACAAATTCTAGTATGTTTCTTCAATTCAACAAGAGAATGTAGTTCTTGGAAACACAAAAACGCCAATCATGATTTCTTGTGCGCAACAAAAAGAAGAAAAGGAGAACTATTTGTCTTTACGAAATCGTACACCATACATTTCCGCGATTTTCTGTATACAACTTTTCTCTACAACAAAAATCTCTTTTTCGTGCACTAAAAGAAAGTAATTCTTTGCAAAGCAAGAGCTTAGCAAAACGCTAACATTGATTTTTTATGCTAGAAAAAGATTTAAAAAAAAACAAAAAAGAATTATTTGTCTTTAGGAAATACTACACGATACACCTCCGCGTTTTCACTGTTTACAAATTTTTTATGAAGCAAACATCTCTTTTTCGTTTACTAAACGGATGCAATTTTTTTGCAAAGCATGAGTTTAGCAAACCGCTAACCATAATTTATTATGCTACAAAGAGGACAAAAGGAGACAAAAGAGAATTATTTATCTGTAGGGAATACTACACGATACATTTCCGTGGTATTACTGTTTACCACTTTGCCTTACAATAAAAAAATCTTCTTTACTGGCATTAGAAGATTGTAACTCTTTGCAAAGTAAGAGCTTTAAGTTCTCATGCTACAAAAAGGAGAAAAGAAGAAGAAAGAGAATTGTTCGTCTGTAGGAAATGCTAAGCAAAACAGCTCCGGCTTTTACTGTTTACAACTTTTCTGTGAAGCAAAAATATCTCTTCCATACACTAAAAGAATGCAATTTTTGGAAAGCAAGACCTTGGCAAATCGCTAACCTTGATTTCGTATCCTAAAAAATGAGAAAAGAAGAAAAAGGGCAATTATTTGTCTGTAGGAAGTCATACACGATACACCTCTGCGCTTTCTCTGTTTACATATAAGTATTCCATACAACGAAAGTCTCTCTTCCACGCACTAAAAGAATGCAACTGTATGCAAAGCAAGGGCTTAGTAAAACGCTAACCATGAGTTTTTATGCTACAAAAAGGAGAAAAGACATAAAAGAAGAATTGTTTGTCTATAGGAAATACTACACATACACCTCCACACAGTCACTGTTTACAACATTTCTCTACAACAAAAATCTCTTTTTCGTTCACTAAAAGCATGCAATTTTTTGCAAAGGAAGACCTTAGCAAAACGCTAACCATGATTTCGTATGCTACAAAAAGGAGAAAAAAAGGCAAAAGGGAATTCATTGTCTGTAAGGAATACTACACAATACATCTGCGCGCTTTCACTGCTTACGACTTTTCTCTACAAGAAAAATCTCTCTTTAGCGCACTAAAAGAATACAAATCTTTGCAAAACCAGGCCATACTAAATCGCTAATAATGATATCTTATGCTACAAAAAGGAAGAAAGAAAAATATTAGTTGTCTGTATAGGAAATCATGCAGATACGATACAACTCGCACTTTCACTGTTTACAAGTAGAGTTTTGTACAACCACCATAATACCTATGTACCATCAATGCACTCATGGAATGTCGTTATTGGCAATACAATTATTTAAAAAACGTTAATCATAATTTCTTATCCTACAAAAATGGGAAAATCGATAATTATTTGTCTGTAGGATATCGTACACAAAATACCCGCGTATTTCACTGTTTGCAAGTTTTCTCTATATCAAAATGTCCCCTCAACGCACTGAAAGAAAGCATGTAGTTCCTTGCAATAGAACGTAACAAAATGGTAAGCATATTTTCTTATGCTACCAAAAGGAGAAAAGAAGAATATTATTTTTCTGTAGTAAATCGTACACGATACACCTTCGGGCTAAAATGCCTTTTCACTGCACTAAAAGAAGTTTGTTCTTTTCAATACAATAGTTTATGTTTATGTCCCAGTGTGCACAGACACGTGGAACTAACGTTGAAACATACCGTTGCACCAAGCGTTATATAACGTCAAAGTGTCACGGAAATCAACCGGTTTTTCAACGTTATGTAGTTAATTCACAACGTTAACTTCTTTGCTACGTTGAAACTAGGTTTTTTGATACAAAATTGACATTTTATTTATGTCAAGTATTAACGACAGAAGGACGTTACTTTTTTTCTTTATCGTGCCCAGCCAAATTGAATAAAACAGTCAGTTCATTTGATAAACGAAATCTTAAAACAGATCTGGTAACTACTTCAACACTATGTAGTTCCAGCCAATGTCGATAGTCGTTTTATCTTAAATGTAAATAAAATTAACCTTATTATGACATGGGCCGTACTACCTACCATCTATCCTTTGAATGCAACATTTTCTGCTAGCCTTATCTTAAACTGAAAGTTCTGACTCACAGATTTTCCGGTTTTGTCTGCGATACAAACAGCGAACTAAACAGTTAATTCGAACTAAACAGTGACGCCAGATCACCAGACAAAGGGAAAGAACGGTTTGTTAGCATGCTGTAACCTTCCGATGTGGTGGCGTGGTAGCGCGATTAATTGGTCGGCATGTGAGCAACGACGTCGCGCTTAACTGATGGTCTAGAAAGCACGTTTTAATCAATAAATTGCATAAATATGTATGCAAAAATGTTATAACAACGTTATAAAGACTACTAATCTTATAGGCGTTTTATATTAACGTTATTTCAACGTATAAAATCTTATTATGGACGTCATGTGTATTCACATTAACTGCTCGGCTAGACAACATCCAAATTTAACAATATATTAACGTATTATCCACACGTAAATAACACGCCCCCATATCAACGTCATATTGACGTTAACCGTTGACTACTAATTTTAAAAGCACCTTTTATTAACGTTATTTTAATATACTAAAGAAGGGTGGAATTTGCAAGTGTCTGTGTTCGTCATTTAATGTTTTATTTTAACTACTGGTGTACATAAAACACTTAAAATCAACGATATATCGGCATCATATAAAGACGCTCAATAAGCATCATAGCCAATACTTTTAATGAACGACACGTAAACAGGAACAATAATTACTAAATATCAACGTATAATTTAGGTTGCGAAAATGACGTTAACTGTTTGACTTTAACTTTTAATCTTTAACTAATAACGTCTTTTCAATTATCTCAACGTCTTTTCGACGTATTTTAAACGTACGTGTGTCTGCAAGGGCCAGTTACATGTAAACAAAAGTGTCAATCTTTGAAAGCAACGAAATTGCAACAAAGGTATAGGTTGCATATTCGCATGCTGTATTACAGAAGAAGATAAAAGTATGAAAGTGCATGTTGTTGACGACATAGCCGTGCGCAGTAAGTTACCTAATACTGCATTTGTTTCACTCCATTTGTGATTCTGAGCAGGCGTTGCCTGTACATTTTTTAACAGTGTAAGATACTGGTTTGTTTAGATTTTAGCTTTTAATATTTGGTATGGGATTCTTTTGCTCTTTTGTACGAGTGCAGTTACGAGTCTGAACAAAATATCTCTAAAATTGACACAACGAATTTCCATCACAGTCCGCCCCTGCATCGGCGTTTCAAATTACAGGGATGAAAATACCCGACTTATTTATAGTTTTCATTTTCACTCGGAAAAACACCGCCGCGTCAAGTGCAGCCGGGAATTCAGACATTTGATAACAAGTTACCCAGTGTATCCTCGCTTTTACGTTCATCAAAACTTCCGGCGCGGACGCGGAAGCGCCGAAAGAGCGGCGTTTGTTTTATTAATTTCCGCTAATGAGTTTTCCAGATTGCAGCGAACGCATTAGCATATGTCCAGCCGTGAAATTAATCGCAAATCGGCTATCGCAAAAAGGCATTAGCATAAATCGTGCGGCTACGTAGGTCACCCTATCCTTCTCGCTTCAATTTTTAATTAGGCACGAAAAAGGTAGCGCGGACGCGACGTAGCCTGTCTATTTATAGATTTCCTCGTCCTTTGCAGCATGATTCACATGCAATTACATATATTTACGAAAAGAAACGACCGTCCACGAACTTGTAAAGGATAATGACCATGCGGCGTTGCCGCGTCGGGCGCGTCGCTCCGTCCTTTGCTGGCAGCGCTGCCTTCGCGCCGTCCTCGTCGCACGCACGAAGCGAACCTGCTTCACACTTCTGTGCGACTTGATCCCTCTCTATTCCTTTCCTCGTTTGTGCAGGAAACTGTTTCGTATTGCTTTGTATTCAGCATGATGCAGTGCGTGGAGAAGAGCCGGGTTCACGCAGCTATACTTGACATTTCATGGGATGAACTTCGTTTTCGCGCAGTTTCTAAGCCGCAGCAATTGTTTGTCTATATTTCTCACACGTACATAGGTATATTGAGATAGGTTAGAATTAGATGTGCAGCTTTTATCAATTGTTTTTATTTTTATTATTGTTGCACGTTGCAACTAATGAGTCATTGTGAATCTGGCTGTGGCCCTAGCTTGGCAGTATATACGATACGAAGATGATAAGGGTATGATGAAATGATAGACAGAGGACTCGTAAAGTGGATTATTGTCGCTATTTGTGGTTTGTGCGCTAGAATATTGAACATCCTGATCACCAGGAAGCATTTTTCCGGTTTTGTAACATGTGACAACCGAAAATGAAATCAAGCTTGGCTTTGAATAATTTGTTTTATAAATAATATGTTGGTGAGACTGTAAGTCTATGTCAAATTCGAGGTTATCAGGTTAGGTTTCCCGTCAGAATGTGTCAAAACTGACGCAAAACCTAACCTGCTAACCTTGAATTTGACATATAGGTACTTACAATGTCACCAACATATTATTCATAAAATACGTCTCTAATTCCTCCGTAGACTAACGATACATGTGACAAAAAATACTAATGTAACTGTATGACTTCCACGTTTATCTTCGGATATATGATGTAATATATTCAAAACATGCAGGTAGCTATTCAAAAATAGAGCCAACATTTTTAATTCAAAAGTTTTAAAAATAAAAAACTATGGTTAAAATAACAAAATGCAACACAAATGAAGTAAGAACAGAAAACAAGTTTACAAAACACAATTCTAATAAAAAAATATGTACCTAAAGGGCTTTACTAAAAACTTCCCTCGCAAGTGGACGTTTTGACACTAAACAATTTTAAAAATCAAAGGTAACTAGGGGCAAAAATATCTTAACGTGCCTAATAATACTGAAACAATAAAAGAAAACATTGGCTAATGTGAATTATATCAATTTAAAAATTTAAAAATAACATTACCGGTTGTGGGATTCGAACTACAGCGCCTGCGAATGCGATTTCGGTTCCACTAGCCTGTTCCACTGGACCATCCAGGATCTCTAGGATGTGTGTGATGCGCGGCTATATTAAACTGAACGCACTTACTCTTGCCACTTTTTCACTCATTTTACATTTACCCATTTTTGTCAAGTTATTACTTTCATATATTTTTAATTTAAAGCAAAAAGTAACAAAAATTTATTTTTTAAGGTGTTCACCCTATGTTGGGTCCAAAATGTGTCCTTTTTCTTCAAGGGTAAAAACCTGAGCTATGTGCAAAATATTACTTTCGCTTGAGTACTAATAGTTCTCGAGCAAAAATAGAAAGAATTTTATTTTTGTAAGGTGCCCACTCTGTATATATTTTAACGAAATCTTTTGGGTGTCATGCCAGGAAAGCATATAATCTGCATGTAAAATATCGTCTTTCTCCGACAATGAGTTTTTGGAGTTATACCGGCAACGACGAAATTGATAAAACCTGTTTTTTGTCATCTAAGGACCCCCAAACGTGAAGATCTGAAGAAATCTTGGATAAATAAAACATTTTACAAATCCCTATATATACTGGTGTACTTGCGTCTCTGCGTCACCATTTCATCGGCACCGATCGGAAGAATTTCGGCAAAAATCGGAACGCCATTGCATCATGTATAACGCAACGATAAGCACATGTATTTATCAGTGAAGGCGTGTTTGACTCCCGCTGGCTGCAATGGTTTTTTAGATTTCCCAATTCATATCATTCATATTACTGTATTGTAATTGTTTCAGTATTATTAGCAGCATTAAGCTATGTCTTACCTATTCTATAGATGATGTTTAAGACTCTTCAGCCATAATTCGATCTAGCAAAAGTTGTTTTTCTTGCAGCGCGCTGTCTGTATTAAACACGCCGAAAACATTTTCTTTTGTAATTGTTTTATGTACAAGTAAATTTTAAATATACAAAATTATTTTAATTAGAATAAAACCACCTATGTGGTGCGCTCTAAGGCTAGTAAAGATATGTCAATATGTTATAACAATACAATATGAACAAATAATTACATATTATCATGGGTAGTAACATATGAACGCAAAATACACCTAGTATCAGCCTTGCATCATGCCGATTTCGATAATCCCTTTTTTTAAATAAAAGCTGCCATCGTGTATGGTCACAGAAGTGTTTTAAATTATACAAATTCTATCGACAAGTTATTGTAGCGAAAACATTTTATAGTAGTGGAACAAGTAAATTCTCGAAATCTGTCTGTGGTGTTCTGCAGATTGTTGCAATGGGCCACTGTACCAGCGATGAGCCCAAAGCAGTGAATGTATAATATATGTAATATGTGCAATCAGTGAAGCCGTTCCAACAGTTGTTTAAAATGTAAGTTAGTTTGTCGCCGCTGCTGTATTACTGTCAGTTTTTTCAATGCAAAAAAAATATTAGAATAAGGCTACCAATGCTTTGGGCTAACAAGCTAATAATTCTAATGATATATGTGATATGATTGATAAGGTGGAAATTCTAAAACAAACGCCGTTACAATCTGGTAGACATAAACATTCCCTTTGCAAATTGCACAAGGCAATGTAATGTATCGACCAGATTGGGTGCAATTCGCATTATTTAGGCTAAAATCGTTAATATTAAAATGCATTTGTTTGTAAATTTGCCCACTTGTTTATTTTTTTTTATTACTACGAGAGAAATTCTTTTTTTTCAGTGCCATTTTGGCGCCCCTTGTCACTTGCGCCTGTAGGCGGGGGCCTAATTGGCCTGTACCTAGTTACGGCTCTGGACGTAAACATAAATGCGGGAGATAAAAATATTGACTCTCGTCGGGAGTTAATAAATTGACAGTTTTGTTTTCTAAAACTAGAGCGCAAAAGAAGACTTTCTATACAGTGTGTATAAACATTATTATGTAGATACTTATTGGGAACCGCTGATATTAGTATAGTAACAATTAAAAAAGGTAGTAGTTCGTTCTCAATATGTTTCTTTTGATGTTATTGCTTTGTTTTGAATTGTATCCTACAACTTTATAATTAAAAGTTGCCTATTTTTACCCTCTCAGTATGTTACTTCATTTAACTGCATTAGTTACCAGTCACCCTGTATAGGAAACAAACCAAGATAAAGAGGGCGGCGCGACTTCAATTAAAAACATTAGCTCAATAAATAAACTGAACGCAAAGAACTACCCAACAGGCACATGTAGTTTAATACACGTTGAAAAGACGTTTACATAGTTATTTTAGTCCAATAGTTAACGTAATTTGATTTTTAGTAGTTTCTTTTACTGCTTAACTAATTATTCCGTTTATTAAACGTGTTGGCTATGACGTTAATTGATCGTGTTTATAAGACACCTATATTTTACGTTTATACAAACACGTAAATTTTACATTTTCCATATTACGTTAAAATAACGTTAATATAAAACGCATTTTAGATTAGTAGAGATATAACGCTATTACAGCAACGTGATAATAACGTTTTTGTATTACGTTTTTATGTCGTTGATTTTAAATGAATTTTAGGCCAGTGGTTAATGTACAGGTAGACATAACGTTTAGAAAATCACGTTATTTGTACCTTTCTTCAGCGCCTGTGCTCAGTTTCCCTGTCACGCGTAAGGTCATTGCTCACACGATAGTACCGACCAATTCAAACGACGTTCTCTACGTTTGGTGATCTCGATGCACTGTTTAGGTCGTCATTTGTATAGCTGATAAGTAGCTGGTCAGTCAGAACGTTGTGTGTTTATTATTACAGTTTGACATAAGACTAGCAGAATTGCGCTAGAAGCATACATGGCAGTTGCAAGATGCATCAACTATGGAACTATATAGTGTTGAAGCAATTACCCGATCGGTTTTCAGATTTCGTTTATCAAATTAAGTCGCCGTTTTATTCAGTTAGGCTGGGCACAATAAACAATAAAGAGTATTCAGAAGAAAAGTATCGTTCTCCTGTGGTTGATACTTGACCTAAATAATATATCAATTTTGTATCCATTAAAACGTCGCTTCAACGTAAAAAACAAGTTGAAGTTGCGGTTGAAAACTTAACGTGCTTATAACGTTAACAATTAACTAAAAAATAACGTTAATAAAACGTCGTTTAAACGCATAAAGCACGTAGATTTTCTGTTGAAAAGGCAACGATGTTGCAACGTGCAAGACTTCGGCTTGGCAACCTAACGTACAAAACACGTTACATAGTCAGCACACACAACTGCCTTTTTTGGTCATGACTTAAATGTTAAAAGACCGTCATAGGCTGACGTAGGATAAACCACGTAACGTTGAAAAACTAGTTGATTTTCAAGATACTTCAACGTTAATATAACGCTTGGTCCAAGGTTATGTTTCAACACGTCTGTGCACACTAGGTATTCACCACAATCATAGGCGTTCTGGACGCAAATCATATGTAACAGTATTCTACAAAGAGTTGCCAGAAAATTCTAACATTTTATCAGTAGGTAAACTTCATTTAAGTAATATTTACTTTATTTTCAGTTTCAATTGTTTATTTACCAACAAGATATTACATGATTTAATCGGCTTACCAACTTTCCTTCACACTTTTCACAGGCTTAGTACTGCCAGTATAACACCACAATGTTCCAAGTGACTAGAGAAGTAAAGTTACTTACATTAAGTTGCAAAATTGAACTTTAGACACATTGCCTGTAAGAACGTTGTGATTTTTGGCTTTTAAAATTATTATCGCCGTGTTAAAAATTAATTATCCAATAGATCTCGTCATTTTCTATTTTTTTAAGTGTTTTTCTTTCTTTTTTGTTTTTTATTTTTTGAAACGTTTTCTTTGGATTTATTTTAATTTTTCCTGCGTGTAAAGATAAATACGAAATACCTTTTATATAACCTAATCTACTTATTTCACCTAAGTTATATTTATTTCCAAGTTTTTCAAGCGGTTGTAGTTTAGCTTTAAAGTTTTATACTTAATTTTCATGGGAATATGTAATCCTTGTATTTTAACATTGGCCAAGTTTGCATTTTTTAAGCTTTTCAATAAAAACATACATAGAAGAATGGGTATAGCAAAAAGAAGAATGGAATTTAAAAAATTAAAAAGTATTGTTTTTAGGAAGGTGTATAACTTTGTTGTATTTAGTAAATATAAATTATTAGGATTACGTTTTTATATATTGCAATGGTACATGGAGGGTGATCTTTATGTGAGCTAGTGTTAAAGATTAATTTAAGTAAAATCGTCTGATTAATGTAATTATATTACGAAAATTTATGAAAGAGTTGTTTATTTAATTGAGGGACATTGATGGAATTTAAGATTGGAGGAAAATTTAAATGAAAGGTATAGCATTTGAGTACTATTTGATTGTTGTAAAAAGGAATAATAATTAATACAAGTTCATGTTGCATGTGACAAAAATAAATTCTATTGTAATAAATAATGAAGTGGGTAGCATTCAGAAAAGCTTGGGATTAAGATGGCAGAAATAATTGTAACTTAGATAAAAATGAAATTTTGTTATAATTATTGAGAAAATGACGGATTTAAAAACAACATGGAATTTTGATACTTTAGTGAAAATAAAATAGAAATGTTGCCCTATTTATTTAATTTGAGTGCTGATTATATAAAAGGGTTGATAATAAAACAAGTGCAATAGTACGAGAAAAAAATAATAGTTACTCAGGAAAGTTTGCAATATGGTATAACTACACAATAAGAAAAATAAGAAGCAGAATAATACGAATTGGATATAATTGAGTTAGTTTTTGGTATTGCAAGTTATAAGAAGTTACATTAATTGGAGGGTCGTAAATGGATGGAGTTCTTGAGGGATTGCTGAGGACGTGAGGACTGGATGACAGATATTGACTTAGGAACTACTAAAGATCTGTGATTCTGCTGGCTGCTGACGGAGTGTATGGATGGAGTAGGAGCTATGGAAGTACAAGGTTAATTTACACTCATATGTCGAAGCATACTAACCGTGAAGACGTTGGAAAGGGATGCAGGAATAACGGAGGCCGAGGTATGGAGAAGGGATCATTTCTACAAGCATCCTAGGGTTTTGTGAGTTGGTGCCTGGTTGTTAATGGACAGTGCGTCTTAGATGATCTGTGTAGGAGTCCTAGTAGGAGATGTAAGGAAGTGAGACATCTTAAGACGTTTTGGAGTAATTCAAAGTGAGAAGAATCCAGGTGAGTTTATTATTAATTATATTAAAGTAATCTGAAATAAAAGACAATTAAAGAAGTATATTGAACTATAGTTAAATACTTATTATATAATATTTATCTATTTATGTCACATATTATTGAAGGTGTCGTTGAGGGCTGTTTGAAGTAAAAGTGACAGTGCATGTCATTAGTCAATTTCAAATTCAGAATTAAAAATAAAGAAGCAACTAAGAAGTAACTAGATCAATGAACTAACCCTGATAAGAGTCTCATAGCAATACCGGTATTATTATTAAAAAAGATTTCAATTAAATAAAGTAATTTCAAATATTATTAGGGCTAATACTAAATAAATTATGCATCCCAAGCATTGAGCTATCACTGCAATATAAAAAAATACGTAAAAATCATGCTTGATCATCATGCTTATATTCCACCTTTTCTAGTACCTCTACTCCTTTTTTCTTGTTTTTATGGAATCTTTCCTCTTGTCCTTCGTTCATTTATCCAAGATTTTTAGGGAAAAAATTAAGATGTGCATGCAAATATTAAATTCTGAAGGTAATATTACAACCTAAATTGCGAAGCATTTCGAGCATATTGTGAACAATTTTCTCACAATCTTGTGATTTATGATTTCGTAAAAAGTTTTTCATTGCACTTTAAAAGCAGTTCAGGCTTCCTCTAGGCCGAATAGACATCCGCCTATAGGGGCAAGTGGTAAGGGGCGCCAAAATGGCACTGAGAAAAAATAATTTCTTTCGTATTGATAAAAAAAGAACCAAAGTGAACAGTGAACAAACAGCTGGTTGATATCAATCTTCAATAATTTGGGTTTCAAATTTAATCTTCCGACAATGCTATGCCAACTACCTTCCCAAAAATTGTATCTCGTTTCTACGTAGCGTATCTTTGATAAAATTAATTAAACTGGATTTCTATTATATTTTTTTACGCCAACAAAGGCTGATTTCAAGTTTATTTTGGTATTAAAATTTTAAAAAATGTTTCTGAACTCTGTCATAATAGTGTATAACTAATGTGAATAATATGAGTCTAGAAACACCAAGAATATTATTACAAAACATCATATACATTTTCTTTCAGGTGAAACACCTTAACAGCATTTTAATCTGACTTGAACAATTTTCTATACTTAAAAAGTAAGTACATACAGCCATACAATTTGTGGATATTGTTTGCATACAACGATTTAAAAATAGCCAGTCTGCATGTGCTTATCAATTATGATATACGGTAAGTTCTTAGTTCTTCCCTGCGTTTATCAGACAGAAAAATAGAGTATATTTCAAGAAATAGGTAGGATCTGACGTTGAGACTGGTAGGCACAAATCATTTAAATTAGGAAAAAATATAAAATATGGTTTTTGTCTTGTCTAAAGGAGTTTTATATTTAAAAAAAAGGAATGTCCTTGTCAAAAAGGACAGTTGCGGCAACCCTAGTACAGAGGGACGCAAAATGTTGGCTTATCTACAGTAAAATTTGCCTAGTTACGGCCCTGCCTCCCGCGTGTCAGTTTTCAAATTTCCAAATCAACATAACGTTGTAAAGGTGTGGTATCCATGATGACATAAATACAAATACGGAAGGAAAAAAGTATTGGCTTCCTCCGGGAGTCAACAAAAATTGCCCCGCTGTTTGAAAATTTACAGTTTTTTTCCCTAAGACACAGACGAAAAAGCCGACTTTCGATACACTGAGTAGAAAAAAAAATATTACCTACTTATTAGAAACCGCTGACATTAGTACAGTAGCAATTAAGAAAGGTAGTAGTCCTTGTCGAGTCAATTAATACTTCAATTTTTGGTGTCTCAAAATTACCGCAGAGATCATCTTATCAGCGGTTCTCAAAATGTTTCTTTTGACGTTATTGCTTTGTTTTTGAGTTTAGTCTTGCAAGTTTATAATTAAAAGTTGTCTATTTTTACTCCCTCAGTGTGTCACATCAGTTAACTGCATTAGCTACCAGTCACCCTGTACTATATAAAATTGACGGAGATAAACTGGGCTCGAAGTCATTCAGTTCAACAAATAAACTGGAGGGGAGAACTTGTCACCAAAATCTTATATGTGTTATGTGCGCAAAGCATATAAAACGTATTCTAACATTTTATTAGTAGGTAACCTCCATTTAAGTAATATTTACATACTTTTATTTCAGTTTCAATTGTTTATTTACAAACAAGATATTCCATGATCTAATTGGATTAACAACTTCCCTTCTCACTTTTCACAAGCTTATGGGTGCCAGTATAATTCGAGGGCCTAACACCACAATGTTCCAAGCGACTAGAGAAATAAAGTTACTTACCGTAAGCTGAAAATTGAACTTTAGACACATTGCCCGCAAGAATGTTGCGGTTTTCAGCTCTTCAAATGATTATCGGCATTTTTAAAAATTGATTATCTATTTTTTATTTTTTAAATATTGTCTTTTCTTTGACAGCTTTAACAGTTTTATCTTTAATTTTTATGGGAATATGTAAACCTTACACTTTAACATAAGTACGCCAAGTTGGCATTCGTTGGAACATGTAGAGTAAAAAGAAGAATGGAATTTTGCATAGAACGACTCGCAAGCATTAGTTGTTCTTGTGACCGATGCACTTTCTTCTGCCCACGCAGGAGGAGATATAGCATTTTCTTCTATATAAGTACTTATGTTTCCTACAAATAATCGCAATATTTATCGACAAGTTCATTTTGTGGTTTGTATGACATCATATCAATAAAATAGTCTTCCACTTCATTTGGGCTTAAAAAAGTAAACACAAATATGTTTCGTTCAAACTAATGTTTGATCGTGGCACAAGACCATTTAGTGGAATTAAGTGAAATCATGCGGACACAAAAGTGCTTTCAATTAGAATATAAAAACTAGTTCACGACATGTGTCAGTTAAACTATTTGTATACAAAACTCTGCATTAGCGTCAATTTACTGGGTAGCGTTGCAATACTATAAGGAAGCTTTATGCAGACGGCTGAATTATAATGCTATTGCTGGGTCAGATTTCACACATTGTGTACCGGCGAGGTATTATTATGCAAACGTCTTGCTTTTGGGCCTATGCCAATAATAATCTATGTGTTCAAAAACAGCAAACACGACACACATTCAATTATATATAAGGACTTGTATTTGTTAAATAATTCAATATACTTCTAAACGCTGAGGTGTATTCATTTGTGATGAAGACACAGACTAAAATTGTCTTTAAAAGGGTGGTTAGGGCTGGACACTTTCGTCACATCTTATTGCAACCAAGAAACTTGATCTCCTTTCACAAAACAACCTGGTTCTACAATATTATACAATTTATGTTCCGAGGTGCGAACTGAACGAGTGCAAGGAGTAATTCCCGGAACTACGCAAATCTAAGGCTCGCATAAATTCAACGAGCATCGCGGACATGTTTTAAACCATTTGCCGATTTTAGTGTTTGATTTGTATTCAGAAATTAATCCAAGGGACTGAATTCGTCTATAATATTACAGATTATTACTAATCTATACTGGAACCAAACGGTCCAAGTAAGAGTAAGTCATGCAGTCACTAAGGCTATTAACATTTAAAAAGGCGTCCGACAGGGATGCAAGTTATTACCGCTTCTCTTTAACATTTATTCAGAGGTCATTTTCAGAAAAGCACTTAATGAAACCTCAGGTGGGATTAAGGTTAATGGAAAGCCTATAAATAACTTGCGATATCATTCATACTAGCAAACACTACTAGAGAGCTGCAAAAAATGATGGGTAAGCTAATAAGTACAACCTAGTGAAAGGTTCGGCTTATTTATGAATACAGCGAAAACAAAATTAATTGTATTCTCAAAAACACCGATTTACGCAGCCGTAACAATCAACGTTAGCATTATAGAGCAAGTGACCAATTTTAAATATCTGGGTGCCCTGGTAAACAAACACTGTGACATGACAATAGTTATTTACGTATAGAAGTCGATACGAACTCCTTCAACACATGACTGAAGGCAAAATCTAGGGAAAACGAGCAGTCGGCAAGCGCCAGAATTCATGGCTAAAAGATCTACTCCGTTGGTTTAGCTGTAAATCAGTTGACATCTTCCGGGCAGCGGTGTATCTAAAACTATGTTAGCAATTTTTATCACCAACCTCCAAAAGCAGATGGTGTAAGAAGAAGAATAAGAAGAAGAAGAAGAAGAATAGTACACAATAAGACGATAAAAAAGGTCCTATACACATAGGTTCCGATGTGTGTTAAGGCAGTTAGAGTTCCGAGAAGGGTAAAAGGAAAAACGAGGGCAGATTGTCCCTCGAAACGTTCGTTATTAATATTTTCATTATTTAATATTTTTAATTTGTGGAGTGGCGAAATACCCAAATAAGATTATGAATTATGATAACAGAGTTCTTTCTGCCTAAATTGGATGATATTGATGTGAATGACATGTGGTTTCAACAAGATGGTACCACATGCCATACAGCCCGTGAAACAATTCAATTACTGCATGAGACATTTCCTGGTCGTGTACTCTCTCGTTTCGGTGATCAGAATTGGCCCCCTAAATCGTGTAATTTAATACCATTGGATTTCTTTTTATGGGGTTATTTGCAGTCAAAGGTCTATGCCAACAAGTCTACAACCACCGGTGCATTGAAGGAGGAAATTCAACCCTGCATCAACGACATTCAGCCACATTTATGCAGAATGGTCATGGAAAATTTCGAAACTAGAGTGCGTATGTGCCAGCAAAGCATGTCATTTGACCGATTTGCTATTCTGTGTACTATTCCATATCCTATGTACTCTATAATTTAATAAAAAATAACAATCTAAAGAAAAAAAAACTGTATTTTCTATTTAATTCAAATCTTGGGTAAATTTTGGGACACCCATTATTTGTATCACTTTCATTCACTGTCACTGAAGTCGCTAAATTGGTAATTACTATCACTGTATTCTCCCACATTTATGATTAACTCTTCAGTATGCATGTCCAACAACGTTTCATTCTGAAGAAATTCGTCTTCAATGGCAATCACTTTCTGACATCGTTTTTTCCAGTCGCTTGAGATGTACCCACTTGTAAATGCCTGTTCGGCCAACTGTATCAAATTTATAAGTTACGTAACGATTTTTATGTTCTTTGATGATTGTATACAGTTGAGGTTTACATAACTTTGGCGAAAATGTTATGGCTTTTTGATGTAACCATTCAATCATTTCACTTTTTCCACTGTTGGATGTCGGTGCAACGTTTAATCGAACACTATCATACGGGACATTGTCTATACCAACTACGGAGGTCTTCGGTAAATTTGGAAAAAAGCGTTCTTTTACCAATATCTTGTAATTGGTACTGTTCATATGGTTGTGGTAATCTTCACTTTCATCCCAGATTTAAATGTTAATAAACAATTTGGAATAAAACCCATCTCACCGCCTGCCTGAATCATCATTCATCGTTGACCCTTCGCAAAATTTGAGAGCTACCCTTCGTTGCTATTCTCAGTCCAACTTCTTGATTTTGTATACCCACCGTTTAATCTCTAGCATAGTCGTAACGTGCACCCCCCCCCCCCAAATCTTGATTTTGAAATGCTAGTGCAGCACCCTTTTCTAATGTAGGTTTAAACATTTGTGGAAGCCGTTTTTGTTTTGATTTTGCCCCCCTCCACCCAAAGTGATGCTCCAACGTAAGCCCATGATCTCAAGTTAAACGGATTAAATATTCACTTCAAAATTTGAGAAATGCAAACCAGCAGTGCGATGCACTGATTCATGAAAGCTCAATGTATTTATTCCAGTTATTGTAACTGCATGTTTAGCAGAATTGCAAAACTAACGCCTTGCTAAATGCTGACGAGTTGTTACAACATGCGAGAGCGACCTAGTAAGGCAAAAATTCTTGCACTTTGAAATAATGCAATTTTAGTAGTAAGTAAGTGATATGTAGATAGTGAATATATACCCTAAGATTTGCTAACAAAGACAAGCAACATTAAGTTTTGATTCATTAACATCGAGGTACTACTTTCCCAAGCCATATTATTTTGGGGTGTGAGACTACACTCCAGTTAGTTACCAAATTATAACGTCCTCTGAGTGGCATAACTACCCTTGCCTGAAAATACAGATTGCAGTTTCAACCGTATGCTCAGAATAAAAAGGGGCGAAACCAGCTCAAGTAATAGAAACCTGCCAGCCTCCAAGCAATTCTGTTCGAACACTATGAATGTAGTTTTTATTCAAAAAGGCAATCGGCCTATTTTTACTTCGGCAATATTTGACATTTTGGAGGCATTCTATTCTTTTTGCACGGATATCGTTCTTCTCTATTAAAAGTTTTCTGTTGTTTTGCGTTTTCTTCCAACTAAAGCCAATTTTTGTAAAACTTCTTTTCAATGCAGACATTGAACCACACCACCCTAGATCTGTTAATCATTTTTCGCGTAAAGCGTCAATAGTGACCCGACGTTCTTCTGTTTTATGAAAATTGTAGATTCTTTGCCGAATATCATAATTCTCGTAATCTTCCAAATCTCTTACAGGATGTTTTCTCAGGCGTTTTTTTTCGAGCGATTTCAATCTCATTCTTCCGACGATGCCCTGGCTCCTTTTTTTTATTGTTCTGACAGATTTTTCGTTGCTTTACAAGTTTTTTCTTTAACACTTTTGAGAATCTCTACTTCGTTATTCTTGGATAAAGAGTACTGAAACACATTGTACACTACTTCACGCGTTTGAGCATTCAAAACTTTTCGGGAACTAACCATTGTCAAGCAGATTACCGAGAGCAAACATGTTTGCCAAGTGCCAAAATTATTTAAAAGCACTTGTTTGTACTATTCTTAATGACTTCTTAATTTCTTTCATTGTACTTAAATGTGTGATACTTTCTAATAAATATCTAATTATAAAGCCTTGCAAGTTAAACCTTCAAGAAAAACTCAGTGACTAATTTTATTTGAAAATACTAAACAAAACATGTGAATAAATTAAGTATTGGTATCTACCAATTGATAATAAATAGCAGAAACACTACGCCACTGCATTTGATGCTTTACGGATTCGTGTCTCCCCGCTGTCGACCGGCATGCGTGCTGTGGTTAAGCTAATGGCTGTAATTTTCAATCTTTTTTATTGGCGATAGGTAATGTCAAAAGTTCTTTTTCTAAAAGAAACGAAAATTGGGTATAAATAGTCAAGGAAGCGTTTTTGACTTTTTACCGAGTTCTGTAGACTCGGGGTTTCCACGTCTGCTTAGTATTCGGAAGGTCGGGGGTTCGATTCCCCTGGCCGTCTGCTCTGATTCATGTTTTTATGTGGTTTTACTGAGTCAACAGAGTACCTTCTCTCAGGCAAATGCCGGGGCAGTACTTTTTCACCATGACTGGCCTCTCTTCCATTCTCTGCTCCTCCTTTCTCTCACCCATTTTATAATTCCCGTTCTTGGCTAAAGAGGAACGCAAGGTCCCTATAGCAGCCCGCCCCCGGTTGAAGGAATTGAAATGACCCTGAACCTTTACCTTTTGACTTTGAATGTATATAATCTACAATGTGTTACACAAGTACTAAGCCAAGCTTATAACTTGCATTATTGATGTTCAAACTGTCTTTCTCGGCAGTCCCGCATATATAAACAAATGCTGTCACTAGGCAATATGTGCATTCTTGAATGAAGCACAAACCAATTAAGATGACAAATCTGTAATTTCTCAATATTAGAGGTTTAGTAATTTACTTATTAAATAAATACATATTATTCGGTATTACCAGAGAGAGAAACAACTACTCGACAAGATACAAGTAAAAACTTTCTACACTGCGGTTTAAAAATCGAGATATTTTAGTTATTTCCTATCATTTGACTTAAGTTAAAGCTTTTTTCATTTTAAATACTAAGAAAGTTATAAGTTTATTTCAGTACTCGTAGCACACACTTATCGTATGATCAAAAGGTCTTTGGATCGCTATTGCTGTGGAAGCCAAGCTGGTGTGTGTGTTTTGGCGTCCCAGAAAAAATCAAAGTAAAAGTTATAATAAATACCAATTTTTAGAATTTCGAAGTGTTTTTATATTAGTGCAGTGTTGTTGGATAGGCTGCAGATGTTTTGCATTCATTCCTTGCGCCCCTGCAGATGATAAAAGGTGTTAAGCTGTGTATCTGGTTTTGGGGTGTTTTTTGGCGGTGGCCTTGAAATTTAAAGTAGGGAGCCACCATCCTGCATTGAAGCGGGGTACTAGCTGTAGGCACAGGAGCTGTGATTGAAGCCGGAAGCAGCGATCAGACGACGAGCAGCACATTGACGAGTCACCAGGAGACTTGCAAAACGGGCTAGCCGATAATAGGGAGGCCCAGTCTTGGAAGGAGTTGTGGGTGGCCCGATAAACATCCGTTTGCGAAGCAGTAAATTAATGTCAGATGCACGTTATCTTAAGATAAATTCAGTAAATTTTCCAGTGGCGGCTTTTGTGCGTGTTTGGTTTTAGTCGCGCTGTTTCTTACGTTATATCACCTAGGCAATGCATCGATACATATAGCAGACGTAATTGTTTGAAATTAATTCTACTCCGATTTGTTTCTGCGTTATAAATTAAATGGGAGGTTGACTTTGAGAATATTATTTCCCATAATTTCAAAAATTCCATTAGTTAAGTGGGTGACGCAGAAACAGGCGCAATTTAAGAAAATTATAACAATTTATGTAAAAGCCAGTATATTAGCAAATAATTTTACATATTTCAAATGATAAATTAACAGGATGTAACAACCCAAACCATGATATAGAGTCATTAATCAATTAATAATAATTTAAAAATATGCAACACAATAGCACAGCCGTCTTTATGCACAAGAATATGTATGAAAGCTAGTTCATATGCGTGCCTGCGTCACCGAGCGAGCGTGTTCCATCACGGGGCTTATATTTTTAAGCGCTGATGGCACAAATTGCAAGACTGAAGATACTCAAAAACTCCCTGAGGTTGTAACAGTTGAGGATGGTCACTTTCCCTCCCGTCTTATGACGGGACGGACGTGTTATAAGCTAATGCCAAAAACGAGCGTCGCCGCAACAGCATTTGAGGTTGTGTAGCTGCGACGCCATCTAATGATATTATTTGAACTAAATTTGAGAGAATGGAGTACATAAGTAACAAAGCGTATTTTCCAATCTTAAGGATTGTATGTCAGTTTGTTCTAAATATGTAAGTAATGAAAACATTGGTTTGACCAACTCCTTTTATGAAAAAAACTTTGTACTTATAAGTTATTTTATATGCATTGTGGATTCCCCAGCTGAAATTATGCTACATCATTTAGAAACACTTTATATTAAATGCGTTGTGAAGTAGAAAACTCATTTACACTGTGGAACAAATTTACTTTAGCACTTTGAAGCACTTTGAGCTACGACACGAGGTCACGAGCCAACGAATACAACACACTTTTTTTATCGAATCTGTTAACTCGGTGCAATTAGTACAAGTATTACGCCTTCTACTTATTATTTGTTTTAGTAATATGCTTACAATACAATAATAGCGCTGTGGAGCTTCAAACTGACGTAAGCGCCGAGAAGCTTCCTATTCCTGCAGTCTTTGCGCAGGTAGGACGAATTAGCACAATATGTACTCTGTTATATAAATGCGCCGAAAGGTCGCCGGTGTATATCGCTGACATTGAAACCTGGCGGTGATAACACACGCGAGCGGTGTTGCCGCTTCTACACGGAGCTTCAGATTTACGTTACGTTTATATCAAGCCAAATATTTAGATTACTCCGTCGGAATTTATACATTCAGTTTGAATATGTCTGCCACAATTCCAGGTTCCAACGCTTCTTAAATAATAAAAAAATAGGAAGGTTGGTGAAATACCCCTTGGAATTTTTTATCATGAATGTAGATTTAATTGCAGAAACGCATAGGGCCGAGGCAAATAGGTACACCACATGAGAGATAAACAGGAACTGCAGTACCAAGGCGCGCAACATGTTTTTTTTAAATAGAGAAATTGTAAAATTAACATTTTTTCAAATCTTATAGGTTATGTTGACGTTGTCTGTCACCCATCTGTCACCTCATCAACTGCAAAAAGTCGTGAGACAATGGATTACTTCACTGCCAATTTCTCGTATTTAATGACGATTTCGGCGTCCTTCGTGCGGATTAAAAAATTGTTTTCTCGGTTTATTTCACTCTGTAAAATTAAACGCCAATAATTAAGTGTATCTCTTGTAAATTACAAAAATAAAGTAAATAGACAAGTAAGTGATTCGTAACATTTAAAATTAATTTTTGATCCTATAAATGTTGTTAGCTACCTGAAACATGACGCTTTCTGTTAAAATAATAATAATGATTACGAAGCTATAAAGAGCTTCACTCGAAACTTTCCCAGCAAGTGGAAATTTTAAAACTAAGAATTTAAAAAGTATCAAAGAAGAAAAATATAAAAAAAATTAAAAATGTACATATTAACGTGACTATTTCCCTCACACACTTTAAGCCAATCAAATCTTTTAAATTTCTTAGATTCATCCAATCAGATCCCAATGATGTGATCACTTTGCTCTGGTGCCAATTATCGACAATTTGCACCAGTGCAAATTGTCTCGTCATCTAATTAGTGACGCGCATGGACGGATTAACGAGATTCCCACTGTCCCTACCTACGAGTATTATCTAGCGACACCATAGCCAAGGGAACGAGCTTGGAAAAATTAGCGGAAAAAGAAGACCCTGTTAACTTTTGTTGTAGAAATAGTCTGGAAAATACCCCTCTTGCATACCAAATTGATTCTAATTTTGTCGAGTGCATCGACAATTTGGCATGCACTAGTGGTATTACTAATCAAACTTGGCAGATATGTTTTACCAATAGCATTCTTGTTTATGAAATGCTTTTTAATTTTGACCTATGAACTATGGGGCTGAAATTAGTAGCCCTTATAATTGTTTTTACTAGAACTTTTTAACGGACATGAATTTGATTATAAACAAAATATCTGCTGAAAAGCCTGATTTATTTAATAGTTTGTTTAGTTCTTTAAGTTTTTTCCTGTAATTAATATTTTTTGTATAAAAAATAAAATACGAGTACATTATGGTGCAAAGCATTTTCCCACATTTTTCCCATAACTCTGCCGTGCATCATGACGTATTTTATACTGTTTTACACAAAACTAAAAGAGCTAGAAAAGCTTTTCAATGCACAAATTGGTCGGTTGAATTGCAAGACACCCTGTTACGTGTCAAACGCGTAATTTATATGAGAACTATTTTGCGTATAATACATGGCCGTGTAAAAAGCATTTGGGATGTAATCTGTTTTACCGGCAGTTGGAACAGCTGTTTCATAACAAGGTTTGTGTTTTTCGTTGTTTTGCTGGGAGAAATGCGTCGTCCTTTTACGACAGAACTCTGTAAATTGTGCTCCAAGTTTAACTCTTAGCTTCAGATTTCGTGAATTATAATGTGAGGAACCTTCGCTGATATGCGGGTTCGAGCATTTCGCACTGTTTGGGACTTTTCGTCCGCGTTCTAGAACGGGTTATGAACACAGAATTTCATTGTCGTATTGGCTGTTCGCTGTAATTATATAGGGTGAATGTAAGTTGTGTGACTCTTGTTGGAATTTTTAGCGTCATCTACGAGGTGAAATACGTCACTCACATGGTACAATTTACCAACGATTCCGGTTGCTAGAGTATTATATTACGAGGCTCTAGAGGGTTCGGAAATCTTTCAGCACCAGGAGAACCTAGTTTGCGTTTGAAGCATCATCCCCGAAGGGCCTCGGGAATGACTTTGCTGGAGTTGAATGCCTGCAGCCGAAGTTGTAAGCTGTTTAGAGCCCTTCGGCTTACATCTTGAAATCGCAGTTTCAAGCCCGTTTAGAGCCATGGGTCATCACCTCCGGCATAAGCATATAGCTCTCAGTTAAGTAGTGCACTGTAATAAGTTATGTTTAGTAACATTCGTACCACAAACCCGATAAAATAACTGTAACTGTAATTAACATGGAATGGCATATTTTATTGGTTCTATATTTGTTTGTGTAGTTGTATTGTACTAATAACGGCTATGATAATATTAAATTAAGGTGCTTTGAGTAGCTATTTCCGTATCTACTGGTTATTATATGCAACTTTGTTTATTAAATCTAATGCACCTACTTATATGTTTCAGTGTCTGACTTCGTTACTGCTACCTTCTGTATTTCAGATGTTGTGTTGTGACTGCTGCGATTACTCTGAGTTTATAAGTTCTTGACCTATCTGAGTATAGTTGTAATTGAAAAACTTTTTGGCGCTCCTGTTATTTGGAAATTATGTTATTTATGGAACCGTTTACTCTGCAGGTAGCTGGCGATCCCTCAAATATACTCTCGTAGCCTGAGTTATGTGCAGCTATTACTTATATTTAATTATTAGTTCTTGGGTTTAATCAAAGATAGGCATAGTTTCGAGTGAGGTCATCTAATTCGCATGCAAAATATCATCTTTCTCAAACAAATATTTGTTGATCTATAACGCCAACTGACAGACAGAAAGATCTGAAGAAATCTCGGAAAGTGATTACGATTACAATATTTCCTACATATTACTCGAGGGAAGTAATAAAAACAAAAAGAAAAGTTATGTAAATAAAACGCAAAAATGTATTCTGAAAAAACTCATAATATATGCAGTGCCTTCAGAAATGATCGAACGTTTTTGAATGGCCATGGTTATACAACGTATGAATAATATGTTGGTGGCACTGTACGTCTATGTCAAATTCGAGGTTATCAGGTTAGGTTTTGCGTTAGTTTTAACACAGACTCATTCCATCTTTAATCAAGCTGGCCTTTTGATCACGTTTTATATTTATGTTTGTTGTCTTCTCCAAGTACTTTTCTCTGGATAGCTCTCTGATCCGCTCTTGTTTTTTTTCTTATAACCTTATTCATGTTTCAGCTCTTTATGTTCTTCTTCTTCGTCGTATCTTCATTCCTGATTTGGGATGTTACGGTTGCGTAGAGTGGTGGATCCCGTGTTTCCTCGATTTAGTCTAACCAAAGCGATGGGGATTCTCTTCTATGTCATCGTTCTTCTAGTTTGCTTGGAACAACTAGTTTCTCTAGTCGGTATAGTCTTTCCGGACAATGTGTTTAAAGTACTGAAATATAGCTCTTCTTTATAGCCTTTATAAATAGTTCCTTACAAGTATGTTCTTCTTTTTTGTCGTATTTTCACTTATTAATCAGGAGGTCATGGTTCAACATTTTTAATCTGCTGATCTTCGGAGATTTGAATGTAGTGGTTGGCTCGTGTTTTCAGTGATTTAGTTTCACCAAAGCCATAAGGGTCTTCTTTAAGGTCTTCTTCCTTCTAAGTCGTATTTTTTTTAGTTTGCCTTGAACAACTAGCTTCGTTAGGCTGGTATATTATCTCTGATGAAAGTGTTCAAAGTACTGAAGCATAGCTTTTCTATTATGGCTCTCAAAAATATACATGTTTCAGCCCGTTATGTTCGCATCTTCGTCGTATATTAACTTCTGAAGAGGGATGTCATGATTGCGTGTAGTGGTGGTCCAACGTTTTCAATCTGCCGATCTTCGGAGATTTGAATGTAGTGGTTGGCTAGTGCTTTCCTTGATTTAGTTTGACCAACGCCATAAGGGTCTTCTTCTAGGCTTTCTTTCTTCGAAGTCTTATTTCTTCTAGTTGGCCGAGCACCATCAGTGAAAGGAGCGTTATTAGAGATGGAGATAGCTGGACTAAGGAACAAATAATATTCCCGAAGATGGGACAAACGTCCTAGTAATCACAATTCGTAAAAAAGGGGGACTAGAAAGACTTCGAAAACCGATTCACCTCAGTTCCAGCATAAGTAAAGTCGAAATGAAACAGTTTTTTATCAACAAGGTACCTATGTTCTTGTTCTTCTAAAATATTATAGCCTTGTGTTGTAGCTTTTAACAAATAGTTTGTTTACGGTGCAAACTATGTCATGCTAGGAAATATAAACATACTGTGAATAGTGTTATAGCTTTGTAATTCCAGGTCACACTTAGTAACATGCATTTATGTTTCATCTTCTTCCTCATTCCTAGAGTCACTTCAGAAAGCATAGGGCGCCCACGGGACTGCTTCATTGACAATTAATAAAAAATATTCTTCTCCGTTACTGTCGCTACAGCATAGTTTAGTTTAAACCAGTGGGTTACGTTACGTCTTTTTCTCCATATGCATTGGTTAACGTCCTCCATTTTTGTCCATGGTATGGCTGGCCTTTCTCGTCTTCTTCTAATTTCTTGTGGGCATTCTATTGCTTTCCTAAGAGAAACATTTGAAATAGGATTCATTATGGCATTTCCGATTCATCTCGATTCTTGTCGTTCAATGATCTTCTCCATCAACTTTTGCTTAACGACTTTCCAAAGTTCGACGTTTGGTTTAGACATTTTTCGCAGCGGATTTGTTCAACTTCGCTGATCAGCTGATTCACACTTCTATCGCCTAGTAAAAATATGCCTTAAAATCGTATTCTTCTTTTTGGTCGTTGCTCGATTTGGAACGTCGTCACTCTTTATGCATTCTTGTATCTGATATTTTGCCACGTATATTGGTTTTCTGCTTTGTGTATTATATCTTAAAGCGGCAGGTATCAGGGTGTTTACCTGGTCGATGTATCAATTAGGAGAACGTCCTCACCGCCGTCTTTCATCGACCTTTTCCTGAATGATGTGTGGCTCAATGCCATCTCGTCTGATGACATCTGTCGAGATTAGCTTAAACTAAGGGGTAGTAGCCCCAATCTTAGAACAGATTGTAATATGTGTTTTTTATTTCTCCTGGCGTGAAATTTTTCAGATCTCCGACATAACCTAAACACTGCCACCGAAATGACAACCGGGACCGGCGGCTTAATGAGCTTTCCGAGGCATAACTTGCTGCGATTTTACATATTTACTTTTAAATATAATAAGTGAACAAAGATTAGTTAGTGTTACATGGTGGAACAGAAACCAACAGGAAATGGTTTATCTCAAGACAGTAAGTGTGGCTTGAACTTCTTCTATGTACCCGTTCTTATAAACAGTCGCTTCGTCGATATTAAACTTAAACAAATCTATTTGATATGGGGCCGATATTGTTTATTTGTTTGTTTGTAATGGATAACGTCTAAAAATGCGAAGTACCAGGTACCTTAGACACCCACAGCTATGGTTATATGGTCAAAGTTCTACTTAGAATGTCTCCGAGTCTAAGGAGTTCGAGGTCAATAGACACAACACAACTATTACCCTAACGGATGTTATATGAAATGTACATACGAGCACCACAGAAAGTACGACTTTTGTATATTGTCCTTTTTTAAAATGAATATTGTGCCGTTTCATTTCTGAAAGTTAAAACAAAATGAACCCTTTATGCCAAAATACAGCTGATACTGGTACCTTCGAAAATCTACCCTTTACATAAATAAATAGTTTATTAAGACGTGTCCATCCAGCATAATTCGCTACGAATAGACAACACAGGGAAGACAAAGTTCTACAGATGTGGTGCTATAGAAGAGCTCTGAAAGTTAATTGTGTTCACAGAACATTTATAACGAAGAGTTGCGAAGAAAGCTACAGCGCTGTAAAAACCTGTGGTGACAAACAACGAAGAAGAGAAGATGAAGAAATATTGCAAACACTGCTGGAAGACCTAGAAGGTAAAGTCGCTCTAGGACGATCAAGGCTACAATATGTAAAATCTAATTATGGAAGGCATAAACAGCAGTAGGTATCTATCTTGATGTGATGAGCCTCCAATAGATTGTTATAAAACGTTGCCTCACACCAGTCGATGGATTGAAACCTTTAATGGACGAATTGTGTCTGAACGCAATTTGTAATTTAACGCCTTGCCAATTGCCCCTGTTTACGATTAAACAAACCAGAAGTATTGTGATACTGCTCCAATCAGATATCAATTCACAGCAACGGCCACAATAACTGCCTATCAAATGATCCGGAATGATCATTTGAATATAAACTGTTGAATGGGATTGCGCGTCGCGATTTAAATAGGATTTCCGTTTGTATTCATGCCGAATCGCATTAATTAAAACGCCGTGCTGTTGAGGGTAAAAGGGGGTTGCTTGTTTGAAACACTGCTAAGCTGGGGGACATTTCTTGGTTTAAATAAGGCAACAACCTGTCACAAGCAGAGGGTCAGTTTTGAATAACTTTTATTTGAACTAACAGAGTTCGGTGTCAAGCCTAAATGAATCATTAAATTTGTGGAAAAAGAAATATTTATTTTGTTGTTGTACAAGCGCATTGTTTGTATACCGCCGAAATAAGTTAAAATATAACATATTAACTAAGAAGTTTGTACATAATGTGTAATGTTGTAAATAACATCTAAATAGAAAGTAGTTTCAAACTCTAAGGTGCAAAATAATCTTTTTGTTAAGTTTTGAAGCTTTAAAAATATCGTATATAATGGTCGAAACGCATCACTAACTCATATATCTAGAAAGCTGGCGAATGACCTTCTAGAGTTTTGAAACAATTATTCCCATGTTAATAGCGTGCATTTCTAAAAAAAGTGCAGGAGATATAAAGACCGCATCGCTCATGGGAAGTAAGTGGCTGTGATTCATGGGTAAATAGTTATGGTCCTATGACAAAAGCCTCAGGCTTCTCAGTTGAAAACTCCAGAAGAAGAAACATCAAGGAAATCGCAGCGATGTCAGGGCATTGCTCACTGTTTTTGATCACGAAGGTGTTGTTCACCATAACGTTCAGACGGTGAACAAGGAACACTACCTGGAAATGTTGAGAAGATTACGACATTCAGTGACGAGAACGCGACCTTATCTCTGCGAAAGCGGTGACACCTTCACCAAAACAAGATTTTTGCCCAAACACCTATTGTTCTGGCGCATTAGCCTCTCTATAGCCCTGATATGGCTCTCTGTGCTTGCAGGCAGTTCTCAAATTTTGAAATCGCTCTGAGATGACCAAATTTTGAGGGTGTGGATTGGATGAAGAAGGCCCCTGACGAAGCAGATAAATGCTATTTCAAAAACTGAGTATGAAAATTGCTTCCAGAGATGTAAGCTGGAATAAGGCTGGGGCTTTTCAACAAAAGTCCTTCTGTGTGTTCTAGGGTAGCTATTGATTTGTTTATAACATAAAGTCGGATAATTACCAGACAAACCTTTTATGGATGTACGCATATGTCGGTTCACAACACCATCTGACTTCTATTTTCTTTTTCCAGTTTTTCTTTCTCATCTTTTTTTTCTTCCTTGCGATGTCCATTGTAACACCTGATTTGGAATGCGCTATGGTGTGTGTGACTCTGGTGATAACTCAAATTCTGCCATTGATAGTTCTTTCGATTTTGTTTTTCCAGCTATCAGCTAAGTAGTCTACTACCTTTGCTTTTAGTAGCTATGTTGTCTTATTTTATTGCCTTCCCTCATCGCACATTGATTCAGTTTGTTGCATATTGACCTCCAAGTACCACACATCTTTCTTATTTAATTTGGTCATTTGCAAAGTTTAATGTATATATATGGTAGTATTTTAGGGTATACCCATATTTTGTAATTATGTTTTCAGGGTGTGCTCTAGAAACATTTTGAAGAATGGTGATGAAAGACGGTACTGTTGCTTGAGTTCTTTGTTGAATCCACTTGCGACTACATTCCCTTTTTTAATCACTGTTTCTGTGTGTTGCTTTTGCCAAGGTTATACTAATATTTGCTCTCTCGACAGCTTCATACAATTTCTTTGATGGAACACTACCGTAACTGTTTTTCAAATTGACATATGTATAGTAAATGTATCTTCTTATGGAGCGCACGGAGGGCTGCTTTTTCTCTGTGTTAGTAAACTATCCTACTGCAGCCCTTGTGAAGAAAACGTATTCTTTTCTCACGTCATTTAGATGAGAGCGTCTACGAATGATCACTAAACCTTCAACATATTCTGCTGATGATACGTACCATTCCAATAGGTTTGGGTTTACTCTAAACACCAAGACAAGCAACATGGACATAGAGATAAGTTTCCATTAACCATATTTGAAAAATAGTCACGAATATGTCGTGAATTTTTCATAGCACTGAAATGTTCTTTGTGGAACTTGTTTTAGAGGATAATAGAATCTTAGAGCACACTAAAGTCCTATGTAATTCGATATACTTTATTCATACCTCTTTCCATAAAGAAAGTATTTTCAAATACGTCATGGTCTGATATTCCTCCCTGATATTTAACATCGACGAATGCTAAATAATGTCCTATTTATATATGAACTATGCCGATCCACTATTAAATAGGGCTTGGAGAACGCAGCGTTTCCTATCCATTGAATCCAAGCAATTGGGAAAATTTCATTTGTGTTCGTATCCTCTCGGAACATCAATTCGTGTGATAAAGATGGTATCTGTAAAATTAAATATTTATCACTAGCACAAAACCATTCATTTAGTTATATACTATTAAACCAAGGATTCACATATTACCTAAAAAAAAACCTAACAATTTACTTTCAGATCCATAACGAGGCTGAAGTCGCTTACAACGATATTGTGGAATCGATTTCAGAGACTTTGTTACGGTATAAAAAGGACTTTACGACACCCACCCAAGGTGAGCATCGCACCACGGAATCAGTCCTGAAAACATGACACACTTGCCCTGAAATCGGTTCGAAATAGGCTAATAGGCCACGGCTGGAACGCTCAGGGAGTCGGGCGTGAGTCACACGATACGTTCTGGGCAAGCGCGTTGTGGCATAATATATACAGGGTATGTCGAAATTATGAGGGCGCCACCAAGCCTGTCTTAACCCGGCTAACCGGGCCTGGACGGTTAGACGGGAGCGAAGCATGCAAAAATACTCCGCCAATAAGATTACTCAAGAGTTGCAAGGGCAAATAACCATTTCGGGATTGCCTTAAGCAAGGATTGTGATTAGGTGTCAATCCGACCACGACTACGCAGCTGTCCCACTCACCTGCACGCTCACAGCTTCCTCGCCACTTCGAAATGACGAAAAAAAAACATTTGTGACAACAATATAAATGACACAACAAGGCTAGGCAAAGCAAAGCCAGAAAGGCCTGAAAAGCCCCGCGTTGAGCGACAAAATTAAGACACACAGCGCAAAAAAAAGGAAAACCCCAAAATGAGGTCGAGCGTTGTCGTGCACCAATAGGCGCCAAACGTTGGAATAGCCAAAATCAAGGCACAACGGGTGGCTTGACGACAGAACCAAACAGACACAACCCCACGTTAGGGAACCAAAATTAAGACGTACAACGAAGGGGCTTGACGAGAAGACGAATATCGGAAAGGAACAGGCCCCACGTTGGGCGCCAAAATTAAGACGTACGACGGGTGGGCTTAACGAGACTACTACCGTCCAACAACAACAACAAACAACAAGCCCCACGTTGGGCGCCAAAATTAGCCTGTTACGGTATAAAAAGGACTTTACGACACCCACCCAAGGTGAGCATCGCACCACGGAATCAGTCCTGAAAACATGACACACTTGCCCTGAGATCGGTTCGAAATAGGCTAATAGGCCACGGCTGGAACGCTCAGGGAGTCGGGCGTGAGTCACACGATACGTTCTGGGCAAGCGCGTTGTGGCATAATATATACAGGGTATGTCGAAATTATGAGGGCGCCACCAAGCCTGTCTTAACCCGGCTAACCGGGCCTGGACGGTTAGACGGGAGCGAAGCATGCAAAAATACTCCGCCAATAAGATTATGCAAGAGTTGCAAGGTCAAACAACAACTTCGGAATTGCCTTAAGCAAGGATTGTGATTAGGTGTCCATCCGACCACGACTACGCAGCTGTCCCACTCACCTGCACGCTCACAGCTTCCTCGTTCCGTCGTACAATAATTCGTACAATAAAGGGGCGTCTATCTGTAACAGAACATGCACAAACCGAAACAAACAATAGTTCCCTTAACTAACCAATCATATATTTCACTTCGAGTTACAATGGGGTAGCAGAATGCGTCGCCCTGTATCTAACCTTACTCTATAATTAAGGGCACCAGCTGGCACGCGCGCTCTAAGCTTAACGACAGATGTTGAACATTAGTGAACAGCAATAATAGGTACAAAGATGCACATTGCCTTATGCAAGGGCAGCGACGATTTACATTAGCCTTCACGGCCTGAACTGTCTGCGGTCTGAATGAATACACTAGCGTAGTAATGAGTAGTAATGAGTAACACTCGCGTTCACAGCGGTAATCAGGTTAAAGGCACATACCTTAATGCGTGGGCGGCGAGGGAGCCTGGTACAGCTGAGTTGCGACGAGCTGCAATCGTAGGTGGTAGGTCCCTTCGGTGTTACAACGGCGAAAAGGGGGTGAATGCATAACCGCCTCAATGGCGACGGGAGACGCGTCAAGACGCGTACAACGGGACGACGAAAATGATGGGGGCCTCACTCGTTCTGCTGAACCAAATCCTCGTAGGTCGAGATGAAGGGGGCACGACCCCTCACTAATAGTAGCAGGAACTGGGCTCCAAAACACCCACGTTACGCCGAAGATCACTCGACAAATTTCGAATCACCACCACCACACACAAGCGCTCTCTGCAACGGGCTCTGGAAGACTCACCGAGGGAAGCGTCGGCAAAAGGTCACCTTCGCCGCGTCCCCCACGTGACTAGACCACAGCGAATCGCAAGGCGATGAAATGAAACCAACCAATGCGGGCCACGCTGGTATCACGCCGCCACCGCGTGCTAAATGAAACAAACCAATGCGGGCCACGCTGGTATCACGCCGCCACAGCGTGCTATTCAGAATTCAGAAAAACGCCATCAGAGGAGAGCTCCAACCGACGACAAATACTGCTTTTTAGGCTAACTATGTGCGAAATCGTGATTCTGGAATTAGGCGATGGAGCCAAATAAAGAGCTAAAAGGGCTTAGCATACGGGCGCGCTGCTCTAAGCTTAGGCGGCTATTCAAAATACCAAAATGACCTAACTAACGGCGTGAAATGCAATTAAGCATCTGAAATAGCAAAATGACTTAACAACTTACAGCTTGCCGTCTACAAAAAATAAATGTACTGAGAAAGATGTAAGTTAATGGATTAGTGTAATATTCGGAAACTACACTAGCGAATAAACGAATTGAAGATCATGTTGCACTAAGCATCCACAATATAGTAAAAGAACAAAATCTGTGGTCCAACTTGTCATCTACAACAGCCTCTTCAACGGAGATATTTGGACATGTGAACTCGGTGCTTCAATGAACAACCCAAGATCTGATAGTGTTGCTCCAGTAAATGAATCTTTAATTTGAAACAAGAACATATAGAGACAAATATAGAACCAAAGCAGTTAGAATGGATAAACTATGTTCAGAGGGTGGAGACAGAGCCACTGGTTAAGAAAGTGTAGATAATTTAGAAAAACAAGAAGTAAAACCTGTAAAGTAAAAATGAGAAAAGTAGCAGAAAACACAGCAGTGGCATAGAAAACAGTTGAGGGAGTTGTGGAGAAAGATGCCATAAAAACTCCTCATCATCCATATACGGTGCGGTAGAATGGTTTCCGGATTAAGTGCTAATGGTATTTCTTCTTAAATACAGTAAACGAAAAAATGCTTCTAAAAAAGTGTATATTTAGCGCAGAGTCGCCTAAGATTAAACTAAATAAAAAAAATGCGTATTACGATGATAATAAAATGGATAACACTAAAAAAGTAAACACTATGGTATCGGATAAGGTGAATGTGAACTCGTTGAGCAACAGGGAAAAGAAAAAAAGGAGCGTTAACGAATTAGCAAAGAACGTAAATGTAGCAGCTACAGCCCTTGAAGTAAATAAAGCAAAAAAAGAAAGTGACGCTAGATAAAATAATATGGTTCGTATTTTGAAAAATGCCCAACAATAAGACAGCCTGGAAGATTCACATATAGAGTCAGTGGGAACGTGATAAACCGTACTACATAGTAAAACGAACTGAAGCAAGGGAAGCCATTCCAATCGCCAACAAGACTCTTGGTAAGTGCGTGGAAGAGAAGATACCGAAAAGAAATTTGGAAACATATTAAGGGAATAAGAGGAAAATGTGGAAAGCAGATATGTCTCGTAAGAAATAGCAATGGAAGCATAGCAGTAGAGGAGCAAAAAGTTCTCGAAACACCAAGAACATACTTAGAGTATAAATTGTTGTTCAGAATGCTCCTTTATTAACTTCGCAGATCTATTCTTGCAGGCTATGTTATTCCGGCGTCTGTAATGTACATTTTGAATTTGCGCTTGCATTTGGTTTTATCGGTGCGATAATGGCTTGACTTCGTTTTGCGCTTCTTTCCTTTTGGTGCCATAATGGAAAGCAGTTAGCGTCCCATTAATTGCCCAAGTTTCTGCAGGCATGCCGTCTTGATGCAATTTGCCTTCGCTGATGACAGCGGGATCTTGCAGTTTGACAGTTTATTGACGTCTATTATTGGCGGATTTTTCTGAGAGCACTTCGGTGTCCTATGTTACACTTGTCCTAAATTGATATTGGGGTAAGTCTATTAAAGTTTCTTCGTATTGCGTTTAAGACGTTTTTATTCTATTTGGGCATTCTTTAGCCGCAGGTTGGAGCTCCCGTGCAATCCCTTGTGTCGATTCGGAAGAGTTTCGCAGTCCTACATTTGGCCAGTGACCTTGACCTGTCGCTGCCGTAAGATTTTCAAATCCAGCCTCCTATGTTCTATTTGAGGCATAACCTTGGACGCTCAACAAAATAAATTGCAATAACGTGGTAAATCAATTACCTTTTGTTTTTGGCTCTACCATATTATGGCGTAGGTTGATATTTGCGTTGCTGTAAATTCCCGCTTGGAATTTTTCCAGAACCTCGTAGGCTTTATTTTGGGCTTTTTGCTGTCATGTACAGTTCGCTTCACGAATTAAGTACATTAACGCATTTATTGGTTTTCATCCTCGGTTTCTATTTTAGTCTCAATTACAGTTTTAAATGTAATTTGTATTTGTGTATACTCTAAACCGTTGTATTTAGTAACGAGTTTATTGTGTTTTGAGGTGTTTATGACTTTATATCTGATTGTCACCTGTACCGTGTACTGGTTTGTATACAATTTTTATCGGTACCTAATTATTTGTTGTGATATGAGTATTTTGTTCGTTGTTACTGCTACTTCGATTTGTGTGCTTTCTTTCAGATTCTTGTGCAACTTTAAGTTTACGAATTCTCCATGATGCCTGGATACTTTTGTCATTAGTTAAAAGAATTGTTGGCCCCCTTTTTGGCTTTTAATTATTTTAAGTATGTACTTAAAGAACTGCACGCCGTCTCTATGGTTTAATCCGGCTGGCAAGTGTATCCATGTAGTCACTTGATTTTGGAAGTTTGAGCCGACGAATTACTTGAAGCTAACAAAATTTAATGACAAAACTAATAAACTCGTGAAATATACATTTAAAGTAGGTATAATTTCGTGAGAGCTGTAAGAAGAAATAGGTAGAATTACTTTATCTTTATTACACGTTACTCATAGTTAGTTACTTTTCAAGGGTTATGTAGGTATGCAGATAAATTACATGTTCATTAACAAATTAAACAAAATAAAAATTCTCATTACTAAAGCTCACAGTGGAAATAAGGTATTATGACCAATTCTAATATTGCTGGAAGTCGTTGGTATATATCATTTTGCTTGATTCACGTTGTACAAAATGCAAAATTAAAATTTGTGTTAATTTAAGTGCTATTCTACTATTTGGTATTATGGAATATAGTTTTGATATAGCAAATGCTCATCGAACACCAAAATACTTCAGTCTAAAATGTGTGGCACCTTTAAACGAAAAGTGACCAGTGTCCTGACTAGCTCAAACCATCGGCAGCGTATGGCGTGGTTAAGGACTAGTCGGCAGTTGTTGGGGTTAAAAATAATTTGGAAACACAAACGGGCACCAGTCGTTCACCACGACAAAAAAACAGATCTGAAAATGCACTTACCTTTTGTGGCTTCTTGCTTAACAATTCTAAATTAAAAAAAGAAAACAAGCAGGGTTGTTGGAGGTGATTAAAGCATAATATACGTGCCCAAAATCAGATGAGTTTGCCCTAACGTATTTTCTAACTTAATGCTTTACAAAAGTCGAAACAGAAGTTGTGTCAGAGCTGGAATTTAACAACTCTTGTGTTTATTTGAAATTGTGATTAATTACACATATTTTTATATATAGTAGTAAACTGAAATAACATCTTGGAGAAAAGTGCAGTACTTCTAAAATTTGTTACATATTTTTTTCAGTCCGTAAGTTTATCGGTAAGTACAAATATTACGCATTTTCAATTAATAATCTGGTTTGAACTTTGATCAATCAGGCTTGCACTTCTTTATATTTTGTTGTCATGTTTATGCCATTGCCATAGCACTGAGCTCTACAAGTTTGAATGTCGGTATGTATTTTGATTCAATGAAATCAAGAAACATTTCTTCAATTGAACAAATTAAATTTTCTGTATTTTTAACATATCTTACAATTTATCACCTCGGTGGCGCAGTGGATATAGTGCCAGACCTGCAATAAATAAGTCCTCGCTTCGAATCCACGAATAGGAGAACTTTTTCTCCCGTCCATTAGATGGGCCAGTTGACGATTCGACTTTGGTATATAATTAACGTCGCTCACCTCTGAAGACTGGTCTATAAAGTAGAGTAATAAGACTACACACAAAGCATTACACACACGTGAGTTGGAGATAGCACTACGAGCCTACATTGAATCGTAAGTGCTCGTAAACTTAGTTCACCCTCTATCCAAAATTCAAACATCCAAACATCTAACAATTTGAGTTCTTTGTAGGCTGTATCTGAAGCACAATAAAAAAATTGAAAAATACTTTGCTTTATGACTTTAATTTGAAATTTTCTTTTTTTGCAATCAACTACAAAAATTACTTCGTTTTATTACTATACATAAGTATTTCACGTTTTAAGAAAATCAAGGTGCAGAGCAATTTGACTTGAATGTTCCTATGTTCGTATTGACCGCCACCAGTCTGAAGCATAATAGATATCTGCCTAAAAACATAGTACTGAGTTTGGCACTAAGATCCCGGGTCGAATCAAGGAGGCTCCGACGGTAGTTAAATAACATATTTTGTTCAGGTAAAGTAATCTTTCTGGTTTGAACACGGTAAAACAACTAATAAAAGTTGTTCACAATATAAACTTATGGCCTCATGCAAAATTTCAAACAGATCTCTGACTTATGAAACGGTGGTCATTAGCAGGAATTGCAAGTACTTCCTAGTGTGCACAGGAACGTTCAACTAACGTTGAAACATAACTTTGGACCAAACGTTATATTAAAGTCGAAGTGTGGTGAAAATCAACCAGTTTTTCAACGTCACGTAGTTGATTCTATGTTAGCCTATGACGGTATCTTAACGTTTAAGTCATTACCAAACAAGACCGTTATGGGTAGACGTTATAATCGCGATCCGAAACACGAAACACAGTTTTTAACATTGTTGCCTACTATTTAACGCGTTTTTTACCTTTGGTTGCACAATTTTCACCGATATGTTAACGTTGTAACGTCGTTGCCTTTTCAACAGAAAATCAACGTGCTTTATACGTTAAAACAACTTTTTATTAACGTTATTGTTTAGTTAAGTGTTAACGTAATAAGCACGTTACTTTTAAACCACAACTTGTTCTTTACGTTGAAACGACGTTTTAATCGATACAAAATTGATATTATATTTAGTTCAAGTGTGAACTATAGAAGAAATACTTTTCTTCTGAATAATCTTTAATGTGCCCAGCCCAACTGAATAAAACGGCGACTTCATTTGATAAACGAAATCTAAGAACAGATGGGGCAACTGCTTCAACACAATGTAGTTCCACCCAAAGTCGACAGCAGTTGTATCTTAAATGGGAAAAAAATTAAGCTTAGTGGAACATGGGAAGTACTACCTACCATGTATTTTTCTAACGCAATTCTGCTAGCCTTATGTCAATAATGGAATAATAAACATAACGTTCTGACTCACAAATTTTTCGATTTCATCATTGGTATGTTTTTCTAGATGGCTTACGTCTTCGACATGGGTTATGTTTTGCAATTGACTGAAGAGTGTTTAACACCATATTGCAATCTTTACCGTTCATTCAACCTTTTTAATGTCAGATTGTTCTCAACACAATAAATAATAGTATTTATTACTGCTTTCAATATGTTTCGCCATTTTCTTTTTTCAATCTGAATATTTTCTTCACGTTGTTCTCTAAATGATATCATTTTTGGCAGTGGTCTATTATGATTTGTTTTATCGGACTTTTTCCACTGTCTAGGGTGTATATCACACGACGTTTCGGGAGTAGATCAAAAACTCCTGAAACGTCGTGTGATAAACACCCTAGACAGTGGAAAAGGTATTCAAAATCTATTAGTTGCCATGATCTTAATCATTCTTCCAGTTCTGTCCACCAGATATATGAATTCCTGTGTTCAAGAGAATTCTCGTGGTCGAGACTTTTTGGTTTTAACTTTCGCCAGTTTGAAAAGCCACAATCTGAATCGGTTAACTATGGACAGAGATTGTAAAAGTTTCCAAATAATAAATTTGTAAATCAAAATAGTGAATGTGAAAGTCTACTGCCGCCTGGGTACCGCGCACGCCTTGCACCCGCGCTTAAGATTCCCCGCTGAGATCTAGCATGCGTTTCTACCAGAGCCGTAGACAGACCAAAATTATGGGCAGCGCTGGTTCTCTCTCTTCTTGCCAGGGTTAAAACTTGGTATAATTATTAGAGTCCGTCAAATGCCATTTTGCCATGTTTCTTACCGTAGGCCCCTTTAGAGCCAGATTTCGTATTTAGGCGTTTCACGTAGTAAGGAGTGGAATGAACCACATTTGTTGGTGCCATAAATGCTATAAAATGCCCTTTTTCGTGATAAATGCTATATTTTTAATAAATGCCATATTTTAATGCTATATTTCAATCAAAATCAATATTATGTGGCTAATTCACAACAAAAGGGCTTATAAATTTCAAAAAAGACATGCAGAAGTTTTGGTAAGTGCCAGGTACTAAGGTCGATGACTCGTGGCGGGGGTGACCGCTCGTCGCGCGCCTCAACGCTCAGGTAAGTATCCCGTTACGTCCACTCGTCAACAACAACCCCGCGCTCTCCCCCTTCCCTTCAATGCACCTCGGATACCTACGTTCCACTTATTTGCTTTGTGCCCGTCGTTTTTATCAGATTACTTTGTCTTTTGTATTTGTGTTGTGGGATTTTTAATATTACTGGTGACATTTTTTCTAAAATTTCAACTTTTTGAAATAAATACTTACCATTTTTTATGCTTTATTTTGAAATAAGTGCCATTTTTATAGGCCATATTTAAAAATAATAAATGCCATTTTGCTATGCTATATTTTGAAAAAATACGGGAATATTTTGACGGACATATTTCTTAAAATTAGTATATCAATGGTTTTAGGTTCAATAGTTTTGAAATCTAGCCATATGCTCTATAATAATAACTCCGAGATCGACTACCATCAAGGAGTGGCTATTATGACTAATAAAAGACTAAAATACCAAATAGTTTAAATCAGCGCCACCTCAGACAGAGTTATATACATATTATTGAAATTGAGGAAGAAATATATTACACATTATTCAAGGATACTCTCCAACTGACAAAGCAAGTGATGATGAAATCGAACAATTCTATCAATATTGCAAAAAAAATGCGGAAAATGCACGACTAACACTAGTTATAGCAGATTTTAACTCTAAAATTGGACAGAGAAAGATTGACAATATTGGAAAATATGGTTTATTAGGAAGAAATAGCAGAGATAAAATACTCATAAATTATTTACAAAACAATAACCTCTACTGTATGAATACGTTCTTCAAAAAACCACCACAAAGACAATGGACTTGAGAAAGACCAGATGGAAAGACAAGAATTAAGATCGAGTATAATGCGTAGTAGATAAATCTGACGGAGAAAAGACCATAGGATGCTGAGAGGCACTATCACAGTAAACACAAAAATTGAAAGAGGTAAACTAATGAAAAACCAACAAATCATGTAGATCTGTATCCAATATATTAAAACAAAAGAAAACGGATTTTGAAGACAACTTAAAATTACGCCTAGAACCCATAAGAAACTTAAAGATCTGAATCTGAAAGCTATGAATAATAAAATTACCAAAGATATACACACAAAAACTAAAAAGATAAATGTAGATACAATGCAAGCTCCAAACAAACAAGACATCAAAAATTATTTTCGTCTAGTATGGCTGTGCAAAAGCTCTTAATTTATGAATTCAACTAAAAGTCACTTAAAAATTAAATGTCAAGTTTAACATTGAAGTATAAACGTAGTTGCATCATAAATTAGGAACTATTCGATAACCATACTAGATGAAAATCATTTTTGATCGTACTATATGTGCCGCGAAGTTCTTTATTGTTCTCTAACTAGCCATAGCTGTCAATACTGAAGTTGACTTAAACTCTAGCTAGTTCGAGAACAATAAAAACACATATAGCACTAAAAATTTACATGGAAAAAACTAGATATAGTTCTTTTTTATCAATCTGTATACCTTAATCAAACATAAACACAACACAAACATAAACTTGCATACGTAAGATAAAAGGGAGAAAATGACAAAAGAAAATTATTATAAAATTTAAAAACTAAAACAAAAGTAAAAAAAATATTTGAGAATTGAAGGAGACAATGATTTTAAATATATATATAAATAACGCCGGGTAGTGTAGTTGGGAAAGTGCTAAGCTTGCATTAAGTAAGTCCTCGGTTCGAATCCCGCGGGAGCCGGAATTTTTCCGCAGCCTTGGCGATTGGAATCGGGCTATATAAGACCATTCACAGTTAGGCACCAAATTAACTGTGCTCAGAACCACAGACCTAAAAGATAGAGTAACAAGGCCAACACATCACTAACGTGCTTATAACGTTAATACTTAACTAAACAAAAACGTTAATAAAACGTCGTTTTAACGTAGAAACTATACGTAGATTTTCTGTTGAAAAGGCAACGACGATAGAACGTTAACATTTCGGTAAAAGTTATGCAATAACATGACATTCAAAATACGTCGGTTTGGCAACCAAAAGTAGAAAACGCGTTAAATACTATGAGTAACGAGTAATAAAGATAAAGTAATTCTACCTATTTTTTCTTACAGCTCTCACGAAATTATACTTTAAATGTATATTTCACGAGTTTAAAACCAAATCGGACAATTACAAGAGTAGCATCAAAGTGATAAGCGTAAATGAACGTGACGTGCCATATAAAATACCTTATATGGTAGGTAGATCAAGAGCAAAGTGTCAGTGAAGACATGAAAGAATAGAGTGGGGTTTCAAAATAATTCAAACAAGTGTAATTTTCATTAAAATAAAAATGAAGTGATCAAAAATTTCAGAGTTTGGGGTTTTCCTAAACTAATAATAGTTTGTTATGGCATAGAATTTGAGATAAGTTTACCTTTCTTTTTCATTATTATTATTAGCCACTTCATATTCGCATTTCTTGACGATTTTAAACAGGAGTACCTTTTTAATGTCCAAATGTCTAAGCTTTTCAAATATCTAACTAGAAGTAATCAACATTTCGAATGTATCTCATCTGCAGGTCGCAAAAACACTTCTATTTTAATTTTTTTTTCAACTGCTGGCCATAAATAGCTCGTATAATTCTACAAATACTATGCGGCCTAAGCTGAAATTCTATGTTAAGAAGAATAATTCGAGTAACTGGGAAAGCCTCAAACACTACATAAATAGCCCCCTTTATGTATCTAAGTCGTAGACCAAAAGACAAAACCAGTTACCCATCATTCAAACACAGATGGATGGACCGTGACATTTTCTATACTTGGTTCGAAAGATCCATTGATATATACAGAGTAATTTTTAAAAAACTGAATTGCAGCAAGACTTGGGTAGCCTGAATCAGTTGTCAGTACTGAAGTGCATTGTCAGTGTATATCAAATTCGAGATTAGTAGGTTAGGATTTGTTTGTCATTTGACATATACTGCCGCAGGACTTAACCTGCAAATCTCGTGTGGTACGTGGTTGAAATTCACCAATAAACGATGACATTATTTAATACTGTTCAAAATGTATTTTTAGTTTTTCGTCTTCTCTTAAAATGTAGAAAAAACTTTATTTATTAGTTGCTTTGAAGATGCATTGTGATACTCCATGGTCATTAAAAAATTAAGCTGTATATATGGTGTTTATTTGTTCCTCACTTGTAAACATCAATTTATCAAGTCACTGTATTGACTTTGAAAATGATTCTTAACTGGCTAGCCAGTAAATTTTTTACTGGCTAGCCAGTAAAATTTTACAAGCGTGCTCATAGATAAATGATAGCGTGCAAAGCCAGTCTTCCTTAGTTTGTGTCATATTTAGTTGCTTGTCAGTTTGACATTTTGAATAAATGGTAAATTTCTAGTTATTTACAAGTGAGTAACAAATTAAATATTCAACAATAAACGCAAGGTAACAGGTTTTACTGGCTCAAGAAGATGACTGGCTCGCCTGCGGCTCGCCAGTCATATCCTTCTATTCGCCAGTAAAAACCCTTTTACCAAGCTAGTAATGTTAAATACTATTAAACAAAATTCTAGCCACTTTAGAAAAATTTTACAGCTTAAGCAAAATGAAGAAATCTAAAATGAATACAATTTTTTTATTCTATCAGCAGTTTGGCAGTGCCTACTTATATCTTCGACGAAATAGACTAGGTTAATATTATCCTACAGGAAGATGCTGTTAGTATTTCGATTTTTAGCAAGCTAATTAAAAGTTGAATAAATACAATAAAAACCCCGGCGGCAGGTAAGCTAGAGACGCCCCTGGTTCTCAGCCATGTGAAAGGAATGGCAGTTGACCGAAGACCCAACGCATTAAAGCGTAGGGGAGGGAAACGAAGATAAAGAGTATTTTAGGAAAAACAAAACTGGCAATGTTAGGAAAGTTCTATTTCTTCTATTCCTTGGTGCTTTTTTGTGAATTATTTCCTTGTTACTCGACGTTTGACGTCAATAAGAGAAGAGGCATCCAAATTTCACTTTTGTGAGAGCCGCAGTGAAGTATTACGGAAATGTAGTGAAATATCCAAATATTTCCCCAATGATATTTTGGCTACAACCGACAAGCCAGCGGACACGTTCAAAGTTGGAAACTTGCTAAGTGGATACTTATTGGCGAAATGACCCCAGTTTAAATCTAGGTGAACTTGTGTAATTTTAGCGTAAAACAACTTTAGGCCTGGAAAGGATGACGGGGGAAATAAAGCCACCTCGTCATTAATTACTGCATTTAGCCGCTAATCTGGCTTAAGTATAATTTAAGTGCACCGGATTAAGGCCTATAAGGTCCGCAAGTTATTATCATAACAATAATGCCCTGCAAGAGCAGGCCGACTTGGCAACGTTGCAAGCGCTCCGTAATCGACCTCTTTTAGGCGCAATTTGTAGCTTGTGGAGTTTGATTGGTGCGACGGAAAGTATCGCCGAAGAAATCGCTTTCAAAGTCGCTCTTTTACGTGGTTATGCAAAACGAGTGGCTTTTCTCTCGCTTAGTGGTATTTTATAGCGAGTGGATTTTTAGGCATGAGAAAGTAGAACTGGAACAAGAGGTACAACTGGGATTAACACAGGAAGAGGAAGACTGTTCGTGGCTATTACGCCTTCCGCACATGGAGGACAAGGATGTCGATTGCTAATTTTCATAGTTGTGCAACATTGTTTGTGTGAATTATGGGAATTTGGTACATAATTCTATTAAATTTAATATTCTCTAATTAATTCATGAGCATTTAAGTACCTTTCGGTGCCGAGGGACCATGTTATTACTAGGTACCCTTCCCTCCTTCCATTAAGACGCAATTTCCGACCCATGTTAATCAGAACCCTTTTATTTATTTTATTGAGTACTATCAGGCCTATGATTCTATTACATACGCGTACAAAGGGTGGACAGACATTTGAAATACGAAAAAGTAAAATAGAATGACAAACGAAAGAACAGTGGGGAAGATAGCTTGTAGAGAATCGATCAAGATGAAAAGAGGAAGAGTGAAATAGAGATTTATGAAAAGGAATAACAAAGCTTTTGGCCTAGGATACTTAATGAATGCTTCACTTATGTGTAGGTACTTATACTATCAGGCCTACAACTTTGTACCTATACTATTTTCCTCACTATGTAAGCAGTGTTATAGCATTAAAAACGATTGCTGTATATTTAAAAAAGGCTAAATTTTATATCTACGACATGGTAAAGTTTAGAAATTAAATACCTAAACAAATTGCCTGTGCAATATACCTACACATTATTTTAGAAGGAAAAAAAGCAAAACCAACTTACTGGTTCTTGCCTTTTTTAGTAGCATCTACAATTAAAAAGTATAGTTTATGGTGATTATATGCATATACCTACAATTTCGTAAAAGAAAGTAACAGGAACAGCGCATAAACCAACAATGAAAATAAAAGAGAATTAACTATAAAAATATAACCAACAAACCGTTATAGACACAACTAGAGAGACAGCAACATCTATGAAGGTAGTTCTAGAGAGAGCAAATATTAAAGAGAAAAGGACATTATACAAATTGGCATATGTATGTACCCGTAAGCAGATATAAAAAAGAAAGGTACCTAATTAACAAAGGAGTAAGGTGACAAGTATAGGGCATAGAGAAAGTCAGAAAAATAGAAAAAGAAGCATGAGAAGATATAGGTACCTACTTATTCGTAATTATGAAAAGATACCTACACATTTTGAAAAATAAAATAAAAAATTAATTAGCATTAGATTAAAACTACTTATAAAAAATACTGAAGGAAATGGAAGGAGCATAATTAAAGAATAAGCAATGTACACATGGGTTGCAATGTAGGTAACACAAGACAAAAGAAAGAACAAATTTTTTAAATGTTGTAAGATCAAGAAAAAGTGTAAGTGTATACCTACACACAATATGCATAGATGAATAAAAAAGAGAAGCAGAGCTAAAGCGAAGCATAGCAAAAAATAGAAAAACATAAAAAACCGAAAAAAACAGGTTAAACGGGAAAAGACAGAGCGACAAAGAAATAATGAACAAAGGAGTAATGGAAAATCTTATACTTACCTACATTAATAGAGACATTAAATATAGAATAAGAAAAAGCAAAAACTGAAAGGAAGAATAACAGACAGTAACAAACGACTTCCGAGATTGGACCGTGTCATGATTGAGATCGAAGAACTCAACGTTTCGCCCACTTTCGTAAGGGGCTTCATCGGGAGGAAAAAGTAAAGAGCACGGTAACTCAACGTGTTAACCACGCCAGAGGCGAAACTCTTTCCAAGGGAAGGGATAGAAGAGCACGGTAACTCAACGTGTTAACCACGCCAGAGGCGAAACTCTTTCCAAGGGAAGGGATAGAAGAGCACGGTAACTCAACGTGTGAACCACGTCAGAGGCGAAACTCGACTAATTCAAGTTCAGCAAATGCCGTCGCGGTTCAGTGGCGGTGGGCGGAGCTTAGGAATTAGCACTTTCCGCATAGAAGGAAGGGGAAAGCCTTCGTCCCGATTGAGATAATCTCAATCGCCTCTGACGTGGTTCACACGTTGAGTTACCGTGCTCTTCTATCTCTTCCCTTAAAAAGAATTTCGCCTCTGGCGTGGTTAACATGTTGAGTTACCGTGCTCTTTGCTTTTTGCATCTGATGAAGCCCCTTACGAAAGTGGGCGAAACGTTGAGTTCTTCGATCTCAATCATGACACGGTCCAATCCCGGAAGTCGTTTGTTACTTAATGACAATGGCCGTAAAAGCCTCAAAAATCAATAACAGACAGGGACGGAGATATCAAGAGAGGAAGAAGAATGGAGTGATAAAGACGCGGAAATAAGATAAAAGCGAGTTCTAGTTAGGGCCAAACGTAAATAAATAAGTACAGAAACATATTGCAAAATAGGAGACATTGAAATGAACATGAAAAGAAACAAAGTAAAAAGCAAGAAGAGAAGCATTAACAAAAAGAAAAACAAAAACAGAGAAACATAGTTACAAACGTCGCGCTATAATAATTATAAGACGTCAAGACAAAAGACAGAGACAATGGGAGAAGGGATTAGTAAAATACACAAAGAAAAAATGACAAATAAACAATTGACGACAGCTGAAAAAACATAAAAATTGTATTTTATATGATAATGATCATAGCACAAGGCATTCATAATAGTGAAAACTAAGCAATTACCAAAGCAAGTGTATATATACTACACAATCAATATACGTTCTAAGAAGATAAAATGAAAGGTTAGTAAAATACACACGAATACCAAGGAAAAGGAATGTCGGTATAACAGACAATTTTTATAGAAACAGAAGAAAAACGAGAAATATAGAGACATACGAGAGGTGCACTAATGAGAAATTTGAATGTATGCCGCAGTTAAAAAACATAGAAAAAGTCAAAGAAAGAAGCAAGAATGTCAGGAGCTTAAGGCATGTAGATAGAAAGTAAACAGGTATCAGAAAACCAGATAAAGAAAAAAGAGACACGCAAGGATATATCTACTTCTAATTACGGAAAGAAAGTGCAAAGAAAAATTAATGAAAGCGGAAAAACATTACATTTTAAAAATTGAACAATCGCCAAAGCAAATGTACAATCAATATGCGTTGGAAAAAAAAGGTAGCGAAATACAGATAGATGTCGGTATAACAAAAAATTAGTAGGAATGAAGAAAATGGAAGGAATATAATTAAAGAATGAAAGAGCATAAGATATCCTCGTTATATGGTACTATAGCGCAAGAGGAAGGACCAACAAGTGTAGAGTATATAAACCTAATATAAGAAAAAGAAGTTAAACAAAACCTAGGTAAGCACTAAGCACGAGAGGAGACAAAGATACAAAACGGTAAGAAGAGAGGAGCAAAACAAGATTGTATAATGATAGAGACACTAAACAAAGAATAACAAAGATATAGAAATAGAGACGAAGAACAAAATATAAGTATAAAAGGACGGAAAGGAGGGGAGGAACAGGAGAAAAAAGATGCGGCAATAAGATAAAAGATAATTCTAGTTGAGAAGAAACGTAAACTAATACCGACATAGTTTAAAAAAAACAAGAGAAAATGCAATCAATAGAGATAGAGAGCATAGAAAAGTTAGAGGAAAGGTAATGGACAAGTTATAGAAACTGAAAGAAAACAAGAAAGAAAAAGACTTAAGACTTGCAAAAGGTACACTACACTAATTAGAATCTCAGAGTAATTGAATGTATACCGTAGGAAAATGAAGAAAATAACACGAATAAGGAGTTATATCATAAGCAAAATCAGAGAGAAAGGGAGAAGACAGTAGAAAACAGATAACGAAAAGAAAGACATACAGACATATACGTCGATTGATGGATAATCACGGACAGAAAAAAATTATGAAAATGGGCAAAATATAATAGGTGATTACATTTCCTATATGATAATGGTAGTAACATATGACATTTTTCAGAGTGAAAACTGAGCCACCGCCAAAGCAGTTATACAATCACTACGAATGTCGTTATAAAAGAAAATTAGCATTAATGATACTATAAAAGAAGTGTAAAGATAATTGAAGGAACATAATCGTACATGGTAATATGGCGCAAGAGAAAGAACACGAAGAAGTTTAGTGTGTGTAAACCTAATATGAGCAGAAACAGGAGAAGATAAAGACAGGTTGAAGTGTAAAACAACAAAAATCTAGGATTACAAAGAAATGAAAAAGGTAAAGCCATAAAAGAGGGAGAGGCTTTAAAAAAAGTTAAGAAAGAGTCAGAATAAAACAAATATAATTTATAATGACAGAGCTACTAGATAAAATTAAAAAAAAATCTGCAAACAGAGAAGAGCTGGAAAAAGAGCCATTAACTGAAGAAAAAGACATAATATGAAAGAGAGTTCTAGTTCGAGAAAAAGTGGAAGAAATACAAAAAAAGTTTAAAATTGAGGAGAAATTGAAATTGAAGGAAGCAGGGAAAGAGATCGTAGAAAAGGGCACTAGGAAAAAGTAGTAGAAATGATTATACTTATATATATATACTCGACGTACACTACACTAGTTAGGATCGCAGAGTAGTCAAGAGCAAAATACAGAGGAAAGGGAGAATACAGCAGAGAAACATAAAGAAAAGAGGCATGTAAGGATGTATATTGATTGATGGTTTTAGAAGGATAGGACAAAGCCAAAAATTAATGAAAGTAGAAAAAAACATAAAGGTGAATTTTATATGACAACGCAAGTAGGTAACATATGATGTTTATTGGAGTGGACAATTAATATACTTAAATATAAAATGAGAGGGTAGTGGAAGACACACAAATGTTAATAAAAGGAAATGTTGGTTTAAGAAAAAATTAGTACTACTAATCAAACTATAAGAGACTATTGAAAAAAATGGAAACAATATCATCAAAGAATATAGAAATATGGAGAAAAAGAAATAAGATGTCTTAAATGCAGCGTGTATGGACCTAATATGTGCGGAAGAATAAACAGAAAAAATGCAGAAAGCAGAACACACACTCGAGGAGCACACAGAAGCGAAATGATTAAACGAGAAAAACACAGAAGCAAGGCGTGAAAAAAAAAAATAGAACTTAGAATGATACAGAATGATATATATAAACTGAAAGGTGTGAAAATAAAAATGGAGAACACACGACATGTATGAAGAGATGGAATGAAAAAGATGAACATAGCAAAAAGGGAGCCCTAGTTTAAGGAGAACTAAATAGGAGTAGGTACAGTTTAATAAGCAAGAGACATTGATAAGGACAGAGAAAGAAAACATAGATAAAAATAAGAAAAAAAAGCAATGGACGTGACGTGAGTAGTTAATATGTTTATAGGAACAGAAGGTGAATAAATAAATAAAGTAATATAGATACGAGAAAAATGAAGAATATAAAAAAGGAAGTAGGTAATCTGAAGAGAGAAAGGTAGAGATAAAGTAAGAAAACAGCAGAAATACGATACGTGCAATAATACCTATATGGATTGGCAATCGTATAGAGAAAATGCAATGAAAAAAGTAATGAAAGTGGGAAAACACCATAATTGCAGTTTATATGACAATGATAGTGACGTAGACGTTTATGAGAATGAAAACTGCACAGTTATCAAAACAAATGCACAACAAATATAAATTTAATAAAATAGTACGAAAAGGTGGTGAACTATACAAGACTACTAAAGAAACGCAATGTCTGTATAACAAGAAATTAGCATTAATAACACTAAAAAAAGAATAGCGATGAAAATGAAAAAAAAACATAACCAAAGAATGGAAGATCAAATAAGTTACATGGTAATTTAGGGCAAGACCACTAAGAAGTGTAGTGTGTATGACTCTAATATGTTCAGAAGAAGGAGAAGGTGAAGAAAAGCTAAAGTGCAGAACAAAAAAGAATCCAGTTGTACAAAGAAATCAAAAATGATAAAATGATACAGAACGAAGTTAATAAAGGAGGAGAGTAAAACATTTTAATGTTAAAAGATAATGATAAAAGACACTAAGCTCAAAATTTTACAAATGTGGAAATAGAGACAGAGAACAACAGACGACGGACAGAGTAAAAGGAGACGGAAATTGGGTGAAAACGGGTTTTAGTTTAAAATTAGATTAAAGAACAAGCAAACTTGAAAAGAATACAGAAAGTTAACTAAGAGTAAAAAGTAATGGGCATGACTATATTAGATATCTTTATAGCAATAGAAAGAAAGAGAAGAAGGAGAAACATAGGAGAGCTATACGTCTGTACTAATTAGAATCGCATAGAAATTGAACCGTAGTTAAAAAATATGTGGGAGAAGGAAGAAAATTGAATAAGCGACGAGTACTATCAAGAACAAAAGAGAGAGAAAGGGAGAAGACACCAGAGAATCAAATAAACAAAAACTAGGCATAGAAGGACATGTCGATTAGCAGTCATACAAAGAAAAGTCAGAGAAACAGTTAAGGAAAGTGGAAAAAAAACGTTACAATTACAGTACATAAGACAATGACAATAACATATGAGAGTGAAAAATTGAACAGTCGCCAAATCATATGTAGGTACAATCAATACCCATATCTTAAAAATCATAAACTGAAAAGGTACCTGGTGAAACACAAACGAATGCTAAGAAAAAAGAATGTCAGTAGGTATAAGAGATAGTTGGTATTAATGAGTATAACGATTATTGAAAAAATGTAAGATCACAAGATAATAATGTAAGTGACATGGTAACATAAGGTAAGACGAAGAAAAACATGTCGTTGAATATTAAAACACCAAGAAGAAGTGTGAAGCTTAATATGAGCAGAAGAAGAAGCTAAAATACAGAATAGCAACAAATTTGAACATATAAAAGTTGAACAAGAAAGGACGGAGAGGCAAGGCGTGAAAGGGCGAAAGAAGAAAATAATAGACAATAGAAATGGAGAATAGACAAGAGGTATGAAGAGACGGAGAAAGGACTACCAACAGAGGAAAAAGACACAGATATAAGGTAAATAAGAGTTCTAGTTAGTGGAAAAGAGAAAGTAATGCAGAAAGGGTTTAAAAACAAGAAAAATTGAAACGAGTAGAGAAAAAAAGCATAGGAAAGTAAGAGAAAAAGTTGTAGAAAAATAAACAAAAGCAAAGAAACGGATATATAGGTACGCCTTACAAAAGTTGCACTGCACTAATTAAAATCGAAGAGAAATTGTAGTTAAAGAAAACACATAGAAGAATGAAGAATATCAAATGAAATGGAACAACGTTAAAGAAAATTGCAGATAGAAAGGGAAACGATGATAGAAAAAATATAAAGAAAAACATATATGCAGTGGTAATTATCTAACCTTAGAAAGAAACGCCAAAGAAACAACTTATGAAAGTGGAAATAACATCATAGTGACGGTTTATATAACAATGATAGTAACATTTGATATTTACGAGAGTGAAAACTGAACAATCTCCAAACCAAATAGGTATGCAATAAATAGGTACTATACATTTTCTAAAAATGGAATGAAAGCGTATTGAAATGTAAGTATAGAAATGCTAAGGTGAATGCATGTCGGTGTAACAGAATAATTATCATTATTAATTTCTACTTAATCCAATTATAAAAGAATATTGAAGCAAATGGAAGGAACATAACCAAACAATGGAAGATCAGAAGATAGGTTACGTGATTATGTAAGACAAGAGGACATGAAGTGGTTGAGTGTTGAAAGAGCATGAAGAAGTATAGCGTGTATCACCTAATATGCACAGAAGAAGAACAACAACAATAACAATGAGTCGATTAGCTCAAAGAAACGAAAGAAAGGTAAATCCATAAATGTTGGAGCGGCAAAGAAGAGAAGGAGAAGAATAAAAGAAATGAAACTTAGGGCTGAGGACAAAAGACAGGTGCGAAGAGATGTAGAGAAGGAGACAAAAAGAGGACATATAAATAAGATGACAGCGAGTTCTACTTAAAAAGAAAGTTAAAGAAATAAAACAAAATTTAACAAACAACAGAAAGAGTATAGAAAAAAAACATAAGAGAGCTACACTGCACTATAACTAGAATATCAGAGAAATTGAACGTAGCCTATACCGTAGTTAAACAAAATATATAAAACAATAAAGAAAGTCACCCAAGCGACAAGTAATGTCGAGAACAAAATACAGAGAGAAGGGGAAAAGACAGCAGAGAGTTAGATAAACAAAACAGGATATAACGATTAGCAGCCTTAGAAAGAAAAGACAGAAACTGTTAATTAAGGTGGAAAATAAAATAGCACAATTACGTTGTACGATATATGATGATGGCAGTAACAGTAATATGAGAGTGAAAACTGAACAGTCGTTAAGAAAATATACAGTCAATACCTATACCTTAAAACAAAGTGAAAGAGTAGTAAAATTTAAACGATTGCTAAGGAAAGCGAATGTCGGTAGTATAATTGAAAATTAGCATTCATGGCTATAGGCTAAGCGATTATCGAAGACAATTAACTGAACATAAACAAAGAATTCAAGATCATAAGATATTGTACCTAAGTTATACCTATGGTAATATAAGGCAAGATGGAGAACATATCGCTGAATGTTGAAAGGTCAAGAAGATTTGTAGTGTGCTATGAGCAGAAGAAGAAGTAGAAGAGGAAGATAAGCTAAAACGAATAGCAAAAAATCGAATAGCATAAAGAAAAAAGAGGAAAGGTATGAACAGACAGAAAGGGGGAGGCGACAGACGGAAAAATACAGAAATAAAGTAAATGTGTGTTCTAGTTTTCTAGGGAGAAAGAAACAAGAATACCGAAAAAGTTTAAAATACAAGAACAATTGAAACGAACAGAGAAAGGAGGGGGGCATAGATAAGAGTAAGAAGAAAAAGTAATGGACATGAGTATATATATATGTTTATAAAAACAGAAGGCGAAAGAAGAAATAGGGTAATATAGAAGTGACCCACTAGTATATTAATTAAAATCACAAAGATAAAACAAAAACAGAAAAATTCATATTTTCAAATATAAAAGCGGTAAGGTCAAGGCAAAATGCAGAGGAAAAGGAGACGAGTGAAATAGGTTATGAAAGAAATTGATAAGTATCCGAAAATGGAAGAAACATCATAATTACAGTTTATCTACGTATAGGTATATGTGTGACAGTGATAGTAACATATATAACAGTTGTTAGAAGGAAAACTAAACTATTACCAAAGCAAATTTACGTACGAGTAGGTAGGTAGGTATTAAAGCACGAATAATAAGAAATAGCAAAACATTAGCATTAATGACACTATGTAAGAATATTGAAGAAAATGGAAACTGCATTATCAAATAATGGAAGATCGGAAGGTAAATTTAGTACCATAGGACAAATGTAGCATGTATATAAACCTAACATGCGCAGAAGAAGAAGAATGTGAAGAGGAAAGGCTAAAAGGCACAACAACAAAAATCGAAGAGCACAAAGCAAATAAAAATGGTTACTTAAACGCAAAAATTGAGACGCAGAACAAAAAAGACAGGTATGAAGAGATGGAGAGAGAGGACGAAATTGAAGCTAGTTAGAAATAAGGAAAAAGAAGTACAGAAAAGTTAAACAATGAGAGAAATTCAAACTACCAGAAGAGCAGAGCATAGAAAAGAGAAAGAAGAAGGAATGGATATGATAAAATTCAGTTTATTGAAAGAGAAAGAAAAACCAGAAATAAAGAGGTAAACGAGGGGTGCACTACTATACGCTAATTAGAATCAGAATTATTGAAAGCATACCGTAATTAACGCCTTTGTCATTAACAAATCTTTGTTATAGTTGTATAGTGGTGTTATGTGTACCTAGGTATTATTGTTACACTTGATATATATAGCCAAGACGATTGTACCGTCAGATCATTTAAAAACAGGACAGAGAGTGCCATGGAATTTCTGTTTTAAATTTGAACTTTGGTTAACAGCCATTTGTCAATGTATTAACTTAACCTCAAACAAGACATAAGCTTTATTAAACGTAAAAAATGACAGTAAATGTTCAAAGACATAGAAATTCCAACATTTACTGTAATTTTTGGCATTTAATAACGCTTAGGTACCTATGTCTTGTTTGAGGTTAAGTTAATAAATTGACAAATGGCTGTTAACCAAGTTCAAATCTAAAACAGAAATTCCATGGCACTCTCCGTCCTGTTTTTAAATGATCTCACGGTATACCTAATAAATACCTACCTACTTGTTAAATATTTATATTTTTTAAGCAGTAATATTTACGCATCTACAAAGAGAAACAAGGAGAAAGGAAGAAAAATACGAAAAGATGTAAAAAGTGAAACGCCTAAAGGTACGGAAATTAGAAAGAGAACGGGAATGGTACAGTGCGGCCAATAAAAAATGGGACAACTCTTATAACAGATTTTTGTCTAATTCTAGCTCGTTGAATTTGTTTTATTAATATCTCATATTGCAATATTGAATATTTGACATCTGCCAAACAATTCCAAATGAAATAATACGACAAAGTAATTATGCTGCAAATTAAATGCAGTAACGAAAGGTGGGAAAATAGACGTAGGTAACTGTCCCATTTTTTTTTGGCCGCAGTTTTTAAGGGAACTAAAATATTCTTGAATTACTTAATGCAGGTGTTAATACTAAAATAAATTATTTTAAATTACCAACATTTATTCCTGTAATTTTTATATTTTATCTAAGCACTTTCGTGAGACTATCCTTGATTGCATTGTTTATTTAGTAAGTACTCAGTTTACACTCTGAAGCTGAAATTATCGAAACAATGGAGTTGATTTTCGGTGCGATTAGAATAGTTAGTTAACCACATTTAATGATTGTTAATTTTGAATTAATAGCTATTGAAAAGATTTTTCAAAATAGAAATATTGTGTAAGAACTCATATCTTGCCCTTGGAATAGTTTATAATTTATAATAACTTCGCTCCAAAAATATCAAATAGGTACCAATCTACTTCAAAAGAGGCGACAGATAAGTTACTGACAGTTCCTGCACAAGTAGGTTTTTTATAACTCATAAGCCAATGCCGCTGTCATAAAGAGAAAAAACTCGAATGTCGCTTCGAACAAACGACACACGATACCTACAGGCAGCAATTCTAATACCGCAGGTGAATGTACCTTTAGTAATTCTGCTTTTACGTACGTGTACTAAATTTCACTTCACTAAAGCTAAAAATAACCAACTTCCAAATAAGAATAAAATATCTGGCAAGCCGTTCATTTTTCGAAATATGGCCTGAGATGGCGCAACTTTTGCCTCATTAAACTAACCGTGGATATTTTACTGAATCCAGGATTGCCATGATGTCATGATGAGCATAGTTAAACGGGACACCCTGTATAACTCCCGTCCTGCTATGGATTTTCACGCAAGAACAAATCGAAATTCGCCAAACGCTCCTCCAAACAAAGCATTTCAATCAAGTCGCCGTTGCTATGCAATCCCGCTAGCTGGAGCGTCGGGAAAAAAACCAGGAAGCGTCCTTTTGGTGCTCTACCGAACGCGCCGCATCCCAGTCGGCTGCGTCCTCAAGTTTTCCCGAAAAAAAATGACTGTGGCGGTTGAGGATTTCCGCGGCGGATAAGCCAACGCACACAAAGAAGATGGAACTGGGAGGGGTCTCCGTTTCCATTTTCTACCAATCGATTTCGAGGGCGTTTCGCAGTGGCTGCGTGCCGCACGCGGGCCTGTTGGTTGGCTGGCTGGGCCGCGATTTTGGTGGTTTATTTGGAACCAGCTTTGAATAACCGCGGGAATGGGCTCATGGCTGGTAACCAGGGCCGGGCTGTAGAACGGTCTGGAATGACAGTTTGGCTTTTGTTTATTGTGGCAAAATTATTTTTGTTGGTATTAATATTCCATCAGTGCGTACAGTGCAATTATACACGTTTTTGGATAAGGACGGATGTGGATTTTCAGCTGTACCATAAACAATATAATCAACTACTATCAACTGTTGCTATTTTGAATTAATAACAGAAATTGTTGTTAAAATTCGTGATTGTATTAAACTTGTAAGCTTGAATGTTGCATTCACTATTTGGCAAGTAGGTGCAAGTGAATTAACAAAATCTTGTAGGAAACTCAATTTAATAAACTCCATAATTTGACAAGTGTCTAATTGGACACCGTATACAGTACTAGGTAGGTAAATAGGTAAATTAAGACAGTGGTTTTGTTTTGCATAGCTGGCATCTCGCATGTCCAAAAAATGTTTTATACCTAGGTAAATTTGTAGTAGCCTACCTAATATGTGTGATTATTGCTAATCATAGAAGGTAAGCAGTTTTGGTTAAAGAAATATATACCTAATTGTAATTGTTTTACGAGCACACATAGGCAATTATTGTATCATGTAAAATTGCATTTTGCATAACATTGGAAGGTGGGATTCAAATGATGTAGCTATAGGTTTTAAATAACATATAGGTAGGTAGCAGTCATACCTCGAATTCTTATAAAAGAATTTAATTTAATCGTTAAATGTAGACAGTTACCCACCTATAGGTAGGCACTAGATTAATGAACCAATTTTAATATAAAAAATTAAATATCAAATAATATCTACTTTATTTGTTACAATAACAAAGCAGACGGTAGAAACCTAATGAGATAAAATGATTTGCAAAGAAAAATCTAATCACCAAAATTTCTACAGTAGTACCTAGGTAGGTATTTATTTTAATTGCAAGCCTAGGAATTTAATTTATTGAAAAATTAAGATAGACCACGGGCACATGTTTAACATTTGGTCTTTTAAAAACATAGGTAGGTACCTACTTTTTAATGAAAATTGTTTTTAGTAATGAAGTTTGTGTGTGACCCCTACAAATTTTAAATGATAGATAATAGCATTATAGCTAAAGGTAAGAAAATTTGATAAACAATAAGCTTTAGAAAAGTTGTACTTATGAGAATATTTAATGTTACAACGTTAGACGGAAAGTTAGACGAAATTGCTGGCGAACTGAAGGCATATTAAAATTGATAGGTATGCTAGGTAGGTACCTACCTGGGAAAAAATAATTAGCACTGTACCAACTTGATACCACTTCAAACATGTAAAACAATATCCAAAAAATCTGGTGTGATACACCCACACAACTTCCTTTGACAGTGATCTTATAAATTAGTCAAAAATGATTTTTAATTTTTAAGCATTTGTCAAACATTTTCCAAAAATTACAAATTCTAAAAAAACTGTACAGTATAGAGCGTTAGTTGAAGAGACAAATTTTCTCTAAAATTTTAAGCTGAATTCGAAAATGTAATAATATACCGGGCGTTATAGGTATTTAAAATAGGAGTTAATAAAAAAATAGAAAAAAACCAAAGAATCCTATTTTAGAAGTATTCAACTGGAAAATCACCTATCTCACATCAATACACATTAAAAATGTAATAAAAATGAGAAGTTTGAAAAACATCGTTAGAGCCGTTTTTGAAAAAATCTAAAAAAACTGAAAAATCACAAGAGTCAACACTTATTTCCGGTAATGCGATTTTCTTCAAAAGCTTGCTGTCGCATCTAGATAGTCCACAAAACTCCCTCTTTTCATTTTTGAGATATTCTGTTCACAGGCAGACTGATAGACAGACAGACTAATGAAAAAAAAGCCATTTAAATAGATATTAATTAGAATTGAAAAATATTTCCCCTAAAAAGCCCCTTGCATAGAAAACGTAAAAATTATGCAAATATACTACTTTTCGGTAAATAATAAAAAATCTAAAGAAGTAATTAACATTTTATATTATATTCACCAATTCTAATTCTTTAAAGTGTTCACATAAAAATATTGCTTAATTTCCGAAAAATAGCAGTTTTTCGATTTTGACAATTTCGAAAAACTCCATTTTCTAAACAAATGAAAGTAAATAATACGAAAGGTTGATTATGTGCATAATGAATATGAGCGTAGAGTTAGTAATAAAAGTACAGGTCAGTGAAAAGCAAGCAAGCTGAAAGGTAGATGGAAATCGAAGCAAGATAGAATAGAATTTGCAAAGAGCAAAACAGAACGAGAGCAACTGAAATGAGAATAATCAGTGACGTGTTTAAAATTGAACTCAAGTGCCAGTGCATTTTAAAACTAAGTGTTCATAGCAGTGCAGTGATAAATAACTTTTTATTTCACGAGAAAGAACAATTTTTATGTATAAGAAATAAAAACAATTTCTAGTTTTAAGCAACAAACATGTTAATCAAATTTTATTCCTTTTGTGAAATTGTAACTAATACTTGCTTTCTTTCATCAATACCAGATCGCGGTTACTAGGTAACGCGAATGCTCTTTTGTTAAAAATAAGAAATAAATTGCTGTAATTGTCAAGTTGTGGGCAAATTGTGCTCCTGAATTTTAATGCTTTAATATAATAACAATTATTTTGCACGTATAAAAAGTATACCAATTTATTCTGCAAGTTACCGTGCATCAGTGATAGTGTTAGTAAACGTTTCCCCAAAAAATTTAAAAAATGTGCAAACCAAGTTCGGCTTGAGTTTCGGCTTCGACACCTGGAGATTTCGAGCTGCGACACCGGTTCATTTGAACTTCAGAAGCCATGGATCGCAAGTCCTACAGGCCAGGAAGAGATGAAAGAGTAGCCCAGAACAATATTTGGGTCCAGGGAAGCGACTTTCGGCGAATAAGGACATCGGCGTCACCTGCACCAGCTCTGAGGCGAGATCGGCGAGAAGTTCAAAGGTACGATTTGGCATGTTTTTATGTGGTTGGAGTCCGGAAAGCTAGTGTACTTTGAGAATATACCTTGCTGAAAAGATTCATCGTGTTTCCGAGCATCCAGATCCGTCCCAGTTCGAGTAAATTGCGAGGCGTCACCAGAAAATGCGATTTTGGCCGGGTTTTGGAGCTATCACGGGAAGTAGAACAAAAGATACCTAGCGTCGTTTTACGTCACATCTGAAACAAAATCAAGTTAGTTGTTGCTAGGCGAGAGATTTGCTTCAATTTACCTGTGGTTTCTTGAAAATGTCGCTTTTGAAAATCTAAATAAAACGCTGTATACACCCGCGAACCTTTTGTGGTTAAGTCAAGTTTGTGAGGTTATGAGAGATTGAAGAAAGTAGCGCGGTTGTACTAAAATTTGGCGTATTTGAGCTACTCTGAGTTAAATATTCTAAAGGATACTTACCTAATTTTAAAATAAAACTCAAATTTGAACCTAACCTGAGATATTAGTCTTGTCTTTTGCCGAAGCAAGCCCAACGAAATACTGCAATTCGATAAAATATAGAAAGGAGCAATTCACCATTTTATTAAAGAGTAATAAATACATTTTATTTTAATTAGCCTAGGGTACTGACAGGCAAAGTTTTACATTTAAAAAAATTTAATGTACCTACTCAGAGTATTGTGTGGTGACTTGCCCTATTTAATTATTTATATTTTCACTAAACCCTTTATTAGTAAAGGCAGTCATTTCAAACATTGCGCCGCAACGTGGAGCCTTTACAGTCATTACAAATTTGGCGCTCAATGTCGTGGCAAAGGCGAATTTCGAATTTATTTATTTTGTCCCATAAAAACAAGGCAGCGACATAACAATATGTTAACACAATCGCTCGTATCAATGCACCACGGGGCTGGCAGCTGCTGAGGGCGGTCCAAAATGTGACCCAAACTTATATGAGAATTGCGAGATATAGCAGTTTCAATGTAGCGCGAAGGCTAATGATGTTGCAGCCGAGACCGCCGTAAACAAGAGGGGCTTATCATCATTTTTATAAATATAGTGCAGTACAATGCATGTCGAGGGTAAAACACCGCCGCGCCGATAGCAAATATGGTGCAATATTTGACATTAAAAATGAATGTATTAAAGCTTCGAGCTCTTTTTGGTAAAAACTTGTTCGAATAGGTATAACTGCTTGCAGAACAACGAGAAACTAAGTCACGCTTTCATCGATTTGATAGCTTTTTTGATATGAAAATTGTGATCACGTCACGCTTCAAAATTTTGATATAAAAAATCGAAGTTACGACATCGGTTGCGATGGAATAATCACGATATCACCCGTCACTAGCTGGATGGTGTTTATTTATCTTGGGTAATTTTGGTTGTTTCATACAGTTTTATAAAAAAATAGCGGATATTAGCACCTTAACTTTAAAAGCCCACCGTTAGCTAAAAATGTTAAAATAAAACTTGGATGGCCCCAGTGTAGGCTATAACTCGCAATTTTGCAATACATTTTTCTGTAGACACTTGTAAGAAAAACAAATAGATTTTTGGATTTGCTGCTCTGTTTCACATTTTGTGTTGTGTTTGAAGGAAAGAACCTCCTTTCAAATACAACTATCAGGAGCCGCCACTGATAAATCAACCAAATACTTATGCAATAATACGGTACAATGGTCATACTAAGCGATTTCAACGCAAATATTGGCAAACAAGAAGTTATCTGCAAAGAGTGGCAGGAAATTCAGTCTCCGTTAAACTAGAAATAATAATATCTAAAGTATGATCAAAAAGTATTTGCATCTAATGGGGCCATGGAATAGTTCCTAATTTATGACTGCAACTACGTTTATACTTAATATCAAAATTTGACATTTTCCTTGTAAGTGAGTTATAGTTGCATTCATAAATTAGAAAGTATTTCATGGCCATATGAAACAATTTTTTGGCTTCGCCTAATTGTTTCGCCAGTTATCCAATTATTTCAGGCTTAACCTGTATATTTTTAGTTGAATTATATATCTTTTGCATTTCGAATTCGTAAATTTTCCAAAGCAGCGTATTTTGTACCTGCATCAAGTTCCTTTCGTTTGCGCGATGCCCTCTCGACCCTCGCTATCTCTTATCAGAGTGCGAGTCTTCTTTTGGACACGAAATTTTCGTCCGAGGCACTTGCTGTCTTAACCTAAGCCCGCCGTTATCGGCGCAGCTAAGGCTTGATTTTAATAAAGTCAAATTACGTGCGCTCAACCAATTTTTATGAGCATTGTGTTTCCTAAGGGCTGATTATGATCAGGTACGATGGCGCTTTTTTTGTTTTATTATCTCCATAGTAATTACATTTTTTTAGCACTTAATTACCAGATTCAATCACGAGTTTATCTCGGAGGCCAAGGCGCTAGCCTTATCGCATTTTCGACACCTGCTGGCGCTCTGCTTAGTTGCTGCCGTTCGAGGGTGCCTTTGCTGTATTCAATTATGGTAGCAGTTCACGTCCAGCTTATGTTTCGAGGTTAGTTAGTGCTACTCCGGGATTAATGATCAACTTATCTTCAATAGCAGGAATTTACATTTGTGTATTTTAAACCCGTAATTATTTGGAATTTAAATTCACACGTTCCGCAATTATTAACATGTAATGTTCAATTTGAATTTTTATGCTTATAGTTAATTATGCTCAGTATATAAAGCTGCAATTTTGATGTGTCTTGACCCTCTGTAAAAGGTACAGTCACGCTTTTTTTTCAATAGCCTAACAGAAGGTTTTATTAAATGACTGTGATAAGCTTATGCCACGAATGTTTTTTTGGTAAAGTTATTAAAATAACCCGAAAGGGGTTTTTGATTTTATGCGTGTCGCAACCTTCAGTTAACGTACACAATTTTGTTATCACATTATTTGCATTTTAATTATACTGATTATTTACTACTGACACTTTAAAACTTTTTATTATTAATTAATTAAACGCTAGTCACTTGCAGTTTATTTCCTCTTATTATTTGAAATCTTTTGATTTCTGGCGCCCATTTCCTTTTCCTTTTTTGAAGACATTCCAGGGTACACAGCTGATCCAAGGCCGCCGAAATTTGAGTTAGTTAGGGCCATCGCGGTGAGTAAAGAGTTTTCAGAGCTGCCATGGTGTATAAACTGTAGGGGGGTTTATCTGAGATTTTTACTACCATTGCTTAATTTTATTAATTAATCGCAGGTCGGCTTCTTTATTGTTTCACATACTAGACGAAAATAATTTTTGATCATACGTTATTAACTACTTACTTGTTAACTGCATAAACAGATTCATAGAAGTACACAGAGATAAAACATGTAATTACATCGAAATGAAGGTGTGTAGATGTTTAAAATGTAAGGACAGCGAGAGCGCCAAATTGCGACTTTGATGACTATTTAGCCTTATACCTATAAAACTGCATCACGTTTTATATCCACAATGGCAATTTAAAGCAGTAACGAGAACGTAGAGACGTAGAAAAAAGACTAACATAACAAGCATAAAAGAAGAGTACGAATACGTGTCAAAAATATCTAAAAACGACCGAAGGAATAGCTAATCTTGTTAAGGAGATACAGTGTGTCTAAAAAAGAACTACATCTAGTGTGCTTTGAATTTTCCATGCAAACGTAAAATGTGCCGCTCTCGCGCGCTACTGTTAGCTAGTAGTAGACCTAGTAGACGGAAGAATAACATAACCTCAACAACAGTCTTTGTTGACAACATTTACTTGTGGTTTTCGTTTACTTTTAAGTTAAGTTATGTGCGCATTTTTACGCATTATTCAACAGCATGAATATCGTAAGAAGTAAGACAACCCTTATTAAAAATGATTAATCCTCATTGTTTTCCAGAAAATAAAAAATATTTCTCAAATACAGAACTTAAAAGTAATGGAAGGAATATAACTTAATAAATTAAAGGTAGTCCTTAGAAAAGAGTTAATTATTGACTACAACAAGTGCTCGAAGTGTCCACCATTTTGCTGAATACACGATGCTACTCGACGTTTCATGTTGTCAAAAATGTGGTGCAACATTGCAGGTGTTATATCGTTGCATTTAATTCTAATGCACTCCATCAGCTCTTCCAAGTTATTAATCCTTTCTTTGTAGAACTCATTTTTAAGATGTCCAAAGATGCAGTAATGTAATGGAGTAAGGTCAGGTGAATTTGCTGCCCAAACCCCTCGACTAACTACTCGATTGGGAAAAAACTGCTTGAGAAATTCTAAATTTTCCCTTGTCGTATGCGCAGTGGCCCCGTCCTGCTGAAAGTAACCACCATTAAATCATCGGGGTGCAGTTGATCCAAAAAGGGCACTAATAGCTGTTCTCGATAACGTTGACCATTTATGGTGTTATGAAAAAATATTGGTCCTATGATCCTACGACGTGACACAGCTAACCATATTCCAACTTTAACAGGATGTAAAGGAGCTTCAACATAGTTATGTGGATTATCGACTGACCACATTCTGTAGTTCTGTGTATTTACAAATCCACTTAAATGGAACCACGCCTCGTCACTAAAAAAAACTTAAATCAAGAACATCGTTGTTGTTTAAATTTTCTTGGAAAAAGTTGCAGTAATGTATTCGACTAGCATGGTCCCTTTGTCGAATTTCATGTACAACAGACACTTTATATGGATGCATGTGCAGTCGCTTCTTCAAAATGTTGTGAACAGTACTTCTAGGGACATCTGTCTGAGCTGAATACGACGCACTGACATTTTTGGTTTTCTACGACAAGAGCTTCGACATTTTCAATAATGTTTGGTTCAGTGGCTGGCCTTCGGTAGACTTGCCTTTTTCTACACTTCCGGTCGCCCGAAATTTTTTCAACAACGCAACGAATGTGGTGCAGCAAAACAGTTTCTTCGACAATTCTGTTAGGAAACTGCAAACGAAACTGCTGCTTACAAGTAGCATAGGAATATTGCCATTCCCCATTTTTTAACTGTCCTGATCGAAAATATGCCTCAATAATAAAAATGTTTCTTGCACTGTGTACATTTGTATTGTATTAACAATATTGTATAATTAAAACTATTTGAAGTGAATATTAACTTTTTTTTACAATTAATTAATGACAGCTCTGGATAATTCAATACCAATAACAATCTAGTGGCACATAAAAATTTACATGTAAACAAATTTCACAGGTAACTAGATGTAATTCTTTTTAGACACTCTGTGGTAAATTAAATAAAACGAAAGGAAGCTTGGCATGGTTTGATAATAAATGTTAGTTTAGGAAAAAGAATAAATGTTGACTAAAATGTTGCAGCGAGAAGCAGACGAAAAGAGATAAGAGTACACAGCATTCGAAAATAGACTTTGAAAGTATGCAGAAGAATGAAAAGAAACGTGTACAAAAACAAGAATAATGGGAAAAAATAGAACATTTTTCAGAGAACTTGTAACGTTAGCGCCAGCAGAAAATGTATCTAAAGTATTAATATTATGCCAGAAATTTCTACAGCCCTTATTCCGTCACTAGCACGGCTTGCATCGTCTTAATGCTCGAACAGAAAGTAAGAAGACGTCCACCAGCGATGCGCGAAGTCTCGTACAAGCAGGCACGGCGCCGCTCCCTCTCAATTGTAGCCGAAATGTCTGCAACTATAAGAAGAACCAAAAAAGTATAGGATTAGCTACTGTTCATCCCTGCCTACTCCCGCATCACGAGTCCGTACAGAGGCCCCTTAACCGGACGAGCAGCAGTGCCTACAGGGTTGCAGACCGTTCCAAAAGCAGAGAAACGCACATCCTTTATCAGAAAGAATTTTTGTTACAGTGTTTTATGTACATATCATTTTATCCTAAGATTTATTTTGTAATTAGCTAGACACATTATACGAGTTATTTCTACACTGTTTATTATTGCGTTTATACATTTGAGGAGAACGAACCTTTGGCATCTGAGTTTACCCGAGGCAAAAGTAAAGTAATTAAATTAAATTAAAAATTTCCGAAATAATCCAGTAGTTCGCAAACTAAAAAATAATGGAATGTAAGAACGAACAAAGGAAACTACTGTGTAGAACATTATAACTTGTTGATAGATATATTGCAAAATAGCGACAAAAAGGCGAGTAAGGGTGGGCACACAAACAAAAAAAAAGATCAACTCGAAGAGCAGCTACCAACATACACCAAAGTGAAGGAGTATTGCCACAAATTCCGATGCACGTCATCAACGCCATATGACGTCACGTAATTATTATCCTTTCATACATTTCAGAAACCATTCTTGTATGCTTATGTTAATGCTTCACAGGTACGTATAGTAGGGTGCATATAAGCTGCATTCAATACGGAGTGATACGAGCCCAACAGACAGCTCAAAATCCGACATTATTAAGCTCCTGATTTTTCTTTGTTTTTTGCCACTGGCGTAACCAGGATTTTCTTGATGAGGGGGGGGGTCATCTTTCAATTTTTTTCAGCCACATCAAAACTAACAAGCGGAAAAGAGGCTGCGAATGCTTTCTGGAGTATGTTGCAACTTAATATAATAAAGAAGAAATTAATTATTACTCTATTTTTCAAATGAGAAATTTATCAGTACAGACTACAGATGATGTATTGCAATGGTTTATGCCTTGTGTTTTGTAATATTATAATGAAGATGATAAAATAAATAGCACTTACCACTACCTGCAAATATTCTTTTATTTAGCTCAAATTTCGACTGACCAAAAATACTCACTGTGTTCGTTAATTATTTATAAAGTAAACAGTATTGTGCCTTCTATTATATTTCATCCATCTGTAATTTAATCTTACAGAGGTTAGCCTAGGTAAAGCAAGATGACTCGTACCTTTTAATTAAATTCTTGTGATACGCCACTGGAATATAAATTTAACTCGAACGCGCAGACGCTATAGCTTTTAAAATCTTTTTACAAATCGATTTATTCCTGTTCGTGTTTCGTCTTTGTGATTTAAACTAATAAAAGGTGTTTTATGAGCGATTTATCAGGTAAATTTTGAATTATCGCGCTCTTAGCGTCATTGATTGTCATTTGTTTGCAGACAAAAACCTCCACTTCGTTGTTACAACATTAATTTGTTTTTGGGAGCATCACTTTGGGATCAACATAACCTCAAACTTGATATGGCAATTTCTGGATATTTGATTTTTGATAGATGCTAAACTCTGCCTGAGTCCTCGTTCATGAAGGTTTGTTCTAGTAGTCATGCGAATTTCCGCTTGCTAAAACCGTTATTTTGGTTGGAAAACTAACCTGACTTCTTTGCAGGGCTGCGGTAGCTCATTCGCTGCAGCTCTTGGTCATTTCTGCCTGTTGCGGGGTCCTGCGGTGTTGCTGGTGTTGTGGGCGTCTCCTAAACGCTGTGCTGGGTATGCTGCAGTCGAAAATCCGAGTTTAGGAACCTCATCTTGCCCGTGGCTGAAGTTCGTAAGCTGCGCTGGTCTTGTCGAAATCCTCGGAAGGTGACAACTAGTGATGGGCTAATTCGAATGAAAAATACCGGTTATCTGGTTATTGAAATAACCTATGTAACTCGGTTTTCGTTCCAAGTATTCGAATGAAAAATACCCTCATCTTGATACGTACTACGTGCCGTATCTCAGCGACCTGCGAGTGATCGAAATTCTGTAAATAATACGTCATTCATAACTCATAACCATAAGCAAGGCAGATTGTACTGAAAACACCATTTGGGCGTGTCGCTCTACAGTTTTCTCTCTTGCTTCCTTGCCGGCTGAGGCTCGCGGTCGATCCGTCGTCATATGATATGAACATAAATAAATTTTTGTCGCCTTCAACCCGGTCGATCGATAAACATAAACGTTTTACAACTGTTTTTTATTGCGATTAACAATCAGTCCCGCATATTTTTCTTTCTACACTTCTTAATAAATAACTCTTAATTTCCAATACATAACACATAATGTACATATTATGTTTAGGTTATAGATCGGAAGAATGTAGGAGTAATCGAGCTAATGCAGAATAGGGAGTCGTAAAACTCATACAGATACAACAATATATTATTATTAATTATTATATTATTATAAATCGCCGGCAATCGAAAACAATAAAGATGTATCCAGATATATTTCATTCATATACACAATTACGTATTGCACAAACCCTTAGAAATCAAATAGAAATCATTTATACAATTACTATAATTAACGATTGCCTGCGTTCCTCTGCTATCTGCAAGTTTACGATGCCGATGCAGATGACGCTGAACCGCGTAACCGGCAAACGGTGAAATCGAAACGAATCGAGAGCCAAAATGTATTTGAATGATTATTCAAATAATCATTCGGTTGTTAATATCATTCGAATGCAAATAATTCGGTTATGAAAATTGTCCGGTTATGCCATCACTAGTGACAACGGTGAAAAATTATTTCCATGTCAGGAAAAATGTTCCCCACATTCTCACAGGTGCACGAACAATTGATGATTTAGCATGTAAAAACTGTAATTTTAGGAGAGCTCATAAATCTGCATGTCATTAAATAATTGTATTCAATTGTCTCTCTCTATCTTGGTCGTTAATAACAATTGCCTATCTAAATTATACAAAACGGAAATTGACTAAATCCAATACAATAACTTCTTAACTAAATCTAATTTATAACTAAAAATATTTACAAAAATTCTTATTTCTAAAATATTGTTTTTTTAATTTTGGTTTTAAACTGTGTCATAGCGCACTCACTTTGTGTTATTTAATTGTCCTTATCACTCACGTAATTACACTGGCTTGTTTTTTTCAATTGTTCAGTTCCTGCACTAATTTGTTTCACATCCTGTTGTGCCCATTTCTTGTAATTTCTTATTAACTGTTCGCTTTTCCCCACTTTTTCTATATTGCGGTCCCATAAATATAATCGCCATGTTCTGCCTGGTTTATGCTCGTTACAACATGCTGATCTATGACCTTTATTTAAAATGCTGATAAAACATATCCTATTTAATTAATCTGGCATCTACGCTTCATTTAACAAGAAACCTATTATAAACCTTTCTGTGACAGTTCTATTTATTTGGTTCGGATTTAATTTTGCACAAACATCTTATTTTTGGCTAATTTAAAATTATCGACTCCAATCTATGAAAAACGAGCTCTGCCCTGCGCCTTTTCTATTCAAACAAACTCATTACTACCAGCATTTCTTTGCAAATGTAATTACGGATTGAAATTTACGTTCAAACTTGCAGTTGCATGAACTACCCCAACTCTGTGCTATCTGACTTGCTTTATTTATTTGTAGTGCTGCAAGCAGGGTTGAATAGCGGGCTCAATACCATCTCAGTATATCATCATCAACATTAGTAATGGTATAATTTATTTTAAGAAACAAAATCTCTTTGATTTATTTCCAGTCAAGATCCAGGCAGGTTTAAAGAGACTCGAAAATAACAAAACTCGTATAAAGCAAATGTTCGAATAAATTTGCATTCTTGGAACAAAAAATGTACGAATTTACATTAATGTAACACTAGTCTATATAAAGTCGAAGTATCTATTTTCATTTTAGACAAACAAGGGATGATTTTATAATAGCCTTTTATGTTTTGGAAGGGGCTTTAGCCACTCGAGCGTCGCCCCTGACTACGTCACTGGTTTTATCCACAGTTATTTCTTTCCTGACCGAATTTTGTTGGGCAAATGTCTACGGATAGAGTATATTTTCTTATGGAATTTATCTCCTAGTTGCTATAGTACTACTTTTTCTATTTTTTAAAGTAACATTTTGTATTCCGTTTGATGACATACCTAATGTTTCTGATTTTTTACTGTTTCCAACAATGGTTTCTTTCTCAAGCGCATATTTTTAATGGGACATTTATTATTGGTTTTTTACTTTTGTTGCCCGAATTATTTTCGTGTCCGGTGAGGGTGTTTTAATCACTATTTAAAATTGAACTAAACGTAAAAAGTTGGGACAATACCTACTTTTTAAAAATACACGTGGATTCGTTACGTAAATAGTGAATCAACTTAAAAAAATGGGAAATTATATAGTCAACAATACGTTTTACTTGATGTAGAAAACAATCGGTAGACATAAAGTTATTATGTTTACTATTAATTAATCCCGTTTTTGTTATTATTTATCTATACTTATGGAAACTCCCTCGGGAACAATTTGCATTTATTTGTCAGGGTTCAAATTAAATTACTACCTTAACCAGTTATAACTAATCTTAATTTAACAACATCACTACAGTTGTAAATACGGTATATGGTAAAAGTAAGTAAGTAAGTAATTAATAATATATTGTTTTTAGCTCTAATAAGAAGAAAGCTGCAACCAACGATATAGATATTTATGCATTAAGGGGGATACGAATATGTTTTTCCCTGAGGTTGACAACCGCAGGTAATGAACAGGAATATCTCCCGTGGTGCATACAATATTTTATTTACTAGCGTATTAGTAAGAATAGTGTGACATTTCAAGATGTCATAACGACATTTAACAAGGCACTCTCTTTGAACATTTACTGTATTTTTTGACGTTTAATAAAGCTTTATGTCTTGTTTGAGGTTAATTTAATAAATTGACAAATGGCTGTTAACCAAAGTTCGAATCTAAAACAGAATTTACATGGCACTCTCTGTCCCGTTTCTAAAGAAAATTTTATCTAGAACGGATCTCATTTTTAAGTAGATTTCAGTTACATAGTTTTCAGTAGAAAGTTGCAATACTAATGTTGGTGGGGTAACGACCATCTGAAATAATCAATTAGTATTAGTCGAATGAATAACTAAAGAAGTTACTTTAATACTTACTTATCGGACGTGAAAAGAATGAATACAGCATTCTGTGTTTCGACTCGTACACTTATATACCATATAAATTGAACAAAAAGTAGATTTATATGTGGTGCATCCGTACATCTATATAATAACAATGTTAATTGTAACTTGTTCATCCAAGAAGTTGATTTCTGTTTAACGCAGACTTCAACGTACAACGGTACATCATCGATTAGATTGTGGGATAGGAAGAACCAATAACTCGATAATATTGATTAAAATGTCAATCTATTGGTTAATTAAAGTAACTTACCTGAATTGCAGTTAGTTATTGCACCTGTAACTTCAGTAATTTATGCATATAGTAAACATAACCTATAAAAACAGAAACGTTAACATTTGTTTGACTTTTGTTGTGTCGGTAAAAAAGGACGCTATGATAAAAACAAATAACTTGCCTAGCAACAATCACCAAGGAGATGGTAGAAACAATAAATAAATAAATAAAGCAAAACATAAAATGATAGTGATCAGAGCCGTAGCTACAGGCTTTAGGGGCCCTGGGGCAACAAATAATTATGGGGCCCCCACGTTATCTTCCCTTTTACCTCTACACCGCTTTCATTTAGTAATTTTTAATTACTTGCTATTTGGTGTTTATTCTGTTGAGATAGAAGAATGGGCATTTAAAACAGACAAAACTTATATTTACTTGTCACATTGAGTTTAATATAAAACTGTAGAAGCTTGCTAACCAGTTAGCTAAGGCGTTAGTCTTATACTGCAGCGTTCCCGATTATTATTACCATTAATTTAGTGGTAGTCGTTAGATCACGCGCATATCGCAATTTAAAAACTTCTGCGCTAGGCGGAGTACACCTCGTTATACGACATGCAAGCATGCATATAAAACTTACAAAGTTAAAATATTCTAAGTCTACACAGGTTGAGTTTTAACTGAAATCAAGATCACATTAAATTGTGTTTCCTAACTTTTACTTTCTTTTACGATAAAGGAAGTATTGGATTCACCCCAAAAATATTAAATTGAGTCCCCTGAACCCAAAAAACATGTTTTTGTTCATTGGTCTGTCTGTCTGTGTGTCTGTGTGCCTGTGAACAGAATATCTCAAAAACGAAAAGAGGTATGGCGTTGAAACTATGTAGATGAGATAGCAAGCTTTTGAAGAAAATCGCATAACCGGAAGTAGGTGTTTACTCTTTTGATTTTTCAGTTTTTTTCGATTTTTTCAAAAACGGCTCTAATGATTTTTTTCAAACTTTATATTTTTATTACATTTTTAATGTGTATTGTTGTGACATAGGTGATTTTTTAGTTGAATACTTATAAAATGGGTTTGCTTTTCTATTTTTGTTATCAACTCCTATTTTAAATACAACACTTTATTATTACATTTTTGAATTCAGCTTGAAATTATAAAAAACATTTATCTCTTCAACTAACTCTCTATTTTGTACCGTTTTGTAGAATTTGCAACTTTGAAAATTTTTGACAAATGCTTAGAAATTAAAAATCAAATTTTTGGTTAATTATAAAATCACTGTAAAAGAAACCTGTGTGAGTGTATCACACCAGATTTTTTTACAAGAAATGTCATTGATTACTTTATCAAAGTTAATTTGTTGAGCTCGATCATTTTCAATTGTTAGCAAAGCTAGATTGCTGAGTCTTTCCTGTCTCATAGTGCTTCGTATTGTAACGTTTCGCTCCTGATTACACGCTACTGAATTTTAATCTGAAATTACAAGCGCTTAATTTTCGCTTGGCGTGACAAGAATCCCCCGCGAGGGTGACAACAACGTATAAAACCAAAATTGTTTCTCGAACTCGAAAAAAATTAATCCAAAAATTACCCCGGCTCTCCGACCGATTTCAGCGGCCTCCGCCGAGGAGAGCTCTGTTCCCGGCCCGGTCGGACCACCAGAAATATTCGAAATCTCGAACCAGTTTTCCGGAGATCCCAATGTCCGCTCCGTTTCAAACAACGTAGGATTGAGTATCGGAGTGCGCTAATTTGAATAATTTAACATACCCGAGATCTCTATGACCGCTGCGTTTCAAATAGTGTATAGGAGTATAGGAGTACGCTAAGTTGAATAACTTAACATTTCCGAAACCTCCTGTATGAGCGTAGTTTAAAATCACGCACACCTGAGTATCAAAATGCGATATTTTGGACTAATTCAAAGCGCTAAAGCTCATCTAACTTCTTAGTTAAAAATAAAGTACATCTGAATGCGCTATTTTGAAATCTTTCCAAGCCTGTTTGCATTTCCACCGGCCAGCGGCCACTAAACCTTTTTTGGCCCAAAACTCGGCCTCAATTTCCCGGTAATATATGCGATTCCCCCAGGCCTAAGAAAACTACGTATTTCTCCAGTAGAAGTTCATTTGCTCATCTTGGAAGCTCACCATGGCACGCGCGCCCAGGTAGATAAGGGCGCGGAAGAATTTGATCCCTCGTACAAGGTCACCTGAGCTTATCAGAACGCTACCCGGACGTCGACCTGCACTTATAATATACATATGGTAACGATATCATAGCACCAATTATTTTTTTGTAGTTAAAATGAACCATAATTATTCAGTTTGTTTGCAATAGTTTAAGCTGTCAATAATTTGATTACTGGGTTACAATTCTCCCAACGCTAGCCAAATCCCCTGTTGGTTCCAGTGACCGCCCATATAGGGGATCCCGGACGAGCGCACAGGCAATTGAGGTTGCCGATACCAAACTGGGGAATTAATTAAAATAGAATTGACTTTGTACATAGTTATGAATATAATTTATTTAGTTATTTTTCAAATGTACATAGTGTTGAATAAAAATAATTTCTGTTATTTGGTATTCTTTAAATCAGTTAAGCGATAATAAATCGAACCTGGACCCTATAAGAGTTACCCACTTATTAGAAACAAAGGTAATTAATGCTATTATTAAATAAACATACCAGGAAGCATTGAAGTATGTAATTCTTGATCAATTTCAGTTTTGAAAACGACCGTTTGGCCTTAGCTACGGTCACAGGAACTGTCAAGTACATAATACATGCTGTACACGCATCAGGATAAAGTTGGCGAATGTGAGCTGTGGTGAATTATTAACAGATCTGCAAATTCCTTGACGCTGCTCATTTTCCCAAGTTGGTTCAATACCTTTTTAAGACAATTTCGTAAAAAAACTTTATCCACAATCTATTTGAAAAGATAAAAATATATGATATTTGATGGTGTCAAAGCCAACTAGAACTTGCATTAAAAAAACATAGTTTTAGGTCGTAACTCAAAAACTATAGACGACATATTAATTCTGACCAGAGTACGTTAATTTACTAGTAAATAGCATTAAGAATCGCTACTTTGTTTTTGGAAATGATAAAAAACAAATGAACTGTGACGTGGAATGCAAATGTTGAATTTATTATCAAATGCATTTGAGTTAGTTAATGAACGCCATTCTCCAACTCAGTTAGGGAATAAATCATATCCATTTGCGTTGAAACTCATTACGTAACTCAAATTTCATTGGGCAAATTTGATTACTTCTACTGACGTTTTTGTAGTTACTTCTAATTTGAGGCAGTTGAGATAAAATGTTGTACAATATCTATGTGTGATAATGCATCATTAATATACTTGTGTGCTTACATATCTCGTGCTACACACTCTTTTGTAACTTACACACACGTATATTAATGATGCACTTATCACACTTGTATAGTAAATAACCATTATCTTAACTCTTCATCGAAGCTTTTCAAGACTGAGTTTAAGTACTTTTGCGATATCTATGACAGTGGAACATTTTATAGTTTGAGCCCTGAAGCTTAATATTTCGATTGGGACTGCCTGAGGTTGCAGTAGATCTTTATCATATTGGTCATTTATAGATAAAGCAATTTTACTGAGTTTAGCATAATTTGATTCAGTAGGAAATTTTGGATTGAGGCAGTTAAACTTAGAAAGCACGTTGTAAAACCCCGATAGTTTTCTTTATGTGATTGATTATAAATTAGGGAGCTGATTTTAGACAAATTGCTTTTTCGTAACTATTTTAGAAATAATGTGCCTAAAATCTATTATAAGTTTTATCGCTGGCTCGCCCGTTATCTGAGAAAGATAACCTCAATACTGGCTAAGTTGTTTATGGTCGCATTGAAGTGCTTCAAGTAAAATTTTATTTTTAGGTTGTAATGTAATTTGGGGCAGATCATTCTCAAGCCATTTGCAAATCTCAAGAATTGTTTACTAAAAAAACTTTATCTACGACAGTGTTTAAAATTGCCTTTTAGTTGGCAGTTTTAAGTTTGTAAAACGACTGTTTAATAACATGTTTTCATTAGTTTACGTCGTCAGTAGTAACGTGTTTAAAAGATTTCATTAGGCACGTTATCAGTAGCAACGTGTTTTAAAATTTTTAAAACACGCAAAATTACGACCGGTTGCTGGTAATCCTAATTGACATTTAATTTTTTTTATATTTACCGTGTTTGCTAGATTCTATCGTAGATAAAATATTGTACGATACACATGCGTAAAGCATCTTTAGTCACTCGTGAGGCTTAAAACACTCGCTCACTCGCGTTTTAACTCTACCCCGCTCATGACTAAAGATTAGCTTTACGCACTTGTATCGTAAATTACTATTATTCAACAAATTAATTTATTTAGATACCATTTTGAAATGTTGGTTACCAGCATCAAGAAGCTTGAAGCTGTAGGCATGACCCTTGATCAATCATTTGAAATTATTGAAAATGTATGTTTTGACTGATGTGAGAAATCGATTTACTTCGGAATATCTTGAAAAGTATTTAATTTGCCAGGAGAATGCTGAGCACATCAGTGTTCTCGAACAAATTTTATTTATTTTTCGCAGAAAGCACAAACTTTGTAGCAAAGTTTTGTCTTGCTAAACAGCTGTAGGATTTTGACAATTTGTGTTTTATACCTAGCCCATTTTAGGTACTTAGGTACTTTAGAGTTTATAATTTTAATTTTTCTCTGTGCAATGGCAATATTTTTTATTTGTTTATTAAAAACAAAACAAAGTTATGTTTAAATGTTTAGTCTATTTTACCCCAAAACTTGTCTTTATTGCCTATTTAGGTTGTGTAGCTTTTTTGATTCTTTTTTAAATCGATTATTTTTGTGGCCTAATTAAGTAGCCCATTTTGATATTTTTAACGGCCTGAAATTCGTTGCTAATAGTAAACTACACTTGCCGCAGCGAACAAAATGGAGTGGAAAATTGGATATATGTACAGCAGCGTTGATTTGCAAAAGCCACAAAAAGTACCTGCAATTTGAAAAAAATATTTAGTCTTTGTTAATACTTTTGAAAATAATACTTTATTTGAGCTTGCCAGCAAAGCCACCAAATTATCGCACGTTGAAGGCCAATGAATGGGAGTTAGTTTTTTTTTAAATGTTCTAACTCAACAAACCTGACCTCTTTACACTGCTTGAAAAAAAACATACTTATAATTGACTCATATTATCAAAACTAAACAGAATCTTTCGAAACCCCTTTAATCTTTTATCGTAAACACACCAGTCACAAAAACCCATTTGCAGTAGGTATCATTTTTCACTAAGAATAATCCTGTAAAAACTTCTATAATCTGAATGTCTGTTGGTATTTGAAAGTTCTTGTCTTTAATGATTTGGACGAATCAATAAGTTGGTGTACTGTTTGTAATGTAGCATGCTGTGTGGATGCTTAATTAATTCAGTATTAATATCCAGCTATCTAAAGGGTATCATGTGATAACAGTTGGTGATAGATTACTGGTGATAGTAGCAATAGGCAACCAGGGGGCCGTTTACTGCAAGTGAAAAGACTTCTTTAATTTTGAATAATCTACGTTTAATAAGTCACGTTAAAGGGCTAACTTTCCTTTAATTGTGAGAGTAATATTGTATATTTGGTACGTGATAGCAAGATTCTTCACGATCAAATTTGACCAAAGGTCACAATTATTATTCATATTATAATTTCAAGATTGTTTGAAATCATTTGAAGTAGTAATTGGTACTTAAACCATCAGTACGTGAAAGTGAGAGTGATTGTGGCATGCTGTACTACCGTTTATCAAGGTATTAAGAGGTACGAGAGCTACAACGAGCTATTTTGGGACTTCAATAACTCAAGGGAGGTGTTTGACGACTGCCAATCAGTTAGGAGCTGATAGAAAATACACTCAAGATACAAGTGAGTCTTCGTGAAGGTTAGTGTATTTTTATTAACAAGTTTGGTACGACAAAATTAGTGGAAAGCATTGTAATTTAGGTTTAGAGCGCAATTTAGAATATTAAGTTTTCTAAATTTGCTTTGATTCGGGTACCCGACGTTTTCGGCCATTATAAGTAGAAATTATATCATTTTGGTCTAGGTATCTGTAATTAATTTTAACCTCAATTTGGAAAAAGTAATTTGATTAAATAATTTGACAACATTTAGTTTTGTAATGTCAAACCAAGCATAATAACACAATCTAACTTAAAAGAAGGTTCTATTAAAAGTACTAAGGAGTGTGATTGACAAAGAAGTCAATACAATAATAATTTTGTAACTCAGTATTCAATTATAAAGAGATTCATTATTATAATCTTTACTCATTTAGCTGAGGAAGATAGATTCTTATTTGCTCAATAAACTGACTAGCCGAGGTAATTTTAAATAATAGTCAAGTGACATAATTTCAATCATATATTTTCATACGTGAGATATGTCAATTTTGAAAGTAATTCAAAAGCAACAAGGTAAGTGTTTAATACATTATTCTCGATACTACTTCTGTTAACTAAGCAATAGGGTAGATATCCAATTTACTAATTGTAATAACCGTTCGAAAAAGGGTTATATAACATGTTGTAATACTTTGTATTGTGTCTAAAACAATTGAAAAAGGACGCCTCTCTAATTTAATTAATAATTTCAGTTGGTAATTGTGCTACTACTGGGTTTATTACCTTATTCTGTATAGTTGCACTTAGATACTTAATTGATTCATTTCGGTTCAGCAGTAATTGTTGTAAAACTGTGTCGTATCCTGTCAGTAAATTAATAATTGGCAGGCCAAAGTAACAACAATAATACGGCGTAAAACTTTCTTTTACGCATCTTTACATTTGTATGTCTTACAAGTATCATAAGCTGTACAAGAATCAATATTAAAATTAGCATTCTTAATTTTGCTGGATAACGTAACCCAATTCGATATTCCTTATATCCAGTTATTTTTGATATATTTTTTGATCAATCAGCAAACAACCTACAAGGGTCGCAAAATTGTTGTTTAGGCGTACGCTAGGCACGAAAAAACGAAAAACACGACTATGAGGGACTAACTTGAAAGGATAAAAAAATCAGCAACTTACGATTATCAAAACAAAGCAACAAAAGACAAAATTTTTACAAAGTAAAGGAATATGTCTAATTGGGCTCAATGCTAAGTACCACCAATAAAATAAAGAACGAAATCAAAAGGAGGATACAATCGGGAAACTAAAACTACTTGTTGTACAAAAATTATTTGAACCTAAGATTTTAAACAGAACAACATTTGAAATATATAAAACAAAAAACAGACAGGTCATAATAGAATAAGTTGAGAAGTGCAGAAACACAAGTTGTAAGAAAAATACTCGGAACAGTACAAGTAAATGGCGCTTTTCCTAAAAGATAGACGCGTGACGTGAAAATAGTCGGATCAGGCTGGGTCATAGCGGGTTCCATCGTGAACGTGAGTAATATTTGAAAATCGGGCCGTGAACGCAAGTGAAAATTTTTATGGCGTGATTCACATTTCAAGTTAATTTCTCGTTAAATATTTAGTAATGAATAAAAGACTGCTTTCCCGCTGCCCACCCATACCCATGTCCAAGATCTAGATTTGGAGCACACTGTCGTGTGACAGCCTGCAGCGACGGAGCTTCGCACCTGTGTTGTGTTGTGAATGTGAAACGTGCGCATTATACAATCTGAACGATTGCAATGGCTGGGACACGTTTCTTGAATGTGGAAGCAAAGAAATGTTAAAACTGTAACAAACTGGGCACCTAAGTACGAAAGGGGACGGCTGAGCGGGAATTACATATGTTGAAAATAGAAAAAAAAACGGGAAAGCACTTGTAGAAGACCGAAATCATAAAAAAAACCCATAATGAGTAATGGACGCTATGTTCGGCAAGATGGAATAGTTTTGATGAACAGTTTAGGTTTACGGTCCACTTGGTTGGCAGGTGGGTAAGCAATCGGAGTAAGATTACGTATTGATAAAGGCAAGTTAAATTATAACTGTAACTGCTGAGGAGCTCGGTTGTCAATTTTTGGGAAAGTTTTGGTTGTAAACAACGTTTTTGGTAGGAGCATGAGCATCCAATTAATCAATAAAGATTGAATTTCTGGTCATTGTCTCTTTACACCTTAGGGACCTTCAATGAGAGATCTGAAAAAGGAACATTTCCAGATAAATGATGTGAAGAACAACACAAATCCCGGAGCAGAAGTATTTATTGGAAGCCATTTGTGGCCAATTTTAATGACGGAAAGGACCTACAAGCTAAAATAGGGACTAATTGTAGTGGAACACTTTTTGATTGAAACTTGAAAAGCGGAGAAATCTTCCCCAAAGAATAATCATTTGGTGGTATTTGCATTTCACCTCAGAGAAATTATGAAAGCATTTCTTGAATTATGGAATTTGAAAACAGTTGTATCAAGGCTTCGGTAGGCAAATTTTCAGAAGCTGATTTCTCGAGAAAATGGTGGGAGAATCGTCGTGAAGCTTCCTTGGATTGACCACATTTCCATTCGTTGTGATCAAACCACTCAAATTCGTAACAATGAAGCTTCAAAAACAGGATAAATTCTAGTGTTACAATGTCATCTTCAAGTAGTCGGAAAAAATTAATCATTGAGTGGTGTTTAATAGATGAAGAAAACGAGCATTTCCTGTCCCATCGTCTAGTCTTTAACAAACAAAAAAAAAAACTAGCGCACCAATGCGACCTCCGTTTAATGCTCCTTGTTAGACTGGAAATAACTCTTTTCTTAACTTTTATTTAGATGTCCAAGTTTATTGAAGTTAGTTTCTGCCATTCTACTTTATTTCCGAGGAAATTAAATTGGAGCAACTGTTGACATCAGCAAGGCATAGCAAAGGATCAGTTTTGCAGAGGACGATCGGAGTTCTCCTGGTGAACCAATGGGAAGAAAAAAAACAATTCAAGCTTTCTGATACCGCTGAGTCGATTTTGAAGCCAACTGCAGTTCATGTGTCTTAACCGCAGTTCTTGAGTAGAAAGGAATAGCAAAACCGACAACGGAAAGAGATTATAATTTCCTCGGAAAAGAAACTATTGCTATACTTGATGCAGATGCAAAGATGGGCTTCAACAATCGGTATCGAACCTTAAGTACTAAAACAGAAACAGTCAACAACAGTGTTGAAATTGATCTGGAGAAAATTGTAAACACGTTGTAAACTACTAAAGAAATGGGAACAATTGAAGATCAGGAAAAGATCCTTCCTTTCTATTGCAGCATAAACATTCACCGGTCCTGCTGCACTTGACATCAAACTAATGCTGCAACAAGCCTAGTCAATACAGAATGAAAGTGACAAAGAAAAAGTGAAATTCTTAAAACGGTATACCAAAATCGATCAGGTCAGTAAAATCGGCATTTCAAGAACCGTTTTTGGAATCAACGAGAAAAAAATATTCAGATACGCACGTTGTTACTGTTTCTTTCGTTTCCAAAGACTCGTGAAACGTAGGAGTCCAATTCCCAAAAGCAAAATCAATTGGCCAATAAAAAAGAGAAAAAGGTTGCACTTCCAATATTGAAACTCGACTGCTGAAGTAGATCACCAAATCATTGGATTATACCGAAGTTTTCCTTTTTTGATGATGTGACTTCTTCACAGCTTTGTCATGGATCAGAAGAGATGAGAATTGGAGTATATTCATAGAGAATCGCGTTCTAGAAATCAATTACTTAGTCTCAGACCAAGTATGGCGTCCCATCCTTGGCCCGAAAAATCTTGCAAATCGTCCTTCAAGACGATCTTTCCTCATTGAGCTAAGAGCACCAAAATGGTGGACGAACAGTAACAAATATTGGCTTCATTTCCTTGAGCAGCCGACGAAGTAGTTATTTCCATGTAAAGAAAAAAAGCTCCAGTCCTGGTCAACGAAAATATTTACAACCCACCACCATAAATTCTAGGAAGCAAGTCGTGAAAGGAGTTGTGCATTTTTAGCCTCCAAAGATATGGAACAAGGAGAATTGGACAGTCGATAAATTGCTACACATTGAATTTCGACTCATCCATGGAAATGATGATTCGTTGTTCAATATTTCTATTTTGTTTCCAAGTAATGGTTCCACTGTGAAGCAATTCATTCAAGTTGTTTACAAGTTCTTTTGTCATGCTAAAACTCAATTTGTTCTTGGAAAGCCGAGAGAGCGTTATTGCTCCGAGGAAGGAAGACCGCGAGAAACACGAAAAATATGTAATTTGCAGTCGATGTTCTGCAAAATGTATGTTTCATTGCCATTGTACACGATTGAAACCAAATGTGAACCTCAAACAAATAAAGCTGACCTAACTGATCTTCGAAAGGTGAAGAGAAAGCATGAATTGTGATTTACATCTATCTAGTTTACAGAGGAGTCCATCTGGACATTGTTGGCCCTCTAAACTTTGAGAAGATTTTTAGAATTCTCCTCATAAATTTACATATACTATTGGTAGATCTGCTTTGATACTCTGTGGTAATGGTATCTACTAATTTTGTGAGAATTTAAAATTTGATGAAGACTGTAACCTGGAAACAATTGGGAAATAAATGCAAGCAAATCAAGTCGAGGTTCAGCCACTCCTCTGTATCCTAGTGGGGAGGATTCTAGGAACACCATTAAGGAACTACTCAATGAAATCATCGGTTCAGTGAAATTGACACCGAAAACTGGGGACTTATATGGCTGAAATCAACTACGTTATCAATGAGAGACCCCTTACCACCCTCACGAAAGATCAATATGACTTCACTTTCGTTACCCCGTCCATGTCCATGAAAGATTTGCATCTCTGTGAATTCCCCGAACTGAATCACATCAAGTCTTCAAGAAGATCAACTTACATTGATCGTAACCAAGAGAGAACGCAAAGAAAGATTCCAGAAAGAATATCTAGGAATCCTCATTCATATGAGAAATAGATCCAAGAATGAAAAGAGATGCCGCCATTGTTGGAGATGATCACAAGGAGAGATTTGAATGGACAGTCGATTCGTCCCTGGAAGAGACAACAATATCCGTTTGGTCAAAAGCCGAACACAGTATGGCCTCTTCAACTACTATATTCCTTGGAGGTCCCTAATCCGACTCCCTTGAAAGAAAAATATTGTTGGAAGCCTTGAACTAAGAGATGCAGCCCCGAGAAATAATAGAAGAATCAAGATGGGACCAAGACCAGGGCAAGCAGAATCATAAAGGAAACCCAACTGATTTAGGTAATGGACTCTGCAAAAGATATTACTTTATGATAAAATATCATGGTACCAAAGTAAAAGCTTCAAGGTAATTTCAATTCTCCCAACTGGGGGCGGGCTGCTATACGGACCTTGGGTCCCTCTTCAGGCAAAAACGAAAATTATAGAATGGGTGCGAGAAAGAACTGGAGAATGGAGGAGATGCCAGGAAAGGTGGGGAAGTACTGCCCCGGCATTCGCCTCAGAGAAGGTATTCAGTTGATTCAGGAAAACCACCTAAAGACCTGAATCAGAGCAAGCGGCTGCGGGAATCGAACCCAGGACCTCCTGAACGCTAAGTAGGAGTGAGTTCGGTATAACATCACGAAAAACTAAGTCCCTCTTGTCTCTGTTGTAGAATAAACCGCATGGCATTTTAACTGTTTTACTTCACAGAAAATTTAAGCTTGAAGTAGATATGAACACCCCATTAAATTAACTGGTTTAGTATAATTTTCTGTAATTTTTACGAAAGCTTAAGAAATTTATGCTGAGATATTAATTAGTACGAATGTATTAAAATACGGATGTGTTCTCTTACCGTTCCTAAATTCAAACTATTTCTGAAGGTAATAAGGAAAAACCATGTTGATCGTAGACGAAAACAAAAAAAAAGTTTGAATTTCCACACGAACTCTCTAAATCAACACTGTTACCGTATTAAAGTTTGGATCCATAACGACTTTGAGAAGAAGTACTTTGTTACAGGTATATAACATTTTCTGCATTTGAAACCACGTAGAAGGTATACAACAATTGACTCATTCTGTATAACAAAAAGTCCAGTGCTTACCTCGTCGTGGATTTAGATAAAAAATATTGTTTGGCTTAAAATTTCAGAAAGTCTTTTCGCAAACAACAGTAAGGAATGTATTTACGAATACATAACGTGGATAACATCAAAACCTCGCATGATTTCATAATTAAAAGAGAGATTCGAAATAATTATTAGAATCAATCGATCCCTTGTCTCGATGAAGTAAGTACTTAGACATTTAATGATCGACAATAAAGGCTGTGACAAATTTATCGACTAAATGGATTATTGATTAGTTACAGAGCTGCCACCTGCTAGCCAATAGCTAAATGAGGAATGCGTTCTTTTGGTCTTGGGCGTCTACTCCAGAACTCTCGTTGGAAAAATTATAGAAACCAAGTGATAAGCGTTAATTAATTAACTAAAAACAAATTTGTTAATATTTCTACATATCATATATTTTGAGGCAGAGATGGCACACTCAAGTATCCACGTATCGCCAATAATATTTATTTATGACTAACAGTCATAGTAGATAATGCTATTGTAATTATAAACAATGGAATGTAATTGGATCTCAATACCTCAATTAATATTTAAATTTGCATTGTGATCGCTCAGCGCCATCTAGTAGGGAATAGTTTATATGCCAGGCATTAATTCGAGTAAGCTACAGACCTCTAGGTTTGTTTAGTTGAAGCTTTTCTGCTGTATCACAGATAGCACTACCAGTATGGTGCTTAAATAGTAAGTTATTTAATGGTGGTGTTTATTATTTATTAATTCCGTGAGTTTAACGAGCCAATGGACTGTGTTGTTGTTTAATATTATTTAAATTCCAATGAACATATTAAATAGATTGCTTGTATTGTTTGCCTATAATTCTAAACAAAAATTTAACACAACCGACGATCAGAGTTTGTGTAGCAATAAATAGAACAATTTTGTATATAGGGTGTTTCGAAATTGCGCGGCATTATCTTAAGGACGCATTCTCTAAGTCAAAATATACAAAAAAGTTGCTGTAAACAATGACCGGAAATTAAAATTCATTAAACTTGCAGTATGAAATAAACCGTTGTATTCACCACGAACGAAAAGTGTTTAAAGGTCCTCGCAAGTAATTCCGTCCTCTTCTGACGCCTCGGCCGTAAACAACTTTCTCGTTCTTTAAAATGCCACTTTTCGTTCTAGATAAATAAAGTACTATTTTGTACTCTGTTAAATCTTTTGTAATCTAAATAATTATTATAATAAAACACTTGCATTTTAAAAGAAGATTATTCATTTATTCCGAGGTTTATTCTGTTATGCAACAAATATTTATAGAAATATACGTCGTGTATTAACATTATTATTTTTACATCTTTCTTTTATATACGATTGTCTAAAAAATGAGAAATGTGTCTTCAAAGATCTGAATGATACCAGTACTTTAATTATTATTTTAATTAACATTTTACGAAACAAAAATGGATTGCAACATACCCCCCCCCCCCCCTCCCCCGACGTTGTCACCCTAAATTCCTTGTAGACGAGGCGGAGAAATCTGGGTTTGCACATGGGCGGCCAGATACCATGTTGTTCGTAGAGAAATTAACCTTTTTCCTATTCAAAAATTACTTATCTGATCAATTTTACATTTTTTAATGTCGAAATTTGATGTTTCATTTTGTATTAGTAAAATGCTTTTCACATAATTAAAGAAACAAGAAAGTGTAAACTTGAATTGACGCAGTATTCTTCACTTCCCAAACAACTGAAAATAAATCCATGTATAGAGGGCGCCAGCTATTCTATTTCCATTTGATATCAAGGGTGATATTTTGTATCTCTACAGTTTTGATGCCGGGGGCACGATGTGTCAATAAATGTTTTAACTGCACATGGAAAAGGCGTAGGCACTTGATTTATATGGAAAAATGTAATGGTTACCCGGATATGGTATTTGAAGTTTGAACTTGATGCAATATAGTCCAGACACTATGTCACTTTTGATTGAAAGTAAGGTGTTCGGAGAGGAGGGGGGTCCAGCAAAGCGTAACTTCAAGTTGTCAACCAAGATTTCCTATGTGCTATTTCCTCTATCTTAAAAAAAGGTGCACTTGATTTTTTTGCGATAACGTAGTGGCCATTAACAGTACATGAAAATAAACTGGAACTTTTATGTAGAATTTTTTGTGCTCTACAATTTATGTTCAATTACTTTACTACGTACGAGTGATATTACTCGAGATATCGAACGGGAAATGCAAGCGTGAAGAGGTCGAGATTTTTTTCGCGCTTCTTCGCTTGTATTTCCCTTCAAACTCTATTTAGCGGAAAAGTTATTATAAAACTTGTAGAGCTTGAAAATATCTGTAATTTGGCTTATTATAAATTAAAATGCTGTTAAAATTACGAATTGTAGAGCGGACCGAAGTTCTCAAGTCGGCGCATAATTTTGATTTCATGTATCATACTATTACATAAATGGCATAATAGTAGAGTTTACCAGCCTGCAAGCCTTCTAGAAAATATTTTCGTTTGCACTTTGTTGCTAAAATTTAAGACCCACTTTAAATCATTCCCCATCCCTTAGGAATGCAAAATCGCCAGGTCGTCCAAAAATCGTCCCCCGCAGGAGGCGGCTGCGGGTGGTTTTTGAAAAATTTGCGATTTTTTTTTGCATTTTTTATATTTACGGCACCTGGGCATGACTGTGCTCAAGTCTTATGTCAATATTTTAATCAGAAATATACATTTTGTAATTTCAAAATTACCATGCGCAATGGTTTCTTATGGAACTCCTTAATGAATAAGCGCTCGCCCTGAAAACGCACAATTGCCATATTCTTGAACTCGTCTTAAAGTCAAGAACCTTTTGATTAATCAAAAAAATGATTTCTACAAACGTTGTAGATTGGAGATCTGGGATTACATTACTTTTATCCGCAAACGTCATAAAAGTGACAACTTATGTGTCTTTATTGACAAGGTAAAAGTGTCACTTTATCTGATTAAACAGATAAAATAGCAACTTTTGCTGCATTTATTTTAACCTAGTATGTCATAGCTAAAATCATGTAGTATCAGAATCTTTTGTTTAAAATTTCTTACATTTTTTTTTTATTAAAGTAACTGCTCTTTGTAGTTGCATTCGTAAGTTTTGAAAAATTACAATATTATTCATTTCGAAAACAATATATTAAAATCAGACAAAGGATTGATAGACAACACTTCCAACACAGTTTTTTAAAATATGGCTTTAGAACGTGCAAGACATAACCGTACGACAAAGATAAACGAATGCAAGAGAGATAGCATGATTGTGAGAGAGAAAGTAAGTATACAGAGCATCACGTGACTAACTCAAAATCCAAAAATGGCACGAGCAAATACTTAAAGGTTTAAAAAATTTGTGTAAAAGCCAAAATATCCAACATTAGCATGACACATTTATTACAGAAACAAAAATCGTTATATTTTACAGTTCGAAAATATTGAAGCTTTGTTTGTAATCAACTTCTGTCTCGAAAAAAAAATAGTTAGATAGTATTAAAACAACTCCTATCTTCTGGCTCGATAAATAAATAGAGGAATCACATATAGACTTATATATTACAAGATAAAAATTAAGTTACTTTAGAACGTGCAAGACGTAACATTACAGTTAGTACGACAAGGATAAAGAATAGCTTTCTGTACATTTACAATAGCATAGTTTGATTCTTCCACTTTATCAAAATCCCCATCTTGTAAACGCACAATAACATATTTAACTCTTTCATTTCAAATTACGTTACACCGCAATACAATGATGGCAGGTTCAAATCCGACTTAGAGCAGCCAAGCTTTTTAATTTAAATATATAGGCAACACTTCAAACAGTACATAGTAGTGATGAACTTCGGAAGAGAAAGTTCGCAACGCGAAGGCGGCAGGTTCGAATCCTGCGAAGACAAGAGATTTTTTTAAATAAAATATGAGTGACAAATTCAAAATACAAAATGACGCGCAAAAAATCAAAACCCAAAACGTCACTAGCATCACGTGGTTAATTCAAAATTCAAAATGGCGACAATTCAAAACGGCACTAGCATCAAAATCCAAAATGGCCGCTTAAAACAAAATGGCGACAATTCAAAATCCAAAACGGCACACAGGGCTTAATCAATTAAAAGTAGTGGGGGAAATTAAAAGTGATGGGAGATTTCTGTCCCTATTCTACTGTTAAGTTATATCTCTACTAAACTGTAAGCGAACAAAAAAATAATGTTTTCTTCTTGTTCAAATACTAGTATGTAATGTGTTATTATTATTTTTGATATTGTCAACTGAATACCTATTCAATAAATGTATTGTGTATTTACAATAAATTATTATTCTTGAAAAAAGATTTATTAATAATGCCGTATAAAATGCGCAAAAAAGCACATTAATAGACGACCTTATATGCTCATCGAGGCATACACAAAAATGAATTCTCAAAAAAAAATCTCAAAAATTCAATACAACTCCGTTGGCGATATTATCTTATAACATAAAATCGGTGCTCTCTTTGTATGTTTGCGTGTATGCTTGTTCGCTATCTCCTCCGAAGATACTGGCCCTATTACGTTGTATGATGAAGTATCTTAGTGCTAACGATCCTTGAGAGCCGTGTTTTTGGCTTTTTTCTCTAAAACAGACGTTTGGTTCTATGCGGCGCGCCGTCCATAGGATCCGTAACATTCCACGCCAACAAAACATTTCGAACGCGTCCATTTTTCTCTAAGCTATACAAAACAACAAAAATATATAATTTAGAAAAATATAAAAATACATTTTTAGCTAAAGTTAAAACAATACGTGTTTTCTGGCCTTGAGATTGTTTAGTTAGCTAAAGATAACACACTCTAAAAAAATCTCATTGAAATTTTACTTAATTTCCGAAAAATAGCACTTTTAGGATTTTGACAATTTCGAAAAACTCTATTTTCTAAATAAATAAAAATTACTTGGTATATATGATAGGGGCTACATAGATTTTTAGACAAGTACAAATTATTGATGTAAAACGTTTTTTTTAAATGAATAAACAAAAATATTTCCTATATTATGCCGACTTTTTGGCGGACACTGTGTATAATGTAGTGTAATTAAAATGAAGTTTAAATACGTGTATATTGATTGACGATTTTAGTTTAGTTAAATTGCAATTTTAATTTATTTTTATTACATTGAATTGTGGGGCGCCATCTGCTGTTCGGTAGCTAACATGTTACAGGAAACTAGTAATGGATAGTCGTAGCTAGATGTAGAGTTGGCATTCGCCAATAGATGATCTCTATATTAAATTGTAAATCAATACCCTCAGAAATTTCTAATCATTTTAGGTGTGGATATGTATAATTTTGCATGCAGAATAAAAATATTCAGGTTCAAAGTATTTTAATTCTAACGGTAAATCTCCTCGAACAAATTTATTTTAGAATGTTGGTTTGGTTGTGAATGGGAGCTTATGCCCGGCTAGCAAAGATCGTAGTAATGAGTGAGTTAGAACCTCACAATCGGACATTGGTTACTGTCAGTGGCGGCTGCTCCTTATGGGCGCAGGGGTGCTATCCTCCCAGCCGTCAACAGCCTATATGGCATTAGAAAAAAGTAACTAGTCTATAACTGTAAATATATTTTATCATCTATCCTACCGTTATATTATAACAAGGTTTAAGTAATGAGATCTGGAAGTAGCTATTCTAACCGCTTAAAACATGTCTGTGGCAAAAAGGCATAAGGGTATAAGTCGACTTATCTCATTTTTTATTTTATTGATGCCCCGTGTCCAGAGAAATATCGGGCATCCAAATACAAGAGGATATAAGTCTACATACCATCACCGCATTGTTACAGTAAGTTTTCTAAATGGGATATGTAGATTTATTCCCTGAAAATTAACAAAAAATGATAAAAAACAAATTTAGTCAATGGCAAATAGATACATGTGTACTAATACCCCGAGTCAAAGCTTTTCGTAAAGTTATCTGCAACGCCAGAACAGCATATGTTAACTTATACCTTTTTGCCATTTCATAACTTTCCGTTTTTGTTGGAAACAAATAACTTATGTACACTTATACTACGAGTGCATTTCCATGCAGGTCCAATAGCGTGTTTTAGCGGTCCAGTTTTTCAGTGTTGTTATTAGTTATTATAGTGTAGTTTAACGAATAAGTGCCCAAATGGACACACGCTCTCGTGCGTACAAAGTTTGAAAAAGTGCTGTAACAAGAACTTAACCGGTAAGTTTACATATAACCTCACATTATTCGAACTCGAAACCACATATTCTAGTTTAGCTTATGTCTACATATGCTGTTTTGCCATAGTAATTATTTATCAGAAAATGCATATTCCGGGAAATTGCAAAAAGCTATATGTCAACTTATACCTTTTGCTATTTCATAAAATGAATAAAAAGAAATGCGATAAGGTATAAGTTCCGTATTTATTTATTTTCTAGTAGAAATGTTTTAGAATCAATAGCAAAGCAAGATGTAGTCAATAAATCGACTTGATTCTTTTGATTACCAGCGAAAATAATTAAATGTTGTTCTCAAATCTCCAGCAAAATAGTTTTTTGATGTTCCTGTAAAATGATCATTTTTGACTTATACCCTTTTTTCTTTTCACCACAGATGTAATACAACATTTACAAAGAATGTCAATGTGACATGAGTTATATTTCAACACACTCGCTCGTATCAATGCACCGAGCGGCTGTCAGCTGATCCGAAATATGGCCCAAACTTAAAGGCAATTTTAGGCGAAAACGCTGCAGCAGCATATTTGATAACTGCGCTGTAGCCGAGAAAGTAGTAAACTGGCGAGGGTATTTACAAAGATAGTCACGAATGGTAATACAATCCAAGGGTTAAAAGAGCTTCCTATAAGCAAATGTGGTGCAACCTTCGAGATTGAAACTGAGTATGTTGGAGCTGCGAGCACTGTTTTGTTAATAAATTAATTCTTATCGGAATAAGTGCTTGCAGAACAATGAGTAAGGAAGTTAGGCAATCTTATAATTCTTATTTTTTTAAAAGCCTATCGTTAGCTGAAATGGTTAAAATAAAAAACTAGGTTTAAATTTCAACCTGCAAACTAAAGTTGGAACTTGCAATTTCACAAGACATTTTCTGTGCACATTGTCAGGTCATTGTGGGCAGCTTACAGCAATATAACTAAACATTCAAGTCCTTAGGGCAGCCTATTTATATTTTAAACCCTTATCCCGCATTTTAACTTTTTATCACATATCCTAGCAATTTTAAATTCGAACACCCTGTATTTTAGCGCAGCTACCTCGATTTGGGCCACACTTTGAACGCGTTATTCGCAGCTGCGAGTCTGGATTTCGTTCCGCATGGATAACTCGCCTGTTAGTCAAGAATTTAGCCTGTTGGAGAAAATGAGAGGGCTTCGTCTTCCTTGTTCCGCCAACACTATTTTGTTTTACCCGGCTGGCTTCTTACGCTTTGATAGGCTGACAGCTTTTGGCGGTTAAAACGCGGTTGGCTGGAGTTTTAGTTTAACGGTCGTTTTTCAGTTAGTCGATCCCAGCGCGTTTCGCGGGGGAGTGCTTGCTTTTAAATAGGTGCCGTTACAGCAAAGGGTGTTTGTGTACCTTGTGTTTCCCTGCCTTCCGGCAGTGACCACTGAGTCGTTCGTAGCACGCCGTGTTGTGTACCGTCGGTACGTGGGTGTTTGGGCATTCCGATGGCCGAGTTCTGCTTCACTGAGTGAGGGTTGACCCTTCTATCCTGATAAAACGGGCAAATACATCTGCAGGACGTTTGGCTTTCTTGGCCTCACCGTCGTTTTGGTCTCATGAGAGACGCATTCCAGTTGACGCCTTTACAAGGCGGATTTCTGCCCGCATTCACACGTGCCGCCAACGCTTTCGCACCTACGTCGCCTCTGCAGGCATGTCGCTAGGTGACCTCTCGCCATGACGCTCGACTATCGTCGAGAATACAGGTATCTGTGTAGTCAATTTATGACGTATTATCTGTCATTTATGTGGACTGAACTTAAATTGTGTGTGTGCTAGTTTTAATGTCCGTTAATCACCGCCAACAGAACGTATTAGCTGTCATTTATGTGGCCTAAACCCAGGCTAATTTATTGTGCTAACCAAATTAGTGCTTTTTGATCGCAGTTGTTGTAACTAATCAGCTGTTATTTATGTGACTAAACCTTGCACACAGTGTTTGCTAATTCACTGTATTTTGGCCGTATTCGTTTGCCGCTAATTACTTGTTATTTATGTGACTAAGCCTTGCACACAGTGTTTGCTAATTCACTGTATTTTGGCCGTATTCATTTGCCGCTAATTACTTGTTATTTATGTGACTAAACCTTGCACACAGTGTTTGTTAATTCACTGTATCTTGGCCGTAGGCATTTGCCGCTAATTATTTGTTATTTATGTGACTAAACCTTGCACACAATGTTTGGCAATTCACTGTATTTTGGCCGTATTCATTTGCCGCTAATTACTCCATATTTAGGTGACCAAATCTGGCACCTGTTGCTTGCTAATTTAATGTGTAATCGATCACACATCGTCTGCAAGGCTTAAAATTGCTTACTGTGGTCGCTCGTTTAAAGCACGAGGGCAGCTTTCCTTTGTAAATAAGCATCTGATATTTGTGTGGCTTAAATCTGAACGCTCTGGCTACTAAATTAATGGGCTTTGGCCGCTAATTATTGTTCTCGGGTCGTTGACCTTTTTTTTGGGATAATCATCCGCGATGGGCGCGGGCCTAATTTGAATATCGGCCTTGGGTCCCGAACTTGGTGGCTCCGTCGCCGTCAATTTCAGTTTTGCGTACTGTCCGATCAAGGCCCGTTGGATTTAGGTGTTCATAGTCAGGCCGCCCATGGCCGGTTGTATAGTCAGCAATTGTTTGGCTATTGATATTGCAACCATTTATGTGTGACCATTTGCTGTTATGTTGTACTAGAAATAACGCGCCACTCCAGCTGGGGCACTAAATTTAGGCATAGTGTAATCTTGGTAGCCCTGTAAATTACCCCTTTGTGAACGTCAGACCAATAGACGAATATTTGAAGTAGGGTCTTACTATTGTGGCGAATCTGTGCATGCTCTTTTCAGGATAAGTTTTGTGTGTAACGGTTGATGTACAACGAAGTTTGAGAGTTGGAGCGACACAGGTAGGTCTGGCGACGACGCCGCGGTGACGAGTAGGCTCAAAATAGTTATTCAAGTATTTTTCCCGAAATTGTAATTCGAGTTCTACAGCTTCGCGAGTACCTTCCTGACGTAGTACTCTGTGTACTTTTCGTCCCGTCTAACCGTCCAGGTCCGGTTGCACGAGTATATCCCGAGACAGACCTGATGGCGCCCTATTTACTTTTATCGTTAATTACCGCCCCTCTGCCGTTCCCCTTAGCTAATCATGTAAAGAACTCCCCCCTTTGCTCCACTGATGCTTTAGCAGGCATTTATCTTGTTGCGGCATGGGCAGCGGCCTAGGAGAACCTTTTGCACCGATCTTGTCGAATATCGTCCGCGCCGGCCGTTTAGTTGTTGTATGAGCCGGTGCAGTGTCTCAAAGCCCGTTTAAGACCGTAACAACATCTACAAGAAAAACAAATTGATTTGAGGATGTGTTTTTCCATTATTGGTACTTGTGTACCTACTATTGCTACCCAAAAATACTAGGAGAACTTTTATAGCCATTAGACGTGGATTGTTATTATTTTAGTTTATTAAATAACCTTCACTGCCATGTAATTAAAATAAACCTGTCATATATTGAATCAAATTTTAATATAAAACCTACAATATTAAACAATTACAAAGTGATATAAATATGCAGTTTTCCGAATAGTTATAACGTTTTCTAAGCAAGAAATTATCCTAGCTTTTAAAACTAGACTTACTCTAGACATAGTTGACAGTGATTTTTTGATTTTTAAATATATGTAGTTTTAAATGTATTTTTATCTCAATTGCCAATTAAAGCTTCAGATTTAAAATGTCAAAAGCACTTTGTCTGAATTGTTTGATAACAATGGTATATTTTGTGTTGTGTTTGAATAATTTTTGTTTTGTGCATATGATGTTTTTTTTAATACAGTAAAATTGTCGGAAAACAACTAGGCCGCGGCGATTTTTTTGGCCAATGGTTTAGGGTCATAAGACAAGTGTAGAACCAAAAAGCCGTGGGTGGGGGACCTTTTGTCAAACAGCCGCCATCTTGAAAACATTTTGAAATAGTTTTTCTCACGATCCATTGATCGAACAGAAAAAGTTATTGAGTAAAAAATGTTGGAAATAATATTCTACACATTTTTGGTCCGTGCCGAGATACCGAGAAGTTGGTATTTCGAACGGTAGAGGGCTAAAAAGTTATCAAAAATCGGTTTCCGCCATTCTAGCTCTGTGGTGGTGTTTTTCGGAAATTTGCGAATGTGAAAGTTGTAGTGCTTAAAAAAATGTGCACGAATCTCTTTTAATAATGTGACTGCTTGAAATACTTTCCGAGTTCCAGCCCTTCAAAGTCCGCGCTGCCTGGGAAATGTATATTTCGGAGCAGCAAAACAGCCATTTCTCTTCTGCGAAGTAAAATCGTCAAGTCACTTTATTAGTTTCAATGTGAATAAGTTTTTAGAGCCTACGGAAATTCTACACATTTTTAGTCATTGCAGCTATACCGAGAAGTTGGAATAGGTAAAATAATGAAAATTATGGGAAAGCAATGTATATTGAAAGTAATTTGTTTTTGCATAAACCATAAGATACATAGTAGTTTACTCAGACACGTTTTCCTTTTTTTTAGAGCTGATAGTACTTTTCATTCTCAGAATCTTTTCCTATCACACTGGCCTTAATAAGAGAATTTCTACCTCGCGCAGTCAAGGGTTTTTGGTCCTGGCCGACTTCTTCTTTGCAAACAAAACCGTAATCGGGCATTTTGTGTGAACAGAACAGAACGTTTTTCCATGAAGTTTTACTCCAAACTGATGCTTAGAATGTAATGAAATGCAAGTAGTAACACGTTTAGAAAAGTAGGTGTTCAGGGAAAATACCTGGGAAAAAGGTTTATCGCTTTCCACGCACGGAAAAAACAATTTTTGACAACTGTGTTGCCCTCTACCGTTCGAAATACCAACTTTTCGGTATCGCGTCACGAACCAAAAATGTGTAGAATTTTATTTCAAACATTTTTTGTTCAATAATTTTTTCTGTATGACCAATGGATTCCGAGAAAAACGTTTTCAAAATGTTTTCAAGATTGCGGCTGTTTGGCAGGTAGTGGGAGAACGGCTTTTTGGTTCTACACTTGTCTAATGACCCTAAACCACTGGGCAACAGGAATCGCCGATTTCTTTAAGGTAAAACGAAAATTTTACTGTACTGTACATTAAGAACAAGATGAAGACTTTTCATATGGCATTTTACGACAATAAATGTTATTTATCGTCATATAAGACACGATCTTCCAAAAGTATATATATATAGCGGGTGTCTAAAAAAGAATGGTCATAGATTGCTTAGGTTATAATAAACCGATTAAACCTAATTGTTACATCCTTTTAAAATAAAGGAAGTATTGGATTAACCCCAAAAATTCTAAATTGAGTTTTCAACAGATCTTCACGTTTTTTAGAGTCCCCTGAACTCAAAAACATGATTTTGTTTATTGGTCTGTCTGTCAGTCTGTGTGTGTGTCTGCGTTTGAACAGAACATCTCGAAAACGAAAAGATGTATGACGTTGAAACTTCATATAAAAGTTATGTGTACTATCTAGATGCGACAGCAAGCTTTTGAAGAAAATCGCATAACCGGAAGTATGGTGTTTACACTTGTGATTTTTCAGTTTTTATTTTTTCAAAAACGGCTCTAACGATTTTTTTCAAACTTTACATTTTATTACAAGTTTAATGTGTATTAATGTGACATAGGCGATTTTCCAATTGAATACCTCTAAAATGGGTTTTTTTCCTTTTTTTTTATTAACTCCCATTTTAAATAGAACACCCGGTATATTATTACATTTTTGAATTCGTCTTAAAATTTTAGAGAAAATTGGTCTTTTCAACTAACTCTATTTTGTACGGTTTCTGCAGAATTTGTAATTTTACAGTTTTATTGAGCAGATCGTAATTATTAATAACTAGTGTAACCGAGCTACGCTTCTTTTAGCTAATTTGAGAGAGATTCATTAATATAAATTAAAAAAGGATGCATCGGCCGGGAATCGAACCCGGGCTGCGGCCGCCCGCGTAGCAGCGAAAATTCTACCACTGAACCAACGATGCTTCGTTGAATAAGGGGCTGCTATAATGGTACATGAACAGTAAAAGTTCGCTTTGTTAATTACACGATTTAATTAAAACTTTAGTTTTCGTACTTTTTTTGAAAATAAAAAACGGCCTAAGTCTAAAAATTTGCAAAATTTTAAGCTATCATACAATTTAATCGGTCCAATATCTTCGGAGGAGATAGCGAACAAACATACAAAGAAAGAGACCACCGATTTTATGGTATAGGATAACGAGTGAAGGTAAAAAAAAGATAAATAAAGCAACAAACAAACGTAGCCACTGAACTGCCACACGATTTTCACATATAATCTCATAAGAGCATTAATTCTTTCCGGAAATTTTTTTGAGTGCGGTCCAACAGCGTCGTATTAATTTGCCCGAGCGGGACGCGAGGGCAAATTAGGACGTTGTTGGAATGTACGAAAATAATTTCCGGATATGAATTAATGCTCGAATGCAGATTCGGTAAAAAATCGTAACGCCACAAACCCTCACAGTTAGGTTAGTCTACCTACAAAAAATTTCCAAGAAATTTTTTTATTGTCTTGGTTACGGCTCGTGAACTAATTTTTCTATTGGTCATTAATGAGTGTCGTACGATTTTCAACCTTATTGCTTTCGTGTGGTCGGTGGTCGCGTCACGCTTTGGTTCACCATCGCTCAGTTGACACTTGGGAGTTAGTCCGTTGTGTAATTTTATATGTTGTGATTCTTTTGTATGTTATGATTTGTCCCGCTTCCCCCACCCGGTAGTCGGCTGTCGCTGTTTCAAGTCTACACTCAGGCACATGTTCGCATTGCTGTAGTGAATTCTGATCGGGACAGACTGGTGCCTGTATAACTTGCTCTCTTAACCTGATAATTTCAATTATTACTATAAAAGGTATTAGTACTGGCGGTGTACCCACAAATTTTTTTTCCTCAAAATAGCATTGAAAATCTTTTAACACTTAGAGAGCCTCAAAACTCATCATTTTGTTCCTGATTTTAAAAAATTTCCGGGGGAAGGACCCTCCGCTTAACTGGGTCGTATTCCATACCCCGCAGACTAGTCGGTATAGTTAACGCCTGAATAGACAACACGCCAAATTTTAACAAGGAACGCCTGATAAGCTATGATAATACAAGATATCACGCCCAGATTCAATTAAATTCGTCCTACAGTGCATTACTGAAAATAAACGGTCAACCAGTGTTACTCTTACGGGACAAGACACAAGGATAACTGCACTCAAATATCAGCCGCCAACCTTCGCAACTAGAATAACAGTCCCTAACGGCAAGTGAGCATATCGCATCCACTTCAAAACTTCTAAAAATAAGTATTTAATCTGATAGGTAAGTAATGATGAGTGTTTAAGGAGGTTTTTAAATTAAAGATTTAAAACATTCTTAATTAAGCATGTAGTATTTTGTATTTTTTATTTGACTTAAAAATCTCATAAAAACATCATTAATTAAAAGTTAAATAATGTAATCTTTTGGTAAGTATTGAGTTCCCACGTAACTCTTTCAGAAGATGCTTAACAAAACCAGGAGACATCACACAACTCGGGGAGAGATGTTACGAGAATCCAGGCTAATCGCATAACCGCCCCTAAATCCAACATTAACTGAGATCAATAGAACTCCGATATATCTTTAAATTCGCATAGCAATTAAGTAGCTTACGTAAAGGTGAGGCAGAGCAGTAGGAGAAAAATTAGTAATTCAAGTAAAGAAATATGCTTATGTAAAAATGAACGTAATACTACAGTATTTGCTTTTAACAATTGTACGGTGTTAGCTGCGTGGTGTGCCTTGGCCAAATCCGGCTATAATATTGGTGAAACTTCGTGTGGTCGATATAATCAAAATAGACGTGTGTTGAAACATTCAGGCATTTATGGTGCCTTTTGCGAAAAGCGGTGAAGGTTTCTTTCTGCAGGAACTAATTGCCTGCATACAAAAACTTTTTGATCAAACTTTCCCACTGAAACAGTTTTATCGGTATTTTTAATAACTTTTTTTTCAAAAACAGAATAAGGCTGTGGTCCCGGCTACGCCCGAGTGTTCATTTTGAAGTACGTTTTGTCGTCTATTATTATGCAACGGCCAGGGTCTTTGATAAAGGCTTTTTAGACGTTATCCTATTTTAACACGTTTTAATTGTTCTTGAGTACGTTTGGCTTTTTTTTGTAGGTTTTTATATTATTTATTCTTTTTGTTTTTTGCACAGTTGAAAAACCCACCTTTTTGCTATTTCTAATTTAACATTTTTTCCTAAGCAGTTTAACCCTATTTTCATCAATCCTTGGAGTGGCAGGATTTTTTTTATTCCAGATTTGCGAAAAACTTTTAGGGTATTATGTTTTAAACACTTTTTAATTGCCATTTTCTCACAATTATTGATTTTGCTAACTGTCTTAAATATGTATATCTTCCACACACCAGCTTCTTTTTCCTAAGTTTCTCTACCTTCCTCTGGAACCGTTTTCGGATTACTTCAGGGAATGTGGGCGCCACTTAATCTGCCATGCCCTAACTAAGAGAAACCGGAACGCCCGGGCCGGGAGTCGAACTCTCGCTCAATCGCTCGGTTTTCACTGTGTCCTCGGATTCAAAAAGCGGGACCACTGACCTACCGAGTCCCTTTCACTACACCGCCTGTGCACATTTTTAACAAACTGGTAAAATACAAAGATAAAGATGAAAATAGCGTTCATAGAATATTGATGATATTAAATGTGCACTTTCTTTCGCGAACGTCATCTAGGTTGCGCTAATGGTTCGGGAATTGTTTGGATTTGATCAAAAAGGGGCTAAACATTCCAATGAGTGTCTGAGCGCTTGCTTCTCATTGGTTAGAGATTTCACACAGCTGGTAGCTAAGTATTTTCTAGTTGAGGCGGTTGTTACAACCTTTATTTCATTGGGTTGGACAAAGGGTTGATCTTATACCAAGTGTTCGCGTGCTGAAAGTATGATCTGTTACTTCTAAGGTGTAATATACAGGGTGTTTCATTAATAATTGGAAATATTTTAATTGTAGAATCCTGGGCTCAAAATATTAATATTTAACTTAAATCACTTAGATAAAATGTGGCTCGTTACTGAGATATAGGGTGTTCCATTTAAAAATTTAAAAATGATTTTTCCCCATTACTTTAAAACTATTTGACGTATCCGTATCATATTTGGCAGGAAGTTTAGACACTGTAAACCATGCTAAATTGTGTTAAATAAACGTTTCTGACTACTACCAGAGGCGTACCACAGGGGCAAGTGAGTGGTTGACCCTTCCCAAATTCTACGCCACTGGCGGAATTGCCATTTTAGCACAATTTTTCGACTCTCCAATACTTTCTATGTAAATAACATACTCTTTCTTCGTCACGATAACGTCATTATTTTTCGAGATATTTAAATTTAAACAAAGCGGAACAGTTATTTTGATTTTAATGTGTATTAATTATGTTGGTGTTTTATGTCATAAGATTGCATTTATTACGCAAATGAAACTTTAATCCGTATTAACAAAAAAATATAATGTTATTTATTGAAATTTATTGAAACGAATACATGGATACATTTTTTTTATGTTGAATGCATCTATGTATTAGTTTCAAGAAATTTCAATAAATAACATTATGCTTTTTTGTTAATACGGATTAAAGTTTCATTTGCGTAATAAATGCAATCTTATGACAAAAAACACCGACATAATTAATACACATTAAAATCAAAATAACTGTTCAGCTTTATGTTTAACTTTAAATATCTCGAAAAATAATGACGTTATCGTGACGAAGGAAGAGTATGTTATTTACATAGAAAGTATTGGAGAATCGAAAACTTGTGTTAAAATGGCAATTCCGCCAGTGGCGTAGAATTTGGGAAGGGTCAACCACCCACTTGCCCCTGTGGTACGCCTCTGGTAGTAGCCAGAAACGTTTATTTAACATAATTTAGCATGGTTTACAGTGTCTAAACTTCCTGCCAAATATGATACGGATACGTCAAATAGTTTTAAAGTAATGGGGAAAAATCATTTTTAAATTTTTAAATAAAACACCCTATATCTCAGTAACAAGCCACATTTTATCTAAGTGATTTGGGTTAAATATTAATATTTTAAGCCCAGAATTCTACAGTTAAAATATTTCCAATTATTAATGAAACACCCTGTATAATACAATTGCTTGTAATAATTTCTTAAAACTTCTGTGGTATCTGACTATTCACGCTGGTTACATAACTAAAAAATCTGGTGTGATACACTCACACAACTTCCTTTTACAGTGATCTTATAATTAGTCAAAAATTTCATTTTTAATTTTTAACCATTTGTTAAAAATTTTCAAAAATTAAAAATTCTACAAAAACGGTACAAAATCGAGTGTTAGTTGAAGAGACAAATTTTCTCTAGAATTTTAAGGTGAATTCAAAAATGTAATAATATACCGGGTGTTTTATTTAAAATAGGAGTTAATAAAAAAAATAGAAAAAAAACAAACGAAACCCACTTTAGAAGTATTCAACTGGAAAATCACCTATCTCACATCAATACACCTTAAAAATGTAAGAAAAATGTAAAGTTTAAAAAAAATCGTTAGAGCCGTTTTTGAAAAAATCGAAAAAAACTGAAAAATCACAAGAGTAAACACCTACTTCCGGTTATGCGATTTTCTTCAAAAGCTTGCTGTCTCATCTACATAGTACACAAAACTTATATATGAAGTTTCAACGCCATACCTCTTTTCGTTTGTGAGATATTCTGTTCACAGACAGACAGACAGACAGACAGACACACAGACACACAGACACACAGACCAATGAAAAAAAATATGTTTTTTGGGATCAGGGGACTCTAAAACGTGAAGATCTGTTGAAAACTCAATTTCGAATTTTTGGGGTGAATCCAATACTTCCTTTATAGTAGTAAAAGGAAGTAAAATACTAAAATATGAAGGTTTTGGAAGATAAATCTTGCTTCTAAATTTCACGAATAAATAATTCAATTAGAAATTAACTGTATAACCCTACACTAGGTAAAAAATAATTGAAAAGGAAAACTTTTAATTTTGTAGGCGAAATAGTACTCAAAAACCGCATGAATTAATTGGTTGTAATAATAAATTAAAATTTTAGTTTTCACATTAGATAAATTCTACAATTAAGTAATCTACTATTATTCCCGAAGCTGCGGATTATCCCTTTGAATTACTGGAGTTGAACTGCTGCATGATTATCCTGCGAAATAAAATTGGCATTTTTAAAAAAATTTAATTATTGTTCATTAAAGCCATGATGCCTACTTGTTGAGCGATTGCGTCCAATCTCGTTGGAAAATTAGTATGTAAGTAAGGAAATCTCTAATCAACAAATCCATCGCGTACGTTTAAATATTTGTATTGTGCAGGAAATCAATTATTCAATTAACGTAGACGTTCTCATATCTAGCATAGGTACATCTGCTGAATGATTTCCTCCTGACATTGAGTTTTTTAAACAAATAAATCGAGAGGAAAGATTGGAGGCTACTTAGGGTCTGAGTTGCATTAAGTTTCACACGTAGGTAAGTCGTTTTGAGCTAATAATTTGCCATTATAATAGTAATAATTATCTTCCGTTGTCCTTCACATTGCGCCAATTAATTGTGTATATTGTTACGATTCTACAATTTTCCTGGAAATCTATTGCATGCCATGTTTTTTTAAACCTTACGGTATATTTATTCCCAGTCTCATTATATTCGAACAAGGGCGTGACGTGAATAACACGGGCAGCCAAACTTTTTAGATTTTTTTAAATTGATGTGTCTCGTGGGTCTTGATCCACTGTCAATTTATATATCTTATGAATAAAGCTGATAATTATATGCACTCAAATGTACGAAAATATGCACATATATATGCATAAAACCCAAAGTTACAATATATGCACATAATATGCCCTTAATTTTCTTGAAAATAAGTAGAAGTATTGTAAATAATGTAAAAATTTTAATTATTTTCTATGAATATATTTATTTTTCTAATTTTTATTCAAAGACGTCATTCATTTTTACCTTTGACTACATAATGGACCGCCAACGCCAACTTCACGTTGTAAGCCAACATAAAATTGAGATTTCCCCTAACCCCGCCAGTGTATTATTTACCCAAAACTCGACTCTTGAAATGGATTCCATGTTAGCTGATTTCTTATACAATGCTTCTATGGGAAAAGTGGGGGCTGCTGGCAGTCCATGTTTCTATAGTAAAAAATTTTAACATGGGCTTCCCCTTTTCTCTGCTTATTTCGATATACGCACTGCACTCCAGCGGCAGAAAGTGAAAGTATATATCTCAGTCGCACACAAAAATTTTATTAATTAATTTAATAACACAGTAAATTTTATGAAAAAATCTTAAAAAGTTCATACATTACAAATTATTGCTAAATATACCCAAATATGCAAAATTTTTAAATTATGTTCAAAAACGTAGAACTATGCAAAATATGCAAAATGAAACTTGGCCTAAACGATTTGTTCTCACATAACTGGTATACATATGCACAAAGTTGCGCCGGCATATCAATTATAGAAAATATGCATTTGCCATATAATATCAGCTTTACTTATGAATGAATTATAACAGGGGCTGATTGCAGAGTTCCTATCCCTATAAAATTCTCACAATATCGACCTTTTCAGTAAACTATTTTTTTCTTGTTAGATCATTGCCATTTAGTAGTTGCAGAATATGTACTTTGTTGATTGTTGGATCGTGATTTGCTGGCATTTGATCTATGCCACAATTCCTGCCATTTCCAATACTGATGTTGGATTATCAGTGGTAAGTCGTGTAGAATTTGCTAGTTGCATTTTATAATTAAGCTTTTCGACTTTCATTTATGTAGCTTGATAGATTGTTTTCCACTGGTTATACCAGAACATTATTTCATGTAAATAAAATTAAAATTCACTGGATACTAATCCTGTCAGGAAGCTCTATAACACCCATAAGATATTTTGCTCTCACTGCTACACTTGACACTTTATACTTAAAAAAATGTAGTCGTAATTGTATAAGTGAAACTATCTGCATTACTTTGTGAAATAATTTGACTTCAATATCAACGAAAGTTTATTTTTATGACTACCCTGTAGATATTGAATTTAATTAATCGTATTTAAACAGTAGATGCCACATTAAGACGTTTCCTACTTTAGCTATTACTATTTGTAGAAACAATATGCCGAAATAAACTCGTTTATATTGCAATGATTTGTCGTTAATTTGCCCCACGTTTGGGCGACCTAAATATCGCTTGCATATAATTATTATTATAATTTAAAAATTAATTATTTGATTTATCTATCCCACCTTTTTGTATTGGAACTGTTCAACTCGCTCTTTAACTCCACCATTAATTTTTAGGTCTTGTTACGATTGGCGTTCATGTGTGAAAATGAACTATACGCGGTTGTACGAATAGACTGCACTATAGTTAGCCATAAGCAATTTGTAACGTAAATATTTTTAAGGTAGAACTCCATAGCCAAATTTGTAATGTAAAACTTAAAACAGGCGGCTGAAAAGCTGGTAATTAGAAAGTGCCTTTCTCTGGGAAAGGATGGAAGTATTTGAATCTCACGAAAGCACAAGGGTAAATTTAGGCAGGATCTACTTCTTAGACCAAAAAATTGGGCGTGATCAGAAGCGCAACAATTGCCAAAATTAGGCTAAAAATACTTGCCGGTTGGAGCAAATTCCTTTAGTAGTGTTGTAAACTTTATTAGAGATTATTTGGAAGGTTTCGACCGCTTTTCAAAAATTTTGGCGTGTGAAACTTACAATTTTTAAGAATACATAGTAGTATGGAGCAATTATGCATTGTCACGTTCATGTACGTGACTTAGAAGTCAGAAATAAAGAGTTGCTCTGATAGACTTATTAGACATTTTAAGAACAGTTACCGTGCTTTCTTGGTCAAACTGAACTGAGAATTAATAGTTAATAAGTAACCTTATAAAACTTAAGTTGTTCTGTAAACGGCAGAAAATAAATGTAATTATTTGTATCTAAGTGTTCTTATTAATCTCGCAACAGTAGCTTTAGTGTTCGTGTAAAAGTGTATTTTGACTTTAGAATTCCCCCGAGTTTTTGAGTTTGATTTGATTTCCTGATTTTAAGTTATTTGGTAGCCTTTACTAGGTACTTACTGCAAATTTTATGGAAGATTTTGATTCGATACCAGGATTGTCTTGGTCAGCACCTTTTTTATTTGGTTTTCCTACATTCAGGCGACGGGACGTTCCTTTATTTAGTAATTTTCGCAGTACTCTTATTTTTCTAGCCGTTTCTCTTCGTTCACTATTGTTTTAGGTTTATTTGCAACTTATCACGTTTTCGTAGAACAGTTTAAAAATAATTCTGAGAAGATATTGGTGATTACAGATTCACCACTAGACGTATAGTTTAAATATAACATTGTAAATAATGTAATAATTGGATTCATTCTCAATATCAAAATTTAAAAGAGGTTTAATATATGTAATTTTCGTCCCCGTAGAATTTCGTGCGTACGCTTCTGTACTCGCTTCGTGACGTAGCGGAACGCGGCGAAGTTCTTCGTTCTTCGTGTTAAGTAAGTCTGTAAAATTACCGGATTAAATCATTTTAGAATTTTACCATTGTTCAGCTCGTTTCTCCACCCTATGTATTAGGAAAAACCATGAGCAGGGCACCAGCAGAGTTTTTACTATTGCAAGCGCACACCTCACTTTCAGGTCCGTATTGTGATAGCTGCAGTAAAGTGAAATTTAATGGGTGGTTTTTGGTCAGGTCTAGTTACAAATCAACGCTACCACTGGATTTTGTATGCACACGTTAACGGGGTGAGGTGGCCGCTTAATTCGTTTTGTTCAAGATCTTACTTTAAAATTTCAGACGGGGAACCGGTCTTCAGTCAAGCAATTGACTGCAAGTAGATAGGTTGTGCGTGATAGCGTTATCGTTTTATGAATGTAGCAGTTTGGGAAAGCTTTGCCGTGCCAATTGTAAGAAATTCCAACGTTTGTCTAATCTGAAATTCCGATCCAGTGTCGTTTCAGTACCGTGGAATTGTATATAGGCCTCCGACCAAATATACTCAAAGGCACCCTTATATCGCTCCACTGACACCTTGTATCTTGATGTAACCCTTGCAAAATCTAGTTGCCATCGTGTAAATCATCTGAACTGCTGAGGCCTATGTTTTATTCTACAAGCGGGTGCAGCCCTAAAAGATCTACTGTCATACTATGTGTAGAGAGACGCTCGTTGACAATCTTGAAGCTTTGCAGTTTGGTTTGATCGAAGCCCGGCTATCAACTACGGCTTCTATTTTGGAGCTCTCAATTTTCTACAAACGTTTGGCAGCTAGCACGGTATTGTTTTGCTAATACTTCGCTCAGCACCCTATGATCGGGACTTCCTTTGTTTTTCTCGTCTTTGTCGATTGAATTACTGCACAAAGTTGAACCTGTTTATAAGTAAGTATGCAGCGGTGCAATAAGTTTTGGGATTATCCACTTCGAAGCATAGTAATGCTTTAAATGATCTACATTAGGCGAATATCTACTACAGCTTTGGCTTATTGCTCAACGTGATGTTACAGGGATGTAGAATTCTTAGGGGATTTTGTTTTATCATTGTTTGTTGCGATTCTGGTCTGTTACTGGCGCCTGCTTAAATGTATTTATCTTAATGGAGTTCTTAAATTTACTGCATGATTTTCATTTGTCAAGCGACATGCAGTTACACGTTTCCTTACAGTAAAATAAACATTTCATAAAGCGAGCAAGGTAAATACTTACATTTTCCATCATCATGGGGAACATTTTGCTGGTAGCAATTTTTCGAAATACATAACCGGCAGGCTAAACACCAGGTGGTGTAGGTAAAAATAATATGAATTTGTTTCCTTATTTTTCCAGGTACAATTATTTTGACTATCGCCTCTCATGCTGAACTACTGGCCGCTTCATGTTTGTTACTTTTCGTAAAAGGTAACATTTCAAAGGCTAAAACTTATTCTACATGATATAAAAGCTGTGAAAATGCATTTTTGTATTCGTAGAAAGAACACACCTAACTATATAAAATTGTCCCATGGAATTCACCTAGTTTAGATTTTCTAATTTAATTAACCTGCAAGAATATCTTTGTTTCTAGCCTGAATTAATTAGGAAAGCCGATTACCCTGTTGAAATATACGCCAACGTTGCAACCACCGACAGGTACCTTTTAGACGTGTTTAGAATTCCTCATGGTCAAAACTATGCATTGAAAAACAGCTCAAAGCCAGTGGTGTTTCTTATGCATGGGTTGATGGGAAGTTCTAGAGACTACGTCGTCTTTGGACCAGAAAGGGGCTTAGCTTATCTACTAGCTGATAGAAATTACGATGTATGGTTGGGGAATGCCAGAGGCACAGCTTACTCACGTAAACATCAAGTGCTCAATCCTGATGTTCACCAACGGTATTGGCAATTTAGGTAAGCGATCTTAATTTGTATTCCTTTTTTAGCTTTTTCTATGTCTGAAAATCGTATGCACTACTGCCCCTTCTGTTAGGACAGGATTTTTCATTAAAGCAAGTCTTGTTCTGCTACCTAGCAAAGATCTCCAATTTTCAACGCCCCTCTTCGGGCTGGTCTCCTTAAATACTTTCGGGAGTTGTTCATAGACGACCTGGGATTGCTGCTTTTCCAATGTCGGTTTACCTGCGTTCCATTCGGCACGTACGCCCTATGACGACATATCTTTAATGGCCCAGAGGCTACAGGAAGTCGCGATTTACGAACAAGCCCATGCATGTTGACTTCATCGGACTGCATTGGGTGCGAGAATTCTTACATCACCTTGTGCAATCATGGCGTTTCCGTATGGGTTAGACAAAGTTCATAAGCAGCTCACTCGTGCGTTTCCCTTTTGAAGCCGTGCGCCCCTGTTCATGATTATACATCTGACACTTTCACGACCAATTTGTTGTGTTATCTTTTAAACCCTGGGGGTGAGTTTTCTTGGTGTTTGGGGCAGTATGTATAGTGCTAATAAACCTTCTCAGTTTTAACGAAGCAATTAATGCAATTAACGCCATTGAAGGATCCCTACGGGAGAAGTTTTTAAAGTGCCAATTCCGAGGAGGTAAATTAGTTGTCGAATTACCCCCTTTCAATACTTACAACGTGCAAGGACCTTTATGCGGTACCCATTACCGCCCTGGTAAATTATCCCCTATAGTTATTTCAACTGCTAGCGAATTACGCTGTCTGTTTCTCCTACAAGCTTCCGGCTCCTAACCAGTGACGTTACAGTTGCATCAAACAATTGTTTCGGCGGAGATTGACCAGATATTGTGAAGTACTGTAGTGAATTTCTAAAACACAAAGTGACGCGCCTCTTGACATTTTGTGACGTGATGTAATCGTTGTAACAACTAAATCTAAAACGAATCTGTGACCTATATCTTTATTTTGTTTGTAGCTATATTAGCAACCTCGTGGGGAATTTTATGGCTTGTTCAAATCGGTCGCTTTTGGCTGAATTACTTAGATTTTTGTTACCTCTTCACTGCGGCTAGTTCACCTTCATTGTGTTATTTTTACTACCTTATAAGTAATATAGGACTACTAACCCATTTGCTACTATTCATGTTGAATATACTTATATGCATATTCAATTCAATTCTAACTTCAGAGTTTATGGTACTTGGACGTGTTTAATTATTTCTATATATGTTATACTTTTATTTGGTGTAGTTTTAGTGAAGTTGGTAATATAGGTCCGTCGATGGTAACACAAATAGGCTCGGCCGAGCTCAGCCTGGGTCGTAGGCTAATGTGGAACTTCCTCTTCTGGACCAGCTGGGAAGTCCTGGGCGCCAGGATCCTAAAATCTAAATTCCGAGCCTAGAGTCCCTGAAGCATCGGATACCAAAATGCTCAAGCTATTCGAACCAAAATAAAACCACTCAATACGACAATATCGTTTATTTCTATACCCTCGGCACTCGCCCCCAAATTGCAAGCGAAATAACAGACGTAACAAACTTAACCCTAGGAGTACGACATATGCGTTACGTAAAGGAACATTGGCGAATAATCACCCACACAAAAGATCCCTACATTCGTCAATATACATGAATATATATATATGCACTACAACAAATCAACGTACGAATGAATATATGCTCGTACTAAATCAAATTAAAGCACAAGTGAATATATGTACACACTAAATCAAGTTAAGGTACTAGTGAATATATGTACACATGAAATCAAATCAAGGTACGAATGAATATATGAACACGTTAAATCAATTTAAAGTACAAATGCATATGTTGGGCCTGACCTTGACCAACAGCTCGCAGCAAGCTGAAATACGGAAGCTAAAGTACGCGATTTGCCTTTCGCCCGCGTGGCTATTGGCAACAAATCATCGCAAAATTTAGTTTAACTAACAATTTCAAATCGACGTCCTCGAGCTCTATTAGCTATGCGTAACAGAAGCTAAGCGATAGCCTAATTACTTAGCGTGTGAACAAGAGCAGGTTTTTAGAGTAAGAAAATACCGCTGGGTGGGGCGCGATACATGTACATGTCTCGGTTACCGTGCGCGGTCTTGCAATTGATTTTGAATATGCAATCGTAAGCCTACCTAATAGAGAGCTCAAACCAACGATAACTCGCGCAAACTTTGAGCCAAACTGACACGAAATTAACCCTGGGGCGAGCTAATTGGTTTTACAAATATTCAAAGTAATTAATTAATTTGCTTAAGACATCTGCGCGCTCACTATTCTAATCGGCGTTCCCTAAAGCGAATGTTCATGATGTACGCCAAACGTTGCGCAAAAAAAAACCACGGCACCAATCGTGTTCTCCTCAAACCGTGCAGTGCGTCGATAAAAAAACAAAGAGCGGTCTGACCTTATCTCCAGTAAGCGGAAGATCCAACCTGAAGTCGGCGGTCGCTGCGAAGCTCAAGGGCTGCGATAAGTCGGTGCTCCCCACCGGCAGGACGTTCCGCCAACCCTTGGGTTAGGGGTAGTAAGAAAACGATCGAGGAGCAGACCACGATAACGGACAGTTGTGGCCAAACGCAAAGCCAGTTTGAACGAGTTCGACTGGACTCAAAATCCACAAGTAGCGATAAAAATGAAGCCCTAAGAACGGACAATAAAATTACCATAACGCAAAACCAAACCTCGCCCTCATACATACTATATTGTTAGGCGGCTTCTTGTATCGTTTCGATATTCGGACTTCCCTGGTTCTCCCAAATTGTGTAGTTCGGCGACGTAACCAAATCCAGCCGGAACTGTTTCTTATATTGCGAAAAACAAATCTTCACAATTCTCCAAACCATCGCAATATAAATATGCTAATTAGTGAAGCAGATCCCACATTTTGGCACTAATTATTCTCCACTAAATAGCTTAACGTCTCTCGCTAACTTTTCGGGCGAACAGTTGAAATCGAAATCTCTCAATTCTTCGAGCCTCGCGGAATTGCCAGCCGGGCTATCGCAAGCCACAGGCGCGCGAGCGGTCAGCCGCGCTCGGATATTCGATAAGCGCGAATACGACGGAGAAATTCGAATTAATTAACTAATCGAAGTTAATCGTTATAAGGTGTCTCGGAGCAGGCAAGGAGACCAACCTAGGTAGGTCCTAAAACTGCTGGGACGTGACACAGGAGCACGAAAGGGAAGTAAGGGCCCTTGGATTTCGAGCTTCTACAGGGGCTGTTCATAAACTTTTCTACCCTATAAATAAAACTCGTGGCGCCTACCCCCTTTTATCTTGATTACAACCAATCCTTATTGTGATTGAATTCCGCCCTAAGCTATATAGTGTTGATTTAAACTTTCCTCCCACTGAGATTTAGTCGATCAACTGCCTGCTACAGGACAGTTGAGGCGTACTTAGGGTGAGCTTTGCCTTTTTGGCTATTAACATGTCTTAACGGCGCATTTAGCATATAACAACTCCTAATTTAAATTTTGCTTACAGCTTTTCTATTTGTTTCTCATTTCTTCTATTATTATCAGTTACGTTTTTATGGGCTTTCCCTTTCCTTCTTGTATTCCCTATACCATTGTAGCTGTCCCTTGGTAAGTCCCATTATCTTTTTTAAAAATCTCATTGTTTTACATTTATTTTGATGTCTTGTTTGTGTTGCCCATAGCTCATTGCATAAAGCTGAGACTTTTCTTTCAGTTGGCACGAAATAGGTGTGTATGATTTACCAGCGATGTTCGACCTGGTCAAGAACGTTACAAATCAGGACCAAATATCATACGTAGGGGTATCGCAGGGCACGACTGTGTATTACGTTCTGATGTCCGAAAGACCAGAATATAACAGGTTTATTAACGTCATGGTGTCTTTGGCCCCGGTGGCGTACATGAAGTACGTCTACAGCCCTCTTATTAGGCTTCTTGCAAAATATGAACCGTTTTGGACGGTAAGTACTTGTGGTCAAAAACATAATTCACTTATTTATTTTTCTCGTTCTAGCCTTTGGCAAAAATTACAGGAATCAACGAACTTCCTCCAAAGCCTCTTAATCGACTGCTAGGACTGCTTGGACGAACGTTGTGTAGAGACAACAGCATTTTAGTAGATGTTTGTGCCCGTATACTATTTGTGACTGGTGGATACGACTATGCGCAGCTAAACAAGGTACAATATTAAAACAAAATTCTTTATAAGCGAAATAGGGAGCATGTTATACAGGAAAACTATTAGAAGGCCCTAATATGTTAATAATTCGAGCCAAATGCTTATGAGAAATACTGTGTCTGTCCTGCCTCGCTAACTGATTCCTCCATTTAGGTGCAGCAGTAGTTTTGGAGAGGCTCTTCAAATTAAGTTGTTGAAAATATATTTCCATCCTTTTAACTGTTAAGATTTAGTACAAACTATTTCAATACATCTAAAATAAAAATTGTTTATTGCAGAGTACTCTGTACTTGATCTTTAGTGAAGGATCAGGTGGGTCATCAACACGGCAGGCACTTCACTATGCCCAAAATATTAATTCAGGTATTAAAAATTATTGTTTACTAGACTCTTAACCTGCTTTTCATCAGGACTTGATATATTATACGCTAAAACTGCGGACACTAATACGTACTATCGTTAGAAATGCTTATTGCAATATGAATGTTTCAATGTCTTGGTAGATAAACTTATCAAATGGAAGTGAAATTACGAAACAGAATATTATTGAAATATCCTGTATACATCACACTCACTTTCTTCAATGCTACAAGCACAGTGGTGTATTGGTAAAAACTTAGGTGCCGGCTCGCATATATGACCCCCCGTACCTCGCCGATAATTTTAATAAACGTTTTTACATAGTCAAATATATTTATATATTCTCAAGTCGTACAACTAAGCTTACAAGTTTTTTATCTTTGCTGACAATCCACGTGTAAGTACGTTTCTTGCTCTCTCACATTTCAGTCGTCGATATATTTCGCCAAAAAGGTTTAGCAGCATTTTCTTTGGTTTTGGTAGATGTCTTCACATCATTTCACAAAAAAGTCAAACTTTTTAGCTAGCGGTGATGCACTTTCAAACTTCAACGACGTTTGCTTTCTTTTGTAACTCATTACGAATTAATCTTCTTTAATAGTTACCTATAAAAAATTGTAAATGTAGGTAAAATACTTCTTTTCATAGTACAACATACACCATTTCCTATACGTAGAATATATGAAACATATAAACAATAATTTTTAATTTACGCAAACAGTGTTTCTGATGTTTGTTTACTTTTCACTTCCTCAGAAATTTAACTTTATTTTAAATAATTTAAAAATCTACTCACCTTAAACTGGTAGTTTTGTAACGCTAGCGCCTGCAGCAAATTTTGTTGATACATTAAATGTATTTAAATTTTGACATCGCCTTATCGAGCGTTACATTTAGCCAGCGCGCGGTTTACGAATATGCGAACACACCCGCTATGCGCGTAGTCGCAGTGTATGAACGACGATGTCGTTTTTTCTATCCAGTGGAAGCTAGGACAAGTACTCCGATAACGAGGCAGAAAAGGTATAAAAGTTTATTACACGGCCAATTCAAGTCACTTGAGATTATCTGTCCTGTCCAGTCCCCATCTTGAGATTTCTTCTCCAGAACTCTCCTGTTCCTTTCCTAAGCGGGACCTTCAACTGGCAGATAGACCTGTCAACCGGGGTAGACCAACCGTCAACCCTTGAGCTAAATTCTTCGTTCCCAATGCATCCTGAAAAGCAAAGCCGCGAGTATTCGATAGACCTGTCTTGTAAAATTAGAATCCTCCAGGCCTAAATCCTACCTTGACAAATAAACCTGTCTTGTAGGACTAATTGCTTAAAGCGATTTTCCTCGCTTCGCTCATGAGCACGATTTCCGGCCTTCAGAACCGCTTCACCGAGGTGGTTCAATCCGAATTATAAATATATTAACATACCTGTAAGAACCGGCAGATACTTCCTGGAGCATTCTTCTCAAAGGCCCAGGGTACCGCTACAGCAAGAAGGTGAAATCACCCGCAGCACGCCAGCATCGCCGCGACCGAAACACGTTCGCCCGCCTGTCCCTAAAATTTTCCGGTCATTCTCGGACTAATTAAAAACGTAGGAATTAATTTTTACGTGCCCGGATTTACACCATAGAGCACCGCCACCACTTACTCTTATGAATTCACCACCTAGAAAACCCAGGTAATGCGTAACTTCTGTTCTTTGCACATATTTTGGTAGAGCAAGAAACGTAAACAAACTCGAACATTTTGTCACTTACATCGCCCTGAGTGACGTCGCCGGCAGGCGCGAGTGGTGCAGCGTAAAGGCCACGCTTCAGCCAAAGGTTGAAGACCACAAAACTCGACCCGTAAGTGTTAATGGGGTTGTGGAACAACCAGAAACGACGAAACGTATTTCCCAGAGGAACCGATTGATACAAATCACTTATTTACGAATTTTGCCTTACTTTGTAATTATGGTCAAACACAATATATTTATGGTAATTACATGGTGTTTTTCCTGAAGTTCCTGAGTTGGGAGAACCTATTTCTCCGAATTGAGCTTAACCCGTGGTAGAAACTTTCGTAAATTACCAGAATTAATTACCTGGACTAAAATTAAATTCAGGATGGTGAAGTGTACAGTTTAGGTAAATACTGGTAAACACTTCAAATACATAAAATATATCTATTAATATTTTTATCAACTTAGAAATGGAACCACACAGTCTCGCAAGTTACCTCTCTCACTTTACGAAATCGGTGCTCGACGTATTAACCAAGCACGGTTGCAAAACGTACTGAATGCCTATATTGACCAACCGGCACGGCTACAGAACGGCCAATCAACTCCAAGCAGGTAGCTAGGCAATAACGTGCAAATCACCGGCTGAGAGAGCTGTTTACAGTTGCTCAGATTGTTCTTTCTTGGAATTAAATGAAGAATAGTGGGATCCTTGCAGATAAACTGTGCATATAAAAACGAATCTCCTGAAAATTAGAAATTCAGAAATCACTCTAAAGCCGGCTCGCGAGCCGTCTGGGAAAAACAGGTACCGGCTCGTTGAGCCGGTGCGAGCCGGCTCCAATACACCACTGTACAAGCATCATAACAAAAGACAAAACATCGGTAGTCATTGCATATCAAATGAGAAGGAAGTAACCGATGCTTGACTGCATTACTACATGTAACAATTTGGTGTCAACTAGCTCAGTATGGTGGGAGTGAAAGATGAACTGAAATACTATGGGGCTCGCTCGCTAAATTAGTGTTATTTTAAGGCGCTACCATGGTGAATGTGATGGCAATGATGGATTTGGAAGTTACACGGTGGACAGTCTAGATAATGGGAAATGCGGACGGTGCTCAACTACGACTTACGACTTACCCTGCGAATATCTGAAAATGTTTACTTGGCTTTAAAATACGCTAACCTGCACTGAGCTTCAAAAATTCCACTCTTAAGATAATATTTATAACATTATATTTAAGCGGGCCATATTCGCATCTGTAACTGAAACAAATAAGCATAACCAAAACATTTTCTACAAATTCTGCATATTTTCCATGAGTAGCAAAACTAGCAAATGTGCTCGCTTGGATAGAATTCCTCAGGAAAACGCAATATTGATATACTGCTGCATTATGAACGGGAATATGTTGGAAAGCAAATTTCACAACAAGCAGCTTACTAGTTAAACGCATACCAAAAGTAATAGTGACGCATGCGTACACATCTTATTCTAGCGAAATTTAAATTAGTGGCCAAGTAGTAAATACACATAAATCATCAGAAGTCACTGACACTGAAGTGCTTCACAGGATTTTCCACGAGCAATTAGCTTAAATCCACACAGGATAAACGGAAGGTTTTTCTAAGGCAGCGTTGAGTGCAGGGCAGGTCAGGAGGGTTTAGAAACTATGGATTGATGTACAAAGCACGGTTGTTATACAGAACGTAGAGAGACGCCACAGGGTGTTCCTTGGAGTGTTTTACCTTTCGAGGGAGCTGAATATGCGACAACTGTTATAATTTTTTTGAAACGGGCACGGTAAGGCTTCTCCAAACGGCAATACTCGCGGAACAATATAAAACACCGCTTGCAACCCCTGTGCTCGATTATCTGCACCGTTTTTGACTGAGCTCTGCACTGGGGGCTCTACAAATGCTTACACATTGGCGACTTTCAATTTTCAAACCATTCTAATACCTTTAATAGACCTATCAAATACAACTTGGTTTTGTTTACGTATATTTAATTTTCTGTTTGATACTACTTTTGGGGGCTAAAACACTTTTCTCAAATACTAACTATGCGTTGATTCAATTCCATTCTTTTCTCACCCTTTTAATTAGATTGTTGTTTCCAGGACAATTTAGGAACTATAATTTTGGCAGGAAGACCAATATGAGAAAATACGGATCCAACCATCCACCACATTACAATCTACATAACATCGTATCTCCTGTAGCTCTTTTTCACGCAGAAAAGGATTGGTTTGCTCAACCAAAGGTAAACGCATTTCCAATACATCATTTCGTTGATCAAGATGGACATGCTCAATCCTAACATACCATTTCATATTAGAAGTAATTGCAATTCAGTTTTATGTTTCATTCTATTTAAGCGGCAAGCAACTACCTACCAATGTGCTTTACTTTTTCAGGATGTCGACCGCCTATATAGAGAACTACCGAACTGTATTAGAAAATATAAAGTTCCATTTTTGCAATTCAATCACTACGACTTTTTATTTGCAAATGATGTCGTTGAGCTGGTTTATGACGAAGTTTTTAAGATTATGGAGAAATTCAACAAAAATGTTACTTGAAACGTTTCTCTACTAAATTTCGCTATACTAACCTCAATTTTTAAGTATAGGAGAATAAACCTTCCGAGTAAGGATCAATTTTATTCAGTTAATAAGATGGAGGAAGCCAAGGATATGTTTGGGGAGTAAAGCATATGGAAAAACCACAGTATGTTTTGTTTGAATCTATATTAAAAATTAGGAACGATGAGTGTATCTCTTCTATAATTCACTAAAATACTAAAAAGCTAAGTAATTGACCATTGAATGAAGGTAATGTGGAAATATCAATAGTTTTCAAAATGATATGAATCTAACACCCATGGTAGCCTTCAAAGACTTTTCCTTAACATTGAAATATGTAAGGTATCTATAATTACAACTAGGGTAATGGTTATATCTAACGCCCATCCAATGTAAGTTGTTGGTAGAAGGAATATTAATCGAAACAGTTTTGATTACAAATGCTCGGCGTTCGTATAAGAAGTAGTAGACAGTCAATAAAAGCATTATCGGTAGGAGAAAGCCGGGACACAAACGCAAGACGTAGTGCAATGGACCAACAAAGAAAAAGACTGGAAATATCACATAGAGCGTTATGCTGGGTAGGTTGCTAGCCTTTCCTGTCGAAATTAAGGAGAAGCTCCTCTGTTGGGGTTAAAAAACAAACCGCAACGATCACAAGATAAAAGACGATTAGAACCACCACCTAAGAAGTGGGCACAGAGCTGGCCACATTCTCAACCAAATTCAACAGATAAGCAGGAAGCAATTACATACCTATTTGTATTCCATTGCACTTCCACTATTGTAACTTGTAAATTCATACCAATATATTGTATCTTAACTCTAAACTCTAGGTATATATTTTCTGAAGACATTATACAAATATGTATGCTTACCATAGAATGGTTCTATGTTAAGGTAACATTCCAAGACAATAAATGAATTAAACAAAAATACATAAAAATACCTTCCTCAAGTTGTTCTTGAATCCTTCAATCAAATAAGATTCACAAGCTTCTGCATGCTTCTGCATTTCGCAGTTAAAGAGATAATATTCTTTTGTACTAGAAGCGGTTTAAAATCATGGAAAAGTAACAATACCTATTTAATAACATCCAGCCCCGGAGTGATTCAACCATTAAGAAACCCGGCTGCGGTGTTAAAGGAAAGAGGCTCAATTCTCTCATCTGAAAACTGGCAAGTGGCCACCTAGTTGCTTTAAAAATTGAGCACAGAAACCACAGCTGTGGAAGTAGAGAAGTAAGGTGGGATATTAACTACACTATGCAGTACACCGTACGGTGTGTTGAGGATAATCGGCGGCCCTAACCCGTTGAGTCTCAAGCGTAATTCCTACGTGGAATATCGCTCACACACTTTAATAATTTTTTATTTAATACTATAGTTTACAAATCAATTCCAATGCAGGTTTCCATTGATCTTTCCAAAGCGTCTCTAAAGATTTCTTCAGAATATACAGTAAACAATAAGGGCGATCGTTTCTGAGTGTTGAGCAAAATATTGGCAGGTCTTATTGGATTACTGGCCGCCAAGGTAGAGCGAGCTTTGCGGGTTTGCAAAGCAAGATGGACAGCTCTACGGGCATAATTGGCGCCAATTCTACAGGTGATGTAAGGGAAGCTTCTCCAGAAGTTTTCCGGAAAAATAGGCAGCGGTACCGTAAATATCGCCTACAAGCAATTGGCGTGAATCCACATGCGAAAAAGGGAAGGTATTCTAGGGCGACATTGGAGTCGTGCGTTTCTTTACAGGCTGGTGGCAAATAGGTCGATAGCGGAACGATACAGGATGTTTTTATTATTATTATTATTATTATTTATTAAGTAAGCAGGCGGCTAAGCCGATTTTTGATTACTGTCAGCAATTTACAATATACATATACATTGCAGTTGCAGTTACAACTGAAAAAAATAAGCCAAAAATAACAAAACAGAGATCGCAATAACATCATCGAGAACAATAATAACCATCCAATAAATTTTTGAATGAGTTTTTATTTTCACTGAGCACTATATTCGCTGGCAGTGAGTTCCAAGAGTTTTGCACACAGTTAGACAAAAAGTTTTTTCTTGGTAGTTTGTTGCATCGATCTAACACTAATTTGTATGAATGACCCCGTAAATGAACATTCTGGCTGAACGTTAAAACACCCACCGAACAAGAATAATAACCCGACACAATTTTATAAGTTTCAATGAGGTCTCCACGTTCGCGCCTTTGTTGTAGGGTAGTGAGACCTAACCTAGATAGTCGGTCTTCATACGATAGGTTCCTCAGAGCTCGAGAAATTTTCGTTGCTCGTCTTTGCACTTTTTCAATTAATTCCATGTCCTTCGCAAAGTAAGGTGACCAAGCTGACGATACATTCTCTAGTATAGGACGAATATATACCTTATAGACCTTGAGCATTAGTTCTGGAGTTATATTTTTAAAAGCACACCTCACCAAATATAACATGACATTAGCCTTTCTCACTATAGATGTGACATGATGGGACCACTTCAGATCTGCAGCCATCGCGATGCCAAGATCCACTTGCATGTCTACTTTTGTTAGCGTAATTCCATTCAAAATGTATAGTCCAGTTTAGGATTGTTATAGCCTATGTGCAAAATATTGCATTTATCGGCATTCAGCGTCAGCAACCACCTCGAGAACCAGAGTTCCAGTTCTTTTAGGTCCGCTTGTAACACATCTGCATGTGTATCAGGGAAGTTAAAGAGTTTAGTGTCGTCGGCAAAGAAGGTTACATTGGAACGTAAGTAGCTTGAAAGGTCACTCACATATATGAGAAAAAGCAAGGGCCCCAGAACGGAACCTTGTGGTACGCCACTCAATACCGAATAAGTCTGTGATAATTTACCTTCTATTCTTACTTTCAAATGCCTGTTCGTTAAGAAGTCTTCCAACCACCTCAATAAGTTTCCTCGTATTCAATAGTGTTCAACTTCTCGATCAACCTCCGAATGGGTACACGATCGAAGGCCTTCTCAAAATCAATGTATACAACGTCGATTGCCTTGCCTTCATCGAAGGCTGTTGTCCAGATGTTGAGATTCACCAACATATTAGTTGCAACTGATCTTCGAGGCATAAATCCATGTTGCGTATAGGGTATCACGTGATTTTCAATAAGAAATTGTATAAGCTCTGCTGCTATTATTCTCTACATACACTTTTCTAGTACTGATGTTAGGCTCACAGGTCGATAGTTGGGGGGTAACAGCTTATCTCCCTTCCTGTAAATAGGAATTACAGTAGATTGTTTCCAGGGTGCTCGGACTCTCGATTGCTGTAGAGATTGCTTCATTGGTTGGTTAAGTGAAAGAACGGCCTTAGCCGAACTTCGCCAACTTTAAAAATAAAGAGAATTTATTATTATTATTATTATTATTATTATTATGCAGGTTAATGGACCGCACAGGTTCGCTGCACAAGATTTAAAGAAATGCGGTGACGGCTCATTATGACCAGGACTGGAGTGCGAATTTTGCACGCTCAACTGTTTGTATACTACATCTTCGTTAAACTCTATTGAAGTGATGCTCGATGTTACTTGGGTAGAACTTGTCAAAGAAGGGAAATTTTCCATATTTTCACGAACATATGCACTGTGAAATTGTTTAGCAAACATCTCAGCTACTACACTGGGTTCACTCTGCAATTCATCATCCTCTAACCCTCGTAGGATACCGGGTAGTTTTTAGATTTACGAACTCGTTTAATATATTTATAGACGTTCTTAGGTCCAGTATCCACTAAGCTCGCTTCATATTTACTACTAGCAGTTCTTAATTCCAATCTTAAAATGTTTACATAAACACGATATTCATCGTAATCCGATCGTAATTTGGTAAGTTGAAACCTGTCCCACAATCGACGTTTTTGTGTATGTTAGATTTCAATTTTGGTGTAATCCACTGCTTCTCTGTGATTTTTCTAAATTTATCTTCAGGAACAAGTATTATAGCCAATTCTAAAAATCTGTAGAACTCCTCTAAAGATTCGTTTACATTTTCTGATGATTGAAAGCCACTGGCCAGTAAAAAATCTTTTATATTAGCATAGTTGGCCTTAAAAAAACTTTTTCTGGGTGTCTCTAATTTTGTACTCGAATTGTCAGCGACTATCTGCCACGTAGCTAATAGCACTAGATGGTCACTGATTCCAATTGGGGGTAAATAATTTACAAAAGATATGAATTCATAGCCTGTAGCAAGAATCAGATCCAACAATGACGGTTTATGATTGTTGCGATATCGAAGGGGCTGCTGAACCAGTTGCTTCAAGTTACAATTCAAATACATGTCTATAAAGAATGTTGCAGCAATATTTGACTTGGTTACAGATGCTTTCGACCAGTTGATGTCCGGAAAGTTGAAATCACCAAATACCAGTAGGTTAGGATTATGTTGGGCTGTTAAGACTCCCGATTCCCGTTAAAAATCTATGTACAATTCCGCATTCTTCTCCCGCGTATTGCATCGTAATTTAAGCCATCGGGCATATTTCCCTAATTATGTAACTGTTTGACGCACTTGCAGGCCAGGCACCGACATCTGTCGCATAAAGTATCTTAAATAACGCTGTAACGCATGATCATAGCATAAACCCCACTAAGTGACTTAACAAATCGCTGGCAGATGGAGTTTGCGTTCAGTTTCGGCGACGGCCAGACGCGCGTAAGGCACGGGGGAAGCCCCGGGCTTTGTTGCACGTTACATTTTGGGCGATGCAATTCAGCACTTCAAACAATAGATTCTTTATGCACCTGAGTGAGATGCCCAACGATGGAAAGTTTTACGCATGACGCAATGATAAAAATTAACGCTGCGCCCAGCGCGTTCCCTCCCAGGAGAGTCCAAATTAAGCTTCGCTATCGCACGGATGTGCAAGTTAATTTCAGTACAAAGAACAACCCCTTTAGTTCTTAGGGGCGTGTTGTACCCTCGGACTTGTGTGCAGTTACAAGTGCTTTTCGTACCTTCACGTTTCAAGTACCGGTGTGTACATTTCCTCGCTGATTATCAGCGGATTTGCGACAGGAACGAACACAAAGCATCAATATACAGGGTGAGCAGTTGTGAGTTATCGTTTGGCTTTACCCTGCTACTTCTCTGAAGGATCTTACCGCCACAATTTCCCGAGTAAGCTGGTCAACCGTCCCTACCTGCCCCTGCCGCATCTAAGCTGTTATCGCAACCCTCTTCTGTACGAGAGCATCGTCAGAGCGTTGAATCTCCAGGTCGAGATCTCCCGGCATCAGCACTTCAACAACCCAGTTGCTTGGAGCCCTAGCGATGACGTAAGGTATTGTACTAGTATTAATAAACAGTAAATTGGGTATAATACAGTGGCGTGCGAAGCTCCGGAACTCTCCAGTTGTCTCATATGTTAGTTGTGGGCCGTATGCTAACTGCCCGACTCGTTATTTACTGTCAAGCATTGCAAATATAAGCCTTCAGCATTAGTTTATGGGAGCCTGGCTCCGGGAATGGTAGTGAGCCATTTGGCAAATTAAATAAGCGTATTCCGGGACCTAGATGACCATTATTTTCAGCGGATGTGCCGCTCCCTGGGCATTCAGCCCTTATTGTGTTGTAATTGTTTACTAACCCCAATTTGTAGCATTTGCTACCTGAACACTTGCCTTCGGTCCTGTAACTAGTATGGTAATAGATTACCCATTTTTAATTTATGTATTGCTTTTCATTTCAATTATTTGTGCATTATTGTGACCGACAAGAATTGAGTTTCTTGCGGCGTTGTGTATGTATTCCTTTGTACAGGGCCTAAGCAACTGGAGAAAGGACACCAAAAAGGTAGGTGTAAAAGCCAGTGCCGTGGGAACACCCCCTTGGAGTACGACGCAACGCTACTGCGATTGGTTTTCGACTTTTGACCGGTCGTCAGTTATCTATCAATTGTAACATCTTCCAAAGGTCGTGGAGCCCCTTAACTTTGTCTTAATAACCCAATATCGACACCCCGTCGTGGCATTTCGCCCCGAAACGCACCCTAAACCTGTGAATCTCCCCTCGCGACTGAGTTCTGGCCGAAGCATTTGAGCTGTGGGGTACGCGAAGGGGCGAACACTGCTACGAGCATCTCATGGGGTCTTAATGAGCAATTTATCGTGTAACAGGGCAGCATTATATAATGAGTTTAACATAATCGCATCTTTTTTTGAGGTCGAGTCTGGTAGAGAGTCTGGTGGACGATAGATACACGCAATCAAAACCTCCGTACGTATCTTCATGGTAAGCCAGTTGGATACATATTATTTTGTTGGACAATTATTTTACGAGAACTAAACTAATTTTTTACATAACTGCAGACACCATCTCCCCGTTTTGTTTGCTTATCCTTTCTGTACATCGTATAATTTGTTAACATTACGAGACTACTTTGAATTTTCCTGTTTCTTTGAATGTATCTAACGCTAGGTCTATATACTCTATATGAAGTTCAACAGAACTAAAAAATGAGACAAATGCTTAGGCTAAACTTCTGAAGCTGGATCTATCAAACAATCGCCACAATTTGCCTGAAACAGTAAGGCTTTCCTAAATCTGTAATCACAGACGAAATATCACACCACATGCTGCCTCTCTGTGTTCGACTATATCTGGCTAGCTCCCAATTTTTCTCTTGGTTAACGCGAGAAGGAGTTCTACAAGACCAATTATTCGGCCCCCGCCCGCGTGCGAAAGCCAGCGACGGTGGAAACTTTTCAAGAATTATTGAAATTTCAAACTCGTTTACAAATAATGCATGAACAACTTTTTGTCGAGAAAAAATATTCATCCATAAAAACTACTGCTTAAAATTTTGCATTTTGTGCAAGTAGAAAAATCGATAAATTAAAACTGTTGTCGTTAAGGAAGTGATTTATAGTTATTTACACAAAGAACATTCGCATTTACATTCGTCATTGATGTTGGAAGTTTATAAGTGATTATTAAATTCCACATTCGTTCTCGATTGATCTTCCAATTCTCTGTAGTTATTCAGCATGCACAGAAGTTATATTCCACTCGTAATGGAAACTGGGGCTACTTGTTATCTGTCAACTTATACATTTGATTTATTTACCATTAAATACGAATGTTGGAATTATAATGTAAAATGTGTGAAGGCAGTTTGGGGACGTGCACGTCCCAATTTATGGTGAACTTGATGGAGTATGTCGTTACGGCAGGCAACATGTTATCAGTAAATTTTAGTTTACGACACGTAACAAGCTTAATAGTTGTTCAGTGCCTCAGTGGGATGGTAATTGTACCTTAGAAAATACGGGGATAAATTCGTGTTGTTTTAGAGCACCAGCAAGGTATTTCGGATGCCACTCATGGACGATGGGAAATATAGGTACTGTGATCAACTTGGAGGTTTGAAACCTACCCGATTTCTTGCTATCTGAAGAGGTCATTAAACTTCATAATACGCGAAGCTGTACTGCGCCTAGCAAAATAAAATCGCACAGTAAATTTTAAAACTCTAATAAGACAACATGCTTAACATTACCAAAAAATGATTAAAAACATTGCCTCATAATCAAAACCTTCACATGTGGTCGTTTAAGGGAAAACTTTAAGGCTGTCGATTGGACAAATTTAAATAAAAAGGTTATTTAACAATTCTATAAGTGATGACGTCACGTCGCATTCAGTCTAAATTGAAATAATTGCACACCGGCAATTAAATAGACGACAGGAGCTCTGGAGGGCGAAGAAAGACCCGAAGGGAGCTTCCATTCGAGCTATAATCTACGTCACAGTAAACAACTCGACAAAACTCAAGCGTTCGAAATGAAAGGTTCATTTCACGGCAATCCGACGCACCTTCTTCTACGCAACGAGTTATATGCAGTTTCAAATTAGGTCTACCATTAGCAGCTTGCAGTGCGGTGGGCTTTGATGGCAACGTTTGTGTCAGAGAAGTATTTCAGCTGGCAGCGAAACGGAGAGATGTAATCAATGCCTTTGGAAGAAACCTATTACTCGAGAGATGGCTGCGTGACGGTAAAAATATCCGCGAGCTTGGCAAATGCGGAAAACGATACGGTACAGGGGGTGGTATCAAACGCTACCAAAACATAGCTTCGGTATTTAAACTACGTCAAGGTACAACGCCAAACCTGGCGAAACACAGCAATCGAGACGACGACCGTATAAAACGACAAATATAGTACCATGCCTCCTTTTGAGCGTTAGCAAACTTCTTTCTAAAACAGGTGATATATGAGCCGGGGAGCGACTGGTTGTAGGCCGACTTAGATGGTAGATGCCGGTTGAAGCTACAAGCGGCTTGAATGCCCGTTTTTAACCGGCTTCCGTGTCCTACTACTGCGCAAAACATGCTAATAGCGGCGAATTCCATGTCAAAATGGTCGGGAATCAGCAACTCCACGATAAGTGGCTTTAAAAATATAAAATAGTCCAACAAGAGGTTGCGTGTGATGTATTTATTTCGTAATTATAGCTGTTGGGGAAGCCTTATCGTACCACTTTTAGGGAAATAATGAATATCATCAAATAGATAGGGAATTATATATATTTGGGGCAGTTGGTGACCATTGGTAAATAAAACCAAACAGCAGAGGTTGAAATAAGAACAAGACTTGGTTGGGCGGCATACGGAAAATTAAAAGACGTAATGCAAATGAGGATTCCAATGCACCTAAAAACAACACTTTCCAACCAGTGTATATTACCGGTGGTAACGTACGGGTCTGAAATGTGGACCTTCACCAAAAACATCATAAACAAACTCAAAGAGCAATAGAAAGAAGGATGCTGAACATAAGCCTGAAAGACCACAAAACCAATGAATCGATCCGAGAGAATACCAAAGTAGCCGATATAATCGAACGAGTAGCACGCTTGAAGTGGAACTGGGCGGGCCACGCAGTGAGAAAGCAAGACGGATGATGTAATAAGATCATAAGATGGAGACCATGGGCAGAGAGTCGAAGCAGGGGTAGACCGATGATGAGGTGGTCAGATGATCTCAAAAAGGCGGCTGGACTGTGCTGGTACAGAGAAGCTCAAAACAAGAAAAAATGAAAAACTATGGGGGAGGTCTATATCCAAAACAGGATAGAGAACGGCTGATAAAGATGAAGATCAAATAGATTCAACTTCGCAAAATGCAGCTTCCGAATCTGAAATTCAAATTCGTGTCTCGGTTTTGAGTTTTTCTAAATTCCATATCGTCCTACGGGTGGATACATTGAAAGGAACACCCTGTATCGTCCCGCTATCTAAAGGTTTGCCACCTGTCTCTAAGTAACTCTAGACGCCGCCACAGCCCAGGAAAAGCATTTTGCTTCTCATGCGTGAATTCGCGCTAATTGCTCGTAGGCCAGCTTTTAACTACGGTTGTCATTTAAATAGTTCGCAAATCAATGTCTTGTCTAGAACGACCTATAATGTCATTTTAAAATATCCACTTCATATCCAAAAATACAATTTGATGCAATGCTACTTGTTTTGTGTATTGATAAGACTCCAAAAAATTATCCGTTTTAAATAAACGTAGTTCAAATCCAGGAGGCCTCTTTGACGATTCTTTTTTTCCCATTTAAATTCTATATTTTTCAAGGCCCTTTGCAAGGACGCTTGACTGCCTGTAGGAATTCCTTCTTCCCTCAGTTTGTCTCATAAATGATAAAGGGTTACATGCTGCTCTAAAAACAAGATTATTTAAATATGGCAAATATATCTATTAACAAGTTTAAATATTTTATATTAAAAGCATCTAGGTTTAATTTTTCGTACACCACATAAATCGTATTTCGAATAGCAGCCTCGGTGAAGTTATTAACGGAAGTAACAGATTTAGAGTGTGGCCGTTTTTGGGTGGATAAGTCAAAATTTTATTTCATTGACTGAGAGCTCTACTTCTCTGTTGAAATACTCATATTTAATGCTGCCGCAACCCAATAAAGTTAAATTTGATAAATTTGCATTGGCTAATTTAAATACTAGAAATTAACTTCCTGGCAGCATTTAACGGTGTAAAGGGGCCTCTATTATCAATCACGTTCCTGTTAGAGATATGTTATTAATGAAGCAACAAGTATCTTTGCGTGACTTCACAAATGCTTATTCGGCATGTCTCAAAAATAGTTTTGGTTGTTACTTTTGAAATCTAATAACATCTAATAAAAATTACTAGTGTTTTCAGAGCAACACATATGTTAATTGTTATGTTTTCTTCCGTATGCAAAAGTATAGATTTTTATTATTATTGTGGTACGAATTTACACGTCATAGTTACATGCAGCGCAAGTTTACTTAGAAGAACTATAGTTGACGTAAGTAGCTAGACAGAGAATCCCTTTGCCACGTAAGTTGCTCCTTAAATTACATTTTCGGTTCTCTCTCGGAAACCCTAGGAAATTCGTCGGCCATGCAGTGATTTACGGCTACAGAACCTGTTACGATTTGTCGTTCCTTTGTAGAAGGCTTGGGTGACTTGTAGGATGCATGAGTTGCTTCTCTATAAAGTATAAGTAATCGTATCGACGTGGATAAGCAGGGATTTGGATGCTGTTCCGAGAATCGCTTGTCACTGGAAGTATCTGGGACGTTTTTAAAGATGACTCGTTGCTCTAGGGCTGGAGTTGCTTTACCGAGATGTGGCTGAACCATCCGGGCTTTGTACTTTTATACCAGTTCGGGGTTCATTCTACTGTAATCATACTTTGGGGAAGAAAAGTGCAGCTGCTCAGCGGGTACTTGCTACGCAAACACGTGCATTGCGAAGCTTTAATAACTCACTTAGTACACGTTCGGTGAAAGGGAAACGTATATTGTTGCTAAGGTGGCGACATGGAGACGTTGGGTATTTTTCTTTATGTTCAGATGTATTTTGCACAAGAGCAAACGTCACAAAATTTCCTTACATCGCATACAAAATTGACGCCAATTGTGCACATAGAGTTGTCCATGTTACTATCATCTTCGACCAACAAATAACATTTGGAAGCCCTCAGATTTCACTCGACTTTCTCGGCCAGTAATTGAATAGGCACGTCCAAGCGCTTGCTCAAAGCTCGCAGTCTGTGACTTCCTTTGGGGTTTCGCATTTTACTGTCGATTGAACTGCATTTCAGCTAAGTTGAATATATTTTATTATATAATACTGCATGTCTAATTTGCGGCAAATTTAAAATGCACTAGGATCAGTTTTGTGCAAGTGCAAGTTATCGTCAATTTTATAAACAGCTGTTTTTGAGTGCCTGTTGAAGCTCATTCCAACTAGGAATTTATAACTTCATATCAATTCCAAGCCCTCCAAATAGTAGAATTCATTTATTTGAACAATCTTCGTATACTATTTGTTCGTGTGCTATACGCACGTAATTGCTCTTTGCTAAATATTTACATAATAAGTTTAGATGTCTTAAGACTAGATATTTTAATAAATACATTGGTTATGTTTGGCACTACCTTTTGAGCGTTCTTGAGTATTTATAATTTTTGACAGCATACCCTAAGTCGTTCTCGACTACCCCGTGTTGCTCAGCGGTGTATGTCACGGTAAGTCATAGAACCTGATGCCCTAAAGTGTCATTGTTCGTAAAATTTTAGTAAATTGCAGTATTAGTTTGCTTCAAGGCTCCTTTCCGACTTCAGCTGGATGAGGAGCACATCTTTCTGTTAGGTTAGTTTTATTCCAAATTGATGTAAAAGCTTATATTAACACAGAAGGTTTAGATTAGTAAAATACCTATCAAAGTTCTATTATTGACGAAACAACTTATAGCTGAAGTCGAAAAAGAAAACGGAGTGATTATAATTGGGTTAAATAAAAATAAAGTCCAAAGAATAATAAGAATAATAGCTATATATGATATAAGTTGCAAAATGGAAGTGTTTTAGGCACACGACGTGTTTTGTCAAACGAGGCCTATGGCCGAGTTTGACATTGTGTCAAGTGCCTAAAAACTCTTTTGCAACGCGTATGATACACAATTTTATCTACTTTACATAAAAATTGTCAGAAACCTTAAATTTTCACATTTCATAAATGTGACAATCTGGCAGTTTTCTGAAATAAAGGAGGCTGTTTCTAAGTTTTTTATATGAAGAATAATGTAAAAGCAGTGCTTTAATAGACTCCATTAAAGCACTGTTTTCAGTATTTTAATAGCCACATTATAACACCAAGATCGATAAAGGGTCCCGGGTGGTGTAGCTTGAACAAGCGTCCACGTTCGGTCAGTAGAGTTAAGCAACGCTCTTTCTGGTCAGAACTTGGATGGGAGTTTCACGACTGCTTCTCTCGGCGCCTCGTGGTACGGATGCCACGAAAATAGTTGGTCCCGGCGGTCATAACAACATCATGACAGTCGTTAGTGGGGTTGGAAGTCCCCATAAAATGTACATCGACTACTATAATTGGCCTAACGGCTATTGGCTGAGTGCGCAACACGCGCCTAGAGGAGCCGAGTTTGAATTAGTGTTTACGATACTCCCGATCAATTAATTTGTAGAAATGGCATACCGATTACAATGCTTGTGAACTGGCGACTGCAGGAGAACAAATCAAGACTGAAAGTACTTGCCCCGGCTCGTCATCGAAATTCGATAGGCCACTGTTGGAGGTGTGCCATTATGTCTCGTGTCAATTTTAGTTGGCTGCTGCTAGCCTTCTGAGGGTGATAAAAATTCCTGATTTAAATCTTGCTAATTTTCCATTAATTAATATTATGCTCGTGCGTTCTATGTCTTCGCTTCGGCGGTTTTTAAACGGTGGCCTAATTTCTTAGAAAGCCGGGGTTAACGACCTTGTATAAATCTTTGAAGACATCAAAATCCAGCTATAGCGTGAATAGCGTGTTTTTGCAAGAGTGTCCAAAGCTGAATTTAGGTGACTTCGATTCTTTGCAGTACTCGTATTCTTCTCTGGACGGGCAACTTTCCTCAATTTAGACGAATCACCTGACACTAAAATGTTTTCCGAAATGTAAATTTTAATTAACCAGCAACTAACTTGATTCAACGGCATTGTATGTTGTTGTTTATTTAACCTTGCAGTGCTTAGTGTATGACTTTTGTATTATTTTCTCGGGGACTAATAACATTTGTTCTTTGTACGAAGATAGCTGGACAGTGTACAATCGAGGTTTGTAGTTTTGATTTGTATACCTACTCAAGGTTGACTGTTTTCAGTCAAGTTTTTTGCTGTGTTGTTTACTTGAGGTTCAACCCCTGATATTGAAAGGCTCAATCAGCTTCACTTGTACGCTACACATTTAGTTTCTTTGAGTGAAGGTGTTACTTATTTAAGCAATAAGATGACACATCCCTTAGGCGCGTTAGTTTCGAAAGTTGTCTTTAGTTATTCATTGGATAATCGTTAAGAGATTGTAAAGAAAAGTTCAACTTCAGTAGCTAACGCAATTAGGTCTTTAGTTGACATGCAGTTAAGCCTCCAAGTAAGTATTTGTTTATCATACCCGCTGCTTCGGCTATGAACGAAGTAGATCCATCCAGCTAAGGTGCTTCTATTGACGCATTGTAGGTGATACATAGCCAGAAGAGAAATAAAGCAATGCATATAAAAAAAATATTTACGTTTATTAAAGTTGATCCATGATACTTTTTCCATAGCCTCATTATGCTAACGCCAACTTTTTATATATACGGCAATAAATCTATTTTACTCAAGATATGGCGTAACAACGAGGTCCATAGGATTTACGCATTGCAGAAAGTTCCCTGTAATAAGGTAATGTCTTCGTTCTACATATTTTTCTGAAATCGTAATATTACCACCGTTTAGCTTATTATTTTATTTTCTTTTATTTGAACATGCCGTCGGGGTAGTAAAAGATGACATGGATAAAGGAGAAGGTTTATATCACTTATTTCGAAGTTTCAGCAAAGCAAATATGAATGTAACTATGACAGTTTTATTAAAATAATTAGCAAGATGCAAAGCGCTAAATGTATAAACAGCAGCAAGCAGCGCCATGTGTGCGTTGCAGATCTTTTATAACACAATTCTTGACCATGAACTACTTTCTTGTGGCAGTATTGTTTAGCAGCGTCTCTTTGATTCGGCTCCCTTGTACAAGCGCAGGACCATGGTCGCCAGTCGTCGACGAGAAATAGATAGAGCAGAATATTAGAAATATTAGAGGTACTATCAGACGTGCAGCCAGGTCCACGCAGTTGGTCTTTTTGGGCAGTTTTGCAATCCAGGCCTTTACCGTGTTCAGTTTTCCATTGGTTGCGTTCTAAAACAAACTAACATACTATCTACCAGAAGCGCGCATCGCGAGCACTTACATGTATATCACCGTTTGTGGCACACTCTTTGGCTTCTCCTTTAGTCTCTTTGTCGTCAAATGCTTGAATCACTAAAGTCTCTAACAAGGAGATAAAGAGGAACGTCAGGCATGTTCCGGTGAAGTATTGGAGACGCGTGCTGTAGGGCACTTTGGCCTGGTGTTGATTGAAGTCGTAAATTATTAGAGTGTAGGTAAATAGTGCTCCCAAATCTAGAAATGTAGGGGGGTTATGTTTAGATCTAAGCAGATTTAAGCCTATGTACTTATCAAGAGCCGTCCAATCAAGAGTTTCTTGTTCATCCAGAATGGCAGCCATGACAGGATGACGAACATAATACTGGGGATGAAGATCTGGAGCCAATAGTAATTAAGGGTGCGAGAGAGATAAAATGACGCAGTCAGAACGCTGTAGTCTCCTGTAACAAAAAGTTTTTTGAAAGCAGTTTTTCATTTTTGTACAAGTAAAATGTATTCAACAGCTGGATTCGTGATTAACTCCCATGGAATAAAGCTGAAATTAGTTTTTTTATGCTTATCTAGTTCTGTTTGAATAGATTATATATCTTAAACTGAAGAAAAAAAATTTGATGGTAAATAAGATAATCCCATAAAGGAAACCCTTTCTTTTTCCCGCCATCAAGTAGATCACATTATTGCAAAATATGGTTATAATGAAAAATTATGAAGAAAGGAGACTAACTTCTAAGAATATTATACTTCGAACACGAATAATTACACAAAGTTTTGAAGGTCAAGGTACAAGACAGATGAGAAGGCGTCAGCTAAATAGTAAATAAAAAGGTTGTTCTTTATATTTAACAAATCCAAACTACAAGAAAGATTGTAGAAGCAGAGTTAAGGCAGAAAGATAAGAGTAAAATACGTTTGGAGGTACATGAGGTACATCAGGCAAGCATTAATCAATGGAGATCTAAAATGGAAAAATACACTAAAATTTGAAGAAGAGGGAACATTTGACAAAATACATAATAGAGAAAGAAGCAAAGAAGGAAGAGGAATATCTGTGATGGTTAATACAAAATATTATGGAGACACAAAGTTTCACAGGCAAAAATAGATGCTTCTAGGGCATTTTTACTTCGAAAGCGAATTTGTTATAATTTTACTGTTAATATCTTCAAAAGATTTTATCAATACCATGAGGCTAAACTGCAAAAACATCAACATACTTTTATCAATCAATCAACCTGAGTGTGTAGATATGTTGTTGCTGAGTGTTCCATAAAGTTTTAGTAGCGACGGAGGATGCAGAGTAACTTATTGCCATTAGAAGATCTTCTTCTGAAGTTCTTTTTTCCCGAAGCAACCGTATATTTTAATTTTTTGGTATGGCTAAAAACCATCATAAATAATAGAACGCCCTAAAGATACTTAAAAACGTCAAATAGAAAATAATCTGGGAAGCATATTGGGAGGAGAATAGAAAAGGACGAGAGAAAAAAGCAGACGTTTGGTAGAAAAGCAAGATATCATGAAACCAGTCGAATATGATAGTACAATTAAATAACTAAGCAAATCGATTATACACAAAGTGGTAATTTTATATGTTTAAACTTTTTCACTGACATATAGGTAACACTCATTTTCAACCACAGGTCAAAAATTTTAAATTGTACCTGTTGCTTGCTGCGGCAGCTCTTACATTGATTCTAATATTTAAATCGATTATAAAGCCAGACGTATGGAGAGCTATATGTGTTGTATATCTTTAAAAATTAATGCCTAGACACATACGATGATCATCATGTATATGACGTTGTTACTAAGTAGAGGAGAGAAGAGATATAGTAACATTAGGAGTAGAATCCAACCATACAGCAAAATGGACAACAAGAAAATAGGGTATCTAATCGGCCTGAAAAAACTGCAAAGAATTTAGAAAGGACCAGTTGAATTGATACGGACATGCAGCAAGATAGAGAGTATTTGGAACGCACAATAGACAGCTGATCCAAAATAACATGAAATACGTATCATAATAAGAAAGGCGACGATTATAAAATCTCAATCTTATTCTTCTACGTCGGACTCGAATCCACTCGCGGATATAATCCTTCGCTCCAATCTTCTACTCATCTCGATCTCTGGTTGTCTGTAAATTTGGTGGTGTCTGGTCACGTAATCATTTCCAACTCTCACAACGTGCTTGGCCCAACTCCACTTCACTCTAGTTGCTCTATCCTCGACATTTCTCATTTGTTATTCTTTTATTTCTAACTCTAATTTGAAGCGAAATCCTCAACATTCTTCTCTGTATCACCCTCTGGGCTTTATCAGTTTTTTCCTTGGTAAATACCATTGCTTCGATGTCATATAACAAAACATGCAATACACTAAACTTTTATGGCTCTGTCCTGTCTCTCAAAGAATATTTGTAGATTTGTGTAGGTATTGCTATGAACACATTTTAAGCCTTTATGATTATAATAGTAATTTATAACATTTCAAGCATATCAAATATTATTTTATAAAGTGTTGCAAAGATGTGCTAGTTTAATTTTTGCAAATTGTATAAAATAGTTTAGCAGTAATAGTAGTTTGTAAAACGGTATTAAAAATAGCGTTAGCCTAGATTTGAATAACAAAATGTAATCGAAACAGGTTTGGAAATAATGTATAACAATGTAAGATCGAAGAAAAACAAACAATTCGGAAAAGGAAGCCAAGCTGTGAAGTCGTGTTAATTTTGGCTTCTCCAAGAGATAATTATTAATACGTGAATAAATATCCATTTCGCAATTCAGTGCGTTCAGTGCGTTAAAATTAATTAGATATTCATAGGGTAGGCTGTAGTAGGTGGCAGTAATTCGTAGCATCTCCGCAGAGGTTTATGAAAAGTGTTTAATTTGTGCATCGAATGGTAACTGGTTTTCCTAGGCTGTGTACGAGCAGTGCAGTTGGAGCCCTGTGAGCTAGAGGTAGGCAGCGACCTTAGTGGGAAGCAGCTGGAGCGCTAGTGTAGGGCAACGACTGAACTGTAGGCGGTTTCGGAACGGTCGAGTTACAGGAGTCGTTCTGCAAGGCATCAGCGGCCTGAAGGAGAAAGAGCGGCCCAAGCATCGTGGAACTTGCTACGGACTCGATCTCAGCCCTACTTTGCATTTGAAAACCAACATATAGGTCAGGAAAGTTTATCCTAAAATATTGAATTTAATGATTTGCAAGTGGCGTCGGTTTTTTGCGCATTTCCGGCAGACGCGTTATCTGAGTGCTCTATGTTTGCGACGTGTATTTACTTGCTGTTATTACGTAATCACTGATAATTTGCGAACAATAGCGAACTTGTTTTGCGAAATTGTGAGGTTGGATCGCCATATTTGAATTTGGTTCCCATTAGTTAAAGAATCGAGTGTTGTAGCGGTCCTAGAGGCTAAATGAACATGGTTCGTATTGTTTACAAGTAAATTATTAAAATGGTACTACGATATTTAAATTGATAGCAAATGTATTTCCAATAATTTATACTAAATTAAAATAATACTTGCTGGGATGTGAAAACCCAACCCTTTGAGAGAAAAAGTCTTTCATTTAAATACACAATTTACAACAGTATGTGAGCTACCCAGCCCTATGCTGTCCAACCAAGTTTTACTCTTCTACTTAGTTTAGTTTCTTGGTTTCTTTCTCCATCTTCATCGTATGACCCAAGTGTACATACAATTGCACGTTTTCTACAATTTTTTAATTTACTTCCATTTCCAGTATTTACTTTGATCTAGGTCACTAAGCGGCAATTAGCATTACATCGTCAGCATATCTTAAATTTGCAATGTTTATTCCATCTACATAGACATCTTCATCTACCCAGTGTAATTTCTTGACACAATTTTCCAGGATAAAGCAGAAACATTTTGGAGATAAAGGATCGCCTTGTAAGACATCACTTTTCATTTTAATTTTATTGGTTAATTCATTAGCTTTTACCTCCATTTTGTATGAATTTTTATAAATTACAGCCGTATATCTTAGTTGAGTAGTGTCGAACGCCTTCTAGTAGTCAACAAAGACAAGTAATTATCAACGACAGATTGTATTTACTACATTTCTCTATCACAAGTTTTACTACCAATATGAGTGTGCGTTACTGCAGTAGCCTTTTCTAAATTTTATCAGTTCCGGTGGTTGGCACTTGTATAATTTTGAATTCATTTATCACTATTTTAAGTAAAATTATGGCTTCTTCATTATATCATCTGTCATGCCCCTGTGCAATGCTCAAATTAAATAATCCACATATTATGTCTGCAACAAGTCGCCCCCATTCTTTATGTATCCTGTTATTATTTCATCATCTCCAAGCTCTTTTCTGTTTTGTAGGTATTTCATCGGCACCAACGTTTTGCATTTTTCTAATCTTTGCGGGACGTCATTTTGTATAGTTTTGTGCAGAAGTCATTTACAGTTTTCGTCATTTCTCCTATATTTGTTATTCGTGCCACCTATTTTTATAAGTTTAAACATTTTAATTTTTTCCTGTGCTTAGCCTTGACCTTAAAACTTTTACTTAGGCCTGAATTATTCTTTATAACTTGGTTTTGGGCAAACGCTATGCATTTTATGCCAAATGTTCCTCCCACCATCTTCACCATTATGTAATGTTGAATTGTTAATATGCATTATTTCAGGTGACTAGGAGCTCACATCACACCCTGATGTTTCAGTCTATCTCTTGCATTCTGAGGGAGGGCAACACCTCAATTAAGAAAAAAAAATAAATAAAGAGAAAGGAAATCTGTTCTATTGAAATGGCAACTGGTGGAGTTACATTCTTTATAAATAAAGATATAATATTTATTATAATGTATATACACTGCATCTCCAGTAGATTAATTTATAATCCTGCACATAAATCTTAGGTAGGAACTAAAATCGTACAATTATATGCACCTACAAGCTTAAGCACAGACGAGGAATGAGGAGATTATAAGAAGACGTCTGGAAGCGATTAAAAAACTAAGTAACAAGGAAGAGCTAGAAGAACAATGTATAAGTGTATATGAAGATTTGGCCATATAGTTGTTACTGTAAAACAAGCAGTTTTCGATGAATTTACTCTTTAAGAAAAAGGGACACCGCAAATAGGCTAGCAAAAGCATCCCCACATATAGCGTCCATAAATCACCCCGTGAAAGGCAATCATGACAGTAAAAACTTTAATTGGCAAGCGATTAACAACCATCCTCTTACGCAACTAAGAAACTTATATACACGGACACGAAAACGTTCGGTTTACAACCTTTGGGACTAAGCGTCTGTCTGTCGTCTGGTTTGTATCAAACTCGTGTCATAAAGCCTCTACAAATATCAGGCTGCGTAACTGCTTACAGTTGTTTTAAACGCGCACTCTATATGTATATTTATATAGCTTGCTGCATGTATATTTGCTTTATGTGTGTGTTCGTTAATTATTTTTGCTTAATTACATAAATGTAATGTTATCATTTCGAAGTATTCATAACGTTATCATCAATACCCGTGATCCAGCAACTACTATAGTGGCGCAGCCCAGATGAGAAATATTAAAAACGTTTAACATTAAGCAAGGTTTTAGGTAAAATATATAGATATCAAGACAAGACGATGATCAGTCACACCAAGATCGAAGCTAGCAATAAGAATTTATTTTTATTGATTAGGATGGGGTGTGCATCACGTGTTTATACGAAAATTGCAAACTTGTTTGATTATTATTGATATATTATTCCTGGTTACTTGTTTCTTATCTCTCAACTTGGAGCTTTGAAAAATTTCAGATTGGGTCTAATATAACTGGCAAAAATGTGGATGTTCAATTTCAAATCAAAGTTATTTAAATTGTTTACAACTTGGGCATAATATAAATGTTACAAATTAGGCGACTTACAGCGTGGGTTAATTTCACAGCATCCGATTAAGATGTTCATTGGATAAGTGTTTATGCGTTGTTTGTTCGGTCTTGTAAGTGTACGTAGGATATGTAAATTACAACAGCAATAATCCACGTCATTAATACGTTTACAGCAGCTCAGCTTCATTTTCTTCTGGACATTTACTTACCTTCGATGTACTTTCACACCAATATGTCGCTATTAATGATTTACTATTGCAACGTTTTGGATAATCAAATGAAAATTCGTTCACTTATTGCATACCTGTATTAACACGTACGACTTCAGAAGTCGTCGCAAACTTCTCCAGTTCGAAAAGCTGTATTTTCATCAGCCGATTTACTGTGACAGGAACATAGTCCCTCCAGACCAGCATAACATTTTCAGTGGTCATTCCATCTAAAACACCTTTTTTACACAAAACTAAAAACAGTAGCAGTCCTTACATGACTCCAATCTCAGGAAACACTCCTGCCTGTCGAAGGGCAACTTCCTCAGATCCATCTGACAAGACACGGTCACCGATACCCTGCGAAAGGTCGAATGTAGTTGGCCACAACTGCGCCTACGTATCTGCCTTACTTTTTGCTGTATAGAACGGCACCGCTGGGAAAAATCCTGATAAAAGCATTGGCATTAACGATGTCGTGGCCGTGACCTTTCCTCTCGTTAGAGAAGAAGATGTCGGGCGTCCAGATCACATCTGGGTCGTTGATTCCAATGTATTTGAACTGCGCTTTGCTGTCATATTTGAGCCTGTAGTCCTTCCAGCTTTGCCGCACGAAGAGCCTGATGGTAAATTCCTGCAAACGTTACAATGAGTAACTCTGGCAATGGTGAATTACAGGCTTACCATCTTTTCTTCATTGACTTTGTCGATTTCTAAGACGTGAATAAAAACCTCAACCTGCGTAACAGCACCTGCAATAAAACGATTCAAGAGCTAATTTTGAAACTGTTGCAAATGATGACAAAACGAATACGTACTTGTACTGTTTCCTGGTGAGATCAGGATCTCATTGTGGTGTCTGGGTAGTATTTGGTCTAAGATTTCTCTCTTCAGTTCAGATACAGTTTTGGGTCTAAACATAAAAAATATTTCTGTAAATTGCATTAAAGTATCCAAAGCCAAAACAAGGTGGATTGCCAGTACTTAATCGAAAATCAGGAACAAATTTGACAAATCAGATAGTAACTATTGACTATTTTGCTAATACAATAGCCGTATGGATTTGCGTTACTTATACAGAGTATTAAAATATGTTGTGTGTATAGCAGCAGGGTTTCTCAACTTGGTGGTAGTGACCCCCAAGGGGGTCGCAAGGGTGGGTCAAGGGGTTGCGAAGAACGTCGCGACTGTTCTACTTAATAACAATATGTTCACTACATAAACCAATAATTTATTTAAATACATACAATACATTGCACAAAAAACTATCATTAAATATGGATCAGAAAAAAATCAAACACAAGTAATATTTTTTGGTGCGACAAAATAAAATTCAGTGCAAACATGAGCCAGTTTTGAGAGAACTTGCTTTTTAATATCTGGTTAATTTTTTATAACGCACATTTAGGCGGTCTTTGAGGTAGAAGAACTCAACGTTTCTCCCACTTTCTTAAGGGGCTTCATCGGAAGATAAGCGAAGGAGTACGGTAAGGCCGCAGTCTTACTGAGCCACCAATAGCCAGCAACGGCGACCAACTAAAATTACAGCATGCCTAGTGACATGCGACTGGTTTCACTGAGTCATCGCTAGCTACCAACGGCCACCGACCAGTTTGAAATTTTCATCCTGCTCGAATTTTGGTGGACGGTGATCGACGATGGTTGGCGATACGCAAGCGTTTGAAAGACAAGAGATTGCGAGATTTCTTCACGGTTGCTAGATGACAACAAACATGTTTTCTCAAATCCGTCTGCCTGTATGTATATCCGTCTGTTGGCGATGTAGCTCAAAAACTATTTATTGGAGAAAGACAACATTTTGCAAGCAGATTGGATGTCTACCTAGTTCGAAACGAGTGAGTACATTAAAAAAATCAAATTCTGCCTCTATTTGATTTAGATCGAGAGCTATGAGTTAAATTAAAGTAATATTTTGCATACAGTTCAGGTTTTTCTTCGTAATGGAAATAGGCTTTGTAATATAACTCCGTCTCGCGGTGTTATTTCAGTTAATATCAAGTCCCAAGTTGTGAGTCAAAATGTAATAGCTCCCACATATATCAAATTAAATATACCCTTTTAGTAACTATTAAAAGAGAAATACTATCACGTACAGTGAGTGCACTTATGTACTTACCTTACTTCTTAATGTAATAAATAGGAATTGACGTAACTCCTAAATCAATTGACATTTAGAATTATGTCATGTGATTATTATTTTTTAAACCTCGACTAGTCAATTTTACAAGCAATGGGACTCATAACTTCCAGCTGAATAGGTTAATCTTCAACTAACAACTTTCTCTAATAGTTAAAGACTGAATTACTTTTAAAATATAGTAACTATTTGATTTTATGAATCAAATACAAGTTTCAGGTACTTCACAAAGTTAAATCCATAAGTTCAGTGTGTAGCACATTGAAGTTTGATCTCACATTGCAAAATAAAATACATATTGTCAAAAATACTTTAATCAAATGTTAAACTTACCCAAACTTGATATATATAATAATAAAAATTCTAAAAATAACGTAATCCAAGATGTGGAAATTTCAAAATATAATTGTCGAAAAATGTCGAGTACTCGAATCACTATTGAATTTAAAAAATAATTTTTCTAAAATTATTTTCTAAAATTATTTTCTAAATATAATTACATCTTAACGATTTGCCGCACCAAACTTGCTTTATAATTTCTTAATATTTTGTAAGAAATGGGCACTAACCTTTTGAATGTTTATCTTGTACTTCTCTGCTCTACCTTATCGCCTAACTGGATAAATTCTAGTTAGAAAACACCTCCTTTGACCTCCGACCAAATCAAAGCTCGTTGTAGCTCTTTGAAAACTATATTACTTGGATAGACAGTTCAACAGCATACCACAACGCTCACTTTCACTGGTTTTACTGGTTTCGTAGTAATATACCACGTTAAATAGAATAAAATATCTGGATATAATTATTTAAATTAAATGTATCATACATACGGTATGCTGCATTACTGCTTATTGTGGACTCAACAGACAAATACAAAATGAACATCTTAAAAAAATGTCTTCTTTGTTCTTTGATATTTTCAAAATTATTGGCTTCAAAACTTCTACTTCCTAGGGAATTTCTAAGTAAAGCTCTTTACAGGTTTATTTTTTTGTGAGTACTATCAAATTCATTAACACTTCTTGGCTTTCTGAATCAGAAATATCTGGAGATATTTTGAAATCGCAAAATAAACAAACATTTGCATACATGACCTACCTTATTACGTTTTACCAGCTGTTTTAACCTGTAAAAATGTTGGTAAATGTGCGCACTTAAGTGTGAAATTTAAATTTATAGAGGTTGCGGTGGTCACCTCCGGCTTTAGTGGAACCGCAGAGCGTTATCTCAGTTGGAGGCGGTTGATGGTTGTGGGTGGTGGTGGTTCAGTGGGACTGCTGCCTTCTCAACGTGAGAAAGGCGAAATTTATAGTCAACATCCAGACGTTAACTTTACCATGGAGATAGAAAGTAATGGCTTTCTTTCTCCCTATGATATACTCGTACATGTTCCTCTTGCCAACCCAAAGGCAAATTTAGTCATTCTGTATATCGCAAACTCGCTCATACATGCCAATCCACATCATCGTCCAACACAAAGACTATCAGCCATAAATTCGATTGTACACCGTACTGTTTCTATACCTCAACCCGATAATATCTACGGTGAACTGTATCATACTCAGAAAGCGCCGTTTTTTAAATTTTCATTCTTAGACATTGCTTAGGACCACCCAAAAAGGTTGAGAACCGCTGGAATATAGTATGGACTAGCATTG
>OW679203.1:64589022-64855031 GCA_940337035.1 Agriotes lineatus
TTCAAGTCAAGATCCAGGCAGGTTTAAAGAGACTCGAAAATAACAAAACTCGTATAAAGCAAATGTTCGAATAAATTTGCATTCTTGGAACAAAAATTTACGAATTTACATTAATGTAACACTAGTCTATACAAAGTCGAAGTATCTATTTCCATTTTAGACAAACAAGGGATGATTTTATAATAGCCTTTTATGTTTTGGAAGGGGCTTTTGCCACTCGAGCATCGCCCCTGACTACGTCACTGGTTTTATCCACAGTTATTTCTTTCCTGACCGAATTTTGTTGGGCAAATGTCTACGGATAGAGTATATTTTCTTATGGAATTTGTCTCCTAGTTGCTATAGTACTACTTTTGCTATTTTTTAAAGTAATATTTTGTATTCCGTTTGATGACATAATGTTTCTGATTTTTTACTGTTTCCAACAATGGTTTCTTTCTCAAGCGCATATTTTTAATGGGACATTTATTATTTGTTTTTTACTTTTGTTGGCCGAATTATTTTCGTGTCCGGTGAGGGTGTTTTAATCACTATTTAAAATTGAACTAAACGTAAAAAGTTGGGATAATACTTTTTAAAAATACACATGGATTCGTTACGTAAATAGTGAAGCAACTTTAAAAAGAAATTGGGAAATTATATAGTCAACAATACGTTTTACGTGATATAGAAAACAATCGGTAGACATAAAGTTATTATGTTTACTATTAATTAATCCCGGTTTTGTTTTACGTTATTATTTATCTATACTTAAGGAAACTCTCTCGCGAACAATTTTCATTTATTTGTCAGGGTTCAAATTAAATTGTGCTCCTCATTAAAGTATTACTAGCTTAACCAGTTATAACTAATCTTAATTTAACAACATAATTACAGTTGTAAAACCGGTATAGTAAAAGTAAGTAATTAATAATATATTGTTTTTAGCTCTAATAGGAAGAAAGCTGCAACCACGATATAGATATTTATGCATTAAGGGAGATACGAATATGTTTTTTCCCTGAGGTTGACAACCGAAGGTAAAGAACAGGAATATAATAATAATAATAATAATAATAATAAATGTCTTTATTTTCTGTATTTACATATAGAAAAAAAATATTAATGTAAGTATTAATATGGGGCGGAGTTCAGTGCGTTTAATGCACTGCTCTTCCACTCAACCCCATATCTCCCGTAGTGCATACAATATTTTATTTACTAGCATATTAGTAAGAATAGTGTGAAATTTTAAAATGTCATAACGACATTTAACATTCCAACACACTCTCTTTGAACATTTACTGTATTTTTTGACGTTTAATAAAGCTTTATGTCTTATTTGAGGTTAATTTAATAAATTGACAAATGGCTGTTAACCAAAGTTCGAATTTAAAACAGAATTTACATGGCACTCTCTGTCCCGTTTCTAAAGAAAATTTTATCTAGAACGGATCTCATTTTTAACTAGATTTCAGTTACATAGGTAGTTTTCAGTAGAAAGTTGCAATACTAATGTTGGTGGGTAACGACCATCTGAAATAATCAATTTGTATTAGTCGAATGAATAACTAAAGAAGTTACTTTAATACTCACTTATCGGAAATGAAAAGAATGAATACAGCATTCTGTGTTTCGACTCGTACATTTATAAACCATATAAATTGAACAAAAAGTAGATTTATATGTGGTGCATCCGTACATCTATATAATAACAATGTTAATTGTAACTAGTTCATCCAAGAAGTTGATTTCTGTTTAACGCAGACTTCAACGTACAACGGTACATCATCGATTAGATTGTCGGATAGGGAGAACCAATAACTCGATAATATTGATTAAAATGTCAATCTATTGGTTAATTAAAGTAACTTACCTGAATTGCAGTTAGTTATTGCACCTGTAACTTCAGTAATTTATTCATATAGTAAACATAACCTATAAAAACAGAAACGTTAACATTTGTTTGACTTTTGTTGTATCGGTAAAAAAGGACGCTATGATAAAAACAAATAACTTGCCTAGCAACAATCACCAATTAGATGGTAGAAACAATAAATAAATAAATAAAGCAAAACATAAAATGATAGTGATTAGAGCCGTAGCTACAGGCTTGGGGGCCCTGGGGCAACAAATAATTATGGGGCCCCCACGTTATCTTCCCCTTTACCTCTACACCAGTTTTATTTAGTAATTTTTAATAAGGTTGCTATTTGGTGTTTATTCTGTTGAGATAGAAGAATAGGCATTTAAAAGAGACAAAACTCATATTTACTCGTCACATTGAGTTTAATCGAACATTGTAGAAGCTTGCTAACCAGTTAGCTAAGGCGTTAGTCTTATACTGCAGCGGTCCCGATTATTATTATTAATTTAGCGGTAGTCGTTAGGTCACGCAGAAGGCGCCTATCGCGATGTAAAAACTTCTGCGCTAGGCGGAGTACCACCCGTTATACGACATGCAAGCATGCATATAAAACTTACAAAGTTACAATATCCTAAGTTTACACAGGTTGAGTTTTAACTGAAATCAAGAGCACATTAAATTGTGTTTCCTAACTTTTACTTCTTTTTACGATAAAGGAAGTATTGGATTCACCCCAAAAATATTAAATTGAGTCCCCTGAACCCAAAAAACATGTTTTTGTTCATTGGTCTGTCTGTCTGTGTGTCTGTGTGCCTGTGAACAGAATATCTCAAAAACGAAAAGCGGTATGGCGCTGAAACTATGTAGATGAGATAGCAAGCTTTTGAAGAAAATCGCATAACCGGAAGTAGGTGTTTACTCTTTTGATTTTTCAGTATTTTCCGATTTTTTCAAAAACGGCTCTAATGATTTTTTTCAAACTTTATATTTTTATTACATTTTTAATGTGTATTGTTGTGACATAGGTGATTTTTTAGTTAAATACTTCTAAAATGGGTTTTCTTTTCTATTTTTGTTATCAACTCCTATTTTAAATACAACACTTGGTATATTATTACATTTTTGAATTCAGCTTGAAATTATAAAAAACATTTATCTCTTCAACTAACTCTCTATTTTGTACCGTTTTTGTAGAATTTGCAATTTTTGAAAATTTTTGAAAAATGCTTATAAATTAAAAATCAAATTTTTGGTTAATTATAAGATCACTGTAAAAGAAACTTGTGTGAGTGTATCACACCAGATTTGTTTACAAGAAATGTCATTGATTACTTTATCAAAGTTAATTTGTTGAGCTCGATCATCTTCAATTGAAAGCAAAGCTAGATTGCTGCGCCTTTCCGTCTCATAGTGCTTCGTATTGTAACGTTTCGCTCCTGATTAAACGCTACTGAACTTTAATCTGAAATTAAACGCGCTTAATTTTCGTGTTTTTGGCGTTACAAGAATTCCCCGCCAGGGCGACAACAACGTATAAAACCAAAAATTGTTCCTCAAACTCGAAGAGAATTAACCCAAAAATTATCCCGGCTCTCCGAGCGATTTCCGCGGCCTCCGCCGCGGAGAGCTCTGCTCCCGCCCTAGTCGGACCACCAGAAATATTCGAGATCTCGAACCAGTTTTTCGAGAACCTTATGACTGCTTAATTTCAAACAACATACGACTAAATATCGGAGTACGCTGATTTGAATAGTTTACCATTCCGGAGATCCCAATGTCCGCTCCGTTTCAAACAACATAGGATTGAGTATCGGAGTGCGATAATTTGAATAATTTAACATACCCGAGATCCTTATGACCGCTTCGTTTCAAATAGTGTACGACTGAGTATAGGAGTACGCTAAGTTGAATAACTTAACATTTCCGAAACCTCCTGTATGAGCGTAGTTTAAAATCACGCACACCTGAGTATCGAAATGCGATAATTTGGACTAATTCAAAGCGCTAAAGCTCATCTAACTTCTTAGTTAAAAATAAAGTGTATCTGAGTGCGCTATTTTGAAATCTTTCCAAGCCTGGCTGCATTTCCACCGGCCAGCGACCACTAAACCTTTTTTGGCCCAAAACTCGGCCTCAATTTCCCGGTAATATATGCGATTTTTCCAGGCCTAAGAATAGTATATTATATCATGAGGGACTAAAGTGCACCATTTAACCCCGCGAGTGGAGTTTGTTGCCTCGAGGGCGAAGCCCGAGGGCAACAACCACTCAAGAGATTTAGGCACTTTAGTCCCGAGGTATATACGCTATTTTTTGCACTTTTGGAAACATTATCATCAAATATTTCCAAAATTTGGAATATGTCAATTTGGAAACTGACAATTAGAATTTATTAAAAACTGAATTGCAGCAGGTCCTGGGTAGCCTGATTCAGTTGGCAGTACTGAAGTGTATTGTTAGTATATGTTAAAATCGAGATTTGCAGGTTAAGTTTTGTGTCAGTGTGTGTCAAATGACAAACAAAACCTAACTTACTAACCTCATGTGTACATAAATTTACCATAGTTACGGTATCATTTTTACTTTAGTCCCTAGGGATTAAATGAGCTACTTTTGTCCCTAGGAATTAAATGAACTACTTTAGTCCCTGTTTACGGGGACTAAAGTATCAACTTTAGTCTCGGAAGTGCAAAAAACTACGTATTTGTCCAGTAGGAGTCCATTTGCTCATCTTGGAAGCTCACCATGGCACGTGCGCCCAGGTAGATAAGGGCGCGGAAGAATTTGATCCTTCGCACAAGGTCACCTGAGCTTTTCAGAACGCTACCCGGACGTCGACCTGCACTTATAATATACATATGGTAACAATATCATAGCCCCAGTTATTTTTTTGTAGTTAAAATGAACCATAATTATTCAGTTTGTTTGCAATAGTTTAAGCTGTCAATAATTCGATTACTGGGTTACAATTCTCCCAACGCTAGCCAAATCCCCTGTTGGTTTCAGTGACCGCTCATATAGGGGATCCCGCATCCCGGACGAGCGCACAGGCAATTGAGGTTGCCGATACTAAACTGGGGAATTAATTCAAATAGAATTGACTTTGTACATAGTTATGAATATAATTTATTTAGTTATTTTACAAATGTACATAGTGTTGAATAAATATAATTTCTGTTATTTGGTATTCGTTAAATCAGTTAAGCGATAATAAATCGAATCTGGACCCAATAAGAGTTACCCACTTATTAGAAACAAAGTTAATTAATGCTATTATTAAATAAACATACCAGGAAGCATTGAAGTATGTAGTTCTTGATCAATTTCAGTTTTGAAAACGACCGTTCGGCCATGGGCGTAACTTGGGGCATCACTTTGGGGGGGGGGGGGCAACCTAAATTGCAAAAAAATGCTGCACTTGCACTTTAAAATCAAAATTTTGGGGGGACCACCGCCCCCTCTTGCCCCTCCCACGTTACGCCTATGCGTTCGGCCTTAGCTACGGTCACAGGAACTGTCAAGTACATAATACATGCTGTACACGCATCAAGATAAAGTTAGCGAATGTGAGCTGTGATGAATTATTAACAGATCTGCAAATTCCTTGACGCTGCTCATTTTCTCAAGTTTGGCAATTTCGTAAAAAAACTTTCTCCGCAATCTATTTGAAAAGATAAAAATATATGATATTTGATGGTGTCAAAAGCAACTAGAACTTGTATTAAAAAAAACAGTTTTAGGTCGTAACTCAAAAATTATAGACGACATATTAAATCTGACCAGAGTACGTTAATTTACTAGTAAAGAGCATTAAGAATCGCTACTTTGTTTTTGGAAATGATAAAAAACAAATGAATGCAAATGTTGAATTTATTATCAAATTCATTTGAGTTAGTTAATGAACGCCATTCTCTAACTCAGTTAGGTAATAAATCATATCCATTTGCGTTGAAACTCATTACGTAACTCAAATTTCATTAGGCAAATTTGATTACTTCTACTGACGTTTTTGTAGTTACTTCTAATTTGAGGCAGTTGACATAAAATGTTGTACAATATTTATGTGTGATAATGCATCATTAATATACTTGTGTGCTTACATAACTCGTGCTACGCACTCCTTTGTAACTTACACACACGTATATTAATGATGCACTTATCACACTTGTACTTATAGTAAATAATCATTATCTTAACTCTTGATCGAAGCTTTTCAAGACCCGATAGTTTTCTTTATGTGATTGATTATAAATTAGGGAGCTGATTTTAGACAAATTGCTTTTTCTATGCAAATATGCCTAAAATCTATTATAAGAGCCTAAAATAGGCTTTTGTGATTTGAAACGATTTTCAACTTAAACATTTATTGTTAACCTAATTTTTTAACCAAATTTATGTTTGGGTACCGTTGTACCACCACTATTTCATACTATTCTAGGGACTTTAGTCATTTTATCGCTGGCTCTCCCGTTATCTGAGAAAGATAACCTCAATACTGGTTAAGTTGTTTATGATCGCATTGAAGTGCTTCAAGTAAAATTTTATTTTTAGGTTGTAATGTCATTTGTTGCAGATCATTCCCAAGCCATTCGCAAATCTTAAGAATTGTTTACTGAAAAAACTTTATTCAACAAATTAATTTATATAGATGCCATTTTGAAATGTTGGTTACCAGCATCAAGAAGCTTGAAGCTGTAGGCATGACCCTTGATCAATCAATTGAAATTATTGAAGACTGATGTGAAAAAATCTTGAAAAGTATTTAATTTGCAAGGCGAATGCTGAGCACATCAGTGTTCTCGAACAAATTTTATTTATTTTTCACAGAAAGCACAGACTTTGTAGCAAAGCTTTGTCTTGCTAAACATCAGCTGCAGGATTTTGACAATTTGTGTTTTATACCTAGCCCATTTTAAGTACTTACTTTAGAGTTTAGAATTTTAATTTTTCCCTGTGCAATGGCAATATTTTTTTATTTGTTTATTAAAAACAAAACAAAGTTATATTTAAATTTTTAGTTTATTTTACCCTAAAACTTGTCTTTATTGCCTATTTTAGATTGTGTAGCTTTTTTGATTTTTTTTTAAATCGATCGTTTTTGTGGCCTATTTTGATATTTTTAACGGCCTAAAATTCGCTGCTAATAGTAATAACTATACTTGCCGCAGCGAACAAAATGATGGAGTGGAATATTGGATATATGTACAGCAGCGTTGATTTGCAAAAGTCACAAAAAATTACTGTAATTTGAAAAAAATATTTAGTCTTTGTTAATACTTTTGAAAATAATACTTTATTTGATCTTGCCTTAAAATTATATCGGTGAGTCATGCGAATACTATTTATAATTAACCAGCAAAGCCACCAAATCATCATACCTTCAAGGCCAATGATGAGTGGGAGCTCAACAAACCTGACCTCTTCCACTGCTTGAAAAAAAAACATACTTATAATTGACTCATATTATCAAAACTAAATAGAATCTTTCGAAACCCCTTTAATCTTTTATCGTAAACACACCAGTTACAAAAACCCCTTTGCAGTATCATTTTTCACTAAGAAAAATCCTGTAAAAACTTCTGTAATCTGAATGTCTGTTGTTATTTGAGAGTTCTTGTCTTTAATGATTTGGTTTACTGTTTGTAATGTAGCATGCTGTGTGGATGCTTAATTAATTCAATATTAATATCCAGATATCTAAAGGGTATCATGTGATAACAGTTGGTGATAAATTACTGGTGGTAGTAGCAATAGGCAACCAGGGGGTTGTTTACTGCAAGTGAAAAAACTTCTTTAATTTTGAATAATCTACGTTTAATAAGTCACGTTAAAGAGCCAACTTTCCTTTAATTGTGAGAGTAATATTGTATATTTGGTACGTGATAGCAAGATAGCCTTCTTCACGATCAAATTTGACCAAAGGTCACAATTATTATTCATATTATAATTTCAAGATTGTTTGAAATCATTTGAAGTAGTAATTGGTACTTAAACCATCAGTAAGTGAAAGTGAGAGTGATTGTGGCATGCTGTACTACCGTTTATCAAGGTATTAAGAGGTACGAGAGCTACAACGAGCTATTTTGGGTCTTCAACAACTCAAGGGAGGTGTTTGACGACTGCCAATCAGTTCGGAGCTAATAGAAAATACACTCAAGGTACAAGTGAGTCTTCGTGAAGGTTAGTGTATTTTTATTAACAAGTTTGGTACGACAAACTTAGTGGAAAGCATTGTAATTTAGGTTTAGAGCGCAATTTAGAATATTAAATTTTCTAAATTTGCTTTGATTCGGGTACTCGACGTTTTCGGCCATTATAAGTAGAAATTATATCATTTTGGTCTAGGTATCTGTAATTAAAACCTCAATTTGGAAAAAGTAATTTGATTAAATAATTTGGCATTTAGTTTTGATTGATTGTAATGTCAAACCAAGCATAATAATACAATCTAACTTAAAAGAAGGTTCTATTAAAAGTACTAAGGAGTGTGCTTGACAAAGAAGTCAATACAATAATAATTTTGTAATTCAGTATTCAATTATAAAGAGATTCATTATTATAACCTTTACTCATTCAGCTGAGGAAGATAGATTCTTATTTGCGGCTAGTCACCGAGGTAATTTTAAATAATAGTCAAGTGACATAATTTCAATCATATATTTTCATAAGTGAGACATATCAATTTTGAAAGTAATTCAAAAGCAACAAGGTAAGTGTTTAATACAATATTCTCGATACTACTTCTGTTAACTGAGCAATAGGGTAGATATCCAATTTACTAATTGTAATAACTGTTCGAAAAAGGGTTATTTAACATGTTGTAATACTTTGTATTGTGTCTAAAACAATTGAAAAAGGACACCTCTCTAATTTAATTAATAATGTTAGTTGGTAATTGTGCTACTACTAGGTTTATTACCTTATTTTGTATAGTTGCACTGAGATACTTAATTGAATAATTTCGGTTCTGCAGTAATTGTTGTAAAACTGTGTCGTATCCTGTCAGTAAATTAATAATTGACAGGCCAAAGTAACAACAATAATACGGCGTAGAACTTTCTTTTACGCATCTTTACATTTGTATGTCTTACAAGTATCATAAGCTGTACAAGAATCAATATTAAAATTAGCATTCTTAATTTTGCTGGATAACGTAACCCAATTCGATATTCCTTATATCCAGTTATTTTTGATATATTTTTTGATCAATCGGCAAACAACCTACAAGGGTCGCAAAATTGTTGTCTAGGCGTACGCTAGGCACGAAAAAACGAAAAACATGACTATGAGGGACTAACTTGAAAGGATAAAAAATCAGCAACTTACGATTATCAAAACAAAGCAACAAGACAACATTTTCACAAAGTAAAGGAATATGTCTAATTGGGCTCAATGCTAAGTACCACCAATAAAATAAAGAACGAAATCAGAAGGCGGATACAATCGGGAAACTAAAGCTACTTGTTGTACAAAAATTATTTGAACCTAAAATTTTAAACAGAACAACATTTGAAATATATAAAACAGAAAACAGACAGGTCATAATAGAATAAGTTGAGAAGTGCAGAAACACAAGTTGTAAGAAAAATACTCGTAACAGTACAAGTAAATGGCGCTTTTCCTAAAAGATAGACGCGTGACGTGAAAATAGTCGGATCAGGCTGGGTCATAGCGGGTTCCATCGTGAACGTGAGTAATATTTGAAAATCGGGCCGTGAACGCAAGTGAAAATTTTCATGGCGTGATTCACATTTCAAGTTAATTTCTCGTTAAATATTTAGTAATGAATAAAATACTGCTTTCCCGCTGCCCACCCATACCCATGTCCAAGATCTAGATCTGGAGCACACTGTCGTGTGACAGCCTGCAGCGACGGAGCTTCGCACCTGTGTTGTGTTGTGAATGTTGTATCTACAGTCAATCGCGTGTCTGCGTCTAGAGGCTCCGAAGTAAAACTTACTTTTAGTTCCTGCGTAAAAGTACTTTTAAACCTAGAAATTAAAAGTGTTGCCTAATAACATATACCTTATTGTACTCGTATCAGTAAAGGAAGCGTCAATGGTTGAACGTGAGTGTTAAAGCAAGCGTTAAACGTGCGCATTATAAAATCTGAACGATTGCAATGGCTGGGACCCGTTTCTTGAATGTGGAAGCAAAGATATGTTAAAACTGTAACGAACTGGGCACCTAAGTACGAAAGGGGACGGCTGAGCGGGACTTACAGATGTTGAAAATAGAAAAAAATGTAAAGCACTTGTAGAAGACCGAAATCATAAAAAAACCCATAATGAGTTATGGAAGCTATGTTCGGCAAGATTGAGTAGTTTTGCTGAGCAGTTTAAGTTTACGGTCCACTTGGTTGAGCAGGTGGGTAAGCAATCAGAGTAAGATTACTTATTGATAAGGGCAAGTTATATTATAACTGTAACTACTGAGGAGCTCGGTTGTCAATTTTTGGTCATTGTCTCTTTACACCTTAGGGACCTTCGATGAGAGATCTGAAAAAGGAACATTTCCAGATAAATGATGTGAAGAACAACACAAATCCCGGAATAGAAGTATTTATTGGAAGCCATTTGTGGCCAATTTTAATGACGGAAAGAACCTACAAGCTAAAATAGGGACTAATTGTAGTGGAACACTTTTTGATTGAAACCTAGGCGGAGAAATCTTCCCCAAAGAATAATCATTTGGTGGTATATCCATTGAGTGGTGTTTAATAGATGAAGAAAACGAGCATTTCCTGTCCCATCGTCTAGTCTTTAACAAACAAAAAAAAAAAAAAACTAGCGCACCAATGCGACCTCCGTTTAATGCTCCTTGTTAGACTGGAAATAACCCTTTCCGTAACCATTATTTAGATGTCCAAGTTTATTGAAGTTAGTTTCTGCCATTATACTTTATTTCCGAGGAAATTAAATTGGAGCAACTGTTGACATCCGCAAGACATACCTAGCAAAGGATCAGTTTTGCAGAGAACGATCGGATGGGAAAAAAAAACAATTCAAGCTTTCTGATATCGCTGAGTCGATTTTGGAGTCAACTGCAGTTCATGTGTCTTAACCGCAGTTCTTGAGTAAAAAGGAATAGCAAAACCGACAACGCAAAGAGATTATAATTTCCTCGGAAAAGAAACTATTGCTATACTTGATGCAGATGCAAAGATGGGCTTCAACAATCGGTATCGAACCTTAAGTACTAAAACAGAAACAGTCAACAACAGTGTTGAAATTGATCTGGAGAAAATTGTAAACACGTTGTAAACTACTAAAGAAATGGGAACAATTGAAGATCAGGAAAAGATCCTTCCTTTCTATTGCAGCATAAACATTCACCGGTTCTGCTGCACTTGACATCAAACTAATGCTGCAGCAAGCCTCGTCAATACAGAATGAAAGTGACAAAGAACAAGTGAAATTCTTAAAACGGTATACCAAAATCGATCAGGTCAGTAAAATCGGCATTTCAAGAACCGTTTTTGGAATCAACGAGAAAAAAAATATTCAGATACGCACGTTGTTACTGTTTCTTTCGTTTCCAAAGACTCGTGAAACGTAGGAGTCCAATTCCCAAAACCAAAATCAATTGGCCAACAAAAAAGAGAAAAAGGTTGCACTTCCAATATTGAAACTCGACTGCTGAAGTAGATCACCAAATCATTGGATTATACCGAAGTTTTCCTTTTTTGATGATGTGACTTCTTCACAGCTTTGTCATGGATCAGAAGAGATGAGAATTGGAGTATATTCATAGAGAATCGGGTTCTAGAAATCAATTACTTAGTCTCAGACCAAGTATGACGTCCTATCCTTGGCCCGAAAAATCTTGCAAATCGTTCTTCATGAGGATCTTTTCTCATTGAGCTAGGAGCATCAAAATGGTGGACGAACAGTAACGAATATTGGCCTCATTTCCTTGAGCAGCCGACGAAGTAGTAGTTATTTCCATGTAGAGAAAAAACGCTCCAGTCCTGGTCAACGAAAATATTTACAACCCACCACCATACATTCTAGGAAGCAAGTCGTGAACGGAGTTGTGCATTTTTAGCCTTTAAAGAAATGGAACAAGGAGAATTGGACAGACGATAAATTGCTACACGTTGAATTTCGACTCATCCATGGAAATGATGATTCGTTGTTCAATTTTTCTATTTTGTACCCAAGTAATGGTTCCACTGTGAAGCAATTCATTCAAGTTGTTTACAAGTTCTTTTGTCATGCTAAAACTCAATTTGTTCTTGGAAAGCCGAGAGAGCGTTATTGCTCCAAGGAAGGAAGACAGCGAAAAACACGAAAAATATGTAATTTGCAGTCGATGTTCTGCAAAATGTATGTTTCATTGCCATTGTACACAATTGAAACCAAATGTGAACCTCAAACAAATAAAGTTGACCTAACTGATCTTCGAAAGGTGAAGAGAAAGCATGAATTGTGATTTACATCTATCTAGTTTACAGAAGAGTCCATCTGGACATTGTTGGCCCTGTAAACTTTGAAGATTTTTAGAATTCTCCTCATAAATTCACATATAAGTACTATTGGTAGATCTGCTTTGATACTCTGTGGTAATGGTATTTACTAATTTTGTGAGAATTTAAAATTTGATGAAGACTGTAACCTGGAAACAATTGGGAAATAAATGCAAGCAAATCAAGTCGAGGTTCAACTGTATCCTAGTGGGGAGGATTCTAGGAACACCATTAAGGAACTACTCAATAAAATCATCGGTTCAGTGAAATTGACACCGAAAACTGGGGACTTATATGGCTGAAATCAACTACGTTATCAATGAGAGACCCCTTACCACCCTCACGAAAGATCAATATGACTTCACTTTCGTTACCCCGTCCATGTCCATGAAAGATTTGCATCTCTGTAAATTCCCTGAACTGGATAACATCAAGTCTTCAAGAAGACCAACTTAGATTGATCGTAACCAAGAGAGAACGCAAAGGAAGATTTCGGAAAGAATATCTAGGAATCCTCATTCATATGAGAAATAGATCCAAGAATGAAAGGAGATGCCGCCATTGTTGGAGATGATCACAAGGAGAGATTTGAATGGACAGTCGATTCATCCCTGGAAGAGACAACAAAATCCGTTTGGTCAAAAGCCAAACACAGGATGGCCTCCTCAACTACTATACTCTTTGGAGGTCCCTAATCCGACTCCCTTGAAAGAAAAATATTGTTGGAAGCCTTGAACTAAGAGATGCAGCCCCAAGAAATAATAGAAGAATCAAGATGGGACCAAGACCAGGGCAAGCAGAATCATAAAGGAAACCCAACTGATTTAGGTAATGGACTCTGCGAAAGAATTTACTTTATGATAAAATATCATGGTAAACAAGTAAAAGCTTTAAGGTAATTTCAATTCTCCCAACTGGGGGCGGGCTGCTACACGAACCTTGCGTCCCTCTTCAGGCAAGAACGGAAATTATAGAATGGGTGCCGGAAAGGAGGACTGGAGAATGGAGGAGATGTCATGAAAGGTGGGGAAGTACTGCCCCGGCATTCGCCTCAGAGAAGTTATTCAGTTGATTCAGGAAAACCACCTAAAGACCTGAATCAGAGCAAGCGGCTGCGGGAATCGAACCCAGGACCTCCCGAACGCTAAGTAGGGGTGAGCTCGGTATAACATCACGAAAAACTAAGTCCCTCTTGTCTCTGTTGTAGAATAAACCGCAAGACATTTTAACTGTTTTACTTCGCAGAAAATTTAAGCTTGAAGTAGATATGAACACCCCATTCAATTAACTGCCGTGGTTTAGTATAATTTTCTGTAATTTTTACGAAAGCTTAAGAAATTTATGCTGAGATATTAATTAGTTCCAATGTATTTAAATATGGATGTGTTCTCTTACTGTCCCTAAATTCAAACTATTTCTGAAAGTAACAAGCAAAAACCATGCTGATCATAGACGAAAAAAAATTGTTTGAATTTCCACACGAACTCTCTAAATCAACACTGTTTGCTACCGTATTACAGTTTGGATCCATAACGACTTTGAGAAGAAGTCTTTTGTTACAAGGTGTAAGTATAACATTTGCTGCATTTGAAACCATGTAGAAGGTATAAAACAATTGTTCAGTTCAGTGCTTACCTCGGCGTGGATTTAGATCAAAAATATTGTTTGGCTTTAATAGTTCAGAAAGTCTTGTCGCAAATAACAGTAAGGAATGTATTTACGTATACATAGCGTGGATAACATCAAAACCTCGCATGATTTCATAATTAAAAGAGAGATTCGAAATAATTATTAGAATCAATCGATCCCTTGTCTCGAAGAAGTAAGTACTTAGACATTTAATGATCGACAATAAAGGCTGTGACAAATTTATCGACTAAATGGATTATTGATTAGTTACAGAGCTGCCACCTGCTAGCCAATAGCTAAATGAGGAATGCGTTCTTTTGGTCTTGGGCGTCTACTCCAGAACTCTCGTTGGAAAAATTATAGAAACCAAGTGATAAGCGTTAATTAATTAACTAAAAACAAATTTGTTAATATTTCTACATATCATATATTTTGAAGCAGAGATGGCACACTCAAGTATCCATGTTTCGCTAATAATATTTATTTATGACTAACAGTCATAGTAGATAATGCTATTGTAATTAATTATAAACAATGCAATGTAATTGGATCTCACTACCTCAATTAATATATAAATTTGCATTGTGATTGCTCAGCGCCATCTAGTAGGGAATAGTTTATATGCCAGGCATTAATTCGAGTAAGCTACATACCTCGAGTTTTGTTTAGTTGAAGCTTTTCTGCTGTATCACAGATAGCACTACCAGTATGGTGCTTAAATAGTAAGTTATTTAATGGTGGTGTTTATTATTTATTAATTCCGTGAGTTTAACGAGCCAATTGACTGTGTTGTTGTTTAATATTATATGAATTCCAATGAACATATTAAATAGATTGCTTGTGTTGTTTGCCTATAATTCTAAACAAAAATTTAACACAACCGACGATCAAAGTTTGTGTAGCAATAAGTAGAACATTTTTGTATATAGGGTGTTTTGAAATTGCGCGGCACTATCTTAAGGACGCATTCTCTAAGTCAAAATATACCAAAAAGTTGCTGTAAACAATGACCGGAAATTAAAATTCATTAAACTTGCAGTATGAAATAAACCGTTGTATTCACCACGAACGAAAAGTGTTTAAAGGTCCTCGCAAGTAATTCCGTCCTCTTCTGACGCCTCGGCCGTAAACAACTTTCTCGTTCTTTAAAATGCCACTTTTCGTTCTAGATAAATAAACTACTATTTTGTACTCTGTTGTAATCTTTTGTAATATAAATAATTATTGTAATAAAACACTTGCATTTTAAAAGAAGATTATTCATTTATTCCGAGGTTTATTCTATTATGGAACAATATATTTATAGAAATAAACGTCGTGTATTAATATTATTATTTTTACATCTTTCGTTTATATACGATTGTCTATAAAATGAGAAATGTGTCTTCAATGATCTGAATGATACCAGTACTTTAATTATGATTTTAATTAAGATTTTACGAAAAAAAATAGATTGCAACATACTCCTCCCCCCCCCCCCCCCCCCCCCCCCCCGCCCGACATTATCCATGCAGACGAGGCGGAGAAATCTGGGTTTGCACACGGGCGGCCACATATCATCTTATTCTTAGAAAAGTAGGCAGATAGAGTCTAAGTAAAAATGATCTCTACAGTTTTGATGCCGGGGGGCCGATGTGTCAATAAATGTTTTAACTGCACATGGAAAAGGTGTAGGCACTTGATTTATATGGAAAAATGTAATGGTTACCCTGATATGGTACTATTTGAAGTTTGAATTTGATGCAATATAGTCCAGACACTATGCCACTTTTGCTTGAAAGTAAGGTGTTGGGAGAGGAGGGGAGTCCAGCAAAGCTTAACTTCAAGTTGTCACCAAGATTTCCTATGTGATATTTCCGCCATCTTAAAAAAAGGGCACTTGATTTTTTGCGATGACGTAGTTGCCATTAACAGTACATGAAAATAAACTGGACCTTTTATGTTGATTTTTTTGTGCTCCACAATTTATGTTCAATTACTTTACCACGTACGAGTGATATTAGTCGCGAAATGCAAGCGTGAAAAGGTTTAGATTTTTTCGCGCTTCTTCGCTTGTATTTCGTTTCGAATCCTATTTTAGCGGAAAAGTAATTATTATAAAACTTGTAGAGCTTGAAAATACCAGCAATTTGACCTGTTATAAATTAAAATGCTACTAAAATTACGACTTGTAGAGCCAACCGAAGTTCTCAAGTCGGCGCGTAATTTTGATTTCATGTATCATACTATTACATAAAGGACATAATAAACTTCATTATGAGAATAATTATATAGAAAATCTTAGTAGACAACTTGAAGTTAACTTTCCTGGACCCGCAACATTCCAAAAAAGGAGTTTAAAATTTCAGTTCTTAAGAATTTTAACGAAACTGAACGGCAGGCGAAGTCGTCGGAGAAACGATTGGAGAAATTTTGTATTTTATCTTAGCGGATACTGCCACAAACGATTGTACTGAAGCACGGGGATGTGTATAATAAAACTGGGCGCTTTTAAACTTGGTAAACACATTTATTCTTAGTAATACAGTAATAATTCTGGAGCACAAATTTCGCCCAACTATCAAATTTAATTAATTCATTTGTTCTCCTTGTTTCCTAAACCAATTCGAATCTCGTTGCTAAGTTTTTTGAACTGTTTTTGGTTTAAGGAAATTAGTTTTGATACAAAAAGTTAAAAACAGAATAAAGTTTGATATCTAAATTTAAAACTAACATTTCTTAAAACTACGTTATAGTTTTTTAATCTTATAATTTAAAAATGGCTCTTTGCGTTGCATCCACAAACGTTATTTTAATCACGGCTCTGCTCTGTTTTCACTTGTTTTTTTATAAATGCACTAATTCTTGAGTTGCTCACTTTCATATCTCTTGCCACAAACTGTTGCCATTATTTAGCCAATGCTCTCTTGCAATTTCTTTCTATCCTGCTTCGTACTGAATTACCTTCCTGCTATGCTCACAATTTTTGCCATCTCATTGCTTTGATTTAACAAACTTACTCTGTGTTCAAATTGCAGCCAACAAACCATTTGTGTTAAATAAATTTTATGCGGTTTGGCTTTGCATGTGCACAAACTTTTCATTTTAAAATGATTAATTAACGAGCCAATTCAAAACCCCCTGAAAATGTCCTGTCTTAGCGTGCCTTTCTCTACTAATTATTAGTTCTCGCATCTCATTATCAATGCATTTACTATGTTACTTTTGTTTACCATTGCAGTTATTTAAAATATCTCAACTCTGTGCTTATTTGAATGTTGATTGTCCTGCACTGCACTCAGAGCCAATTCGTGGGCTTAATACCATTACAATATATGTGACTTTTACAGTTGTTCATTGTATTCTGAAATTTAAAAATGTCATTACAATATTAGAATAATTATATTTCATGGTATGCGGTACGTAGCATTATATGATTGCATATCACTAAACATTTTTAAATTACCTTATCTTCATCGGTGTTGCTACAGACTATTAACCAAATTAATTTAAGTATCGTTAAGAGCTCTTTGTATATAATAAATACATTGAACCAGAATTTGTGGTGAAGATAAAATATTGAACTAGTTATACACGTTTGCTTATGGCATTTAACGAGACTCGTTTGATTGCCGCAAAACTCGGCTCGCCGCCTTGTTTTGGCAATCAAACTCGTATCGTTGAGATGCACATAATCAAACTTGTATCTTTAGTATTTATTAACTATTTGGAATAATAATAATTCTGGTGAGCAATAATTAAATTATCTTTTTCTCACATCATTACATCATGATTGATGTGTTGTGGTTCATTATGTATTTAGCATTTAAACCTTTTTGCCAATAAGAGTTTTTTACTGCAGTTTGTTTTGGGCTTTCTGCTGGCAACTGTTTGCGTGATATTAAGCCATCGCCTCCGTCTTTTTCCATGTGGTTTTCCTTGAACAATAGTTTTCCCCAGGTTGTCAGTTCTTCTAGTAGATAATATGGCCCAAGAATTGAAGCATCTTAGTGCAAAACGATGCTTGAGAAGCGTGTTTTTAGCTTTTGTTCCTCTAAAACAGACGTTTGGTTCTATGAGCCGCGCCGTCCATGGGTTCCATAACATTCTACGCCAGCAAAATATTTCGAACGCGTCCATTTTTCTCTAAGCTATACAAAATATCAAAAACTTTTAATTTAGAAAAATATTAAAAAATTGAAAAATTTATTTTTAGCTAAAGTAAAAAAATATCTTTTCTGGCCTTAAGATGTTCAGTTAGCTAAAGATAAGACACTCTAAAAAATTCTCATTGAAATTTTACTCAAATTCCGAAAAATAGCACTTTTAGGATTTTGACAATTTCGAAAAACTCTATTTTCTAAATAAATAAAAATTACTTGGTATATATGACAAAGCACAAATTATTGATGTAAAACGTTTTTTTTTAATGAATAAACAAAAATATTTCCTATATTATGCCGACTTTTTGGCGGACACTGTGTATAATGTAGTGTAATTAAAATGAAGTTTAAATACGTGTATATTGATTGACGATTTTAGTTTAGTTAAATTGCATTTTTAATTTATTTTTATTACATTGAATTGTGGCGCGCCATCTGCTGTTCGGTAGCTAACATGTTACAGGAAACTAGTAATGGATAGTCGTAGCTAGATGTAGAGTTGGCATTCGCCAATAGATGATCTCTATATTAAATTGTAAATCAATACCCTCAGAAATTTCTAATCATTTTAGGTGTGGATATGTATAATTTTGCATGCAGAATAAAAATATGCAGGTTCAAAGTATTTTAATTCTAACGGTAAATCTCCTCGAACAAATTTATTTTAGAATGTTGGTTTGGTTTTGAATGAGAGCTTATGCCCGGCTAGCAAAGATCGTAGTAATGAGTGAGTTAGAACCTCACAATCGGACATTGGTTACTGTCAGTGGCGGCTGCTCCTTATGGGCGCAGGGGTGCTATCCTTCCAGCCGTCAACAGTCTATATGGCATTAGAAAAAAGTAACTAGTCTATAACTGTAAATATATTTTATCATCTATCTTACCGTTATATTATAACAAGGTTTAAGTGATGAGATCTGGAAGTAGCTATTCTAACCGCTTAAAACATGTCTGTGGCAAAAAGGCATAAGGGTATAAGGCGACTTATCTCATTTTTGATTTTATTGATGCCCCGTGTCCAGAGAAATATCGGGCATCCAAATACAAGAGGATATAAGTCTACATACCATCACCGCATTGTTACAGTAAGTTTTCTAAATGGGATATGTAGATTTATTCCCTGAAAATTAACAAAAAATGATAAAAAACAAATTTAGTCAATGGCAAATAGATACATGTGTACTAATACCCCGAGTCAAAGCTTTTCGTAAAGTTATCTGCAACGCCAGAACAGCATATGTTAACTTATACCTTTTTGCCATTTCATCACTTTCCGTTTTTGTTGGAAACAAATAACTTATGTACACTTATACTACGAGTGCATTTCCATGCAGGTCCAATAGCGTGTGTTAGCGGTCCAGTTTTTCAGTGTTGTTATTAGTTATTATAGTGTAGTTTAACGAATAAGTGCCAAAATGGACACACGCTCTCGTGCGTACAAAGTTTGAAAAAGTGCTGTAACAAGAACTTAACCGGTAAGTTTACCTATAACCTCACATTATTTGAACTCGAAACCACATATTCTAGTTTAGCTTATGTCTACATATGCTGTTTTGCCATAGTAATTATTTATCAGAAAATGCATATTCCGGGAAATTGCAAAAAGCTATAGGTCAACTTATACCCTTTTGCTATTTCATAAAATGAATAAAAAGAAATGCGATAAGGTATAAGTTCCGTATTTATTTATTTTCTAGTAGAAATGTTTTAGAATCAATAGCAAAGCAAGATGTAGTCAATAAATCGACTTGATTCTTTTGATTACCAGCGAAAATAATTAAATGTTGTTCTCAAATCTCCAGCCAAATTGTTTTTTGATGTTCCTGTAAAATGATCATTTTTGACTTATTCCCTTTTTCATTTTCACTACAGATGTAAAACAACATTTAAAAAGAATGTCAATGTGACATGAGTTATATGTCAACACACTCGCTCGTATCAATGCACCGAGCGGCTGTCAGCTGATCCGAAATATGGCCCAAACTTATAGGCAATTTTAGACGAAAACGCTGCAGCAGCATATTTGATAACTGCGCTGTAGCCGAGAAAGTAGTAAAGTGGCGGGGGTATTTACAAAGATAGTCACGAAATGTAATACAATCCAAGGGTTAAAAGAGCTTCCTATAAGCAAATGTGGTGCAACCTTCGAGATTGAAACCGAGTATATTGGAGCTGCGAGCACTGTTTTGATAATAAATTAGTTCTCATCGGAATAACTGCTTGCAGAACAATGAGTAAGGAAGTTAGGCATTCTTATAATTCTTATTTTTTTAAAAGCCTATCGTTAGCTGAAATGGTTAAAATAAAAAAAACTAGGTTTAAATTTCAACCTGCAAACTAAAGTTGGAACTTGCAATTTCACAAGACATTTTCTGTGCACATTGTCAGGTCATTTTCGGCAGCTTACAGCAATATAACTAACCATTCAAGCCCTTAGGGCAGCTTATTTATATTTCAAACCCGTTTCCCGCATTTTAACTTTTCATCACATATTCTAGCAATTTTAAATTCGAACACCCTGTAGTTTAGCGCAGTTACCTCGATTTGGGCCACCCTTTGAACGCCGTCATTCGCAGCTGCGAGTCTGGATTTCGTTCCGCATCGATAACTCGCCTGTTAGTCAAGAATTTAGCCTGTTGGAGAAAATGAGAGGGCTTCGTCTTCCTTGTTGCGCTAACACTATTTTGTTTTACCCGGCTGGCTTCTTACGCTTTGATAGGCTGACAGCTTTTGGCGGTTAAAACGCGGTTGGCTGGAGTTTTAGTTTAACGGTCGTTTTTCAGTTAGTCGATCCCAGCGCGTTTCGCGGGGGAGTGCTTGCTTTTAAATAGGTGCCGTTACAGCAAAGGGTGTTTGTGTACCTTGTGTTTCCCTGCCTTCCGGCAGTGACCACTGAGTCGTTCGTTGAGACGCAAGGAGCGTGTAGCACGCCGTGTTGTGTACCGTCGGTACGTGGGTGTTTGGGCATTCCGATGGCCGAGTTCTGCTTCACTGAGTGAGGGTTGACCCTTCTATCCTGATAAAACGGGCAAATACATCTGCAGGACGTTTGGCTTTCTTGGCCTCACCGTCGTTTTGGTCTCATGAGAGACGCATTCCAGTTGACGCCTTTACAAGGCGGATTTCTGCCCGCATTCACACGTGCCGCCAACGCTTTCGCACCTACGTCGCCTCTGCAGGCATGTCGCTAGGTGACCTCTCGCCATGACGCTCGACTATCGTCGAGAATACAGGTATCTGTGTAGTCAATTTATGACGTATTATCTGTCATTTATGTGGACTGAACTTAAATTGTGTGTGTGCTAGTTTTAATGTCCGTTAATCACCGCCAACAGAACGTATTAGCTGTCATTTATGTGGCCTAAACCCAGGCTAATTTATTGTGCTAACCAAATTAGTGCTTTTTGATCGCAGTTGTTGTAACTAATCAGCTGTTATTTATGTGACTAAACCTTGCACACAGTGTTTGCTAATTCACTGTATTTTGGCCGTATTCGTTTGCCGCTAATTACTTGTTATTTATGTGACTAAGCCTTGCACACAGTGTTTGCTAATTCACTGTATTTTGGCCGTATTCATTTGCCGCTAATTACTTGTTATTTATGTGACTAAACCTTGCACACAGTGTTTGCCAATTCACTGTATTTTGGCCGTATTCATTAGCCCCTAATTACTTGATATTTAGGTGACCAAATCTGGCACCTGTTGCTTGCTAATTTAATGTGTAATCGATCAGACATCGTCTGCAAGGCTTAAAATTGCTTACTGTGGTTGCTCGTTTAATGCACGAGGGCCGCTTTTCTTTGTAAATAAGCATCTGCTATTTGTGTGGTTTAAATCTGAACGCGCTGGCTACTAAATTAATGGGCTTTGGCCTCAAATCATAGTTCTCGGGTCGTTGACCTTTTTTTGGGATAATCATCCGCGGTGGGCGCGGGCCTAATTTGAATATCGGCCTTGGGTCACGAACTTGGTGGCTCCATCGCCGTCAATTTCAGTTTCGCGTACTGTCCGATCAAGGCCCGTTGGATTTAGGAGTTCATAGTCAGGCCGCCCATGGCGGGTTGTATAATCAGCAATTATTTCGGCCATTGATATTGCAACCATTTATGTGAGACCATTTGCTGTTATGTTGTACTAGAAATAACGCGCCACTCCAGCTGGGGCACTAAATTTAGGCATAGTGTAATCTAGGTAGCCCTGTAAATTACCCCTTAGTGAACGTCAGACCAATAGACGAATATTTGAACTACGGTCTTATTATTGTGGCGAATCTGTGCATGCTCCTTTTAGGATAAGTTTTCTGTGTAACGATTGATGTACGGCGAAGTTTGAGCGTTGGAGCGACACAGGTAGGTTTGGCGACGACGCCGCGGTGACGACGAGGCCCGAAATAGTTATTCAAGTATTATTTCCGAAATTGTAATTCGAGTTCTACAGCTTCTCGAGTACCTTCCTGACGTAGTACCCTGTGTACTTCTCGTCCCGTCTAACCGTCCAGGTCCGGTTCCACGAGTATACCCCGAGACAGACCTGGTGGCGCTCTATTTACTTTTATCGTTAATTACCGCCCCTCTGGCCGTTGCCCTTAGGTAATCCCGTAAAGAACTGCCCCCTTGCTCCACTGATGCTTTAGCCGGAATTTATCTTGTTGCGGTATGGGCAGTGGCTTAGAAGAACCTTTTGTACCGATATCGTCCGCGCCGGCCGTTTAGTTGTTGTATGAGCCGGTGCGGTGTCGTAAAACCCGTTTAGATCCGTAAAAACATTTACAAGAAAAACAAATTGATTTGAGGATGTGATTTTCCATTATTCAATAAATAGCCGTGTCTCGTATTTTAACACTTGATACTATTACTACCTAAAAAAACTAGGAGTACTTTTATAGCCATTAGACGTGGATTTTTATTATTTCAGTTGATTAAATAACCAAACCTGTCATATGTTGTATCAAATTTTAATATAAAAACCTACAACATTAAACAATTATAAAATGATATAAATGTGCAGTTTTCCGAATAGTTATAACGTTTTCTAAGCAAGAAATTATCCTAGCTTTTAAAACTAGACTTACTCTAGACATAGTTGACAGTGATGTTTTGATTTTTAAATGTATGTACTTTTAAATGTAGTTTTATCTCAATTGCCAATTAAAACTTCAGATTCAAAATGCCAAAAGCACTTTGTCTTAATTGTTTGATAACAATGGTACATTTTGTGTTGTGTTTGAATAATTTTTGTTTTGTGCATATGATGTTTTTTTAATACAGTAAAATTGTCGGAAAACAAATTGGCCGCGGCAATTTTTTTTTGCCAATGGTTTAGGGTCATAAGACAAGTGTAGAACCAAAAAGCGGTGCCCCCACCGTCTGCCAAATAGCCGCCATCTTGAAAGCATTTTAAAATCGTTTTTCTCACCATCCATTGGTCGAAAAAGTCATTGAGTAAAAAATGTTGGAAATAAAATTCTCCACATTTTTGGTCCGTGCCGCGATACGGAGAAGTTGGTATTTCGAACGGTAGAGGACTAAAAAGTTATCAAAAATCGGTTTCTGCCATTCTAGCTCTGTGGTGGTGTTTTTTTCGAAAATTTGCGAATGTGAAAGTTGTAGTGCCTAAAAAAATGTGCACGAATCTCTTTTAATAATGTGACTGCTTGAAATAGTTTCCGAGTTCCAGCCCTTCAAAGTCCGCGCTGCCTGGGACATTTATATTTCGGAGCAGCAAAGCAGCCATTTCTCTTTTGCGAGGTAAAATCGTCACGTCACTTTATTAGTTTCAATGTGAATAAGTTTTCAGAGCCTACGGAAATTCTACACATTTTTGGTCATTGCAGCAATACCGAGAAGTTGGAATAGGTAAAATAATGAAAATTATGGGAAAGCAATGTATATTGAAAGTAATTTGTTTTTGCATAAACCATAAGATACATAGTAGTTTAGTCAGACACGTTTTCCTTTTTTTTTTAGAGCTGATAGTACTTTTCATTCTCAGAATCTTTTCCTATCACACTGGCCTTAATAAGAGAATTTCTACCTCGCGCAGTCAAGGGTTTTTGGTCCTGGCCGACTTCTTCTTTGCAAACAAAACCGTAATCGGGCATTTTGTGTGAACAGAACAGAACGTTTTTCCATGAAGTTTTACTCCAAACTGATGCTTAGAATGTAATGAAATGCAAGTAGTAACACGTTTAGAAAAGTAGGTGTTCAGGGAAAATACCTGGGAAAAAGGTTTATCGCTTTCCACGCACGGAAAAAACAATTTTTGACAACTTTGTTGCCCTCTACCGTTCGAAATACCAACTTTTCGGTATCGCGTCACGAACCAAAAATGTGTAGAATTTTATTTCAAACATTTTTTGTTCAATAATTTTTTCTGTATGACCAATGGATTCCGAGAAAAACGTTTTCAAAATGTTTTCAAGATTGCGGCTGTTTGGCAGGTAGTGGGAAAACGGCTTTTTGGTTCTACACTTGTCTAATGACCCTAAACCACTGGGCAACAGGAATCGCCGATTTCTTTAAGGTAAAACGAAAATTTTACTGTACTGTACATTAAGAACAAGATGAAGACTTTTCATATGGCATTTTACGACAATAAATGTTATTTATCGTCATATAAGACACGATCTTCCAAAAGTATATATATATAGCGGGTGTCTAAAAAAGAATGGTCATAGATTGCTTAGGTTATAATAAACCGATTAAACCTAATTGTTACATCCTTTTAAAATAAAGGAAGTATTGGATTAACCCCAAAAATTCTAAATTGAGTTTTCAACAGATCTTCACGTTTTTTAGAGTCCCCTGAACTCAAAAACATGATTTTGTTTATTGGTCTGTCTGTCAGTCTGTGTGTGTGTCTGTGTCTGAACAGAACATCTCGAAAACGAAAAGATGTATGACGTTGAAACTTCATATAAAAGTTATGTGTACTATCTAGATGCGACAGCAAGCTTTTGAAGAAAATCGCATAACCGGAAGTATGGTGTTTACACTTGTGATTTTTCAGTTTTTATTTTTTCAAAAACGGCTCTAACGATTTTTTTCAAACTTTACATTTTATTACAAGTTTAATGTGTATTAATGTGAGATAGGCGATTTTCCAATTGAATACCTCTAAAATGGGTTTTTTTTCCTTTTTTTTTATTAACTCCTATTTTAAATAGAACAACCAGTATATTATTACATTTTTGAATTCGTCTTAAAATTTTAGAGAAAATTGGTCTTTTCAACTAACTCTATTTTGTACGGTTTCTGCAGAATTTGTAATTTTACAGTTTTATTGAGCAGATCGTAATTATTAATAACTAGTGTAACCGAGCTACGCTTCTTTTAGCTAATTTGAGAGAGATTCATTAATATAAATTAAAAAAGGATGCATCGGCCGGGAATCGAACCCGGGCTGCGGCCGCCCGCGTAGCAGCGAAAATTCTACCACTGAACCAACGATGCTTCGTTGAATAAGGGGCTGCTATAATGGTACATGAACAGTAAAAGTTCGCTTTGTTAATTACACGATTTAATTAAAACTTTAGTTTTTCGTACTTTTTTTGAAAATAAAAAACGGCCTAAGTCTAAAAATTTGCAAAATTTTAAGCTATCATACAATTTAATCGGTCCAATATCTTCGGAGGAGATAGCGAACAAACATACAAAGAAAGAGACCACCGATTTTATGGTATAGGATAACGAGTGAAGGTAAAAAAAAGATAAATGAAGCAACAAACAAACGTAGCCACTGAACTGCCACACGATTTTCACATATAATCTCATAAGAGCATTAATTCTTTCCGGAAATTTTTTTGAGTGCGGTCCAACAGCGTCGTATTAATTTGCTCGAGCGGGACGCGAGGGCAAATTAGGACGTTGTTGGAATGCACGAAAATAATTTCCGGATATGAATTAATGCTCGAATGCAGATTCGGTAAGAAAATCGTAACGCCACAAACCCTCACAGTTAGGTTAGTCTACCTACAAAAAATTTCCAAGAAATTTTTTTATTGTCTTGGTTACGGCTCGTGAACTAATTTTTCTATTGGTCATTAATGAGTGTCGTACGATTTTCAACCTTATTGCTTTCGTGTGGTCGGTGGTTGCGTCACGCTTTGGTTCACCATCGCTCAGTTGACACTTGGGAGTTAGTCAGTTGTGTAATTTTATATGTTGTGATTCTTTTGTGTGTTATGATTTGTCCCGCTTCCCCCACCCGGTAGTCGGCTGTCGCTGTTTCAAGTCTACACTCAGGCACATGTTCGCATTGCTGTAGTGAATTCTGATCGGGACAGACTGGTGCCTGTATAACTTGCTCTCTTAACCTGATAATTTCAATTATTACTATAAAAGGTATTAGTACTGGCGGTGTACCCACAAATTTTTTTTCCTCAAAATAGCATTGAAAATCTTTTAACACTTAGAGAGCCTCAAAACTCATCATTTTGTTCCTGATTTTAAAAAATTTCCGGGGGAAGGACCCTCCGCTTAACTGGGTCGTATTCCATACCCCGCAGACTAGTCGGTATAGTTAACGCCTGAATAGACAACACGCCAAATTTTAACAAGGAACGCCTGATAAGCTATGATAATACAAGATATCACGCCCAGATTCAATTAAATTCGTCCTACAGTGCATTACTGAAAATAAACGGTCAACCAGTGTTACTCTTACGGGACAAGACACAAGGATAACTGCACTCAAATATCAGCCGCCAACCTTCGCAACTAGAATAACAGTCCCTAACGGCAAATGAGCATATCGCATCCACTTCAAAACTTCTAAAAATAAGTATTTAATCTGATAGGTAAGTAATGATGAGTGTTTAACGAGGTTTTTAAATTAAAGATTTAAAACATTCTTAATTAAGCATGTAGTATTTTGTATTTTTTATTTGACTTAAAAATCTCATAAAAACATCATTAATTAAAAGTTAAATAATGTAATCTTTTGGCAAGTATTGAGTTCCCACGTAACTCTTTCAGAAGATGCTTAACAAAACCAGGAGACATCACACAACTCGTGGAGAGCTGTTACGAGAATCCAGGCTAATCGCATAACCGCCCCTAAATCCAACATTAACTGAGATCGATAGAACTCCGGTATATCTTTAAATTCGCATAGCAATTAAGTAGCTTAAGTTAAGGTCAGGCAGAGCATTAGGATTAAAGTTAGTATTAATTAAAGTAAAGAAATATGCTTATGTAAAAATGAACGTAACACTACAGTATTTGCTTTTAACAATTGTACGGTGTTAGCTGCGTGTTGTGCCTTGGCCAAATCGGGCCATAATATTGGTGAAATTTCGTGTTGTCGATATAATCAAAATAGACGTGTGTTGAAACATTCAGGCATTTATGGTGCATTTTGCGAAAAGCGGTGAAGATTTCTTTCTGCAGGAACAAATTGCCTGCATACAAGAACTTTTTGATCAAGCTTTCCCACTGAAACAGTTTTATCGGTATTTTTGGTAACGTATTTTTCAAAAACAGAATAAGGTTGTGGTCCCGGCAACGCCCAAGTGTTTATTTTGAAGTACGTTAAACACTTTTTAATTGCCATTTTCTCACAATCTCACAATTATTGATATTGCTAACTGTCTTAAAGATGTATCTCTTTCACACACCAGTTTCTTTTTCCTAAGCTTCTCTGCCTTCCCCTGGAACCGTTTTCGGATTACTTCAGGGGGTGTGGGCGCCACTTAATCTGCCATGCCCCAACTAAGAGAAACCGGAACGCACGGGCCAGGAGTCGAACTTTCGCTCAATCGCTCGGTTTTTCACTGTGGCCTCAGCTGCAAGAAGCGGGACCACTGACCTACCGAGTCCCTTTCACTACACCACCTGTGCACATTTTTATCAAACTGGTAAAATACAACATCGAGATAAATATTAAACAGCCTTTATAGGGTATTGATGATATTAAACGTGCACTTTCTTTCGCGAACATCATCTAGATTGCGCTAATGGTTCGGGAATTGTTTGTATTTGATAAAAAAGGGCTAAACATTCCAATGAGCGTCTGAGCGCTTTCTTCTCATTGGTTAGAGATTTCGCACAGCTGTTAGGTAAGTATTTTCTAGACGATGCGGTTGTTACAACCTTTATTTCATTGGGTTGGAGAAAGGGATGATCTTATACAAAGTGTTCGCCTGCTGAAAATATGATCTGTTACTTATCAGGTATCCTTTATCTAATAGACTTGTCCGTCCGGGACGCTGTTTCAGCAGCCAAACCGTAAGAGATGTTTGGAATGGTCATGTCAGGTCAGGAACCGAATTTCAGTCTCTAACACTAATTATTTTCTTAATTATCCTAATCCTAACTTTTTAGGTTAGATTCTAGGCACATTTTATCAAGGCGAATGCGACTGGTAGTTTGCTACCAACAATGACGTCATATACGTACGTGTGGTGAATACGCGTTCTATTTGCAAAACGGTCTTTTTTGTTTTATTAAATGAGACATTTGTCTCACTGGACTGCTAGTAATATATAATACAATTGCTTGTAATCATTTCTGAAAACTTCTGTGGTATCTGACATCTGACTATTCACGCTGGCTACATAACTAAAAATACTAAAATATGAAGGTTTTGGAAGATAAATCTTGCTTCTAAATTTCACGAATAAATAATTCAATTAGAAATTAACTGTTAAACCTACACTAGGTAAAAAGTAAATGAAAACGAAAATTTTTAATTTTGTAGGCGAAATAGTACTCAAAAACAGCATGAATCAATTAGTTCTAATAATCAATTCAAATGTTAGTTTTCACATTAGATAGATTCTACAATTAAGTAATCTACTATTATTCCCGAAGCTGCGGATTATCCCTTTGAATTACTGGAGTTGAACTGCTGCATGATTATCCTGCGAAATAAAATTGGCATTTTTAAAAGAAATTTAATTATTGTTCATTAAAGCCATGATGCCTACTTGTTGAGCGATTGCGTCCAATCTCGTTGGAAAATTAGTATGTAAGTAAGGAAATCTCTAATCAACAAATCCATCGCGTACGTTTAAATATTTGTATTGTGCAGGAAATCAATTATTCAATTAACGTAGACGTTCTCATATCTAGCATAGGTACATCTGTTGAATGATTTCCTCCTGACATTGAGTTTTTTTAAACAAATAAATCGAGAGGAAAGATTGGAGGCTACTTAGGGTCTGAGTTGCATTAAGTTTCACACGTAGGTAAGTCGTTTTGAGCTAATAGTTTGCCATTATAATTATCTTCCGTTGTCCTTCACATTGCGCCAATTAATTGTGTATATTGTTACTATTCTACAATTTTCCTGGAAATCTATTGCATGCCATGTTTTTTTAAACCTTACGGTATATTTATTCCCAGTCTCATTATATTCGAACAATGGCGTGACGTGAATAACACGCGCAGCCAAACTTTTTAGATTTTTTGAATTGATGTCTCGTGGGTCTTGATCCACTGTCAATTTATATATCTTCTGAATAAAGCTGATAATTATATGCACTCAAATGTACGAAAATATGCGCATATATATGCATAAAACCCAAAGTTACAATATATGCACATAATATGCCCTTAATTTTCTTGAAAATAAGTAGAAGTATTGTAAATAATGTAAAAATTTTGATTATTTTCTATGAATATATTTATTTGGCTAATTTTTATTCAAAGACGTCATTCATTTTTACCTTTGACTACATAATGGACCGCCAACGCCGACTTCACGTTGTAAGCCAACATAAAATTGAGATTTCCCCTAACCCCGCCAGTGTATTATTCACCCAAAACTCGACTCTTGAAATGGATTCCATGTTAGCTGATTTCTTATACATTGCTTCTATGGGAAAAGGGGGGGTTTCTGGCAATCCATGTTTCTATAGTCAAAAATTTTAACATGAGCTTTCCCTTTTCTCTGCTTATTTCGATAGGCGCACTGCACTCCAGCGGCAGAAAGTGAAAGTATATACCTCAGTCACACACAAAAATTTTATTAATTAATTTAATAAAACAGTAAATTTTATAAAAAAATCTCAAAAAGTTCATACATTACAAATTATTGCTAAATATAACCAAATATGCAAAATTTAGAAATTATGTTCAAAAACGTATAACTATGCAAAATATGCAAAATGAAACTTGGCCTAAACGATTTGTTTTCACATAATTGGTATACATATGCACAAAGTTGCGCCGGCATATCAATTATAGAAAATATGCATTTGCCATATAATATCAGCTTTACTTATGAATGAATTATAACAGGGGCTGATTGCAGAGTTCCTATCCCTATAAAATTCTCAGATCGATCTTTTTTAGTAAACTATTTTTTTCTTGTTAGATCGTTGCCATTTAGTAGTTGCAGAATATGTACTTTGTTGATTGTTGGATCGTGATTTGGTGGTATTTGATCTATGCCACAATTCCTGCCATTTCCAATACTGATGTCGGATTATCAGTGGTAAGTCGTGTAGAATTTGCTAGTTGCATTTTATAATTAAGCTTTTCGACTTTTATTTATGTAGCTTGATAGATTGTGTTCTACTGGTTATACTAGAACATTATTTCATGTAAATAAAATTAAAATGCATTGGATACTAATCCTGTCAGGAAGCTTTATAACACCCATAAGATATTTTGCTCTCACTGCTACACTTTATACTTAAAAAAATGTAGTCGTAATTGTATAAGTGAAACTATCTGCATTACTTTATGAAATAATTTGACCTCAATGTCAACGAAAGTATATTCTTATGCTTACACATGGTATTGAAGTAAAATATAGAAGTGTTCCAATGAATAATTACGTACTGTAATTGGCTACCCTGTAGATATTGAATTAGATTAATCGTATTTAAACAGTAGATGCCACATTAAGACGTTTCCTACTTTAGCTATTACTATTTGTAGAAACAATATGCCGAAATAAACTCGTTTATATTGTAATGATTTGTCGTTAATTTGCCCCACGTTTGGGCGACCTAACTATCGCTTGTATACAATTATTATTATAATTTAAAAATTTATTATTTGATTTATCTATCCCACCTTTTTGTATTGGAACTGTTCAACTCGCTCTTTAACTCCACCATTAATTTTTAGGTCTTGTTATGATTGGCGTTTATGTGTGAAAATGAACTATACGCTGTTGTATGAATAGACTGTACTATAGTTAACCATAAGCAATTTGTAACGTAATATTTTTAAGGTAGAACTCCATAGCCAAATTTGTCATGTAAAACTTAAAACATGCGGCTGAAAAGCTGGTATTTAGAACGTGCCTTTCTCTGGGAAGAGATAGAAGTATTTGAATCTCACGAAAGCACAAGGGTAAATTTAGGCAGGATTTACATCGTAGATCGAAAAATTGGGCGAAGCTATATTATTAGTGCGTGATCAGAAGCGCAACAATTGCCAAAATTAGGCTAAAAATACGTGCCGGTTGGAGCAAATTCCTTTAGTAGTGTTGTACACTTTATTAGAGACCATTTGGAAGGTTTCGACCGCTTGACAAATTTTGGCGTGTGAAACTTACAATTTTCAAGAATACATAGCAGTATGGAGCAAGTATGCATTGTCTCGTTCATGTACGTGACGTAGAAGTCAGAAATAAAGAGTTGCTCTGATAGACTTATTAGAAATTTTAAGAACAGTTACCGAGTTTTCTTGGTCAAACTGAACTGAGAATTAATAGTTAATAAGTAACCTTATAAAACTTGAGTTGTTCTGTAATCGGCAGAAAATAAATGTAATTATTTGTATCCCAGTGTTCTTATTAATTTAGCAACAGTAGCTTTAGTGTTTCTGTACAAGTGTATTTTGACCAGTCACCCCGACATTAGAATTTCCCCGAATTTTTGAGTTTGTATTGATTTCCTGATTTTAAGTTATTTGGTAGCCATAACTAGGTACTTACTGCAAATTTTATGGAAGATTTTGATTCGATACCAGGATCGTGTTGGTCAGCACCTTTTTAATTTGGTTTTCCTTCATTCAGGGAACCTTCCTCTATTTAGTAATTTTCGCAGTACTCTTATTTTTCTAGCCGTTTCTCTTCGTTCACTATTGTTTTAGGTTTATTTTCAACTTATCACGTTTTCGTAGAATAGTTTAAAAGTAATTCTGCAAAGATGTTGGTGATTGCAGATTCACCACTAGACGTATAGTTTAAACATAACATTGTAAATAACTAATAATTGGATTCATTCGCAATAACAAAATTTAGAAGAGGTCTAATATATGCAATTTTCGTCCCCGTAGAATTCCGTGCGTACGCTTCTGTACTCGCTTTGTAACGTAGTGGAACGCGGCGTGAAGGGTGCGATCGCCGAAGTTTTTCGTTCTTCGTGTTAAGTAAGTCTGTAAAATCACCGGATTAAATCATTTTAGAATTTTACCATTGTTCAGCTCGTTTCTCCACCTTATGTATTAGGAAAAACCATTAGCAGGGCACCAGCAGAGTTTTTACTATTGCAAGCGCACACCTCACTTTCAGGTCCGTATTGTGATAGCTGCAGTAGAGTGAAATTTTATTGGTGGTTTTTGGTTAAGTCAAGTTACAAATCAACGCTACCACTGGAATCTGTATGCACACGTTAACGGGGTGAGGTGGCCGCTTAATTCGTTTTGTTGAACATCTTACGCTAAAATTTCAGACGGGGAGCCGATCTTCAGTCAAGCAATTGACTGCAAGTAGATAGGTTGTGCGTGATAGCGTTATCGTTTTATGAATGTAGCAATTTGGAAAAACCTTGCCATGCCAATTGTAAGAAATTCCCACGTTTGTCTAATCTGAAATTCCGATCCAGTCTCGTTTGAGTACCCTGGAATTGTAAATAGGCCTCCAACCGAATATACTTAAAGGCACCCTTACATCGCTCCACTGACACCCTGTATCCTGATGTAACCTTGGCAAAATATCTCGTTGCCAGCGTGTAAATCAATTCCGATGGACGCAACCACTCTCTAAATTGTTGAGGTCTATGTTTTATTCGACAAGCGGATGCAACCCTGAAAGATCTACTGCCATACTATGTGTAGAGAAACACTCGGTGACAATCGTGAAGCTCTGCAGTTTGGTTTGATCGAAGTCCGGCTATTAACTACGGCTTCTATTTTTAAGCTCTCAATTTTCTACAAACTTTTGACCGCCAGTACGGTATTGTTGGCTAATACTTCGTTCAGCACCCTATGATCGGGAGTTCCTTCGATTTTCGCATCTTTGTCGATTTAACTACTGCACAAAGTTGAACCTGTTCTCTGAATGTCAATTTTTGGCAGTGGTCTATTATGATATGTTTTTCGGATTTTTTCCACTGTCTTCACCTGAAGACGGAAGTAGATCAAAACTCCCGAAACGTTGTGTGATTTACACTCTAGACAGTGGAAAAAGTCCGAAAAACATATCATAAGTTGAACCTGTTTATAAGTAAGTATGCAGTGGTGCAATAAATTTTGGGGATTATCCACTTCGAAGCGCAGTAATGCTTTAAACGATCTACACTAGGCGGATATCTACTACAGCTTTGGCTTAATGCTCGACCTGATGTTACGGGGATGTAGAAATCTTAGTGGATTTTGTTTTATCATTATTTGTTGCGATTCTGGTCTTCTACTGGCTCCTGCTTAAATGTATTTATTTTAATGGAGTTCTTAAATTTACTGCATGATTTTCATTTGTAAAGCGCCATGCAGTTACAAGTTTCCTTACAGTAAAATAAGCATTTCATAAAACGTGCAAGGTAAATATATATATTTTCCATCATCATGGGGAACATTTTATTTTATTTATTTATTTATTTATTTCGCAGTCAACCAACAGCCGTTAGGCCAATTATAGGCGTCGCTGTGCATTTATGGGGACTTCCAACCCCACTAACGACTGTCATGATGTTATTATGACATCCGGGACCAACTATTTCCGTGGCAGCCGTACCACGAGGCGCCGAGCGAAGCAACTGTGGAACTCCCATCCAAGTTCTGACCAGAAAGAGCGTTGCTTAACTCTACTGATCGAACGTGAACGCTTGTTCAAGCTACTCCACCCGGGGCCTTTTGCTGGTAGAATTTTTCCGAAATACATAACCGGCAGGCTAAACACCAGGTGGTGCCCTTAAAAATAATATGAATTTGCTTCCTTGTTTTGCCGGGTACAATTATTTGAACTATCGCCTCTCATGCTGAACTACTGGCCCCTTTATGTTTGTTACTTGTCGTAAAGGGTAACATTTCAAAGGCTAAGATTTATTCTACATGATATAAAAGCTGTGAAAATGCATTTATGTATCTGTAGAAAGAACACACCTAACTATATAAAATTGTCCCATGGAATTCACTTAGTTTACATTTAACCAGTTTAATTAACCTGCAAGAATATTTTTGTTTCTAGCCTGAATTAATCAGGAAAGCCGGTTACCCTGTTGAAATATACGCCAACGTTGCAACCACCGACAGGTACCTTTTAGACGTGTTTAGAATTCCTCATGGTCAAAACCATGCATTGAAAAACAGCTCAAAGCCAGTGGTGTTCCTTATGCACGGGTTGATGGGAAGTTCTAGAGACTACGTCGTCTTTGGACCAGAAAGGGGCTTAGCTTATCTATTAGCTGATAGAAATTACGATGTATGGTTGGGGAATGCCAGAGGCACAGCTTACTCACGTAAACATCAAGTGCTCAATCCTGATGTTCACCAACGGTATTGGCAATTCAGGTAAGCGATCTTAATTTGTACTTACTCTTTAGCTTCTTCTATTCCTGAAAATCTTATGCACTACTGCCCATTCTGTTAGGACAAGATTTTTCATTAAAGCAAGCCTTGTTCTGCTACCTAGTAAAGATCTACAAATTCACCGTCTTTCTTCGGGCCGGTCTCCTTAAATACTTTCGGGAGTTGCTCATAGACGCCCTCGGATTGCTGCTTTTCCAATTTCTGTTTACCTGCGTTCCATTCGGCACGTACGCCTATGACGACATATCTTTAATGGTCCAGCGGCTCCAGGGACTCGCGATTTACGAACAAGCCCATGCATACTGACTTCAGCAGACTGCATTGGGTGCCAGAATTCTTGCATCACCTTGTGCAATCATGACGCTTCCGTATGGGTTAGACAGAGTTCACAAGCAACTCACTCGTGCGTTCCCCTTTTGAAGCTTCATGATTATACATCTGACGCTTTCACGACCAAGTTGTTGTGTTAAACCCTGGGGGTGAGTTTTCTTGGTGTTTGGGGCAGTATGTATAGCGCCAATAAACCTTCTACGGGAGAAGTTTTTAAAGTGCCAATTAGGAGGAGGTAAATTAGTTTTTGAATTACCCCTTGCCAATACTTACAACGTGCAAGGACCTTCATGCTGTACCCATTATCGCCCTGGTGAATCATCGCCTATAGTTGTCTCAACTGCTAGCAAAATACGCTGCCTGTTTCTGCTACAAGCTTCCGGCTCCCAACTAGTGACGTTACAGCTATATTAGCAACCTCGTGGGGAATTTTGTGGCCCGTTCAAATCGGTCGCTTTTGGCTGAATTAATTAGATTTTTGTTACCTCTTCACTGCTGCTGGTTTACCTTCATTGTGTTATTTCTACTACCTTATAAGTAATATAGCACTACTAACCGCTTTGGTACTATTCATGTTGAATATACTTATATGCATATTCAATTCAATTCTAACTTCCGAGTTTTTCATTTATGGTACTTGTACGTGTTTATGTATTTATATATATGTTATACTTTTTTTGGTGTAGTAAGTGTAAGGTGTCTCGGCGCAGGCAAGGAGACCAACCAAGGTAGGTCCTAAAACCGCTGGGACGTCACAGGAGCACGAAAGGGAAGTAATGGCCCTTGGATTTGTAGCTTCTACAGGGGCTGTTCATAAACTTTTCTAACCTATCAATAAAACCCGTGGCGCCTACCCCCTCTCATCTTGAGTACAACCAACCCTTATTGCGATAGAATTCCGCCCTAAGCTACATCGTGTTGATTTAAACCTTTTTCCCACTGAGCTTTAGTCGGTCAGCTGCCCGCTACAGGACAGTTGAGGCGTAATTAGGGTGAGCTTTGCCTTTTTGGCTATTAACTTGTCTTAACGGCGCATTTAGCATATAACAACTTCTTATTAAAATTTTGCTCACAGCTTTTCTTTTTTGTGTCTCACTTCTTCTATTATTATCAGTTACGTTTTTATAGGGTTTTCCTTTTCTTCTTGTATTCTCTATATCATTGTAGCTGTCCCTTGGTAAGTCCCATTATCTTTTTTAAAAATCTCATTTTTGTTACATTTATTTTGATGTCTTGTTTGCGTCGCCCATAGCTCATTGCATAAAGCTGAGACTTTTCTTTCAGTTGGCATGAAATAGGTGTGTATGATTTACCAGCAATGTTCGACCTGGTCAAGAACGTTACAAATCAGGACCAAATATCATACGTAGGGGTATCGCAGGGTACGACTGTGTATTACGTTGTGATGTCCGAAAGACCAGAATATAACAAGTTTATTAACGTCATGGTGTCCTTGGCCCCGGTGGCGTACATGAAGTACGTCTACAGTCCTCTTATTAGGCTTCTTGCAAAATATGAACCGCTTTGGACGGTAAGTACTTACTTGTAATCAAGAAACATTATCCACTTATTCGTTTTTTTCGTTCTAGCCTCTGGCAAAAATTACAGGAATCAACGAACTTCCTCCAAAGCCTCTTAATCGACTGCTAGGACTGCTTGGACGAACGTTGTGTAGAGACAACAGCATTTTAGTAGATGTTTGTGCCCGTATATTATTTGTGACTGGTGGATACGACTATGCGCAGCTAAACAAGGTACAATATTAAAACAAAATTCTTTATAAGCGAAATAGGGAGCAAGTTATACAGGAAAACTATTAGAAGGCCCTAATATGTTAATAATTCTAGCCAAATGCTTATGAGAAATACTGTGTCTGTCCTGCCTCGCTAACTGATTCCTCTATTTAGGTGCAGCAATAGCTTTGGAGAGGCTTTTTAAATGAAGTTGTTGAAAATATATTTGCATTCTTTTAACTGTTAAGATTTAGTACAAACTATTTCAATACTTCTAAAATAAAAATTGTTTATTGCAGAGTACTCTGTACTTGATCTTTAGTGAAGGATCAGGTGGGTCATCAACACGGCAGGCACTTCACTATGCCCAAAATATTAACTCAGGTATTAAACATTATTGTTTACTAGACCCTTAACCTGCTTTTCATCAGGACTTTCTATATTATACTCTAAAACTGCGGACACTAATACTTACTATCGTTAGAAATGCTTATTGCAATATGAATGTTTCAATGTCTTGGTAGATAAACTTGAAGTGAAATTAGGGAACAAAATATTATTGAAATATCCTGTATATATGACATTCACTTTCTTCAATGTTAGAAGCATCATAACAAAAGACAAAAAAGCAGCACTCATTGCGTATCAAATGAGAAGGAAGTAATCGATGCTTGACTGCATTACGACATGTAACAACTTGGTGTCAACTAGCTCAGTATGGTGGGAGTGAAAGATGAACTGAAATACTATGGGGCTCGCTCGCTAAATTAGTGTTATTTTAAGGCGCTACCATGGTGAATGTGATGGCAATGATGGATTTGGAAGTTACACGGTGGACAGTCTAGATCAGCCATACTCAACCTTTTTTCTTCTCGGGCCACATACATATGTTTGCTATGTTACGCGGGCCGCAACATAGTACACTATATCTCATAATATAATAATGTAATAGTTATTTACGTATAGAAGGCCGGAAGAGTAAGATTACGCTCGCAGCCAAAATTTGAGGCCCGACGGGGGAGGGCGTTTATTTGGCTAAGGGCGTAATCACTTCCGGCCTGAGGTACGTACAACGTTTTACGCACAACTGCATGGAAGAAACACAGAATAAATTTAGGGTTTTTTAATGCCAAAAATTGCTACCACAGTTAAGGTGCTGGGCCGGAAAGTAATTTGCGGGCCGTAAAGTTACTTTAGGGCCCGCGTTTTTATTTTACGCCGCCCAAATTACTTTACGGTTCGCTGGGCGTAAAGTTGTACTTTCGGTCATCGTAACTTAATATGTAAACATTCATTTCCAGCCCGGTTATGCGTAAAGAATAACACTCAAAACGTAAATGTATCAAAGCATTTATTTAAAAAAAAAGTGTGATTTTGGATGTTGAGACAAACTTTTAACTATTTTAGACAAATCAGGTTAATAATTACTACATGCTGCTCTTAATAGGTCATCAAGGTGAGAATCAGTATGCCGATATCCGTATAGCTTCTTTGCATATTTCATTTTGGAATAAGATGGTTCACAAAGATATGTTGATGCGAATAACGTGAGCAGCAGGTGGGCACATTTTTGTACAGTCTTGTATTTTAAGGCAATAATTTCCAAAATTGCTCTTTTTTCTTTACAAATAACTTCCAGATTCGTATAGTTTTTGAACTCCATAAATTCGTCAAATAGTTTTGCATAATCATACCACAATGCAACTAGTTGTGTAATAATTGCTGTTTCTAAGCGCCAGGGATTTTCTGCAAGCAACAAACAATTCTGAATACTTCGTAAATCCTAAAATATGCTCTAAAATTCCTTAGATAAGGCAGCTATACAATTTGAAATTATTGCATAGTTTCATCGAGAAATGTCAATACCATCTTGTTTAGCTTTTGTTACAGTTGGAAATTTATGCAGTACTTGGTTCTGTATTTGCTCGTAATAGATGTTTAGTTTCTCTTCAATAGTGAAAACTTTATTCTGCGAAATAATTTTATTTTCATCACGTAAACCACGATTGAGCTGATTAAGTTTTTCTGTGATGTCGCACAGAAAAGCTAAACGACACCACCATCTACCATTTTCAAGTTCACTTTATTGTTTTGTTGTACTCAGATATAATTCACTGTATTTATTACGGTTTTCGTCACGGCGATACTTCGACAATGGAGATACGAGCTGCTAAGTTTTCTTGGTGAATAATACAGTGAAATGTTAAAGATTTGTTAAATTGTATTTCTTTTTCAATAAGGAAACAAATCCCTTTTCGGCTCCCCTTATTGAAGGACATCCATCAGTGCATACAAATCATTTTCTTTATATCAATATCATTGTTCTTCAGAAAAGTACTAATATCGAAATAATCTGTGCCTTTGCTTTGATTCTTCATAGAAAGAAATTTTAAAAAACCTTCATAAATAGAATTCGTTTCCGTACAGTATCTAACGAAAACGGAACATTTTAATGTTGCTGAAATATCGGTGCTAGAATCAACAGTCACGCTAAAATATTTATCGGTTTCAGGATATTAAGCCTTTGTTTACATATACAATAGTAGGCTGGTAACTAGGTCATAACTTATCTGTAGGGTAATGGAATATTACCCTACATGGCAACCATAACCATATAGCAACCGATAAACTATTGAACAAATCACGGATGTTATGAATCATAACAGCCTTAGAAGTTTTAAAATCCTCGCTCTACGAGCTTGGATTTCAAAACATCTGCGGCAGTTATGATACTCATAACATTCCTAGATATGTTAATAGCTATTACAGTTTACAAATCTATTATGTCATCAGAAATGTGTTTTGCAATATGTTCAATACGTCTAATGCAGATAGAATCAGAAAGCTGCATTATTTTGTACTTGCGATATTATTAGATTTTTATGTTCAACTTATCAAATAATACATTGCAAGTACTGATGGAGCATTCTTTCACAACATCTGCATCAGTAAGTGGTTTCATATCTTTACCAAGTATGTAACAAATTTCATATGATGCTCTTGTCACCGCTGCATGTTGTGACATCGCCACTGACGTAACAGTTTGTTGTTATTGCAATGACTTCTTGAAGAAAGTTAACTTTTCACGTCTTATTAAAGACCCGCCAGAAACAATCTTGGTGACCGGCCGATTGTTCCCAAGCTTTTAAAAACTTGCATTACCAGATGTTTACAAAAGTACGTTCCTGATAATGAGTGTTTCGGGCCGCATATAAAAGCCTGGCGGGCCGCATGCGGCCCGCGGGCCGCAGGTTGAGTATGCCTGGTCTAGATAATGGGAAATGTGGACGGTGCTCAACTACGACTTACGACTTACCCTGCGAATATCTGAAAATGTTTACTTGGCTTTAAAATACGCTAACCTGCACTGAGCTTCAAAAATTCCACTATTAAGATAATATTTATAACATTATATTTAAGCGGGCCATATTCGCATCTGTAACTGAAACAAATAAGCGTAACCAAAACATTTTCTAAAAATTCTGCATATTTCCCGTGAGTAGCAAAACTGGCAAATGTGCTCGCTTGAATAGAATTCCTCAGGAAACCGCAATATTGATATACTGCTGCACTATGAACGGGAATATGTTGGAAAGCAAATTTCACAACAAGCAGCTTACTAGTTAAACGCATACCAAAAGTAAGAGTGACGCATGCGTACACATGTTATTCTAGCGAAATTTAAATTAGTGGTCAGGTAGTAAATACACATAAATCATCAGAAGTCACTGACACTGAAGTGCTGCACAGGATTTTCCACGAGCAATTAGCTTAAATCCACACAGGATAAACGGAAGGTTTTTCTAAGGCAGCGTTGAGTGCAGAGCAGGTCAGAAGGGTTTAGAAACTATGGATTGATGTACAGGGCACGGTTGTTATACAGAGCGTAGAGAGATGCCACAGGGTGTTCCTTGGAGTGTTTTACCTTTCGAGGGAGCTGAATATTCGACAAGTGTTATAATTTTTTTGAAACGGGCACGGTAAGGCTTCTCCAAACGGCGATACTGGCGGAACAATATAAAACACCGCTTGCAACCCCTGTGCTCGATTATCTGCACCGTTTTTGGCTGAGCTCTGCACTGGGGGCTCTACAAATGCTTACACATTGGCGACTTTCAATTTTCCAACCATTCTAATACCTTTAATAGACCTATCAAATACAACTTGCTTTTGTTTACGTATAGTTAATTTTCGGTTTGATACTACTTTTGGGGGCTAAAACACTTTTCTCAAATACTAACTATGCGTTGATTCAATTCCATTCTCTTCTCACCCTTTTAATTAGATTGTTGTTTCCAGGACAATTTAGGAACTATAATTTTGGCAGAAAGACCAATATGAGAAAATACGGATCCAACCAACCACCACATTACAATCTACATAACATCGTATCTCCTGTAGCTCTTTTTCACGCAGAAAAGGATTGGTTTGCTCAACCAAAGGTAAACGCATTTCCATCAAGATGGACATGCCCAATCCTAACATACCATTTCATATTAGAAGTAATTGCAATTCAGTTTTATGTTTCATTCTATTTAAGCGGCAAGCAACTACCTACCAATGTGCTTCACTTTTTCAGGACGTCGACCGCCTATATAGAGAACTACCGAACTGTATTAGAAAATATAAAGTTCCATTTTTGCAATTCAATCACTACGACTTTTTATTTGCAAATGATGTCGTTGAGCTGGTTTATGACGAAGTTTTTAAGATTATGGAGAAATTCAACAAAAATGTTACTTGAAACGTTTCTCTACTAAATTTCGCTATACTAACCTCAATTTTTAAGTATAGAAGATTAAACCTTCCGAGTAAGGATCAATTTTATTCAGTTAATAAGATGGAGGAAGTCAAGAATATGTTTGGGGAGTACAGCATATGGAAAAACCACAGTATGTTTTGTTTGAATCTATATTAAAAATTAGAAACGATGAGTGTATCTCTTCTATAATTCACTAAAATACTAAAAAGCTAAGTAATTGACCATTGAATGAAGGTAACGTGGAAATATCAATACTTTTCAAAATGATATAAATCTAACACCCATGGTAGCCTTCAAAGATTTTTCCTTAACATTGAAATATGTAAGGTATCTATAATTACAACTAGGGTAATGGTTATATCTAACGCCCATCCAATGTAAGTTGTTGGTAGAAGGAATATTAATCGAAACAGTTTTGATTACAAATGCTCGGCGTTCATATAAGAAGTAGTAGACAGTCAATAAAAGCATTGTCGGTAGGAGAAAGCCGGGACACAAACGCAAGACGTAGTGCAATAGACCAACAAAGAAAAAGACTGGAAATATCACATAGAGCGTTATGCTGGGTAGGTTGCTAGCCTTTCCTGTCGAAATTAAGGAGAAGCTCCTCTGTTGGGGTTAAAAAACAAACCGCAATGATCACAAGATAAAAGACGATTAGAACCACCACCTAAGAAGTGGGCACAGAGCTGGCCACATTCTCAACCAAATTCAACAGATGAGCAGGAAGCAATTACATACCTATTTGTATTCCATTGCACTTCCACTATTGTAACTTGTAAATTCATACCAATGTATTGTATCATATCTCTAAACTCTAGGTATATATTTTCTGAAGACATTATAAAAATATGTATGCTTACCATAGAATGGTTCTATGTTAAGGTAACATTCCAAGACAATAAATGTATTAAACAAAAATACATAAAAATACCTTCCTCAAGTTGTTCTTGAATCCTTCAATCAAATAAGATTCACAAGCTTCTGCATGCTTCTGCATTTCGCAGTTAAAGAGATAATATCCTTTTGTACTAGAAGCGGTTTAAAAACATGGAAAAATAACAATACCTATTTAATAACATCCAGCACCGGAGTGATTCAATCATTAAGAAACCCGGCTGCGGTGTTAAAGGTAAGAGGCTCAATTCTCTCATCTGAAAACTGGCAATTGGCCACCTAGTTGCTTTAAAAATTGAGCACAGAAACCACAGCTGTGGAAGTAGAGAAGTAAGGTGGGATATTAACTACCGGTGCCGGAAAATTCACCGCCAACAATTCACCGTCAACAATTCACCGCCAACAGTTCACCGAAACACAATTCACCGCCACGACAATTCATCGCGCCAGCAGTTCACCGCTAGTATAATTCACCGCGACAGAAACTTAATTTATTTGTGAAGAATTTAAAAATTTAGAAACATACTAAAAATTTAGTTGAACTTGTTTCATTTAGTTATGTAAACTAAAAATTAAAACATTTTATTAAAAAACTTTAATAAAAACCAGCAAATAATACAATTTAGAACATGTTGATATAGGAACATTATCAAATTTATATAGAAATATATGGAGTAAACTAGAATAATTCACCGCGACAAAAACTTAATTTATTTGTGAAGAATTTAAAAATTAGAAACATACCAAAAATTTAGTTGAACTTGTTTCATTTAGTTATATAAAATAAAAATTAAAACATTTTATTAAAAAACTTTAATAAAAACCAGCAAATAATACAATTTAGAACATGTTGATATAGGAACATTATCAAATTTATATAGAAATATATGGAGTAAACTAGAATAATTCACCGCGACAAAAACTTAATTTATTTGTGAAGAATTTAAAAATTTAGAAACATACCAAAAATTTAGTTGAACTTTTACTGGAAGTTATTTTTACAAATTACTTAATCCATTTTCAAGAATCGAAGACATCAAGTTTAATTAAGAAAAATAATTTGTTTTTGTTGAGGTAAATAATGGCGGTGAATTATTGCGGCGGTTAATTTTTGTTGCGGTGAATTGTGGTGGCGGTGAATTGCATTCCGGTGAACTGCTGGCGGTGAATTGCTGACGGTGAATTGTTGGCGGTGAATTTTCCTAGACCCATTAACTACACTATCCAGTACACCGTACGGTGTGTTGAGGATAATCGGCGGCCCTAACCCGTTGAGTCTCAAGCGTAATTCCTACGTAGAATATCGCTCACACACTTTAATAATTTTTTATTTAATACTATAGTTTACATATCAATTCCAATGCAGGTTTCCATTGATCTTTCCAAAGCATCTCTAAAGATTTCTTCAGAATATACAGTAAACAATAAGGGCGATCGTTTCTGAGCGTTGAGAAAAAGATTGGCAGGTCTTATTGGATTATTGGCCGCCAAGGTAGAGCGAGCTTTGCGGGTTTGCAAATGCGACTAGTTGCTCGAAAACGAGAGCAAGATGGACAGCTCTACGGGCATAATTGGCGCCAATTCTACATGTGATGTAAGAGAAGCTTCTCCAGAAGTTCTCCGGAAAACTAGACAGCGGTACCGTAAAGATCGCCTACAAGCAATTGGCGTGAATCCACATGCGAAAAACGGAAGGTATTCTAGGGCGACATTGGAGTCGTGCGTTTCTTTACAGGCTGGTGGCAAATAGGTCGATAGCGGAACGATACAGGTTGTTTTTATTATTATTATTATTTATTAAGTAAGCAGGCGGGTAAGCCGTAGTTATAACTGAAAAAAAATAAGCCAAAAATAACAAAACTGAGATCGCAATAACATCATCGAGAACAATAATAACCATCCAATAATTTTTTTAATGAGTTTTTATTTTCACTGAGCACTATATTCGCTGGCAGTGGAGTTTTGCACACGGTTAGACAAAAAGTTTTTTCTTGGTACTTTTTTGCATCGATCTAACACTAATTTGTATGAATGACCCGTAAATGAACGTTCTGGCTGAACGTTAAAACACCTAGCGAACAATAATAATAACCCGACACAATTTTAGAAGTTTCAATGACGTCTCCACGCTCGCGCCTTTGTTGTAGGGTAGTGAGACCTAGCCTCGATAGTCGGTCTTCATACGATAGGTTCCTCAGAGCTCGAGAAATTTTCGTTGCTCGTCTTTGCACTTTTTCAATTAATTCTATGTCCATCGCAAAGTAAGGTGACCAAGCTGAAGATACATTCTCTAGTATTGGACGGATATATACCTTATAGATCTTGAGCATTAGTTCTAGAGTTATATTTTTAAAAGCACACCTCACCAAATATAACATGGCATTAGCCTTTCTCACTATAGATGTGACATGATGGGACCACTTCAGATCTGCAGCCATCGCGATGCCAAGATCCACTTGCATGTCTACTTTTGTTAGCGTAATTCCATTCAAAATGTATAGTCCAGTTTAGGATTATTATAGCCTATGTGCAAAATATTGCATTTATCGGCATTCAGCGTCAGCAACCACCTCGAGAACCAGAGTTCCAGTTCTTTTAGGTCCGCTTGTAACACATCTGCATGTGTATCAGGGAAGTTAAAGAGTTTAGTGTCGTCGGCAAAGAAGGTTAGATTGGAACGTAAGTAGCTTGAAAGGTCACTCACATATATGAGAAAAAGCAAGGGCCCCAGAACGGAACCTTGTGGTACGCCACTCAATACCAAATAAGTCTGTGATAATTTACCTTCTATTCTTACTTTCAAATGCCTGTTCGTTAAGAAGTCTTCCAACCACCTCAATAAGTTTCCTCGTATTCAATAGTGTTCAACTTGTCGATCAACCTCCGAATGGGTACACGATCGAAGGCCTTCTCAAAATCAATGTATACAACGTCGATTGCCTTGCCTTCATCGAAGGCTGTTGTCCAGATGTTGAGATTCACCAACATATTAGTTGCAACTGATTTTCGAGGCATAAATCCATGTTGCGTATCGGGTATCACGTGATTTTCAATAAGAAATTGTATAAGCTCTGCTGCTATTATTCTCTACATACACTTTTCTAGTACTGATGTTAGGCTCACAGGTCGATAGTTGGGGGGTAACAGCTTATCTCCCTTCTTGTAAATAGGAATTACAGTAAATTGTTTCCAGGGTGCTGGGACTCTCGATTGCTGTAGAGATTGCTTCATTATGCAGGTTAGTGGACTGCACAGGTTTGCTACACAAGATTTAAAGAAATGCGGTGACGGCTCATTATGACCAGGACTGGAGTGCGAATTTTGCACGCTCAACTGTTTGTATACTAAATCTTCGTTAAACTCTATTGAAGTGATGCTCGATGTTACATGGGTAGAACTTGTCAAAGAAGGGAATTTTCTATAGTTTCACGAACATATGCACTGTGAAATTATTCTTCTTAGCATAGAATTTCGGCTTAGACCGCGTAGTATTTGTATATGAACACCCAGCATTTTCTGGCTTAATGTGCCTTGCCAGTGCGACTTTCACTCTGATGATGCAAGCTGCAAGGTCTTGCGAAACGTTAGTGAATATGGATGCACAAACAACAAAACGGCCAAATCTGCCTAAGTATCCTCGTTCTCAAGATACTCAAACAACACGAGCCACCAAAGAGCATGGCCATCGCGCGGGTTTTTGCTCGACTTCACAAGGTGCAAGGCACATTAAGCCAGAAAATGCTGGGTGTTCATATACAAATACTACGCGGTCTAAGCCGAAATTCTATGCTAAGAAGAATAATTCGAGTAACCGCGAAAGCCTCAAACAATACACTGTGAAATTGTTTAGCAAACATCTCAGCTACTACACTGGGGTCACTCTGCAATTCATCATCATCTAACCCTCGTAGGATAACGGGTAATGATTTAGATTTACGAACTCGTTTAATATATTTATAGAAGTTCTTAGGTCCAATATCCACTAAGCTCGCTTCATATTTACTACTAGCAGTTCTTAATTCCAATCTTAAAATGTTTACATAAACACGATATTCATCGTAATCCGATCGTAATTTGGTACGTTGATACCTGTCCCACAATCGACGTTTTTTGTGTATGTTAGATTTCAATTTTGGTGTAATCCACTGCTTCTCTGTGATTTTTCTAAATTTATCTTGAGTAACAAGTATTATAGCCAATTCTAAAAATCTGTAGAACATACTAAAAATTTAGTTGAACTTGTTTCATTTAGTTATGTAAACTAAAAATTAAAACATTTTATTAAAAAACTTTAATAAAAACCAGCAAATAATACAATTTAGAACATGTTGATATAGGAACATTATCAAATTTATATAGAAATATATGGAGTAAACTAGAATAATTCACCGCGACAAAAACTTAATTTATTTGTGAAGAATTTAAAAATTAGAAACATACCAAAAATTTAGTTGAACTTGTTTCATTTAGTTATATAAAATAAAAATTAAAACATTTTATTAAAAAACTTTAATAAAAACCAGCAAATAATACAATTTAGAACATGTTGATATAGGAACATTATCAAATTTATATAGAAATATATGGAGTAAACTAGAATAATTCACCGCGACAAAAACTTAATTTATTTGTGAAGAATTTAAAAATTTAGAAACATACCAAAAATTTAGTTGAACTTTTACTGGAAGTTATTTTTACAAATTACTTAATCCATTTTCAAGGAATCGAAGACATCAAGTTTAATTAAGAAAAATAATTTGTTTTTGTTGAGGTAAATAATGGCGGTGAATTATTGCGGCGGTTAATTTTTGTTGCGGTGAATTGTGGTGGCGGTGAATTGCATTCCGGTGAACTGCTGGCGGTGAATTGCTGACGGTGAATTGTTGGCGGTGAATTTTCCTAGACCCATTAACTACACTATCCAGTACACCGTACGGTGTGTTGAGGATAATCGGCGGCCCTAACCCGTTGAGTCTCAAGCGTAATTCCTACGTAGAATATCGCTCACACACTTTAATAATTTTTTATTTAATACTATAGTTTACATATCAATTCCAATGCAGGTTTCCATTGATCTTTCCAAAGCATCTCTAAAGATTTCTTCAGAATATACAGTAAACAATAAGGGCGATCGTTTCTGAGCGTTGAGAAAAAGATTGGCAGGTCTTATTGGATTATTGGCCGCCAAGGTAGAGCGAGCTTTGCGGGTTTGCAAATGCGACTAGTTGCTCGAAAACGAGAGCAAGATGGACAGCTCTACGGGCATAATTGGCGCCAATTCTACATGTGATGTAAGAGAAGCTTCTCCAGAAGTTCTCCGGAAAACTAGACAGCGGTACCGTAAAGATCGCCTACAAGCAATTGGCGTGAATCCACATGCGAAAAACGGAAGGTATTCTAGGGCGACATTGGAGTCGTGCGTTTCTTTACAGGCTGGTGGCAAATAGGTCGATAGCGGAACGATACAGGTTGTTTTTATTATTATTATTATTTATTAAGTAAGCAGGCGGGTAAGCCGTAGTTATAACTGAAAAAAAATAAGCCAAAAATAACAAAACTGAGATCGCAATAACATCATCGAGAACAATAATAACCATCCAATAATTTTTTTAATGAGTTTTTATTTTCACTGAGCACTATATTCGCTGGCAGTGGAGTTTTGCACACGGTTAGACAAAAAGTTTTTTCTTGGTACTTTTTTGCATCGATCTAACACTAATTTGTATGAATGACCCGTAAATGAACGTTCTGGCTGAACGTTAAAACACCTAGCGAACAATAATAATAACCCGACACAATTTTAGAAGTTTCAATGACGTCTCCACGCTCGCGCCTTTGTTGTAGGGTAGTGAGACCTAGCCTCGATAGTCGGTCTTCATACGATAGGTTCCTCAGAGCTCGAGAAATTTTCGTTGCTCGTCTTTGCACTTTTTCAATTAATTCTATGTCCATCGCAAAGTAAGGTGACCAAGCTGAAGATACATTCTCTAGTATTGGACGGATATATACCTTATAGATCTTGAGCATTAGTTCTAGAGTTATATTTTTAAAAGCACACCTCACCAAATATAACATGGCATTAGCCTTTCTCACTATAGATGTGACATGATGGGACCACTTCAGATCTGCAGCCATCGCGATGCCAAGATCCACTTGCATGTCTACTTTTGTTAGCGTAATTCCATTCAAAATGTATAGTCCAGTTTAGGATTATTATAGCCTATGTGCAAAATATTGCATTTATCGGCATTCAGCGTCAGCAACCACCTCGAGAACCAGAGTTCCAGTTCTTTTAGGTCCGCTTGTAACACATCTGCATGTGTATCAGGGAAGTTAAAGAGTTTAGTGTCGTCGGCAAAGAAGGTTAGATTGGAACGTAAGTAGCTTGAAAGGTCACTCACATATATGAGAAAAAGCAAGGGCCCCAGAACGGAACCTTGTGGTACGCCACTCAATACCAAATAAGTCTGTGATAATTTACCTTCTATTCTTACTTTCAAATGCCTGTTCGTTAAGAAGTCTTCCAACCACCTCAATAAGTTTCCTCGTATTCAATAGTGTTCAACTTGTCGATCAACCTCCGAATGGGTACACGATCGAAGGCCTTCTCAAAATCAATGTATACAACGTCGATTGCCTTGCCTTCATCGAAGGCTGTTGTCCAGATGTTGAGATTCACCAACATATTAGTTGCAACTGATTTTCGAGGCATAAATCCATGTTGCGTATCGGGTATCACGTGATTTTCAATAAGAAATTGTATAAGCTCTGCTGCTATTATTCTCTACATACACTTTTCTAGTACTGATGTTAGGCTCACAGGTCGATAGTTGGGGGGTAACAGCTTATCTCCCTTCTTGTAAATAGGAATTACAGTAAATTGTTTCCAGGGTGCTGGGACTCTCGATTGCTGTAGAGATTGCTTCATTATGCAGGTTAGTGGACTGCACAGGTTTGCTACACAAGATTTAAAGAAATGCGGTGACGGCTCATTATGACCAGGACTGGAGTGCGAATTTTGCACGCTCAACTGTTTGTATACTAAATCTTCGTTAAACTCTATTGAAGTGATGCTCGATGTTACATGGGTAGAACTTGTCAAAGAAGGGAATTTTCTATAGTTTCACGAACATATGCACTGTGAAATTATTCTTCTTAGCATAGAATTTCGGCTTAGACCGCGTAGTATTTGTATATGAACACCCAGCATTTTCTGGCTTAATGTGCCTTGCCAGTGCGACTTTCACTCTGATGATGCAAGCTGCAAGGTCTTGCGAAACGTTAGTGAATATGGATGCACAAACAACAAAACGGCCAAATCTGCCTAAGTATCCTCGTTCTCAAGATACTCAAACAACACGAGCCACCAAAGAGCATGGCCATCGCGCGGGTTTTTGCTCGACTTCACAAGGTGCAAGGCACATTAAGCCAGAAAATGCTGGGTGTTCATATACAAATACTACGCGGTCTAAGCCGAAATTCTATGCTAAGAAGAATAATTCGAGTAACCGCGAAAGCCTCAAACAATACACTGTGAAATTGTTTAGCAAACATCTCAGCTACTACACTGGGGTCACTCTGCAATTCATCATCATCTAACCCTCGTAGGATAACGGGTAATGATTTAGATTTACGAACTCGTTTAATATATTTATAGAAGTTCTTAGGTCCAATATCCACTAAGCTCGCTTCATATTTACTACTAGCAGTTCTTAATTCCAATCTTAAAATGTTTACATAAACACGATATTCATCGTAATCCGATCGTAATTTGGTACGTTGATACCTGTCCCACAATCGACGTTTTTTGTGTATGTTAGATTTCAATTTTGGTGTAATCCACTGCTTCTCTGTGATTTTTCTAAATTTATCTTGAGTAACAAGTATTATAGCCAATTCTAAAAATCTGTAGAACTCCTCTAAAGATTTGTTTACATTTTCTGATGATTCAAAGCCACTGGCCAGTAAAAAATCTTTTATATTAGCATAGTTGGCCTTAAAAACAACTTCTTCTGGGTATCTCTAATTTTGTACTCGAATTGTCAGCGACTATCTGCCACGTAGCTAATAGCACTAGATGGTCACTGGTCCAATTGGGGGTAAATAATTTACAAAGGATATGAATTCATAGCCTGTAGCAAGAATCAGATCCAACAATGATGGTTTATGATTGTTGCGATATCGAGTGGGCTGCTGAACCAGTTGTTTCAAGTTACAATTCAAATACATGTCTATAAAAAATGTTGCAGCATTGTTTGACTTGGTTACAGATGCTTTCGACCAGTTGATGTCCGGAAAGTTGAAATCATCAAATACCAGTAGGTTAGGATTATGTTGGGCAGCATTATATAATGAGTTTAACATAATCGCATCTTTTTCTGAGGTCGAGTCTGGTCGAGAGTCTGGAGGACGATAGATACACGCAATCAAAAACTCGTATCTTCATGGTAAGCCAGTTGGATACATAATATTTTGTTGGACAACTATTTTACGCGAACTAAACTCATTTTTTACATAAATGCAGACACCATCTCCCCGTTTTGTTTGCCTATCCTTTCTGTACATCGTATAATTTGTTAACATTACGAGACTACTTTGAATTTCCCTGTTTCTTTGAATGTATCCAACGCTAGGTCTATATGAAGTTCAACAGAACTAAAAAATGAGACAAATGCTTAGGCTAAACTTCTGAAGCTGGATCTATCCGACAATCGCCACAATTTGCCTGAAACAGTAAGGCTTTCCTAAATCTGTAATCACAGACGAAATATCACACCACATGCTGCCTCTCGACGTGGATAAGTAGGGATTTGGATGCTGTTCCGAGAATCGCTTGTCACTGGAAGTATCTGGGGCGTTTTTAAAGATGACTCGTTGCTCTAGGGCTGGAGTTGCTTTACCGAGATGTGGCTGAACCATCTGGGCTTTGTACTTTTATACCAGTTCGAGGTTCATTCTACTGTAATCACACTTTGGGGAAGAAAAGTGCAGCTGCTCAGCGGGTACTTGCTACGCAAACACGTGCATTGCGAAGCTTTAATAACTCACTTAGTACACGTTCGGTGAAAGGGAAACGTATATTGTTGCTAAGGTGGCGACATGGAGGCGTTGGGTATTTTTTTTATGTTCAGATGTAATTTGCACAAGAGCAAACGCCACAAAATTTCCATACATCGCACACAAAATTGACGCCAATTGTGCACATAGAGTTGTCCATGTTACTATCATCTTTGACCAACAAATAACATTTGGAAGCCCTCAAATTTCACTCGACTTTCTCGGCCAGTAATTGAATAGGCACGTCCAAGCGCTTGCTCAAAGCTCGCAGTCTGTGACTTCCTTTGGGGTTTCGCATTTTACTGTCGATTGAACTGCATTTCAGCTAAGTTGAATATATTTTATTATATAATACTGCATGTCTAATTTGCGGCAAATTTAAAATGCACTAGGATAATTTTTGTTCAAGTGCAAGTTATCGTCAATTTTATAAACAGCTGTTTTTGAGTGCCTGTTGATGCTTATTCCAACTAGGAATTTATAACTTCATATCAATTCCAAGCCCTCCAATTAGTAGAATTCATTTATTTGAACAATCTTCGTATACTATTTGTTCGTGTGCTATACGCACGTAATTGCTCTTTGCTAAATATTTACATAATAAGTTTAGATGTCTTAAGACTAGATATTTTAATAAATACATTGGTTATGTTTGGCACTACCTTTTGAGCGTTCTTGAGTATTTATAATTTTTGACAGCATACCCTAAGTCGTTCTCGACTACCCCGTGTTGCTCAGCGGTGTATGTCACGGTAAGTCATAGAACCTGATGCCCTAAAGTGTCATTGTTCGTAAAATTTTAGTAAATTGCAGTATTAGTTTGCTTCAAGGCTCCTTTCCGACTTCAGCTGGATGAGGAGCACATCTTTCTGTTAGGTTAGTTTTATTCCAAATTGATGTAAAAGCTTATATTAACACAGAAGGTTTAGATTAGTAAAATACCTATCAAAGTTCTATTATTGACGAAACAACTTATAGCTGAAATCGAAAAAGAAAACGGAGTGATTATAATTGGGTTAAATAAAAATAAAGTCCAAAGAATAATAAGAATAATAGCTATATATGATATAAGTTGCAAAATGGAAGTGTTTTAGGCACACGACGTGTTTTGTCAAACGAGGCCTATGGCCGAGTTTGACATTGTGTCAAGTGCCTAAAAACTCTTTTGCAACGCGTATGATACACAATTTTATCTACTTTACATAAAAATTGTCAGAAACCTTAAATTTTCACATTTCATAAATGTGACAATCAGTTTTCTGAAATAAAGGAGGCTGTTTCTAAGTTTTTTATATGAAGAATAATGTAAAAGCAGTGCTTTAATAGACTCCATTAAAGCACTGTTTTCAGTATTTTAATAGCCACATTATAACACCAAGATCGATAAAGGGTCCCGGGTGGTGTAGCTTGAACAAGCGTCCACGTTCGGTCAGTAGAGTTAAGCAACGCTCTTTCTGGTCAGAACTTGGATGGGAGTTTCACGACTGCTTCTCTCGGCGCCTCGTGGTACGGATGCCACGAAAATAGTTGGTCCCGGCGGTCATAACAACATCATGACAGTCGTTAGTGGGGTTGGAAGTCCCCATAAAATGTACATCGACTACTATAATTGGCCTAACGGCTATTGGCTGAGTGCGCAACACGCGCCTAGAGGAGCCGAGTTTGAATTAGTGTTTACGATACTCCCGATCAATTAATTTGTAGAAATGGCATACCGATTACAATGCTTGTGAACTGGCGACTGCAGGAGAACAAATCAAGACTGAAAGTACTTGCCCCGGCTCGTCATCGAAATTCGATAGGCCACTGTTGGAGGTGTGCCATTATGTCTCGTGTCAATTTTAGTTGGCTGCTGCTAGCCTTCTGAGGGTGATAAAAATTCCTGATTTAAATCTTGCTAATTTTCCATTAATTAATATTATGCTCGTGCGTTCTATGTCTTCGCTTCGGCGGTTTTTAAACGGTGGCCTAATTTCTTAGAAAGCCGGGGTTAACGACCTTGTATAAATCTTTGAAGACATCAAAATCCAGCTATAGCGTGAATAGCGTGTTTTTGCAAGAGTGTCCAAAGCTGAATTTAGGTGACTTCGATTCTTTGCAGTACTCGTATTCTTCTCTGGACGGGCAACTTTCCTCAATTTAGACGAATCACCTGACACTAAAATGTTTTCCGAAATGTAAATTTTAATTAACCAGCAACTAACTTGATTCAACGGCATTGTATGTTGTTGTTTATTTAACCTTGCAGTGCTTAGTGTATGACTTTTGTATTATTTTCTCGGCGACTAATAACATTTGTTCTTTGTACGAAGATAGCTGGACAGTGTACAATCGAGGTTTGTAGTTTTGATTTGTATAGGTACTCAAGGTTGACTGTTTTCAGTCAAGTTTTTTGCTGTGTTGTTTACTTGAGGTTCAACCCCTGATATTGAAAGGCTCAATCAGCTTCACTTGTACGCTACACATTTAGTTTCTTTGAGTGAAGGTGTTACTTATTTAAGCAATAAGATGACACATCCCTTAGGCGCGTTAGTTTCGAAAGTTGCCTTTAGTTATTCATTGGATAATCGTTAAGAGATTGTAAAGAAAAGTTCAACTTCAGTAGCTAACGCAATTAGGTCTTTAGTTGACATGCAGTTAAGCCTCCAAGTAAGTATTTGTTTATCATACCCGCTGCTTCGGCTATGAACGAAGTAGATCCATCCAGCTAAGGTGCTTCTATTGACGCATTGTAGGTGATACATAGCCAGAAGAGAAATAAAGCAATGCATATAAAAAAAATATTTACGTTTATTAAAGTTGATCCATGATACTATTTCCATAGCCTCATTATGCTAACGCCAACTTTTTATATATACGGCAATAAATCTATTTTACTCAAGATATGGCGTAACAACGAGGTCCATAGGATTTACGCATTGCAGAAAGTTCCCTGTAATAAGGTAATGTCTTCGTTCTACATATTTTTCTGAAATCGTAATATTACCACCGTTTAGCTTATTATTTTATTTTCTTTTATTTGAACATGCCGTCGGGGTAGTAAAAGATGACATGGATAAAGGAGAAGGTTTATATCACTTATTTCGAAGTTTCAGCAAAGCAAATATGAATGTAACTATGACAGTTTTATTAAAATAATTAGCAAGATGCAAAGCGCTAAATGTATAAACAGCAGCAAGCAGCGCCATGTGTGCGTTGCAGATCTTTTATAACACAATTCTTGACCATGAACTACTTTCTTGTGGCAGTATTGTTTAGCAGCGTCTCTTTGATTCGGCTCCCTTGTACAAGCGCAGGACCATGGTCGCCAGTCGTCGACGAGAAATAGATAGAGCAGAATATTAGAAATATTAGAGGTACTATCAGACGTGCAGCCAGGTCCACGCAGTTGGTCTTTTTGGGCAGTTTTGCAATCCAGGCCTTTACCGTGTTCAGTTTTCCATTGGTTGCGTTCTAAAACAAACTAACATACTATCTACCAGAAGCGCGCATCGCGAGCACTTACATGTATATCACCGTTTGTGGCACACTCTTTGGCTTCTCCTTTAGTCTCTTTGTCGTCAAATGCTTGAATCACTAAAGTCTCTAACAAGGAGATAAAGAGGAACGTCAGGCATGTTCCGGTGAAGTATTGGAGACGCGTGCTGTAGGGCACTTTGGCCTGGTGTTGATTGAAGTCGTAAATTATTAGGGAGTAGGTAAATAGTGCTCCCAAATCTAGAAATGTGGGGGGGTTATGTCTAGATCTAAGCTGATTTAAGCCTATGTACTTATCAAGAGCCGTCCAATCAAGAGTTTTTTGTTCATCCAGAATGGCAGCCACGACAGGATGACGAACATAATACTGGGGATGAAGATCTGGAGCCAATAGTAATTAAGGGTGCGAGAGAGATAAAATGACGCAGTCAGAACGCTGTAGTCTCCTGTAACAAAAAGTTTTTTGAAAGCAGTTTTTTATTTTTGTACAAGTAAAATGTATTCAACAGCTGGATTCGTGATTAACTCCCATGGAATAAAGCTGAAATTAGTTTTTTTATGCTTATCTAGTTCTTGCCATTACAAGATCTTCTTCTGAAGTTCTTATTTCCCGAAGCAACCGTATATTTTAATTTTTTGGTGTGGCTGAAAAATCATCATGAATAATAGAACTCCCTAAAGATACTTAAAAACGTCAAATAGAAAATAATCTGGGAAGAATATTGGGAGGAGAATAGAAAAGGACGAGAGAAAAAAGCAGACGTTTGGTAGAAAAGCAAGATATCATGAAACCAGTCGAATATGATAGTACAATTAAATAACTAAGCAAATCGATTATACACAAAGTGGTAATTTTATATGTTTAAACTTTTTCACTGACATATAGGTAACACTCATTTTCAACCACAGGTCAAAAATTTTAAATTGTACCTGTTGCTTGCTGCGGCAGCTCTTACATTGATTCTAATATTTAAATCGATTGTAAAGCCAGACGTATGGAGAGCTATATGTGTTGCATATCTTTAAAAATTAATGCCTAGACACATACGATGATCATCATGTATATGACGTTACTAAGTGGGGGAGAGAAGAGATATAGTAACATTAGGAGTAGAATCCAACCATACAGCAAAATGGACAACAAGAAAATAGGGTATCTAATCGGCCTGAAAAAACTGCAAAGAATTTAGAAAGGACCAGTTGAATTGATACGGACATGTAGCAAGATAGAGAGTATTTGGAACGCACAATAGACAGCTGATCCAAAATAACATGAAATACGTATCATAATAAGAAAGGCGACAATTATAAAATCTCAATTTTATTCTTCTATGTCGGACTCGAATCCACTCGCGGATATAATCCTTCGCTCCAATCTTGTACTCATCTCGATCTCTGGTTGTCTGTAAATTTGGTGGTCACGTAATCATTTCCAACTGTCACAACGTGCTTGGACCAACTCCACTTCATTCTAGTTGCTCCATCCTCTACATTTTTCATTTGTTATTCTTTTATTTCTAACTCTAATTTGAAGCGAAATCCCCAACATTATTCTCTGTATCACCTTCTGGGCTTTATCAGTTTTTTCCTTGGTAAATACTATTGTTTCCATGTCTTATAACAAAACATGCATTACACAAAGATTTTATGGCTTTGTTCTGTCTCTCAAAGAATATTTTGTTAGATCTGTGTAGGTATTGCTATGAACACATTTTAAGCCTTTATGATTATAATAGCAATTTATAACATTTCAAGCATATCAAATATTATTTTATAAAGTGTTCCAGAAATGTGCTAGTTTAATGTTTGCAAATTGTATAAAATAGTTTTGGCAGTAATAGTAGTTTGTAAAACGGTATTAAAAATAGCGTTAGCCTAGATTTGAACAACAAAATGTAATCGAAACAGGCTTGGAAATAATGTATAACAATGTAAGATCGAAGAAAAACAAACAATTGGGGAAAGGAAGCCAAGCTGTGAAGTCGTATTAATTTTGGCTTCTCCAAGAGATAATTGTTAAAACGTGAATAAATATCCATTTCGCAATTCAGTGCGTTTAAAATTAATTAGATATTCATTGGGTAGACTGTAGTAGGTGGCAGTAATTCGTAGCATCTCCGCAGAGGTTTATAAAAAGTGTTTAATTTGTGCATTGAATGGTAACTGGTTTTCCTAGGCTGTGTACGAGCAGTGCAGTTGGAGCCCTGTGAGCTAGAGGTAGGCAGCGACCTTAGTGGGAAGCAGCTGGAGCGCTAGTGTAGGGCAACGACTGAATTGTAGGCGGTTTCGGAACGGTCGAGTTACATGAGTCGTTCTGCAAGGCATCAGCGGCCTGAAGGAGAAAGAGCGGCCCAAGCATCGTGGAACTTGCTACGGGCTCGAGCTCAGCCCTACTTTCCATTGAAAAACCAACATAAAGGTCAGGAAAGTTTATCCTAAAATATTGAATTTAGTGATTTGCAAGTGGCGTCGGTTTTTTGCGCATTTCCGGCAGACGCGTTATCTGAGTGTTCTATGTTTGCGACGTGAATTTACTTGCTGTTATTACGTAATCACTGATAATTTGCGAAGAATAGCGAACTTGTTTTGCGAAACTGTGAGGTTGGATCGCCATATTTGAATTTGGTTCCCATTAGTTAAAGAATCGAGTGTTGTAGCGGAGCTAGAGGCTAAATGAACATGGTTAGTATTGTTTACAAGTAAATTATTAAAATGGTACTACGATATTTAAATTGATAGCAAATGTATTTCCAATAATTTATACTAAATTAAAATAATACTTGCTGTGATGTGAAAACCCAACCCTTTGAGAGAAAAAGTCTTTCATTTAAATACACAATTTACAACAGTATATAAGCTACCCAGCCCTATGCTGTCCAACCAAGTTTCACTCTTCTACTTAGTTTAGTGTCTTGGTTTCTTTCTCCATCTTCATCGTATGACCCAAGTATACATACAATTGCACGTCTTCTACAATTTTTTAATTTACCTTCATTTCCAGTATTTACTTTGATCTAGGTCACTAAGCGGCAATTAGCATTACATCGTCGGCATATCTTAAATTTGCAATGTTTATTCCATCTACATAGACATCTTCATCTACCCAGTGTAATTTCTTGACATAATTTTCCAGGATAAAGCAGAAACATTTTGGAGATAGGGTATCGCCCTGTAGGACATCACTTTTCATTTTAATTTTATTGGTTAATTCATTAGCTTTTACCTCCATTTTGTATGGATTTTTATAAATTAAAGCCGTATATCTTAGTTGAGTAGTGTCGAACGCCTTCTAGTAGTCAACAAGGACAAGTAATTATCAACGACAGATTGTATTTACTACATTTCTCTATCACAAGTTTTACTACCAATAGGAGTGTGCGTTACTGCAGTAGCCTTTTCTAAATTTTATCAGTTCCGGTGGGTTGCGGTTGGACTTTCGTTCCGCAAGGTTGTGTGCGGTTCTCATCTGCCTGCCCAGCGAGCGATAACTAATTAAAAGGTCTGCCGATCACTTTCTAAATTTACATTAATACATTTTTTTATGCTTTGTATAAACTAACAAAACGCACCAATACATCTATAAATAAGTGCTTAAATAAACAAGGCCGCCATGTTTGGCGTGCTAAATTACGGGTATCAATACCCTCCTCCAACACCGATGTTAATTGATCAGCAGCTCAATCCTGGTACATATCAACAAATGCCCCCGCAACAGCAACAATAGCAGCTCTTCCAACTTCAACAACCACCCATCCAAATGCAATGGCATCACTCACAACACACTTATCCCACATACTTAATGCAACAATCAAATCAACAAGGAACACATACTTCAACTCACGACGATCAATGGCAAATTCCAAACGCAGGAAGGACAAAACGTAATGGTTCCGAACTACACCGCGATGCTAAACAAACAAAAATATCTGATCACTGGCTTAACATCCCAACCACCTCTAACAGATTCTAATCCTGAAGAAAAGACAGAGGAAATAAAACCGCCGCCAATATATAATAAATAATTTGAAACCCTTAACAGACATGTTGGAAGAAAAAGCCAAAGACAATTATGTTGTCAAATTAATCAATAACACACAAGCTAAGGTGCAACTAAACAAAGCTACAGATTATTGTACAATCATAAAAATACTTAAAGAAAAAAACACAGAGTTTCGTACATTCCAACAAAAGGACAAGAAAAAGTACAAAGTAGTATTACGAGACATGCACACCACAGTCGAAATCAAAGAATTAGCAGCTGAAATAAGTAATCATGGCCATAAAGTCCTGAACATACATAATATCAGAGACAGAGTCACCAAAAATCCATTGCCCATGTTCTTTGTAGAACTAGAACAGGCAGACAACAATAAAAAAATCTTCGATATAGAATTTTGAATGAAATCTAAAATAAGATTCGAACCCCCAAGAGTCAAAAGGGAAATAATCCAATGTCTAAAGTGTCAATGATTCGGTCACTCGAAAAATTACTGTCCCAGAACGCCAAGATGCGTTAAATGTGCAGGCGAACACCTAATGGGAAACTGCGAAAGGAAAGTTAAAAGCCAGGATGTGAACTGCATTAACTGTCAGGGTAGCCACCCAGCGAACTGCAAAGTTGCAAAAGAAATTCAGAGAAGAAAATATCCTCCCTTACGTCCAAGGCCGACTGATACTCAGTCCAATTTTGTACAACAAGGAGTATCGTATGCCCAAAAAATATCAGACAATGTACCGGATTACAACAAAACCAATATTCCACAACAATCTACACAAATCCCACCCCAACAACAAACCGATAACAAGCTAGAGACACTTATGACAAAACTTATGGAAAGAATGGACACCATACTCAACCTACTTACAACCATGATTAGCAAAATGAGTCCCAATGCCTAATATCCTAAAAATTACTTTATGGAACGCCAATGGCCTTGCTCAACATAACCAGGAGGTTAAATCATTCTTATCACTTCACGACATAGACATCATCTTAATATCAGAAGCTCACTGCACAGTTAACTCTTATATGAAGATACCAAGGTATACAATATACACTACTCTTCATCCTGTTGGCACTGCTCATGCAGGGACCGCACTCATGATAAAATCCTCAATTAAACATTATGAATTACAAAAATTTCAATTCGAGTATCTCCAAGCTACTACAGTCGCAGTAATGGAGAAAAACAGAGATATCATATTTGCTTCTGTATACTGCCCTCCACGACCCACTATTAAAAAACAGCAATTTGCATCCTTCTTCAATACACTTGGGCCTACGTTCATAGCTGGTGGAGATTACAACTCCAAAAATCAAATATGGGGGTCGAGAATTACATTAACTCGAGGAAGAGAGCTGTACAAAGTAATAGAAGAGCATAACTTACACTACCTAAGCACATATGAACCCACGTATTGGCCAACAGATCTCAACAAGATTCCAGACCTGTTAGACTTCTGCGTCATCAAAGGAGTCTCAACAAACTATTTAAAAGCTGACTCTTGCTGGGATTTGTCCTCCGACCATTCACCAGTACTTATTACATATAGCGCAGAAGTATTAAAAGTTCAAAAGCCGGCAAGACTATCTTCTAGAGCCACTAACTGGAATTACTTTCGGGAATTGATTACAGAAAGAATTCAATTAAGCATTCCCTTAAAAACAGAATACGAACTGTACAGTGCCATCGAACACTGTAATCAGACCATACAAAAAGCAGCTTGGGAGGCTACTCCAGTCCACGAAACTCAACAAGTATCAGAATACTGTCCGACAATCATTAAACAAAAACTAAAAGAAAAGCGAAAATTAAGAAGGATCTGGCAAACCACAAGAAATCCTAGAAGTAAAACCCTACTCAATCAAGCTACGCGGGAATTAAAAGATCTCCTGTCCACCATTAAAAATCAACAAGTGCAAAAATACTTAACAAACCTAACTCCTACTGAGGACACCAGTTATTCTTTATGGAAAGCCACGAAACATCTGAAAACATCAAAACTACCAATTCCACCCGTTAGAAAACACGACAACACTTGGGCAAGAACAAATCAAGAAAAGACAAACGCTTTCGCAGATCATTTGACTTTAGTATTCCAACCACACGACAAATCCTGCCACGCAAACGAAGAAACACCTATACATCAAACTCTCAATGAGTCTAACAACGTCCCTCAACCTATAAAACCTGTAAAAACTAGTGAAGTCAAAACTATTATAAAAAATCTTAACTCAGAGAAAGCTCCTGGTTACGACATAATTACAGCCAAAATCCTAAAAGAATTACCAGAAAAGGCAATTAAACTTATAACCTACATATTTAATGCAACCCTTCGATTACGAACGTTCCCAGTTCAATGGAAAGTGGCGCAAATTGTGATGGTACCAAAGCCTGGCAAAACCTCAGAAGAGGTCACCTCATACCGACCAATCAGTTTGCTACCTATCTTGTCCAAAGTGTTTGAAAAGATAGTCCTGCAAAAGATAAAACCGATACTAGACCAAAAAAACCTCATACCAAAGCACCAATTCGGCTTCCGGGAAGGTCACGGCACTATAGAACAAGTCCATAGGGTAGCCACAAAAATAAACCACGACCTGCATCTAAAAAGATACTGCTCGTCGGTATTTTTAGATATTAGCCAGGCCTTCGACAAGGTCTGGCATACCGGATTGTTATACAAAATAAAGAAGGCACTACGGGCAGAATACTATGAGCTGCTGAAAACATACCTGTCGGAAATAAGTTTTTACGTAGAATTCAAAGATGCACATCATCTATACGCCCAGTTCAAGCAGGTGTTCCCCAGGGCAGCATTCTGGGTCCTGTCTTATACCTCCTATATACGGCGGACTTGCCAACAACACCTCAAACGCTGATAGCTACATACGCAGACGATACTGCAATTCTCGCATCACACAACGATCCTCAAACAGCATCGCAGATACTTCAACAAAATCTCAGAAAAACAAATCAAAGTCAGTTCAAGTAACCTTCACTCTACGGAAAGAAACTTGCCCACCAGTAACATTGAATAACACTCTCATACCTTGTGGTAGACAGCGTAAAGTACCTAGGGATTCGTTTAGACCGACGCTTGACCTGGAAGGCTCACATAATAAAGAAAAGATTACAACTTGGGCTAAAACTCCGTAGCATGTACTGGATGATAGGAAGAAACTCTCAGTTATCACTTCAAAACAAAATACTACTCTATAAATCAATTTGAAACCAATATGGACTTACGGAATCGAGTTATGGAGGTCTGCCAGCAACTCCAACCTGGAAATTCTGCAGAGATTCCAAAATAAGGTAATACGGTTAATAGCCAATGCTCCTAGGTACGTCCCTAATTGGCTACTACAACAAGATCTACCTGTTCCTTCAGTTAAGGAAGAAATTCTACGCGCCAGCACTAACTACCAAGCAAAACTTAGTGCCAACCCCAATGATTTAGCTGCTGCTCTTCTAGAAAGACAATTTGACAAACGACTCCAAAGATTCGACCCGCTAGACCTAGTTAATAGATTTATCTAAGATTAGTTTTAGAATTTCTAAGTTTAAGTTAATTTCAAGCTAATGCAATCATAATTTATTATAAGATAAAGAAGTAATGCTCAAGGGTATTACTTCCTCATGTTATGTAAAAATTCAAATAATTTACTTAATGTTAATGTAATTAACAGATTGTAAATAATCAGAGCAATAAACACGTGAAAAAAAAAGTTTCAGTGGTTGGCACTCGTATAATTTTAAATTCCTTTCTCACTACTTTAAGTAAAATTATGGCTTCTGCATTATATCATTTATCTGGCATGCCCCCTGTGCAATGCTCAAATTAAATAATCCACATATTAAGTCTGCAACAAGTCGCTTCCATGCTTTATGTATCCTGTTATTATTTCATCATCTCCAGGCTCTTTTCTGTTTTGTAGGTATTTCATCGGCACCAACGTTTTGCATTTTTCTAATCTTCGTCGATTTTGCGGGGCGTCATTTTGTATAGTTTTGTACATTTACAGTTTTCGTCATTTCTCTTCTATTTGTTATTCGTGCCACCTATTTTTCTAAGTTTATACATTTTCATTTTTTCCTGTGCTTAGCCTCGACCTCAAAACTTTTACTTAGGCCTGAATTATTCTTTATAACTTGGTTTTGGGTAAACACCCACCATCTTCACCATTATGTAATGTTGAATTGTTAATATGCATTATTTCAGGTGAGTAGGAGCTCACATCACACCCTGATGTTTCAGTCTATCTCTTGCATTCTGAGGGAGGGCAACACCTCAATTAAGAAAAAAAATAAATAAAGATAAAGGAAATGTGTTCTATTGAAATGGCAACTGGTAGAGTTACATTCTTTAAAAATAAAGATATAATATATATTATAATGTATATACACTGCATCTCCAGTAGATTAATTTATAATCCTGCACATAAATCTTAGGTAGGAACTAAAATCGTACAATTATATGCACCTACAAGCTTAAGCACAGACGACGAAAGAAGAGATTTTAAGAAGACGTCTGGAAACGATTAAAAAACTAAGTAACAAGAAAGAGCTAGAAGAACAATGTATAAGTGTATATAAAGATTTGACCATAGAGTTGTTACTGTAAAACAAGCAGTTTTCGATAAATTTACTCTTTAAGAAAAAGGGACACTGCAAATAGGCCGGGTGTAGCAAAAGCATCCCCATATATAGCTTCCATAAATCACGTCGCGAAAGGCAATCATGACAGTGAAAACTTTAATTGGCAAGCCATTAACAACCATCCTCTTACGCAACTAAGAAACCTATATACACGGACACGAAAACGTTCGGTTTACAACCTTTGGGACTAAGCGTCTGTCTGTCGTCTGGTTTGTATCAAACTTGTGTCATAAAGCCTCTACAAATATCAGGCTGCGTAACTGCTTACAGTTGTTTTAAACGCGCACTCTATATGTATATTTATATAGCTTGCTGCATGTATATTTGCTTTATGTGTGTGTTCGTTAATTATTTTTGCTTAATTACATAAATGAAATGTTATCATTTCGAAGTATTCATAACGTTATCATCAATACCCGTGATCCAGCAACTACTATAGTGGCACAGCCCAGATGAGAAAGATTAAAAACGTTTAACATTAAGCAAGGTTTTAGGTAAAATATATAGATATCAAGACAAGACTATGATCACTCACACCAAGATCGAAGCTAGCAATAAGAATTTATTTTTATTGATTAGGATGGGGTGTGTATCACGTGTTTATACGAAAATTGCAAACTTGTTTGATTATTATTGATATATTATTCCTGGTTACTTGTTTCTTATCTCTCAACTTGGAGTTTTGAAAAATTTCAGATTGGGACTAATATAACTGGCAAAAATGTGGATGTTCAATTTCAAATCAAAGTTATTTAAATTGTTTACAACTTGGACATAATATAAATGTTACAAATTAGGCGACTTACAGCGTGGGTTAATTTCACAGCATCCGATTAAGATGTTCATTGGATAAGTGTTTATGCGTTGTTTGTTCGGTCTTGTAAGTGTACGTAGGATATGTAAATTACAACAGCAATAATCCACGTCATTAATACGTTTATAGCAGCTCAGCTTCATTTTCTTCTGGACATTTACTTACCTTCGATGTACTTTCACACCAATATGTCGCTATTAATGATTTACTATTGCAACGTTTTGGATAATCGTTCACTTATTGCATACCTGTATTAACACGTACGACTTCAGAAGTCGTCGCAAACTTCTCCAGTTCGAAAAGCTGTATTTTCATCAGCCGATTTACCGTGACAGGAACATAGTCTCTCCAGACCAGCATAACATTTTCAGTGGTCATTCCATCTAAAACACCTTTTTTTACACAAAACTAAAAACAGTAGCAGTCCTTACATGACTCCAATCTCAGGAAACACTCCTGCCTGTCGAAGGGCAACTTCCTCAGATCCATCTGACAAGACACGGTCACCGATACCCTGCGAAAGGTCGAATGTAGTTGGCCACAACTGCGCCTACGTATCTGCCTTACTTTTTGCTGTATAGAACGGCACCGCTGGGAAAAATCCTGATAAAAGCATTGGCATTAACGATGTCGTGGCCGTGACCTTTCCTCTCGTTAGAGAAGAAGATGTCGGGCGTCCAGATCACATCTGGGTCGTTGATTCCAATATACTTGAACTGCGCTTTGCTGTCATATTTGAGCCTGTAGTCCTTCCAGCTTTGCCGCACGAAGAGCCTGATGGTAAATTCCTGCAAACGTTACAATGACTAACTGTGGCAATGGTAAATTACAGATTTACCATCTTTTCTTCATTGACTTTGTCGATTTCTAAGACGTGAATAAAAACCTCAACCTGCGTAACAGCACCTGCAATAAAACGATCCAATAGCTAACTTTGAAACTGTTGCAAACGATGACAAAACGAATACGTACTTGTACTGTTTCCAGGTGAGATCAGGATCTCATTGTGGTGTCTGGGTAGTATTTGGTCTAAGATTTCTCTCTTCAGTTCAGATACAGTTTTGGGTCTAAACATAAAAAATGTTTCTGTAAATTGTATTAAAATATTCAAAGCCAAAACGAGGTGGATTGCCAGTACTTAATCCAAAATCAGGAACAAATTTGACAAATCAGATAGTAACTATTGACTATTTTGCCAATACAATAGCCGTATGGGTTTGCTTTACGTATACAGAGTATTAAAATATGCTGTGTGTATAGCAGCAGGGTTTCTCAACTTGGTCGCAAAGGTGGGTCAAGGGGTTGCGAAGAACGTCGCGACTGTTCTACTTAATAACAATATGTTCACTACATAAACGAATAATTTATTTAAATACATACAATACATTGCACAAAAAACTATCATTAAATATGGATCAGAGAAAAATCAAACAAGTAATATTTTTTGGTGCGACAAAATAAAATTCAGTGCAAACATGAGCCAGTTTTGTGAGAACTGGCTTTTTAATATCTAGTTAATTTTTTATAACGCACATTTAGACGGTCTTTGAGGTAGAAGAACTCAACGTTTCGCCCACTTTCTTAAGGGGCTTCATCGGAAGATAAGCGAAGGAGTACGGTAAAGCCGCAGTCTTACTGAGCCACCAATAGCCAGCAACGGCGACCAACTAAAATTACAGCATGCCTAGTGATATGCGACTGGTTTCACTGAGTCATCGCTAGCTACCAACTGCCACCGACCAGTTTGAAATTTTCATCCTGCTTGAATTTTGGTGGACGGTGATCGACGATGGTTGGCGATACGCAAGCGTTTGAAAGACAAGAGATTGCGAGATTTCTTCACGGTTGCTAGATGATAACAAACATGTTTTCTCAAATCCGTTTGCCTGTATGTATATCCGTCTGTTGGCGATGTAGCTCAAAAACTATTTATTGGAGAAAGACAACATTTTGCAAGCAGATTGGATGTCTACCTAGTTCGAAACGAGTGAGCACATTAAAAAAAATAAAATTCTGCCTCTATTTGATTTAGCTCGAGAGCTATGAGTTAAATTAAAGTAATATTTTGCACACAGTTCAGGTTTTTCTTCGTAATGGAAATAGGTTTTGTAATATAACTCCTTCTCGCGGTGTTATTTCAGTTAATATCAAGTCCCAAGTTGTGAGTCAAAATGTAATAGCTTCCACTTATATCAAATTAAATATACGCTTTTAATAATTATTAAAAGAGAAATACTATCAGGTACAGTGCACTTATGTACTCACCTTACTTCTTAATATAATAAATAGGAATTGACGTAACTCCTAAATAAATTGACATTTAGAATTATGTCATCTGATTATTATTTTTTAAACCTCGACTAGTCAGTTTTACAAGCAATGGGATTCATAACTCCCAGCTGAATGGGTTAATCTTCAACTAACAACTTTATCTAGTAGTTAAAGACTGAATTACTTTTAAAATATAGTAACTATTTGATTTTATGAATCAAATACAAGTTTCAGGTACTTCACAAAGTTAAATCCATACGTTCAGTTTGTAGCACATTGACGTTTGATCTGACATTGCAAAATAAAATACATATTGTCAAAAATACTTTAATCAAATGTTAAACTTACCCAAACTTGATTTAAATAAAAATTATAAAAATAACCTAATCCAAGATGTGTAAATTTCAAAATATAATTGTCGAAGAATGTCGAGTACTCGAATCACTATTGAATTTAAAAAATAATTCTTCTAAAATTATTTTCTAAATATAATTACAATATCTTAACGATTTGCCGCACCAAACTTGCTTTATAATTTCTTAATATTTTGTAAGAAATGGGCACTAACCTTTTGAATGTTTATCTTGTACCTTTCTGCTCTACCTTATCGCCTAACTGGATAAATTCTAGTCAGAAAACACCTCCTTTGGTTGTTCCCGATCAAATCAAAACTCGTTGTAGCTCTTTGAAAACTATATTACTTGGATAGACAGTTCAACAGTATACCACAACGCTCACTTTCACTGGTTTTACTGGTTTCGTAGTAATATACCACGTTAAATAGAATAAAATAATCTTGAATCATATATTTGAATAATATTTGGGACTTGAAGTCACATTTGATCGTAGAGAATGCTTTATTACTACTACGTATCAAATCGCCAATTATTATTAGATTTCACAATTCATCATCATCATCATTATCCTTATGCCATTAGGCACATAGGTCATCAACATATTGTTTCCACCTGACTCTGTTTCTCGCCATGTATCTAAGTTCGGCAATAGACTTTTTGCTCTCTGCTTGTAGTGTTCGCCTCCAGCTGTTTTTTGGTCGGCCGCGTCTCCTCCTGCCTTGGGGATTCCATGTTAAAGCACCATGCGCGATTTCGTCTTGGCTCTTGCGAAGTGTGTGTCCAACCCACTTGAACTTTCTCTTTCTGATTTCTTTGCTTATTTCATTTTGATTAGTTTTTCTCCAAAGTTCTTCATTAGAGATTGTGTTGGGCCACCACACTCGTAGTATGTATCGCAAACATCGGTTCATGAAGGTCTGTAGTTTTTGTTGCGTCTGCTTCGTTGCAAGCCAGGTTTCACATCCATATAAAGCAACTATTTTGACGCTTGCATTGAAAATTTTAATCTTTGTGTCGATTTTTAGGTTATTGGCCTTCCACGTATTGCTGAGCTTGAAAAAAAACGGATCTCGCTTTCTGTATTCTGGCGTTTATGTCTTTAGCAGTGCCTCCGTCTTCGGGTACAATGCATCCTAAATATGTAAAACTGTCTTTCCTTTCTACTCGTTCATTTCCAATTTGCAGCGGCCTTCTTTCCCTTGTGTTAATTCGTATTTCGTTGGTCTTGCTTATGTTTATTTTTAATCCTATAGTTTCTGATTCTCTCTTTAAGTCATTAATTTTATTTTGCATATGTTCATACGTATGTGCAAGGAGGCATACATCATCAGCATACTCCAGATCTTCAAGGTGGTTGGTGAGGTCCCATCTTATTCCTCTTCTCCTTTCAGTAATGGTGTTTCTCATGATTTTATCTAGAGTTAGTACGAAGAGCAGTGGGGAAAGCAGACAACCTTGCCTTACTCCTGAGGATGTTTCAAAAGGTTCTGATATCATTCCTTTGTGTACTACCATAGTTTTGGTTTGGTTGTACCCTTCCTTAATTAGGTTGGTTATTTTAACTGGCATACCTAGTCTATGCAATGCTTTCCATATACTTTCTCGGTTAATGGCATCAAATGCCTTTTCATAATCAATAAACGTGGCATACAAAGGCGATTGGAACTCAGTGGATTGTTCAATTATTATTCTAAGAGTGTTAATTTGATCTATGCAAGACCTCTCTCTCCGGAAACCTGCTTGTTCCTTTCTAATATGCTTGTCTACCTCATCAATCACTCTGTTGAGGATTATTTTACTAAACACTTTTTGACAAGTGCATAGGAGAGTAATACCTCTCCAATTGCTGCATTGTTTTGGGTCCCCCTTTTTTGGCACCTTCGTTATTATTCCCTCTTTCCATTCATTGGGGAAAGATTCAGTTTGCCAGATTTTTTGAAATAATGGGAGCAGTATATCAGCTGTCGTGTTCAAATCTATTTTTAATATGTCAGTATTGATGTTGTCTACCCCTGGGGCCTTGCCATTTTCATAAGCTTTAGTGCGTTTATTATTTCTCCACGAATGGGAGGGTGTATGTCTATTTTTAATTCTACTCTTTGTGCTTCTTCTTCTTCTTCTGGCGCTATTTGGGGAGTTTCAAAATTTAGGATCTTTTCAAAGTAGTTTTTCCATATTCTTAGCTGTTCCTTTTCATTTGTGATTAGGACTCCTCCATCGCTTCTGATTGGAGCATTTCCATTATATTTTGTTTGTGATAACTTCCTTATTATCTGATGTAGTTCTCTCAAGTCTCTCTTCTCTGCAGCAGTCTGGGCTTCATCTGCCAGCTGTTCCATATGCTGACGTTTATCTCTTCTTGTTTTGGATTTTACTTGTCTATTTAGGAGGTTGTACTGGTTCTGCAGTTCTATTTTCTTATTTTCATCGTTACATGCGCAGATCGTGCTTTTCAGCTGTTTGCGCTGTTCAATTGTATCCCAGGTATCTTGGGTAATCCATTCCTTCTGGCCCTCTCTTCTCGTTCCTAGAACTTCTTTGCTGGTTTGTGATATGGCATTCTTTATATTTTCCCAGCTCTCATTTATTGTTGTTGTTTCATTTTCTGGCTCTGGTTGCCTCAGTTTTTCCGTTATTGTGGTTATAAATTTTTCTTTTATCTTGGGATCTTGTAGTACCTTTAGGTTCCACCTCGTTGACGTCTTACCACCAATTCTCGTACAAGCTCGGAAGTTTAATCGAATTATCCCCATGAGTAGGTGGTGGTCTGAGGCTATATCAGCCCCCCTCTTGTTTCTTACATCCAATAGTGTATTGCTAAACTGCCTGCTTATGCATATGTGGTCTAACTGGCTTTGTGTCCTTAGATCCGGTGAAACCCAAGATCGTAGAGAATGCTATATTACTACTACGTATCAAATCGCCAATTATTATTAGATTTCACAATTAGTGGGAATTTAACCCTTAACGTGACTATTTCTCGTAGATTATGAATTCAAGTTATTTTGTTACTCACAAAATAGGAACAACCTTCTGGTTGTCCTTACAACCCCATCAGTTAAAACATACAACTGTTATATCACATGGTACCCATTAGATATCTTGATATAATTATTTAAATTAAATGTATCATAAATACGGTATGCTGCATTACAGCTTATTGTGGACTCAACAGACAAATACAAAATGAACAGTGTTCAAACTATTTTTGAACATGGTTTTAAGTGAATAATTTAATATAAATTGTAATCAGGAAACACGCAATTGGTTCACTAAAGGCAGAACTTGCGCCAGATAAAAGTATGTCAGCTTTCGGTGTCATGATAACAAATTACAATAGCAACGCCTGCAATCAAGCGACAGTTCTTGTTGACAAACAGACGTTGCATTTTTACATGTATAGTATACCGTATGTCAGAAACACGACGCAGCAATTCTGCATGTTAGTGTGTCAATCAAGCATTCAGAATTGCGCTAGTAAAAATGCGTATGATTGTATTTTTAATATTAGGCCGTAAAAACATGGCATACATTTTCTGTATATATACTCTGTAATAGGACTAAGATTTTAATATACCTTTAACTACGAATGTGTATATTCATTGATGGGGTTGAACACAGGCTAAAAATTGTTCATAACGGGGTAGCCAGGCCTAGCTACTCTCCCTTATCTCTTAACAACAAAATAGACTCCATCTTCTGCAAATAAAACTAAACTGGTTTTACAACAAAACATAAAAGGTGTTAAGTTCCAATTAATTTTGGGACACATCTTTTAACAACAGCTTAAAAATATTTTTCTTTTTGTCCTTTGATATTTTCAAAATTATTGGCTTCAAAACTTCTACTTTCTAGGGAATTTCTAAGTAAAGCTCTTTACAGGTTTATTTTTTTTGTGAGTACTATTAAATTCGTTAACACTTCTTCCCTTTCTGAATCAGAAATATCTGGAGATATTTTCAATCGCAAAATAAACAAACATTTGCATACATAAGCTACCTTATTATGTTTTACCAGCTGTTTTAACATGTAAAAATGTTGGTAAATGTGCGCACTTAAGTGTGAAATTTCAATTTATAGTGGTTGCGGTGGTTACCTCCGGCTTTAGTGGAACCGCAGGACGTTATCTCAGTTGAAGGCGGTTGATGGTTGTGGGTGGTGGTGGTTCAGTGGGACTGCTGCCTTCTCAAAGTGTGAACTACGCCGAAGACGAAACTCTTATACCGGTCGAAAGGAGGAAGGCGAAATTTATCATCCAGATGTTAATCTTACCATGGAGATAGAAAGTAATGGCTTTCTTCCTCTCTTGGATATACATGTTCTTTTCGCCAACCCAAAGTAAATTTAGTCATTTTGTATATCGCAAACTCGCTCATACCTGCCGATCCACATCATCGTCCAACACACAGACTATGTCATAAATTAGATTGTACACCGTACTGTTTCTATACCTCAACCCGATAATATCTACTCTGAATCGTATCATACTCAGAAAGCGCCGTTTTTTTAAATTTTCATTCTTAGACATTGCTTAGGACCACCCAAAAAGGTTGAGAACCGCTGGTATATAGTATGGACTATCATTGATGTATCCATATGCAGAATATTGACAGAATAGTAAGTCTTAATTTTCAAAGAGTTAAAAACGTTTTTTGAAGAACATTTACCAAATGTTTCTGATGGATGGTGTATGATATCCGATAGGCTGTCATAGATGTGCAGTTTTCTCTAAAATATTGACCTTCTATATTGTAAGATTACAATGATTCAAATGGGAATTCTCCAAGACTTAGGGAAATTGATTACATATGGTCGAGAACAGTAACGATTATGTTGAAAATAGGAACATAATCAAGGAAACACATTTGGCTTGGTAAGTAGTACAAAACACACTAAGGGCCGGTTTCAGAAAGCAATGTTAAGTCTGGTGTTAGCTAACATCGCGTCAAAGTGAACAAAATCGCATCAAATTTTGTTTACTAATGTATTAGTTACCATAAGCATTTGAGATTTGATTCGTTTTTGTTCACTTTGACGTCGCGTTAGCTAACACCAGACTTAACATTGCTTTCTGCAACCGGCCCTAAATCATTGAGATATTAGAGGTCAGTTATCTCAAAACTATAGTAGCAATCGTTTCTATAAAAATGCAATATTAATCATACCTCTTAAATAATGTACAACACTACATGCCGTGTTAAACCGGCAAAAGTATCAAGGTTTACTATTTTCAGATTCTTGTAAACAAATTTCCCATTACTTTTAATAGGGATATTATCACAGAAAACAATTACTTATTATGCCTATTGATTGTGTTTTTTAAAACTACGAACACGAATACATTTCATTTAATAATAAGGGTTCTTTACTGCCTTACTGAATAGGAACCACGGTTGCCCACACGCTCAGTTTAAACACACCCTTATTATTTCTGTGAAAATGGTCTACTGTGCAGCAGTCCTACGTTTTAAAGGCCGCATACGTCCCGGGCTACAGCTAGTTTACTATGGTATCTTCGACTGATAGCGACACCATCGCGTATCCTATCTTTGAAATGGCAAATCGCAAAATGTATCAATAATTTATTTGTTGTTTATTAAACTATACATGAAATATACACATCCCTGGTTTTAACGGTATCAAACATAAAACAGAAACTACTGTCTGTATTTATCTACGCAGTAATCAAGTTAAAGCAAATTTGATTCAAGAACTACATACAAATGTCAATAATTTTGATTTGAGGTGGTAATTGAGTAAACTTTAGAAAATTTATCGCGATAAGTTGTCTAAATGCGTCATTAAATGTACTCACAGGGTAGCATTTGCGAAACACAATACAGAGGAGCACAAAATCACCGCCGCTATTGTAGACGACCCCATTGCACTAACTAGTCTCGTGTTTTTCGGATAACTCTAGTATTGTTAAGATTGGTATTGTTGAAGTGTTATTTAAATAGCGAACCAGCAGCTTATTATCCATTTAAGCTTGTTAAGCCTGATGACACCGTGAATGTGCTACATATGTGTGATTTCGATATCTTTATTGGATAATTGGTACAGAAATTAGTTATGCGAATTTAGCATTAACTGAAACTTTGTTAGCATAGCCAGTAAAGGTGGCTTAAACAGCTGTACGTAGTACTTCCATGCTACTCTGGGCGTGTTTCTAAATGGATATTCTGAATTTCCGATGCAATATAAGCGAAACAATGCATAATTAACGTATCTTGAGAATGTATAACGTTACAACTGCAATATTTTTTATCTATCACAACTCATGGAAATAAATGGCGTATTAAGTATTTTTTCATATAAAATATCAAATCATATAAAAAGCCTAATAAGAAATACTAAGAGCAGTGCAGAAGCAGGTATTACCAGCATACATCCTCAACGATTGAAGAGTGGAACTTGCCCTCTTCTTCGTATTTGGTATCTTAAAACCCTTTAAGTGATCTGAGACACTTTACCCAGCGCCTCTTTGGGAGGCGCGTAATCTTTACGTTTGCGAATACATAACTCATGTACGGTTCGTGGAGAATTTTGAAGGTAGAACCAATAGAATATCAAATACATTTTCCACTCTCTTACAGACAAAGATAGATTCCGACATTCCGACATCTAAATATGTATTCGTATATGGACTGGCAAAAGTTAGCTTCAGTGGAAAAAAAATACCAAACTTTACAGGCTAATAAAATGTGATGAACTGAATCAAATATATCTCTGCCATTTTTCGTTTAAATGTATAATTTAGCCAGCACCAACCACTGCAACATTGATATAGTTGCTGCTATCTTTCTAGCTTTTTAGTTCGTGTAGGTTATTAGAGTGAGGGCATTGACGCTTGTCTTAGTTCACCCGGTTATTTTTACCTGAATGTGAACCTCGTACCCGCGGTATAAGTTCGAATCCGAGTTTTATAATAAATAATAGAAATTTATAGTTAGGTCTACCTAGAAAACTGCTTTATTTCAAGCTTTTCTTCGAGCAAATACGACGAAAAATGCTTACTATTCATAAGATTGTTAATTTTATTCGTGGTATCCTGATGGACGCTGAATATATTACCGAACAGCATAAAAATTAAATAAAGAAGAGATAAGAAAGATTGGTTTAGCATAGGTGTAAAATATAATATTCTCAATTATTTTGCCAGTTTTCTAACTAAGATGTTTTTAATGAATTTCAATGTTACTTTGAGTAGATTATTGACGGTTGTTAAATGAATTGCTGGTCTGTACATGACACGTCTCCACGCAATCGCGAAGTTGCATGAGAAGAACGAAAAGAAATTGAGAAAACACTGGTGGCTGTCTTTATATCCAGCAATAGCAAACGTTGCTTGTGAAACTGGCCACCTTAAAGATATGGCGTTCCATATCTAGGTTAAACAAATCTTTAATAGCTTTTATATGCTGATACAATTTGTCAGGTCATTTTGTATTTTAATTAGCTACCTAGGCTTTAGGGCAGCGTGCCCGTATGTTAAACCCTTTTAGTTACTTATTTGGCTTCATCGCCTAATTCCATAATAATGATTTTGCACATATTTGGCCTCAAGCGCAGTATTTCTCGTCATCTGGGGCACCCCTTTGTTGGTACTTTGACAGCCGTGTGTTAACGCTCGCAAGATTTTCGAACGTTCTAGAAATTACGCTGTTGGTGCGACTGCGAGGCCTCGCGCTCTCTTTGTCACCGGAACGTATTTGTTTTATTGGGCGCATCGCCATTGGCTGTCGAGAGTCACGTGGTAACGCCGTTTTGGCTAACGCCACTTCGGGCGTCGTAACGCTTCTTGCTAGGCAGTTCAACTCAGGCCATTGATCAAGGAGGTCGGCAGGAAGCTCTTGTGTGTGACGTACGTGCCGTTTTGTGAGCGCGTTTTCTTTGGCGTTATTGTTGGGGGCTACGTCCGGCCATATCGTGAAAAGAAGTGGTTCTTTCATTCCTACAAGTTGTTGGGGACTCGCTGCAGGACGTGAATAATGCCCATACGTTTCTGTTACACCAATCCCACGTGAGTGACTACATTGAAATAATACGCCATTATTCGGCGGAGTCTTTGCCCAAGGAGATGTGATTGCAAATGCAGGCGCTGCTGACTGCCACCCGCACTGCTCAGGAGAAGTCCAGAATAAATACCAGGTACCATTTAAAAAGATTATGTAACTTAGTGACCCCTTTTACGCGAATGTGCCGTGTAAGCGATCGACTTTGGTCGCATTCATTCAGTAGTACATCCTTAGTTTGTAACTGTGCAAACTTTCGCTGCGTTGCTAATTTTAGGCGTTTTGAACGCTTTGTTAATATTCTAACGGGTGTTCATAAACAGTCGTCATCCCAGTAGGTTTTGACTTCAGTAACGTATGTCTATTAAAATTGAGAAAAAATGCGCTATGACAGTACTCAATGACGTTTCATTGTGTTGCACGAATTAATCAAAGATATAACATTTTGTTTTTTAAGGCAACTGGGATGACGACTGTTTATGAACACCCGATATTTGGATATTGTTTTTGTGTGTAACATTTGTACTCTTTAGTTATAGTGCGATTACCTCCAGCTGGGGTCTACGTTAAGCCCTAGGTTTAGTATGGTGACCCATTCGTTGCCTGATCCTGTATAACGTCATTCAATAGACAATTGTGCAAGCGCGGGGCTTATTACTGTTTACAACCCGTGCATGCTTTACTTTTTCAGAATAAACAGCTAGTGTCACGATTAGATGTACAACGACCTCTGAGTAGTGGAGTGTGCAGGTAAGTGGAGCAGCCGCCCCCGCAGTGGCAGCAAAAACCCGAACTAACGATTCAAACCTCAAATTATCGATTTTGTCATCCGAGTTCGATACTTCTCGAGTACCCTTATCAAGTAGTAACTAGCGTACTTGTTGCCTCGTCTAACAGCCCAAGCCCGGTTACCCGAGCCCATTTAAAGTCAGGTTGGTGGCGCCCTTATAATTTTGACGTACCCTATATATATGCCTCAACACGCTTGCCCAGAACGTATCGTGTGACTCACGCCCGACTCCCTGAGCGTTCCAGCCGTGGCCTTTAGTCTGTTTTTAGCAAATCTCAGGGCAAGTGTTCTAGTTTTTCAGGACTAATTCCGTGGTGCGATGCTCACCTTGGGTGGGTGTCGTAAAGTTGTTTTAATACCGTAACAAATTTCTATTTTCGATTAGAAACACAAATAGGTACATACTTTATATCAGACTCTGTATAATAAAAACCACTATTTAACACACATAAATCTACTTAAAATAACACGCCCGTGTTTGCAACCTTGATATGAATGAAATTCCAAGACCCACACCACACTGATAGTCACCCAGCGACTGTTCTGCAAAGTAATACAGTTCTATTGTACAGTGTACTTGATAGTACCCTATAGAAGACATTCAACAGCGTTATGTCTCTATAGTTGGTACATTTTTTTTATCGTCTTTCTTCAGCATCGGATGGATCACTCCCATTTTCCACTCGTCAGGAATTTGGTTCATCTTCCATATTCGATTGATAAGACTCTCCCAGTGTGCACAGATACGTTGAACTAACGTTGAAACATAACTTTGGACCGAGCGTTATATTAACATCGCGAAAGTCAACCAGTTTTTCAATGTTATGTGGTTGATTCTACGTCAGCCTATGACGGTCTTTTAACGTTTAGATCATGACCAAAAAGGCCGGTACATGTGCGGGGTATTTAACGTGTTTTCTACCAATATATTAACGTTGTAACATCGTTGTCTTTTCAAAACAAAATCTATGTGCTTTGTGCGCTAAAACGACATTTTATCTACGTTATTAATTAGTTAAGTGTTGTCATAAGCAATTTACTTTTCAACCACAGCTTTAACTTGTTTTTTACATTGAGACATTTCAATTGATATAAAATTGATATTCTATTTAGGTCAAGTATTAACCATAGCGAAACGACACTTTTCTTCTGTAGAATATTTATTGTGCCCAGCCCAACTGAATAAAACGGCAACTTCATTTGATAATCGAAATCTGAAACCAGATCGGGTAACTGTTTTAACACTATGCAGTTCTACCCAAAGTCGATAGCCATAATATCTTAAATGGAAAAAAATAAGCTTAGCGGAACATGGGACGTACTACCACTGCCATGTATTCTAACGGAAATCTACTTCACACAATATTCTGAGTCACATTTTTTCCGATTTTGTCAGCTACACAAATGGCGACCTAAACAGTGCATTCAGATCACCAAAGCTTGTCAGCATACTGTAACGTTCCACTGGAGTGGCTCTGTGCACAGGCGCAGAAGAAGGGTACCATCTACGTGTTTTTGTAAACGTTATATCAACGTTTAATATTAAGCACTGGTCTAAAATACACTTAACACCAACAGCATAAAAACGTAATGCAGAAACGTTGTTATCACGTTGCTGTAACAAAGTTATATCTACTACTAATCTAGAAAGCGCTTTATATTAATGTTACTTTAACCTAATATGGAATATGTAAAATGTACGTGTTTTACTAAACGTAAAATCTACGTTTTAAGTTAACTGCTGGTGTAAAAAGCTCTTAATATCAACGACATATAAACACACTCAGTTAACGTCATAGCCAACATGTTTAATAAACATAATAATTAAGTAAACAGTAAGAAGATTTACTAAAAATCAACGTCAAATTCACGTTGAGAAAATGACGTTAACTATTGAACTACAATTTAACGTTTAATTTTCAACGAATAACTTTTTAAGTATCTAAACGTCTTTTCGACCTATATTAAACGTATGTGTGCCTGATGGGATGTAATCTACATCTCCTGATTTTCCATCCGATTAGTGACTCATTTACAGCAATGCTTTTTAGTGTGAAGTTAAATGTGCATACACTTATTTGTAAGATGATCTAATACTGGTTGAACTTCGAAGTTTTCGAATGGGTGAATATTTTGATTATAGGTTTCAGTTTCTATAAAGTGAATAAATTTCAACAATACATGAATACATCCTTCTGACATGATACATAAAGAAGTAGAGATTTGACCCTCTTGCCAACTAAAGCAAACTTTATATACAGGTTTGGGCCATATTTCTTGGAATATTGGTGCACCAATCGGAGTTTTTATTTGATGTTTCCAAGTTTTACACATCTGGTTTAATAAATTTATTATTTGTAACTCATTGTTTCGCATATCTGTTTGTTTCACGAGATATAATCTCAATAAGGTTGTCGTTGAAAACATTTAAAAAGTGCAATATATTATTCGAATCCTTTATTCATATCAAAATGCCGTTAGTTTCAGTAAAAGAAAATTATGAACACAATTCCATTTCGATTCCAAGAAACTGCTGATGGCAAAGCAGGTTGTGCAACATTGCCGTTATTTTCATCACTCTCGTCTGTCATATTACGAGGAGCGTTCAAATATAAATTATAATTTAATATTTATTCACAAACAAAAGGACTCTAATGTATATCATGTCATTTTCTACTAAGTCTCCATATCTTTTAATAAACTGGTGCTATCTTTTCGGAAGTTTTTGTATTTCACGAGAAAAAAATTCTTTTGGCTACTGTCACATCCATTCCCGAACAATTTTGATGACTTCTTCATTACAACGAGGTATATTTCTCCTAGAAACCCTTTTAAGTGTCCAAACAAATAAAAAAACTGATGCAGCAAGGTGCATGGTCCATTTCAAATTTTGAATCGTAGTTAGCGTGTGACTAGCGAAATGGGGTCGAGCATTATCCTGTAAGACACAAACAGAGAACTCGCTGTTTTTATCAAGTTACCCCTACTGATATTTAATGCAGAAGGAATATCCTTCACTGTAATTCGACGATCTTTTCAAATAAGTGCATGTCAGCATTCTCTTCCGTTGTCAGTGTTTTTGGACAGCGAGAATACGGTTCATTCTCGGCACTCTTGCAGCCATCTTTAAACGCTTTACTCCTTTTGTAAACGCTTATGTCTGATAGTAATTGCGCATCAAATTCTCTTTTAACTCTTACACAAATTTCTTATGGTTTAATATCTTCGTTGATAAGAAATTTACTAACAATGAGTTGTTCTACGCTTGAATGCACTCCCACTTCACTTGTGCTTGCCAATTCAACGAAAATGAATTGTGACGACTTAACGACTGAATGAAGTTAGGACTTGTTCCAGAGCATTATTTAATGTATACAGCTTCTGTACATGTCTTTGTCTTTTGGCCACCAATTCACATTATAATTCTTCTTTTTGTTCTTTTCTTCTCATCACTCATGTCAACGGCGTCAGGTTGCTCGTTCATTTCTGGTATTGTCTACGATTGGCTATCCTTCTCTTCAGTTGTGCTAAGTTTTTCATTCTTCTTTGCCATTTTCTCAATTCTTTTATCGCATGTTTTCGTAGGTTTTGCTACATATCTTTTTTCGTTTGGCAGTTAGAATCGTTTATTGTAATGCGCGATGCTAACTATTTGTATCCACCGAGGATTGGGCTCTAAGTCATCGAGCTTTATGACAATCGTGTCACTTATAGCCAAAGGGTTAACATCCCTTTGAAATTTTGCAGTCCCGTTATGCCAGGGCGTTGAAGCCGCCAAAATTCTCGTTAGGCGGAAAGTGCAACGGTAAGTTTTACAGTTAGAAATGGTACCTGGCTGCAACCCTTTTGCAAACAGTGGTCAACGACTGCGAATTCTACCAAAGAATTTCCGTATCTGCTATTGCCACAGCCTACAATTAATGTACAATTATAACTGATGATTGTGTTGACAGTAATTGGTGACAACTTTTCTCTTTTATTGAATAAAAGTTTGCCATTTTCTTTTACCTCGTAATATATAGTATTACCTGTAGTCCGTGGCGTATGCCGCATTTAAAATGTAGGACGGCTGCACAATAGACCATTATCACAGAAATAATAAGGGTGTGTTTAAATGGAGCGTGTGAGCGAGCATTTTCCCATTTAGTAGAGCAGTAATAAACCCTGCTTATTATCAAATAAAATGTACTTGGATTCGTAGTTTAAAAAACGCAACCAATAGGCATAATAAGTAAGTGTTTTCTGTGATGATATTCCTATTAGAAGTAATGGGAGTTGGTTTACAAAAACCCGAATATAGTAAACCGTTGAATAAAACCTTGGTACTTTTGTCGGTTCCACACGGCATGTAGTGTTTTGGTGGTTGAATGTTAATAAAAAACATAATCTTACTGAAATGCTTTTTTAAAGTGTAGTTCTTTCGCCCTCTATACTGCCAATTTGGCCAAAAAGCCACTGGTTAAACCATTTTCATCAAATTGTTTAGCATATGAGTAGATTTTTTCCTTTAAGTAACAGGTGACGTTTCTTGTTTAATTCCAATGGACTCTCCACAATTTACAACTTACCTTCTTGAAGGCTAACCAATTTCAATGTAAAATAATAGCTATTTCTGCAACAGGTAAGGAAAAGTGTTTTTTTTTGTAGCTGATTAACATTTCTAATTGAGATGTAACTATTTTAAACAATAAATACACTTTGGAACAGAAATAAGGAACTGCATTATTGAAGGTCTGGCTTGGTTGCACCTTGCACTAAGAATGTTTCTGGTCTTCACTGTAAAGAAGTTTGTATGTCTACCTTTGCGAACCTTTTTTCATAATTATGAACACATTTTATTAGTGGTGTAAGGTTTGGCTTTTCCTTAAAAGCTAATTAGCCATAATCTAATACGAAGAGGGTTTAAATTCCGCATTTTTGACATTACATGAGCCTGGGAACGTTCGCGGCTGTAAAGTCACCGCATGCGCGAGCTCGACGACAGCTCGTCCGCTACACACCTCCGCTATAAGTTGGTACCAAAGAGGGAGGACAACAGTCTGCTATAAAAGCAACATTTCATCAAACGAGAGGGATCATCTTCCAGCGAAGCTCAACCGAGATTTCCGACAGGGACCTCTTTAGATCGCCCCGTCTACCTATTAAATTATTCAGCCAGTGAATGATTTTTCGTAGGTAGAATCAAACCCCCTGTATTTTCTGAGCACAAATCGGCGCTCACCTGCCATTCAGGAAAAGCTGATTTACAGCGTAAAACTGTTAATAAACCGCATCAAACCACCTGCCTTTTCTGGGATCGTTAGTACCCATCAGTAATTTCGTGATAAACTAATAGATGGCGTAAAGGTGTTTTACAAGCCAAAAGGTTAAGGAGTTTTGAAACTTGGCACAATTGTATGCTTGGTAGCCTTAAGCATGAACTTAAGTTTGCGATCTTATGCGACCGCCGCTCGCGCCGCCATCTTAAAAAAATGGCGGCCAAAATTAGCTTTTGGCGTATGACTCGGTTTCTGTAAATTTTAGGAAAAACATTTCCGGTGAAAAGTTGAAGAAGATAAATTCTGATATAAAATCGCATTGATATATTTTTTTGTCACACACTTTCCGAGTTACAGGGCGTAACAGTAAGGTGAATTTTGTTATGTCTCGTATAAGCAGCATTTACATGGTACTTTTTACGAATTATGTATACATGATTTTACCTAAAGTAGTTTAGTGCAGTAAAGTAGTAAAAACATAGACTACCAACTTGTTTCTATGTCACCCAGGGGATAAAGTTGAGCGGCGCGATATTTTTAACGTGGTATACCCAATAGGCCTAGCCCACACTCGAAAATTACATGCACGGTTTCTGCCGTTTTGTACTATGGGATGTCCCTGGTTCATCATACTATCTGTCAAATCTTGTTTGTCTCAGGTTTCTTCCAACATCCACTCCAACGAATCAAAGCCGTCATCAGCCTCGTTTGGGTCTTCGGGATAGGAATCCATTATCGAATTGAAAATGTTTCCACATGCTCTCCCGTTACAATATAGACACAGCACTGAGAATTTTAAACTTGTTTTTCTACATCCATACTTTTCTGCACAGCCTTTTTACATTTACAGGATACTCATTTTAAAACGCCGTCAGGGGTTGCTTTTGACGTAGCCCGAACAGTATCGAGCCCGTTCCTCCTTTTCTTCCAGCGATATTGCTCAGTACCTTTTTCTCTGCCACACCACATCGCAACTTGGTAATACACTAGCAGACAGTGCTGCCTTGCAGTATCTCTTGTGAGTGACAGGGACGCGAGATTAAATTCGTTCTTGAACACAGACTCTATAAAATGCTGGTAGCAAAGCAAATCCAATGTGTCCTTTTCAAACGATCTACCATACAGTGCCAATAAAAACGATACACCAGCTGCAGCGAGAGTATCCACATCTGCATGCGAGTTCTTGAAAGATTGCTATAGTTTCAAGCTACGAGTCGTTTGTATTCAGGGGACTGAGGAACCTGAATTTCCCTTGGCTAAAAAGGGCAGAGGTTGTGTCACAACCACTGATTGCATGGAAAAACAAAATGTTCTTTGCAACAGCTTACTTGTATTTCAGGCTCCGAGTTGAATACAGCGTTTTAGCAACTTTTCCTCTCGCTGGTTTTAGCAAAAAAATGTTCTCCTGACCTCTCGCCTTTGCACTTAAAAGAACCAACAAATCTATATCTTTTCCGACAAGGGAAACACACGTAAAAGATGATGATATGTCGATGACCGTCTGATTTGCTGTGTAATTTTGTTCTTCAGAGTTCGTAATTAACATGGAACATTAGTCGATACATGTGCTCTAGAGCTTCTGCGCTTTTCGTATTGCGGCTAGCTGCGTTCGGTGGATACCCGTCAAAAGACTACAATTACATTAGGATCATAGCGTCTCTGGACATATTGAAAGTAGTTCACTTAAATTTGTCTATGCAAATCATTGCGATACCATACCACTCGATGCAGCAAACAGTCGCCGTTCAGAACATGCAAAATGTTGTTATCAGGTCGTAGAGGTTGGTTTACTGAAGAAAATGCCTTAAACAGTGAAGATTTCGTTTAGTTGCGCATGCCATCCTCATTAAATGGCGATAGGGGATATGTGGGGAGTTTAAACTTACAGGTGTTCTTGGTTAGCCCTGAGAAGGACTGATTTTTGTACGTCTTTTCACGTATACCTCGGAGTTTGGCTAACCAGGAACACTTGAGGGCGGGAGTAGATCAAAAATTCCCGAAACGACGTGTGATAAACACCCAAGATTGTGGACAAGGTTCGATAAAACGTATCATAATATACCACTGCCAAAAATGACATCTTCAGAGGGTAAGTTTTTAATTCCTCATCCCTTTTTTGGCGATACATATCTTTGAAATAACAGGGGATTGATGAACATAGGAATATTGACAACTTTGATACTGCTTTTAGCTGCTCCTAAGAAAAGCAGTGCATCTTTACGCTTATTTTTTATCGAACCACAGTCTTCGCCATATCCACATCACCAATTTCTTGTGCTATGTGGCAATTTAATGTTTTAACGCCAACGACGCCGCTGTTGATGGAGAGCAAACTATTGACTTACGGGAACGGATTATGTTGCAACAGCCATTCTGCAATCTTTACCACATCATTCTGGTCACGTGTCATACGCCACCAATCATATACAAACAGATAAAACGTATATATAACTGTATAAACAGTTATATAGTAGATTAGACTACTCTAGGTAAACTAGTTTCTGGATAATTAGTAAAAAGTATCATGCAAATGCCGCCTTTACGAGATTTTAAGAAGTTCGCCCTATTGTTCTGCTGTTTGACTCGGGAAGTATTAGTCTGACAAAAAAAATATCAAAGCGATTTCGTAGAAAATGTTATCTCTTCACCTTTGGATTGCCCTTTTTTTTCTAAAATCTAGAGGAACCGAGTTATATGCCAGAAACTGATTTTGGCCGCCATTTTGAAAAATGGCGGCGCGAGCGGCGGTCGCATAAGGTCGCAAACTTAGGTGCATGTTAAGGACCTCCAAGTCTGCACTGCTGCCAAGTTTCAAAACTCCTCAACCGTTTGCACCAAAACACTATTATTATGTGTCTAATGACTGGACTACGTGGGCTGATACCCGAAATTAATCGCTGAATTTGGATAAATTTATTTCCTCAAAACCGCCATTGAAATTGGCTTGCGAAACTCCGCCGAACGCTGGGTGATATCGCCTGCTGGTCCCAGTGACCGTCGACCGCAGCGAATGCGCCTGCAATTTGGGTTGTCCACATACTTGACCGCTCTTTGAATACAATTATCATAATGTATTCTTTGTACATGTTTAATTGTTTTATACTAAAAGCCTGAATTGTAAACAGCTGTTAATAAAGGTTGTTTGAGATAAGTTGTCTTCTTTAAATCAGTCAAAGTAAATATTTGAATCAAACCTGGCTCTTCAGAGTTACCAAGTAGAGAGCAAAATTAAAAAGTGCTAAAATACTGAATTAACATTTCAGAACCACTACAGGGGCAGCTACTATCTGTCTTTGCATAACTAGGAGACTAGAAAACATTTAAACTATATTTAGTTAAGGAAAACTGAAGTTCACAATGTCTAACGGCATCTTTAAAATGACATTGTTGCAGAACTAATCATTTCCGTTACCTTTTTCGTTCAGACTGATTTGGAATATGTTGTAGCCCTGTGTGGAAATTTTGAAATAGCTAAATAAGAAACACGTGTTTGCGTACAAACGTGTCACTGTCTATCTGTCTTCGTCTATCTGGAAATGTGAACGCGCACATAGATGGATCGTTAATTTATGTTAAAATCCCGGATTCGGGGTTAAGTAGGATGTACCCAAGAGATTCTATGTAATTTTCCGCCATTTCGAAGAACAGGAAATGCAAGTAAGGTACAACGAATCAAATTTTAACTTGCATGTGGGTACACGAAGTGCAGCAGCCGAAACAATGCGGTAGTGACGCAACCCCTAACTTCGTAGTCGCCTAACTGTGGACATCAGGTACTTTTCAGCATAAAGTGAGCTCAATGGGGCGACAGGATAGCTTGAACTCTAACTTGTCTCTGTTCTTTCTAGTACTCACTCATTTTCGCAGCTCTACAATCCAATCCTCTTAAGACGGTATATTTTGAGTTACTCACTTGTAAAGGTAATTACAATAAATTGGATTATTCACAGTTAAAATAATTTATTTAAGGCAGTGACATAAGTAGTTAGTATTAATTTATAAATGTTTAGTGCCGCTTTAGGAGTTATTCAGTTAACTCCTTTCTTGCAGCCACTTTATCATCATATTCAACCCTTTGGCTTTTGCTTGAATAAGTTCTGGTGGCTCGGGCTCTTCCATTTCGCGCGTGTCAGAGCAATGGGAAGCTCCTGAAAAGGTTTATTTCAAAAGTTTTACTGAAATTGGGGTGATACTATACCTGGCACAAAGAAAACTGGGGCATCTTTGTTTGGTTCCTTCTGAAGCGCCATTTTATTCCATGGGTCTTGGCCTCCAGTTATAGTAACCACCTTCGTTACCTTGAGACTCGTCCCTCCATACACTCGGTTCATCCTGTCAATGCTCCTTTGCATGACGTATTTGTTGTCGAATCTGGAAACACATGGAACTAGTATTGGAAATAAATAATACGGGATGAAATCTTACTCTTCTCTAAAATTTTCTGCACACTCTTGTAGGTCGCTATCGATAACTGAAAGCGAATCTTTGAAGGGCTGCTTGCATGATGTCATTGTAAAGCTGTATCCAAATTGGGTACACGTTTGATAATACCATGCTAAAGCTATAATCAAATAGTGATAGTTGATAGGTCTCTACTAAACCAAGGAGTGTGCTTACTGTCATTGAGGTCGTCATCGAAACACGTCTCTTTCGCTGTATCTAAAACAAAGGCTGCCAGTTGCTGAAAACAAGTAGTGGTTGCGTTTTTGCTTTGGAGAAACTTGCAGCTTTCGACGCCGTGACTTGGTTTGCTGTACTGGTTTCCTACGACCATTCGGATTACGTCCAATATCTGTTTGGAGTCCATTTCGGTTACGTTGCCACATTCCCATCCTCTAATATGTAGAAAAAAGGGTATTGAATGTATGGTTACTGTAGATATTGGTAAAGAATGTACAGGGTAAGTAATAGAATACCAGAAAATGAAGTAAAGAAATCAATGCCACAGATGAGTAGAAAATACTAAATATCATAGACAATGGAAGAAATAGTGAATTAGAACACTATAAAAAAACCATAACAATTCAGTCTAAAACAGTAGAGAATTGCAGAAAGGCGCAGTTATTTGAATTTGAATTATTGAATAGAGAAGATTAACTAGAGCTGAAAAAGGCAATAATGACTACAACAGTATTAGAAACGTAAAAAAAGTGATGATTCTGATAAGTAAGCAGGCAATAAGAAGCATTATAAACAATATATAAGTAAACAGAACAACAAAGAGGGTGTCTTAAAATGAATTACATCTAGTATGCTTTGAATTTCCAATAATGCAGTCTAAAATTTTACTTGAAATTGGCAAGACTGTAAGTCTATGTCAAATTCAAGATTAGTAGGTTAGGTTTTGCGTCAATCTGTGTCAAAACTGACGCAAAATCTAACCTGCTAACCTCGAATTTGACATAGACTTACAGTCGTGCCAATTTCAAGTAAAATTTTAGACTGCATTATGGGAAATTCAAAACATACTAAATGTAATTCATTTTAAGACACCCGGTATAAGCAAATGGCAACCAATAATGAAAACTAGTAGGTAATTAATATGATACATAAAAAACTAAAAATTACTCGAAAGTAGTTTTGACTTTTTCTTCTCCTTCCGCCGTAGAAAGCATCTCCTTGGTCTCCCTGTATCCTTGTCTAATGATGGCTATGCATTCGGTGCTGACGTTAGAGTATAATTCGCCAACTACTTCGTAGAATTCTATAAGGAACAGGAGTTAAAATGTTTCAAACAAAATTAATAACTTACGATAGAAGTCCAGTGTCACTCGTAGAGGAGCGCTACTTGCCCAAGCAGCATCCACAAGGTGTGGAAACTTGTAGCGAAACCATGTTGCCAAAACTCCTGCATAAGAGCAGCCAAAGACTGCAACCTACAAGAATAATAGCGAGTGTAAAGGCTGGGGATACACACAATGCAACTATTTTTATAAAAGTGCTGCTCTTGTGTACTTTTAGGCATACTTTACTAGAAGAAAGAAAATATAATAGTTAAAGTATGATAACAAGGATTGAAGTAGTCTAGTTTTAACATTTTCTACTATTTGTAATATAAAATTATACTTAGCAACATTTGTAGTCACATGTCATCATGTTGTTGGATGGAAGATTATGAAATGGTTGCTATTTGAGTTAATTTATTACAAAGGTCTTTCTGCGGATATTTAATAAAATTTTCTTAACTTTACTTTTATTCGTTATCAAATCTACTTTTTACATCAGCTTGCTCAAATATTTACTCGTTTAAATATCAGATTGACATAACCTAAAGTAGTAACAGTTATATACTGCGACGAACTGCCTATTGTTTACTTATTTTGTTTCCAAAATTTAATATAAGTTAAATTTAGGGCAAATAAATACACACACAATCAGATTATATTTTTATACTGTGATCACTTTGCCTGTCAGTAATTTAAGGCTAGTTAAAATGAAATGTAATAATTCATTGCACAAATAAAATGGTTGAATGCCCCTCTTTCTATTTTATTTAACTGCAATATTCAATACGCTTAGCTCACAAAAAACACGAAACTGCTTATCCCAGGTTGCGTTCTGAAATGGGCTATATTTTTAATTTTAGGTTATTTGTCTCAACGTAGATCACTTGCTCGTTCTTAGTAGATAATTCACAACCTCGCAAATTGGCAGATGAACATAAAATGGTTTGTGCATACAGCGTGTATTTGAAAGTTTAAAATCGTAAAAAATGTGAGAAAGTGTTAGGTAGATAATTTGAATATTCCCGCTTGGCAACAATTAATTCGTTTTCGTTATTAATGACGTATGACCCACGCCGCATTCACTTGTTTATGATGCTTGATTCTGTCCAATTTCGCAAAATTTGATGACTGCTAGGCTTTTACGGACTATTACGGCGTAGCTGGACCCTCGGATAAGCGATAGGCCTATTCAGCAAGGTTTATTCTCGTAAATAAGTAGTTTTCCCGAACGCTGACACTCAAATTACAGATGGATCCTACCTGGAAAGTTTTCTTCGGTGTTGCTTCGATGATCCACGCAGTTGACGCTCCCAGTTTTCGGCCTCGGGCTCCGCTTTCTTGGCCGCAGATGTTGACAGCGACGTTCTTGCAGACCCCGCTGATGTCCTTGATTGCTGACCTCTGCGTTCCGATGCTAATTTTGGCCCTAGTCGAAGATCGGAAATTCCAGGTGCTCAGCTGCCGATGTCCACTCGAAGTCGGATGGGAAAGATGTAAATTTTTCGTTGCGAAATTTCCCACAAAAGATAGTACAACTGCTCGGACACTTAGGCAACAAAATGGACCGTTTTTTATCTTGGTAATACACTTTTATTATCATAAACATATTAACTAAAGATGGAGCACAAATTCGCCAAGTCACATTAATTTCTATTTTCAATTGTTCTCCCTGTTAATAAGAAAAAAGCATCAGGTGGCTATGATACGGTGTTCTTCTACTATTAATTGGAAATTAGCTTTGATAATATTAACCACAAATAGAATAAAGTTTGATTACACAAATTAAAAATCTAACATTTTCTTAAATCTCAAATATTGTCTTTTGCTGATAACTAGTATTGTTCTTTAGCGTTGTATTCACAAATGTTTTTAATTTCACTGCTCTGCTCTTTTGCACCTTGTTTGTAATACACTGGTATCCGAGTCCACCATTTTCACGTCGCTTGCTTCTCTTCTGTTGCCTACATTCAGGATTGCTCTTTGCAATTTTCTATATTATCCTTATGTTCATCTACCCGTCAGATTGCTCACAATGTTTACTGTCCTTTGCTTTGATTGATAACTACGCTCATTTATATGCACATGATAACTTTTTGCGTCAATTACTTTCGTTTGGCCTGGCTTTACATGTGCACAAACCTATCATTTTGATTATATTACTTTATTCAAAAGCCAAATTTAAACCCTTGAAGTATGCTTTGCTGTTGCGTGCCTTTATCCGACTAATTACTGTTTTTCGCATCTCATTACCAATGCATTTAATACTTTTATTATTGTTTCAAATTGCATTTATATAAAATATCCTAACTCTGTGCTTTATTGACTTGGTTACACATTTTGCACTGCAAACAGAGCCAAACTGCGGGTTTAATACCATTTCAATACTTTTACGGTGCGTTAATTATGCTCTATTAAAGAAATTCTCATACTAGATCAATAAATATTTTTTAAAGCATAAAACCCTTACTCAGGTTGGGATATGCATTTATAATTGTTTTAGATTTGTAGAAACTTTTTTCGTTTAATCGCAAAATCGGTTATGTAGATTTTTTATATAGAAAGTGTACGTTGACAGTACACTCAGCTTTTGAGCTTAATAGTTTATTCTCAGCTTATTTCATGTAATTATTAATTAGGCATTACAATCCTGAATGTAGTTATCGTAAGTCTCATCATTCAGAAACATTTTAATCCTATCTCTCATGTATAATATTAGTCCAACTTTTTTAGAGCGTTCACTGGTAAATCCAAGTTTTCTGCTATTAAGAAGTTTTTACTGCAGCTATTACAAATATTACATCTCATAACTAACTTCACACCTTCTATTCTCAATAACAAATTCACCCATCACTCCCAACTCCAAACGCAACACTTTCCAATAACGCCCACAATTCCACGCATTCCCGCTCACCTCTGCACAGCGAAAGTCCATGTGCAAGACTGTACTTCTTTTCATTTCCGTTACTACTTTGTCCAACTAAATTCCACTTTTATGTTTTTCTTGATTGCTTTTCTTGTACCTTATTTAGCTTACTTAATAATTACAGGTCATTCAGTTGTTTGTACATTCCTTGGCGGCTTCATTGATCTACCTATCGTTATGAGCATGAGCAGAAAGTAAGGTGGCTCATTGTCACTTTTCAAGGAAGAGAAAATGTGGAATTTCAGTCCCATTCTAAATGCAGTTTCCAATGTCAGTTTTATTTAATAATTATAATCTAAATAATATAATATTACGTTAATGAAATTGTATTATTATTAAGCTAGCAAATCTCAATAAAGCTAGCTGTCCCTATCTTGCAATATAATTATTCATTTAGTATTAGTTGCAGAAGCTGATAGCCTCCTAATACCCTGTAATTGTTGCATCCCTGGATTAATGCAACATACCTGTAACTGATAAAAGTTGTTCTCAGTTTAAAATTTATCTGTAATATGCAACTTGTAAACATAAATAAGTTATGTCGATTTAGAAAACGCTTTCTTATATGAATCTCCAACAATAAGTTACAAAATTATAAAATTTAGTTAACTTGTTCAGAACGGTTTACATCCACACAAAATGTACCTACAATAGGGATAATTATAAATAACATACCCCTTTGCATTTCTATATGCAACACCTTCAATATCAATTTAGCAACAACTGACTTAAAACCTGTTTCGACTACTACCTGGATTTGAACTCGTTTCTGCCAGTTGCTAAATCAGGCACTTACTATACTAATGCAACGACATTGAATGCATCTTATTTAATAAAATTAGTTAAACTCAAATTTTGGACATCTAAGTTATGAAAGAACCAAGAACTCGGCAACGGTTACGTTGAGAATATACGTCTATATCGATTCCAAATAAGTTACACATTTCATCGTTGAAATTGTAGCGGAGAAACCACCACGTGCAGCGTCCATAAATCGCCCAGCGAAAAGCACAAAAAGAGCAGAGTGTTTAAATTAGAACGTTACGCTATGCGTAGCTACTCGTCTAATGTTATAAATTGAGTGAGTGAAGCTGCGCATGACGAATTACATTCGCGACTTCAATATAAGGTCTACAATTCAAAGCACGGATTCCGGCGTCAGCTGCAAACCACGGGAGATCCGGGTGAAAAACGGCAGGTATCTGCTCAAACCTTTTGGAAAACAAAAGAAGGCTATGCAAGAACCAGTGCATCATAAGTTGACGCCCGCAAAGCGCAGGCGGATAATGTAAGAAGTGACGTACCACTTTTCCGAGAAGACATAAGGACTGTGTAAAAAAGGGCAATTAAACCAAATTCCTATGCCCTGAGTTAGAAGACGGAGCATAGTAGCTGATTGTAGTTTCCAAGAAACGAAAGATTGTTTTGGGCAATTTCTGCATTGCATGCGGTTGGTTACTGTGCATTAAATCTGTTTACGACTGTCCGCAGTCTAGTGTCTGCAAGTCATCTGGCTTGGTCACTTGTTCGTGAATTTAGCATTTCGAAATATCAAGTTTGTCATCAACACTTGTGGGCCCTCAGCAGCATTAAAATATTGCTGGTACGTTCTGGGACACACTGTATTTTATTTTGCTATACTGCCGTTAAAAAATAAAACTTCGGACTCATAGTTTGCAGCTGTAATTTTTGTCTCCTGATCCACCCCAACAGTTCCATTAAATACCTTTAACAATTAGTATATCACGCTCATTTTTTATATGGCGGCAGATTAAATTTTAGTCACATTGAAAACAATTTTTTTAGTAATCGTAGTGAATGTTATTACTAAAATCGTTTGATTTAACTTCTAAACTGTACTATCCAAAAAAAAAAATCAGGAATAGCTAACATATTCTGTTGTGAATGTGTTTCTAACATAATTATCAACTTGTTTAGACGTTGCTCTAAATGACAATTGATCTAGCAAATGTAAGACCTAATTTCAGGTGATAAAATCTTCTGATTATTGTCGAATTGGTTTAATTTTCGGGGTATTTCTAGCTGCTCCAGCTTTTCTGTGTTCCATATGCAGGTGTTCTCGTCTAGTGTAAGTGCATGGATTGTTTTGCTCCTATAAGTTTCCGTTTTGACAGGGTTTTCTGCCTGATGTCTTTCTCGATAAGTGAATTCCTGCCTCAGTCCCTGGGGGACTCCTTCAGCTCTGCGGCTTTGACCTTCTGTAGACGTTTGTTGCTGTCGAAGCCAGAAGTCTTACTCGCAGTTAAACAACACCTATTTGGTCAGGCTGTGCTAGTATTTTGTAATCTTGTGAGTTGTGCTTCTCGTTAAAATTCGTATCAAGACCTATTTTGTTGCTTTCATTGAAATTATATTGCTGTCATGTAGCGCCGTCCTTGATTAGAGCCCTTCAGGCTGCCTCGAACGTAACCTTTGCTTATGTAACCTAGTAATTTTGTCTTGCTTTCGTACGTTGCGTTTTGCGTCGTGCCGTTGCATTGCTACTTCTGCGCCTTCACTGAGCTCTCTTAAGGTATCAAACTTTACTTGTCATGCTATTTATTATAGTTAGGCCTTTATCTGTTTTATAGGTTTGCGATACTGCTGTCCGCTTTAAGCTGAGAAATCTGTGATAGTAATTATAATAGTTTGACTTTTGGGTGGACGTTTTAGTGGCGTTAAAGCTAACTGTATTTTATTGATATAATGTTGACTGTTATACATTTTACTATAAATATGTGCGTTTTAGTTACTGAAAACTGAGTTATGATCCGCTTATAATATTTATTGCATTTCAGATTAGTGTGATTTTGTTTAAGTTTTGAGTGTGAGTTCTCGTTTCTACCTAAGCACATTTGTAGCATAAAGACGCATTGGCTCCCGTTTTGTATAGATTACCAGCGTTAACCTTTTGTGAAAAACCTCACGCCGTCCTTACTATTTAGCTATATGGCCCTCAAATTTGGCCATTTAGTCACGATGGTTCAATTCTGGTATCAAGTACAAAGGAAAAAAAGTTGGGAATTTTTAAGATAAAATACCTACTCTAGATGCTTTTGTTTGATTTGAGGTACAATAAATCTTGTAAAATTGAACAGATGGTTAGGCTTCGTCAGCACGATATAACTATAGATACTTAAACAAGTGCGAATCCTAATCCAGGGAAGATAAAAAATGAAGAACCAGAAGAACTAAAAGAATAGAAAGGAAAACGTGAGCTACAGTATACTTTGTTTTATTGTATGAGGTCATCAAGATACTCATCCTTTTAGAGAAGTCATAATGCACCATTTACAGGGATATTTTAATTTAATTCTAATTCGTCAATTATCATTTTCATAAAACTCATACCCGACAGACACTTTAAATTCTATCTTTCTTTTTAGTTAATAATCACCTTGGTATTTAACCATTAATCTCCCAGGTATAGGCATATTTGGAACCCAACATATACAGTGTGTGATATCTTCAAAATTTAATTTTAAAAGCTTCCACTTGCGAAGAAAGTTCTGAGTAAAGTTCTTACTGATTTTTGCCATCGTAGCTTCTAATAGCCGATAGTCAGAATCATAGCCCGCGCCTGGTCGAGTGTTCGTAGTTGAAGAGATGTAGCGACGTCCAGTAAACACGTGTCCTTTCAAATATTTATATTGATTTCCAGGTAAGGCCCATGTATGAAATGCCGTGCTGGCACAGTAAAGATGATGTTTGTGATTCTAAGATCATTTTTCAAACAAAATTACATAAGGCGGTCGTCTCACTAGTTTCTTACCCTACCCTATATAACATGTGAGTATAGTAAACCACCGAAATGTTTGCTAAATGCGCTAGAATGCTAAGATTTTTGTAAGTTAGTTGAGAATTTGATACACAGTTAGTGGAAAATCTTTACAGCAAGAGCAAGTTGATATGTTTTAAGGTGTATTGTTAAATTGTCCAATGTTGGAATAAGAGAAAAAATAGATTCGTATAGCTTACAGCTATTAACGGTAGGATATAAATTCGAAAGCGTTTGCAAGGCAGGTACATTGTAATGAATGCCTTGATTTGTAAAGGTTATTTTAAATTAGAAAATTAATTATTAGGGCACAATAATTTTGTCCCGTTGGGTTTTATACTGTGCTCACTTTGCCTGTCAGTATTTTAAGGCTAGTTATAATGAAATGTATTAGCTGATGTTCAAAAGAAAATGGTTGAATGCGCCTTTTTTACTGTTTTATTGAACTACAATATTATTTAAGCTAGCTCTCGACAAACACAAAACTGCTTATCTCAGGTTGGGTTCCAAATTTCAGTATATTCATAAATTAGTAGTTCATATTGGCGGTTCTTTACAATCTGTCAGATAACACAAAAATTTCATCAGTGCAACAACGGTTACTTGACCGTTTAAAATCGCAAAAACCGACAAGGAATCGTCAAGTAATTTGATTCAATTATCGCTTGGCAACAAAACATCCACTTCACTGTTACGGAAATGACGTAGATAGGACGCCATCCATTCACTTGTTTCTACTGCTTGGAAATCCGCCAATTTCACAAAAGTTGATGACGCTATGCAATTTTTGGATTACTGCTTAGCTGGACCCTTTGATATGCGATAGGCCTCTTCAGCAAGGTTCAATCTCGTATTTTAGTAAGTTTTCCAAACTCTGACGCTCAAATTTATAGATAGTTCCTACCTTGTACAGATGTCCAAACTTGGCACGAAGATGATCGGAGATGACGCTGCTGGAAACGCTCCCCTGGCTGCAACTTTCACTCAGGATGCTCCTGCAGACCCCGGTGATGTGATGCAGTGCAGGTCTCTGGCTTCCGATTTTTAATTGTGCCGGAATTGAAGTTCTAAGATTTCAGTTGTCGGCTGCCGATCTCCAGTCGCGGATGAGATTGGATAAGTTATAATTTTATCGCGGCGGAAAATGCCACAAATACTTCCACTGGTGCAGGGTAATGTGTACAATAAAATGCAACACTTTTTATAACTGGTAAACACTTTTTATTTGCAAAAATATTAATTTTAAGAAAGCACCATTTCGCTCAAACTGTCTTAATTTATAATTTCAATTGTTCTTCTTATTTTACAAAAACGCATCGTTTACCTATGTTACCGCGATAATTTTTGTTAATTAGAAATTAGTTTTGATAGCAAAATACACAAATGGAATAAAGTTTGATTACATAAACTTTAAATTAACATTTTCTTAAATCTAAAAAATTGTCCTTTGCTTATAACTATTATTGTTCCTTCCGTTACGCACACAAATGTTTTAAAATCACTGCTCTGCTTTTTCATTTTGTCTTATTAATGCACTGGAAACTGAGTTTAAAATTTACACACGTTGCTCGCTTTCTTTCTTTTTCGTTGCCTAATTTCGAGATTGCTCTTTGCAATTTTTTGTTATACTTTATTCCGATCTCATTTACCTTTCAGATTGCTTGCCATTCACTGACCTGTACTTTTATTAATAATTACGCTCATTTTGTCTGCACATAACAAACCTTTTGTGTCAATTAATTTTGTTTGGCCTGACGTTAAATATGCACAAACTTATTTTATTATATGATATTACTTTATTTAACCTCTCTGCAATATGCGTTGCTTATGCGTGCCTTTATCCGTTTAATTACTATTTCTCGCATTTCATTACCAATGCATTTAATACTTTTATTATTGTTTTAAATTGAAATTTCATAAAATTCAACTCTGTGCTTTATTGACTTGGTTAGATATTTTGCACTGCAAACAGAGCACAGTTGTAGGCTTAAAACCATCTCAATATATATTATTAAAATTCAACTAGTTACGTTTATTGCCAAACCTTGAGCTTTGAAAGCCAGTAATTTTTGCAGTAGTATGCTTTTAGAAATTGTAGTGGCAATGTGGGTTGAATAGATAATAAATGTAAGAGTTTAATGAAACAGATTTTTTAATGAAGTTAAATAACCGTATTATTGGTTTTGTTGCATTACTCTGGAATATTACGTTACAGGAAGGTCAATATTCTGAAATTATAGTAACACCTTTTGAAGAATTCGGTACATAGTTGTGGGTTGCTAGATATAACCTTCCGCAATAACCTTGTCCTAAATTTCAGTGGAAAATATTGCTTTGGTGTGCCCACAGAAATATTTAATAATAAATAAAATGAAATTTTACAGTTTTTAAGCTACAGAAGATACAGATTGGTCCATTGTTATTGCAATAATTAAAATGTAGCAGTTTTTGCAATCATTCGTTCATGAAAACAAAAATTTTTAACTTCATACTGAAACTTGGTGAACCTAAAATATAATTGCTGAACAAATAGCGGAAAATAGAAACTTTAAAACGTTTTGTAACGATTCAACGGTGCTTAATATTTCAGCTTCTGTTACTTCATTCTAATTAAATTTAACATCGCACCTAACATTGTATATATATAAAACATCACTAAGTTATTGTCAACACTGGGAGTAGTTAATAACTTAAGAAAATAATCATTGAGGGAGTTAGGCTCGGATATGCGTGGTGGAATAGATGGTGTTCACTAGTTTTATGTATGTATAACTTCCTAAGGCTTCTTCAAAATGTTTAAGGGTTTGTTTTATTACTACTTAACTCAAACTGAGATATCTGTGTTGAATTGATAGTGTGTCCAGTGGGAAGCTTTGATCGTTTTTTTTTTGTACCGAACGATGAATTTTTGTGGCACCACGTATAGCGCAAGCGATCAGTCTATACACTGAAATCTTAACAAAGGGAAGAGCTCTGGTTTACTTCAATTGTAGAATTGTCATCTAATTATGCTTTCTGTTAGTGTTTTTATGGCGGAGTCTTGATACTGCGAACTGGTACAACTTAATCTGTATAGCTGCCGTTGGTAATGATTACGAACAGTTCTTAAAAGAATTTTGGCGATCCTTAAGGGGAATTAATCTTTTGCTCATCGTCGAGGACGATTTGGTAGCTCCATCCTGCCGGGTCTGATCGTAACCAGGTTTCAAATTGGCGGTTGCGCTGCCCTTTGTAGAATCTACGCATTCTTGGCCGTAGAATTGGCCCATAACCAACTTTCAGTTCCGCGTAGAACAACAGAAATTAAAATAGAATGTAATTTGATGTAATTGAAGCACAACCGTGCACCTATTTATGGTAGCTGTGTATAAAAGAGGCTTCACCTCACATTGCAGGAAACTATAGTTATCGTTCAAGTTTAATAATTTAAATTCCTGCTATATATTTTGTATCTACTTGGGATTCACTCTTCTAATTAATTAAGTGTCCAAAGAGTAATTCCGGTGTTGACGCATATTCAATTTTGATAAAGAAATAGCAATTGTCCCAAAATTGGAGTCGCTGATTGCACCCCAATAAGGCAGGTTCTTATGTAATCCGCAGACGCATAGCTTACCGCAAAGGCATTGCGAGAACTGAGAGCATTTATTTGCATACAATTATGGCTTCATAAAACAAGCCTCCGCTAGACGCCATGGGTGCTAAATGAAATAGGCCGTCTACTATTTTAACAATGAAATAGACGGCATTATATGAATCCATGAAACTACACAAACCGATTAAGTCGGTAAGCAGCAAGGGTTACTTGGTTATACAACTTATTAAATTTGTGCGTTCTTGTGAGCTTCAAATTTAAAGCAAACGTACATAGTGTGTTTCGTGGCTTCCTATATTTCTAATAATTGGAAGTGGGTGACCACAATAGGGTTCTGATAACTTCTACATTACTAACAGCTCTGGATGCTATACAGGAATAAGTAGAAATAAAAAAAATCTGACTTGCGCTTTCAGCGAAGTAATAACCCCTTAGGCCTTAGGCCCTTAGGCGACGGACGACTCCGTGTACGACGCCTCTTTAAGACTCGTAAAATGGCTGCTAGATCTCCCAAAAGACACCCAAAAAAGCGATTTGACTGGAGAAGTAAGGCCCAAAACCGTTCCTAAGGGAGGAAAAAGGCTTATAAACAGATTCAGTTAAAGTTGAACCGCGAAAATATGGGTTTTGTTGCAACCTGTAGATGGAAAATGGTCTCGCAGATTACGGGCGGACCAAAAGTCAGCAACCAAAATGGGCAAAAATAAACAACTAAAGCACTGATATAAGCCATACGCGTTTTACTAGAAACGCTGAATGATGGCGGCTAAAGAAATGTAAACCTGAGTTTTCAATGGTGCTGGAAAGAAAAAAGCACGGGAAGAGCCACTGCACTCTAAAGGTAGGTAAGAGCCTAATACGAACGAGCTCAATTAGTGCAATTAGTTGCTGGGAGGTACTGGCGATCATTCTAGGAAGTGTTCTGTCACTAGTCAAAGGCACGTAGTATGGACGTATGTGTACATGACCAAAATAGCGAATAATTTTTAATGACCGCAACGTTTAGGGAACTAGTCCGGCTACGTTTACTACTCTTTTAGATTAACGTTGCTTGCGTTGTCTTGCAGTTAATTTTATTATGCTTATGTTTCATTCATCCATGATCCTTTTTCCATTTTCGTAGCTCAGAAACTAGATCAAATGATATCAAAATAAGCAAAGTGTATTCTCTTTTCCGATGGTCTGAATGACAAAATTAAAACAAATGCAAGTTATTTTATAGTTAAATTTGTTTCAAAGTACGGAAGGAAAACTAGCGCCGTTTTAAAGTACCAGCAGAATTATGCTTATCACAAATTGCATATTTAAAGTTTGCGTTATTACTTTATGGTTACATGTGGAACTTTAACTTCTCTCATTTTTAACCTCACATTTTCTTCAGTTGTTCGCGCATGTATTGTTTATGCGCTTTAATTCAATTCAAAGAAGAGGTAATCGCTTCACAGTACTAAAATGTTAAAGACGATTTCACGACGCAACGGTGGCTAGTTAGAACACGCATTGGAGTGCGGCGTCGTTCTGGCGACTGACAGAAAGATCCATCTCAAGTCTCGACGTCAGTAGCAAGTTCGCAAATCGCCTAGATCGATGCTGGGCCAGCTGGCTACCAGCCACGGAGGCTTCCGCTCACACCTGGTGCGGATCGGCAAGACCGATGGCGATGCCTGCGACTGCGGCGGCAGCTCGGACACGGCGGAACACGTCTTGTTTGAGTGCCCGGTGAAGGCGCAGCACAAAGGTCTGGCCGAGAGACAACTAGTGGCGGGAGGCTAAGGTGGCCGGCGGATCTCGAGAAGTTTTGCTAGTGCGTTTTGAGGGCAGGCGTGTGTGTAGATGAAGGACTCGAGCAAGGACCCACATAGCAGAGGTATAACCAAATTGTCGAGGTTTCGTTAAATACTTCCTGACATATCACTTGCTTTAGGTTAATTTTAAAGTAGTTCTTATACCGAGTGTCCGTTCTCAAAGTCGAAAATAAGCGATTAACATTGTATTGAACGTTTTTGCCTATTCCTGCTCGCCAATTCAACCTACAGGGGAGGTAATAGTATCAATGGAAAGATAAAATTATTACGCATCAAATGATACCAATAATAATATTCAAGATGCGATTTTTATTTTAAAATATTAATTTAAAACTTGAGAATTTTTAAATATGCCATGCCTTGTTTCTCAAGTTCGATAGCATTTGTCAAAAAAAAATGGTAATTAGTTGGTGTAAATCAGGTATTTTCTGTCAACGTCTGTTAAAATTATCTACAGAAAAATTATTTCAATGAAGAACGAGTGAATGCACTAATGTTAATTCCCTATGTTCGACTTTGAGAATGGACACCCAGTATATCCATCTAGTAATTATTGCAGTTTTATAATTATTATTAGGTGCTTTCGTTACCGAGTCAAGTTGGTGTAATACTGTACGGTCTCCACCAGCGCAATTGTATTTCTGTTGGGTCAACAAATTGTAAAGTACTTAAGTATTGTTTTACAGTGTTGTTAAAGGTATTTCTATTTAAGAGATTTAGTTTTCTATAAGAGGTTGTAGAATGTCGGTAAATTTCCTCTTCTTTGTGATCTACTTTGCCTTTGTAAACATACGTCTTTTTGCTTAAAGCCGCATTGCCAAATTACCACAACGCACTACGTAACAATGAACAGCATGAAATTTTATCAATATTGAAAATTAGTGACCGTGCACAATGACGTTGGGTGGTACAGGTAGCGAAAACTAATAAACATTACTTAGAAGTTTCATAACTTTAAAAAATAAGTAAAGTGTCCAGGTCGTCGAGGCAACTATAAGAAATACTTCAAAGTATTTGCAACCTTAAAGTCGAATTTTAGTAGCATAAATTAGTCGCTGCTACCATCGTTAGCTACCTCCAAGTTTTGAAAACTTTGAGGTCGTCACAAAAGTAACTATACATTTACAATGCCGAAAAGCTATCTACAAATCATATATATTTACAAAGTAGCCATTAGTTGTAAAAACTAAGTGACAACGACCGTCGCTTTGTCAAATGTAGTTATTTATACATCAATATTTACAAATCTTCTAACTTCATTTTTATTTAGACAGATACCATCTGACACAATTTTGAACATTGTCCTAGGCAGAAATCTCTTCAAAGTTATAGACCTGCTTCAATACTTTAGTTAACGGATTTTTTAAATAAGTTGTCACTCGTAAATTTTAATAATTTCTAGTCCTAGACCTTATTATCTTATAACTGTTGTTAGCAAAAACTAGATCTTGATGGATATATTTAGATAAATTCGGAAAGTTCGCGCGGCGGGGGAGGGGGTTTGACCCAAAGAATAAAAATACCATAAATAGAACATCGAACTAAATTAAGTTAAGCGTTATTTGGACTCAAAACGTCTTACCAGGGTATGGGTGCACCTAAACTGTAGATAAGGATATTTGAAATTGTTGATGGTTTCTTTTGTCCTTCCTAAACGTTCTCTTGAAATTGTCTTTGGCGTAGAATTTTATGAAACGAAATATTATTTAGCTTTTAATACTTCTTCAATCCCAGTTTCTCATATCCTGTTTGTGTTTTCTGATTTTCAGTTAAACCATGCAGTGCAAAATTTTACTCAATGCCGTTGTCTGCCAATGTCTATTTTCAGGATTTGGCACTAGGCACTTCGTTAACGATTATAATTACAAATACAATTGTATAGCCTATTGACGTCACATCTTACCTTGCAATGTTCTATACCAGGGGTGGTTTTCCTATAGCTCTCAACAAAGAAAGCCAAATCTTCAAGTGCTTGTTCCACGTTCAAATAGACTAAATTTTCTGTCGTAAAGTTGCTAAAATAAGGTGATTCTTTACTATCCGTTCAAAGAATATTGAAAATGATACTAACTCAAATGGTGCGCTTTGCCCGTAATATCGATGCTCCAACAAGACAACCCTTCCATTCAGCTTTTGAGCTAAGGAATGGCTTGGGCTCCATCGCAGCAAGGACGGACAGCAGCCATTTCCCCAGAAATCTCCAAAAGCAGAGGCCCGCCTGCTTTGTAAAATTCGTCGTTTTCAAAATATCTCTGAAAATTTATTTCTGTACACCAGATGTCGCAATGAAAAAAAAATTACCATGGAAAATGTGCGATTGTCCCAGGGGCTGAAGTGATCCAAGTACTGCTCGAACCACTTTTCCTTTATCTTATCATCCGTTTCATTGTTTTGAGACGAAGCGCCGAACTGCCAGGCGCTCAAGAAAACCAGAGTTGTAAAAACGAACTTCACACATGTCATTTTTGTTTGTAACTAAATGGTGCTTCGAGCTGGTCGGTTAAGCACCAACTCGGATTTTTCCAGTTTGCTGCACCCGGACTCGATCATCGCCAGTTCGACACAAAATCCGTCATTGGGCACCGGGGTTACCCTTGGCAGAGACTGTTAATGTCATGCTATTTGACTATTCGAGAATTGTAATAATAAGTACAACTAACCGCGGGACCTTGACAATATTGCAAAACCTTCCGGCTTTTTATTTTTAGCGGCATCAGTGTCATTACGAGAACAATAATGTTAGGCTGCGGCTTGTTGCAGTGGCTTGTTACAAACACGCTTCTACGTTTGCTTGTGCCTATAATTTTTGATGCCAAGCTGCTTTTTAATTGAGGAACTCCAGAATGGCAGAATAGACCGAATGGACGTCACAGGCGAGTGGTCATGTTGCGCACCGCTGCCAAAGAAATCCGATAATGTAGTTTATGAATTTTAATGAGAAGTTGACCACGAATTGCATTTGTTTTACTTTAATTATAAATAAGTCGTTCCTAGAATAAATATTTGAAACCTGCAGACGAAATTCCAGAAAGCGGTTATATTTGTTCTTAAACTCTTAGGATTTAATTTTTTTTAAATAATACAAAGGTATAATACATAGTGACCTCGATAATAAAATTATGTATGACCTCTCCTTCCTTGTTAAAGTTGATAGACACTACGATGTTTAGTTAAGACTCGTTGGAACAGCTAGTGCCAGTGTTGATCGCATCCGCCAATTTCGCTACTCTTTCTAGGAAGACTGCGGGTACTCGTATACCATTTGTATTGAAAAAGTTGTCTCAGCTTTGACATGAAAGTAATTACATTAGAATTTGTTGTTCGAGATAATTTTTTAGTTCAATTATTTTGTTGAACCAAAAATTGAATAAACTAATTTTTAATGAAATGATCACTATTTTTTATAACTACGTATTTATATTTGGAATGTTCATAGATATTTTTACAAAATTGCTACTTACAACATTCTGCAAGCAAACCTTTTTCGAGAATTAGGCAATCCACAATGCTGCTCGATAACGCGAAGATTTTTAAAAGTCCCTTAGTAGGAACAAAGAATTAACAGTTTTTACCTGACATGTTCTTTGTAAGGATTAAGTCGCTTTAGTCTTAGGTTTTATTTATTCGTACTTGCAAGTTGAATAATAAAATGAAATAATTGGAAAAATATTATATTTTTGTATAACATTATTATACAATGACTTTGGTAACAACAGTTTATAATAACAAACTAATCTATATACAAATGTTTTAAATACAAATGTCTAGAAACGTATTTCAGGATTTTCCCCTTATCTATATTGAGATGGTATGAGGCCCACGACTTGGCTGTTTGCAGTGCAAGATAATTGACCGATTTAATAAGCACAGAGTTGGGATGTTTTATCTAATTGCAAATTTTAAAACTAAAGTAAAACAGTAAATGCATTGATAATGTGATGCGAGAACAATTAAATTAGTTTAGATTGGCTTGTGACTAAATTAATATAATTCGAATAAGGTTTGTGCACATGTAAAGCCAGACCAATTTATAAAATGTATTTGACACAAAAGGTTGTTAGCTGCATTATAAAAGTAGCGTAGTTTGTTAAGTCAAAAGCAAAAGATAGTGACATTAGTAAGCAAAGCAGAAAGGTAAATTAAGCAGGATAATATAATAGAAATATTGCAAAAGAGCAATTCTAGAAGGCAACAGAAGAGAAAAGATAATGACGCGAACAGGGTGAACTCAAAAAAATCAGTGCATTTAAAAAAATCAAGTGCACTAGTGCAAAGCAGAGCAATGACAAAATAAAACTAAAAACTTTTGTGTGCGTAGCCCTACCGAACAATTTAGTTATAAGATTAAAAACAATAATTTCATTTTAAGAAAATTGTAAATATAATTTAAGTACTCAAATTTACTTCCATTTGTAACCTTTCTTTACCAAAATTAATTTTATTTAACATAAGAGAATCATAATAACCTAGCAACCTGATGCCGTTTTGTAAAAAAACGAGGAGAACAATTGAATTAATTTTTAACTGAAGTTTGTTAGATTTGTGCTCCACTCTTAAACATATTTTTATACCATTAAACGAGCATATTACGAGTAAAAAACACTTGCCTTTTATTGTGTTCATCTTAGAGTACATGTGACAGTGTTTGTGAAGGTTTCCGCAGCACTAAAATATAAAATTCTCCAATCGCTTCTTCGAGGACATCGCCTGCCGTTCATCTGGGGTTTCAAATAATCATTCCCGGCAAAACTAAGAATCCAAAGCCAGAGGCCTGCACTGCATTACGTCGGAGAGGACTGCAAGAACGTCACGGACAGCATCTGCAGCGAGGGGACCGTCTCCAGCAGAAGATCCGGGCAGCATTCACAACGGGCAGCTTAGAAGCCTGAAAACGAGGTACGATAAAGCCTGAAAATTTAAGTGTGAAGTGTCGGAAGCACATTAAAATCCGAGCTCAAACCTTTCCGAAGTGGATTAGCATTTTCACGAGGCCCCATTTGCTACGGTTTTTCCAAAAATCGAGTAGCGTTGATGGATGTTACGAATTCGGCTGAGAACCCAAGCAAACAAAAACAAATGTACGTATTGGCGTCCCTTGTACGTCACGAAACAAGCAAGGCTAGGTGTACCTACGTCATCACTGAAACAAAACAGTGCTAATTGTTGCAAGCGCGAAAATTTGAGTAATTACCTGACGCGTTTCTCACAGTAATTTTACTTTTAAAACATTCAAATACGCTGTCACCACTAGCGACATTTTGTGTATCATTTGCCAAATCAAGGATTTTTTTAATTACCAAGAACCGCGCATTCAAACTACCGAGTTTACGAATAAAATAAAGTCCGTTTATGATCCCAACCCAATGAGATTTGAGTTTTATGCTTGCCTTTTAGTTAGCCAAATCAGTTTTGCAGATTAGATAAAATATAAAAGAAGCATACAACCATTTATTTGTCTGATCATTTATAACATTTAGCTTTTCACCAGCCACAATTTAACTTGAAATTGAATTTTATTTAAAGTTTACAAACAGGTAATCATTACATTTAATAGGCACCAGATAATAGGAGCCGAGCAATCATAACATTTATTGGCCCAAAACGTGGAGTTTATAGACTCTGTTTTATCACAATATAAGTATATAAAAATGAAAGTCCTGACTCACTCATCAACCCCCAGCCCAAACCGCTTGGACCTAGAAAGCTGAAAAAAGGTTCCCTTTATGATGAGGGATAAGGAGAGATATTTCGAAATTCAACCCCTAAAGGGGTAAATGGGGGTTTCAATTTTGTATGGAAAAATAATATTAAATAGACATTTTGACTTGAAACTTCATAGGAGTACTTCTAAAAACAAATAAACAAACACATATTTCGTGATTTTCCAAAAATCAACAACTTAGGGAGTGAAATGGTGTAAATAAGTCTAAAAAATCGATATGGGTGTCGTTATTGAGGGTTTTTGGGAATTTGATTGTGAAAATGGCATTTATTTTTAAGTCCAAGATGGTGGACATGATATTCAAAATACTTTAAGTAAGTGGGTCCCGAGTGGTGTAGCTTGAACAAGCGTCCACGTTCGATCAGCAGAGTTAAGCAAAGTTGTCTCTGGTCAGAACTTGGATGGGAGTTCCACGGCTGCATCTCTCGGCGCCTCGTGGTACGGCTATCACGGAAAAAAGTTGGTCCCGGCGGTCATACATCATGACAGTCGTTAGTGGGGTTGGAAGTCCTCATAACTGCACAGCGACGCCTATAATTGGCCTAACGGCTGTTGGCTGAGTGCGAATTAAATAAATAAATAAGTATAAACTGAAAAAATAGGTAGCGTTAACCCTTAGGTACTGTCTTAGGTAGGTTTCCTGCGGGAGCGAAGCCGCGGGCAAACGCTAGTCAACCCATAAAGGTACGAATTTCGATTCAGGGGGAATTATTAAATCCTTCGTATCTCTTGTGTTTGTTGACTTAGAACAATATGTTTTGGCATTTAGACGTCTTTTTAAAATATTTGGGTTTCTCAAATAATACCCCTAAATGGGTATAAAGGGGGAAAATAAAAAGTGAGAAGGTGTTAAAATTATTGATTTCTTCTATGTGAGCCCATTTTAGAATAAAAGGCTAGGTGGATATTGTTAGATCGGTAATTCAATTTTCTATTTAATGGAATGGATGGCGCTTGGTAGGTGCCGTTTAAAAAAATAGCTTTTTCTCAAAAAACGTGTTTAAGAAATTTTATTCGTTCATGGAGCATTTTTATTGATCTAATTGATGAAATAGCTTTTATTGTGAGTTACTACAGTCAATTGGAAGGTATTTTTCCAGTCACGGTCCCCTATGATTACAAATAACGCTAAAAAAAGATTTTTTGTTTAGAAAAATAAATATTTGGCAAGACTATGGTATGTAGTTTGAGCCGTACATTACGAAAATAGTAAAACATACACCGATCCATTTAAAAATTAAAGCTAATGGCATTTTCGGTGAAACCGGAAATCGATCATTTTAACTATATTTATTTGTCAATCAGAAATTATGTCTAGTAATCCAGTGTCAAATTTTATCCAAATTGATTCACAAATAAAAGGTATATGTATTCTTTTAAGATTTTTAAAAATTGTAAAAAGTTTTCCTTAATTTCACTCATAAAGGGGTAAAAACGGGGTAAAAATAAAAAGAAGTAAGAAGTTAAAGGTATTGATTTTTTGCTGTAGGTTTAGTTTAGAGTAAATTAGACCGAAATTCCACCTGTTACCATATAAACGCGCCATTACGACACGACATTAACTGGGTAAAATGACTCAAATTGGGAAACAATTACACAGGTCCGTTGCCTCAACCCATAACAAAAAGGGTTACCGGATTTACTCAGGGAGATGGAAGGGGAAGGGGGGGGGCATTACGAGACTAAAAACAGATGTTAGATGCCAAGGCGCCACCTTCCAAATAGGGGAAATACACAGGTAGGACAACTGAAAAAAGTGGAAGCAAATGGGTACACCTACTAATTCCAATCTTGGCAGTGTTTGGTCGACGAAACCACGAATAACAGCGTTGAACTTACCTTGCGGGAAAATTCCTTTACAGCTTTCTAAACCACTTTTACAAAGAAAACAGGTACAAATCGCATGCAAATGTCATAAACATTAAAGATAAAAGCACAGCTAATTGAAAATGAACTATATTGAAGGCGCAGAGGCATTTGGCGCGGGCGAAAGACACAGAAGGAAGACCACTCGTTGCCTTGTTCAAAGCTCGCGTTCTAAACAAGAAGCCCAAGCCACGCGACGGAGTGGGGACACGCATTTTGCACCAACACTGCATAATCCGATACACACATGTTTTAGCATCTGGCCGCTGGCCAGAGGAGTTGGGGTAAATACGTTCACTTGCTCTCTTTCCTGTTCACACAACTTATTCGTTTTAGCGACGTAATTTCCGTGATCCTTAGGTTGATGAAAAAGACGCGTGCGCTGGGCTGCCGCCGAAAAATGCTTGTGTACCCCCTGGAAATGTGTATGTAATTGCCATTCCCGTTGTATAGATTTATAAAACTATAGTTTTAGTATAACAATGAGGATAAAATAAAAAAGTACTTATTAAATGTAGTACTCATAATTATAGCAGGCTACCCGTTTCCACCACTTGGGGGTGTGTAAAGGCATTTTCCGTTTTTACGACTTTCGTTCTAATTTGCTGCATTTTATCTTTTCTAAATTTAAAATCCCGCCTGTAAAAGAGCATTTCCAAAGATGTACCGGTTCACAAGCATTTCTCGGCGGCAGTTTAAAACACGAGTCTTTATCATCGATTCGTTTTGGGACGCTAAATACGTTGCTGAAAAGAGATGGAGCGAACGGATTTACCCCGCTTTCTCTAGCCACAGGCCAGACGTTGGAACATGTTCTTTGAATGACATTTTTTGGCAGTGGTCTGTTATGGAACACCTGAAAACGGGAGTAGAACAAAACTCCCGAAAGTGGAAAAAGTCCGAAAAACATATCACGTTGGAACATGTATGTATCAGATGATACATTTTCGGCGCGAAATGTGCGTCTCGTCCTGACTTCGGTCGCGTGGCTTGGTGGTTCTTGAAGAATTGTAACGCGAGCTTTGAACAAGGCAACAAGTGGTTTTCGGGCTGTGTTTTCGCTTCGGCGCGAGTTCTTCGGACTTTCGCCGGTGGTCATAATGAATGTGTTGTAATTAATGGTTTTAGGGTAGTGCCGCAATTAAACTATAGGTGTATGTCGTTTACGCAGTGATGCGTTTCAAGGTGTCTTTCCTTGTGTTTGGAATCAGGCCGCATTATGGTCGCGATTAAATGAACTGCATGTGAGTGTTGACGGTCGGACTTGGGAGTCTATAAGTGACGTTTGTTGGTGCTGTAGTTAGTCAAGTTGCACTTTTCTCAGTGGGCTCACTTGTATATTCCTATTAGGAAAGTGGTGGCGCTTTGGCGTCTAACGTCTGCTTTTTTCTTATTAGGCCGTTGCTCTGATTAGTGTCATAATCAGTACAAAACTTATCCAATAGCTCCCTGGAGTTCCATCCTTTATAGTGCAGTGTAATTAGATTTAAAACATGTATTGTTTTAAAATAATCATTAATGGTTTCTATGTTATTTTAATTTGCAAAAGATGCCTAATAATTCTATTCATGATTTCTTGCAAACTAACTTCAACAGCGAGTAAAAATGGGGTAATGTAAGTATCATACAATTAGCAAATAAATTTTAGACGGAGAAAGGCATCAAACACTTTAATTTTACAATCAATTGATTATTTCGTAAAATTATAACAAAAAGAAATACTGTTCCAGAAAAGTCACATAGACATTCTAACACATTTTTAATCAATCAACTGAATATAGAAATAAAGTTGGTAGAGAAAGTAAGGCAGTCCCAGTACTCCGCTAACGTGTGCCAGATTGACTGGGTTTCAGAAAGAGATATTTCGGCGACCCTGACTCGCCTTGTCTCAGGCCATGTTCCTACATGGAATGAAGTGTCCGAACTTTACTTTACTTTTGCTTATAATTACGACTAATTCTTTGCAGTTTATAGCCACAAACAAATTTTCTCCACACACCTGCAAACAGACTACGAGGCAAATTCCTCAGATGATAGTAGATGCACATAAAAGGCTTATTAACCTACTCATCGTCAGTAGATACTTTTACGCAAAAAGTTAGATACATAACTAGTTGCCTATATGTTTGCTTTTAAAGAGTGAACGATAAATTCTGCTGGCTCTTCCAAGGAGCCTTATGTTAAACATTAAACGTATATTAAGAATGCGACTTTCCACTATCAAGTTACTACAACTCCTGTAGAATGTTCCAATGGAAAGCATTCTCAATAATGGTAGTAATCATGATAAATGATGTAGCTAAATGACATTAACAATAACCGACTATTAACCAAAAATAAATGACAACGATCAGTATTTATTTCATTCCTGTCTAGACATAGGGTTGATATCGCATGCATTACAGAAACCCACCTTGTACTACACAAAAATTTACAATACCGGGTTATTTCATTTATCGGACAGACCGAGCTACAGAGGTAGGCTGGGGAGGCAGTTCAATAATAATTAGAAAAAAACTAGCTGCTTCACCAATTGAATTTAAGGATGTGCACCACTTGGAAGCCGCCATTACTCTAACCCTAAATAACAATTTTATACTTAGAATAGTTTCAGCATATAAACCACCCAACGGTCAACTCAACCTTAACGAGCCCAAACACATTTTCGATAGTCACCATCCCACGCTTTTAGCTGGAGATCTAAACTCCAAACACACGAACTGGGAATAAAACTTAATGATTATTCCTCTCAACTAGCAATCCTCGTTGCAGCACCTTCTGAATATACCTACTTTCCTTATCGACATAACCAGCAACCAGTTATCCTCGATATTGTACTGCACAAAGATTTAACCCTACCGATAACTCAAGCAGTGCTCACAGAATTGGACTCTGATCATTTACCTGTTTTATTTAGCCTTAATTGTTTGCCCCATAACTATCCGCAGCTTCCTAAATTAATTAATGGACCTGTTGACTGGCTAAAGTTCCAAAATAGCATGAACGATTCAATAAAGTGTCCTACAAACCTTATACTTCAAAACGAAATAGACAATGCAGTGGAGCTGCTCCAAGAAACAATAACAACTGCAATACAACAAGCCACTAAAAACACTGACACACATCGATAGTATATAGATCAATCCCCATCTACATACATACAATAATTAATAAAAGAGAACCATTCAGTACACAATCTATGGCAAAGTACCCGCAATCCCGCAATAAAGACTCATCTAAACAAACTTATCCGACTAGTTAAGTCTGAATTGGATCAATATCGAATTTTCTGCTACCAAAACTACATAGAATCTCTTGGACCGGAAGACTCCAACATGTGGAGAGCTACAAAAAGGATCCTAAAACAGCCAGTAATCATAGATAGAAAACTAAACTGGAGTATACACATTAATAAAACGTTATCGGAATCATACGTCAGATTAAGTATGTTATATCCGATTATCAATTAAAAGTCTCCTCTCAGAATTGAATGTGGGACCAATTTTCACTTACGGATGCAGTGTATCGTTCGCAACATCCAAAACAAACCTTCATAAACTTCAGGTTCTACAGAATAAAGTTCTGCGCATACTTGCCAAAGCAGAATGGTTTATTAGGAATACTTAGTTACACACAAAGACTGACATTCCCACAATACAGCAGTTCATCACTCAAACAATTAAAAAATTCTATGATAATATTAACCTGTGCGGAGATGCGAACTATTCTAACCTGGGACAAAAATCAGTGCACATTAGATTAAAACGTAAACTGCCAATTGACCTCTTAAACAGTGACAGTGAATGAAAACATTACCTAATGATAGTGTGAGTCAACTGATGTTACATGACGATAACTTATACACTATACCCATTAGTTCTTAAATCAATGACTAGTGCGTAGTGATGATAGTGTGAATAAACGTATTAATTAACTCTGCCATGAATAGATGTCTATGCTGACCTGGCATACAAACATTAAAAAAACCCAAAAATAAAAATTATCTTCTTGAATAGGTTGACCCTGTTAAGGTGTCAGGCCATTTTAAATTACAATAGGTCCGTAACCATTTGGAGCGGTTTTGGTACAAAGTTGGCGAGCCTGCCTCTATATCGGGTCCGTTCCCGTCATATTTCATCATATAATATTTCAGCTTTTTGCATCTAACATCCTTTTTTTTTATTTAACATATTAGTCAATTTACTATCTGTTACAATAGAACAATAAGTAAATGGTGTACTATATACTAGGAAATCTACAGACATGCCGAGAATAGTCCAGTGACCATTATCTTAATTACTAATTATCTAACTAATTGTAGGACTCATTACAAAGTTTACAACATCTTAGGCTATATATACAGAAAATTACAGACTAATTAAACCTTGTGAACAGGTCGGAAGGTTTAAAACGTTTCAGTCTTCTTGGCGTAGCACTATCATCCAGAAGGTTGGCTGCTAGATTATTTGGATGCACAGACAGCCTAGTTTGGTATTTGACACAATGACTTGTTATATCTGTTAGCTGTGATGTCTCGGTAGCTAGTGTTTGTTTGTGCTGTATTCAAAGTTGTGACAAATCTCTGGCTTGTATTGTTTTGATATGTACTATTATTAAATATTGGTTGATTTGTTTTACGAGCTATTGTTTGATTAAATTTTTTAATGTACTCACATCCTCTGTAGTTTGCAGGGTAGTTGCCTTGACAGTTGACGCATTGTGGCTTTTCTTCACGGCTTTTTGTGCAGTCTTTGTAGAGGTGCATTCCCAGACATTTGACACATCTGGGTTGGAGGTGGCAGTCGTTTTTTGTGTGCCCCATTAGTTGATAGCGAGCGCAGTGTGGTGTGTCTCTTGATTTACGTCTTGGTTCAATTTTAACAATGCAATGCAGGAGGTTGTCTATTTTGAAGATGTCGTTCTATTGTTGATCTTTGTTTATTTCTACTGCACATAGTAGCATTGGTTTTTGGTCCTTGTTTAATAGTCGTGTAACTTTAACTGCAGATATTTTTTTTTCCTTCAGCTCCTCTTCAATTTCTTTTTCCGTGATTTGTGTGGGCCAGTCTCTTATTATTACAGACTAAGTAGGCTTAACTGGGTTTTGATAAGTATGATATCGGATGTTTTTATCGTTGTCATAATATTTTGTTAATAAGAGAGTCGTTAATCTCCAAAGGGGTGGTATATGAGCCTTGATAGATTAGCTTTGGTGCAGCCAGTGGGGTATTCATTGTTGAGCTGTTTTTATAATTAATTTGCGGGGCCGACTACTGGTCGCCCGCTACTGTTTGAGGAAGTTATGTGGCTTCACACCTGGGAATTATATTCCAAATGGGCACAGCAAGATTGTTCGCAGGTAAGGTTAAGCACGATAATATACTCCACACGTCCGTATTCGAGCGCTGTTCGCAGAGAACACCAACATTAAAGGACCGGGTTTTCGCCCATGATCGCGTTTATATTGTTTCTGTTCGATAGCGTCAGTGGAGAATGTATCGTCCCTTCTTGACTGGGTTGGAACTCCGTGCAAGCGAAAGTCTTAACTGCTAGTGTCTCAGAATATGGCGTCAGCGAAAAAATGTATGACGCATCCGCTTATCTGTGTGGGTGTTCCGGAATCCCCTAATTCTTAAATGAGCCGACGGCCATTATATCTATCTCGACCCTTGTAAGGTAATCGTCCATTTGGTGACTAGAGATCCTTTGCCGTGTTTGTTCGACACCCCTGTGAATCTGCAAGGCGCATTAATTTGTCGTACTGTTGTTGCTAATTGCGCCTACTGACACTCAGTCAGCCGATGTTGTCCATTACTCGCGACGCTTTTTATGATGTTTGCGCGCTTAGCGTGTTTTCTAATCGAACCACTTGCTGACATAAGATGGGCAGCACAATCACCAGAAGTTTCTCTTTCAGAATTTATTGCACTGCATCTTTCAGCCTCTCGCGGGGGTTATTTACTGTTGCTGCACGTGGCAATGTACACCCGCTACAATGTAATAAGATTCGGTACTAATAAGAAACGTCTTAGAGAGCTCTAACATTCCTCAACTCGTCCACCTACATCATGTGTACATTTTGTACCCATACATACTATATTCGAAAAACAATATTTTCCAGTTTTAGTAAATAAACGTGGTTTTCAATAGTTGTTGAGTATTATATTTTAAAGATGTATAAAAGATCGGCAAAGTAAAAGTGTACTGTTCATTTTTATTTTGTATTTTTATTGTGGGGCAAGGTACAATATGTAGCCAGGTTGTAGTTGAATGTAACAAAAGATAGCATCAAAGAATGTTGGTGTTGAGTAAAATATTCCAGCATATCTGCATTGGTATCCAAACACGCGTGTTGCTAAACAATCGTATTTCATCAGTCATTGTACCTACAGTTTGAATGCTATGTGATGGCTTTATCAAGGCGTTATTTGATGCAGAACTCGAGAGATTTCTGTATGAATTCGGCTACTAGGAAGATTTGGACAACGTAATTGTTAATGACAAAAAGAATTACCTATTAGATACGGACAATTTGGCCCTCCGGCCCTAGGTGCTATAAAGAAGGAAGGAATCCACGACAGCATAACAAGACCGACAGAATAGTTCGAAGCGAACTCTGCTCACCCCGGACATGATTCCAGGCGAATTTGCGAAACACATGGCAACATGAAAAATTCCGCCAATGGCGTGGGAGTTAAGCTTCCCTTACATCGAATATTGGGAATAAATCCACTTCAAAAGTGAAGGCTTATATACACATCATCGAACTAACGGCAGCCCAAAATTAAACCTCTGAAATTGTAACTGTTACCACGGCATGCTGTTCGTTTCGCAAGGGAGGTCGGAAAGGGACGCGTCTCCAAACAAATGCCAGTACTTGAAAATTATCTCCGCGAGGCCAAATGGGCGTGGCGCAGCTCGGAAAATACAAACGGCATGCTCACAGACAACCGCGCGAAAAGATGCGTAACAAAGCAAAGTGAATACTACAGAATGCAAAATTAGAAGGCGTGGCAAATGAATCGTAACAAACTTTTATTTTTTAAATAGATTGCCTTGTATATTTTATTATTTTTGAAATGTACGGTTCAAATTACATACGATAGTCCTGCCAAATTGTCATTTTTCTAAAGAAAATATTCTTACTTTCAAATTTTATCTTTTAGAAGGCCGTGACTAGAGAATATCTGTTCTGATTGACTCTGGTAACTCATAATAATAGCTATTTCGTCAATTAGATCAATTTGCCCATTCAATTCAATTTAAAGGCCGCAAGGTCCAGGTATATTAACTGAGAAAGAAATATTAAATTTCATTTGAGGGTTCCTAACAACCTTCGTGCCTTAAAGAAATGTTTAGAACTAAACTTAAGATCATATACTTTGTAAGAATTAGAAATAAACTTAAGATAAGTTACATAGTACAAGTATGTCATACATATACAGATTCCTTATACATAAGCATTTATATAGGTACCGGGTGCTGACTTGCGCGACGCACCATAGGAATTTGCATAGTAAATTCTTTATGTTCAATTATTTGCTCCCCTAATTATTTTAGAGCTAAAGTGTAAATACATTTTTTGTAGAGAAAAAAATACTGCATCCATTCATACTGCTGCTAACAATTTTTCATTTTCCAGAACCGAAGGAATGCAAAAATTAAACTAGCATTTTTACAAAAATCAGTGATGCCATGGAATTATTGAAACAAGCCAATGCCAACACAAGTGCGTGCGGGGCGATCATCCAGTCACTGCCGTCAAAAGATTAAACGTATTGTTGTTTTTCTCGTTTTGGTGTAAGGTCTGAACCTCATTACTGCACCTACAATTATTTAATAACCCGCCTGTAGTCTTAAACTTAAAATGAATCAGTCTATTAATGGTTGTACTGTTTGGAATTTGCCGATACGGATATTTTACAATAAACAAGAAGCTTACTTAACGAACGTCCACCATACTCGTAAAACCATTTTTGTTATGGACAAGGTCTAGGTACCTTAGAGACATTAAGCCGAACATAATTAATAATGAATTATTATAAACGTCAAACATCAATGACAAACAAACAAACAGAACATATTGTCGCGCCGCACGCATTTGCGTTGGCATTGGCTTGTTTCAATAATTCCATGGCATCACTGATTTTTGTGAAAATGCTAGTTTGGTTTTTGCATTCCTTCGGTTCCGGAAAATAAAAAATTGTTAGCAACAGTATGACTGGATGCAGTATTTTTTTCTCTACAAAAAATATATTTATACTTTAACTCTAAAGTAATTAGGGGAGCAAATAATTGAACATAAATAATTTACTATGCAAATTCCTATGGTGCGTCGGGCAAGTCAGCACCCGGTATACAAAAGATTTAGGGTAGACTGGGGCAAGTGTCAAGCGGTTTTTGGTTAGTTGAACTTGAGGGTAGTAAAAATTGTTTTTTAAATTAGAATTAACCGCTTTAATTTTTTTTATACATACTACAGAATGTTCTTGAATAGTTCCTTGAATATAATAACCGTCATTGATATTACTGAAAAATTACGTAATTAAATATTTTTTTGGATTTTCATTTTTACACTTGCCCCATTTGGGGAAAGTGTAAAATCACCAGGCAACTTTCCATATAGATGTACGTTAAATATAGTGGGGTAAGTGTGAAATGATCGCTTTGAGTCTAAGCAAGCCGGTTTTTTCCAATTAAAAAAAATCTTTTTCATTACAAAGTTATAAACTTTTATTGAATATGTGCGCATGAGCGAGAAAAAAGTAAATCCTTAATTTTAACATAAAATAACATTTGACAATATAACTATTCATTAGCTTAAAAATAAATGAAATGTTAACAAAAATAAAGTAAAAACTCTCTTAATACCGGATAATCTTAACAATAATATAAAAATAATTTGTATGTAAACTAATGTTTAGACATTGTAGCCATCAAATCCAACTTTAAATTCCAGCATACCTCTTCTGTCCACTTTTGGTTCTGGTAGCATTTTAATTATATTCTCAAATGTCACACTATCCATGTCTTCTATGTCCGGCCAAACATATTTGGTCTTATACTTTTTTACGAACTTAACATCTATCTCCTCGCTGCTTTTAATTGTTGTTATTTGGCCCACAAAGTGTCTTACAGTTTTTTTTGTCTGATATTCAACTAGGATCCATTGACCTATTTTGGCGTTTTCAAAGGTTATATCTGAAGTTTCGTCTTCTTCAGGCGAACTTAAGTAATCATCATCGGTGTCATTATACTCTATGTCTTCTTCAGAGCTACTAGTATCACTATGAACTGTATTCGGCTTCTTTTTCTTCTTAGTGTTGGTTACATCAACACACTGTTTGTCACTCATGTCTTCCCTCTCTTTTATCTCATTGCTTGTTTGTATCTGTCTGCAAGTTATAATTTCAGCTCCTGGAGCTAAGCGTTTACGTTTTAAAGTTGGAAGTGGTTTGTCCTGTTTCAACGTCTGTAGGAGTAATTCTTCAAAAGAATTTGTTGACTTTATTTCAGACAGGCTTGTCTCATTTTGTCTCGTCTCCTTTGAGGTTCCGGCGGTGGGTGTCTCATTTTCTTGTCCATCGGTTGCCTCATTAGGTTGTCCATTGGTTTCTGTGGGTGTCTCAATAGGTTGTTCATTGGTTTCTGTGGGTGTTTCAATATGTTGTTCATTGGTTGATGTAGTGTTATCGTCTAAGTTTCTTTGTTTCTGCAATTTTTTCCACCTCTTCAATGCTGCAGGGTCATACTTTTCTTCGGGGATCACATTTTCATTAAAAGGGCATATACCGCCTTTCCTAAAACCACTTAAAATTGTCTCTTTAGAGACTTCGTTCCATGTTTCACCTAGTAAAATTGAAAAGTTTTGCTTCGGCATTTTACATCCTTGGTGTCGACGTTGCCAAGCGACTAGTTTTTTTTCCCAAATTAATTTAAAAGGCCGAAAAACAGAGAGATCCAGCGGTTGTAGTAGGTGGCTAGAATGAGCAGGAAGTTTTAGTATTGTTACATTCTGTTCTTGAGCTGTTTCTACTAACTGATCACCAACATGAGATGCATGACCATCATAGACTATTAAAATAGGCCGAGTATCACCGAAAAAAGGCAGTAAGGTCTTCGTGAAATAATTGCGAAAAATTTCGCTAGTCATCCACCCATTAGGGCTTGCTGCAAATGACATTGGTGAACTTTGTAATTTATTATCTTCGGGAATCCATGAGCTCCATACATTGTTCCCTTTGTATACAACTAAAGGAGGCGCCTTTTCCCCAGCTGCGCTTGCGCCGGCCAGGACTGTTATGTTTTCCTTTCCAGAACCGGCTATTATTCGGGAACATGGTTTTCCTTTAGCTCCCACAACCTTAATCCTTGAGGGGTCCATACAAAGGCTTGTTTCGTCTAAATTCCAAATGGAATTAGGTTTATCGTGAAGTTTCAGATCGTCAAGGGTTTTCTTAAGTAGTTGAAAGTACTCGTTGATTAGGAATGGGTCTGTTGCTTTTTTGCGACAATATTCTAGTGGTTGAGGTTTCTTCGTCGACAAACCGTGGCGACGCTTAAAAGCAATTAACCAGTCTGTTCCTGGCCGATTGTCTTTAAACGGTGTCTTAAGATTGTTTATAGTGACAAATTCCTTTACCTTCTCTAATAATTCGGAGCTGGAGAGCCCATATCCCCATTTCTCTAAACATTTTAAATAATCTGCCAACTTTTTTTCTTCGCCGGGTTCAAAGACAGTGGGCCTTCCTTGTGTAAGACTTTTTCTCCCTCTCAAACCTTTGTGACGTTTGTACAAGGTATTGTATGGAATGTTAAATTCCAAACTTGCTTGCGACAAAGTTGCTAGCCCAGTTTTTACCTGCTGAAGTGCTCTTTGTAGATTCTCCGTTGAATAGTCAGCCCTCTTAGACTTTCTCTTGTATGTTCTTACCATTTTTAAGTCAATATACTATCTGTAAAAAACGTATCCTATGAAATAACGAAATCTTCTTGGCAATTTTACACTTGCCCCATATTAATTTTGTATAAGGGCTAAGTGTAAAAATGAACTTTTACACTTGTCCCATAGGCAGTTTTGGGGGGGAAAGTGTAAAGATGGGTGTGTACAAATAAGTGTTTAGTTTATAAGCAAAATACTGCAGCAAACGACTATATGAGACTATCAAAAGCTGTTCACTACAAGAAAATTAAAACATCCTACCTTAAGTGGTCTAAATTTTGCAAAATGTCGGATGCTTGCACACTCGCTGACAGACCGCATTTGTAGGTTAGGTGAAAACTGGTCGGTAAGTTAGAAATGAACATGTCGATAAAGTTTGGAGATGCATTGTGATGTTACAGAAGTATCATTGGTTGCCTACCATGTTGAACAATATTGTTATTTATAAAATATTTTCTGTTGCTACGCGATTTCCCACTTAACCCGTTTTTGCACTTGCCCCATACTACCCTACATAAAAGCGACTAAACAGAGATTTGGAACAAATTGAGATCTTCTCGGGATTGTAGCAGGTTATAAACCCTTGCAAACAGTAGAGAAATCATCACCGCAGAGTATTCTCTAGCGAGATGACTCCTCAAGTCTTTGCTTATTAATAGAGATGCTGGATGTGGACCCGGAGAGCAAACGGCGCCAGGAGTTCGATCTCATCTTGGTCGGATAAAGCGTTAAGTAGGTCGGACATGCTGTCTGGAAGCGGACCTATTTTAAAGACTAGGTCTTGTCTGCTTTCATCGTAGAGAGGACATCGTCGAAGACGATGGATCGGATCGTCAATGGTGCCGAACGCAGCCTTCGTCTTCAGTTTTGCCTATTCGCACCTTGTGCGAGTCGACATTTCCGTGCCCAGTGAGGACCTGCACTGCTGACTTGCTAATCAATTAGATAAAAAAAAACTATTGATGAACGAATAAAATTTGCTAAACACAATTTTTGAGAAAAAGTTTTTAATTTTCACGTGCGCAGTAAGGTACCCGGATACCTTTGGCATTTTCATGCTCATTACTTTGCGTTGAGCTACATTGTTGAAACTTCTATTTAGCCTAAATGAATCCATCTCATGTTGATTACATTATGATACTATCATGCAAGTCAATAAAAAATTAAGTTTTAGCCTAAAACAGGAGTTTGTAACTTAAACGCACAGTCAAGGTACCGTGGTACCTATACACATTTTGTATATGTTTATGCATGGATATAACAATGTTATCTATAAATAAGGTAACTAAAAGTAAAACATGAAAATGGATTTTATAAAAAATGTATTGCTTTATAAAAAAATAGTTTATTTGAAATCGGCAGTGAAGTACGCCGAAATCGTCATTAAAATACGAGAAATCGGCAGTGAAGTAATCCATTGTTTTACGACTTTTTTGTAGGTGGCGAGGCGATAGATAAACGTCAATGGAGCGAACATAACCTACAAAATTTGGTTAAAATGTTGTAATTTCACGATTTCTCGATTTCAAATAAAACATAGTGTACACCTCGGCACTGAAGTTCCTTTTTATCCCTCATGTGGTTTATTTGCCTTGGCCCTACGGGCCTCGGCAACTAAATCCACATTCGTGATAAAAAGTTATACTTCAGTGCCTTGGTATACAAACTACTATTGTTACATATAAAACCCAATTACAAAATGCAATGACAACATTTTGTTATTGTTACGGAATGCTCGTTACAGATCGGTCGTTTACATATTTTGCAACATTTTCCGATCTTCCTTTGAAATGAGGATGCTGATCTATAAAAAAAACAGTTACCAACATGTTTGGTTGTCCAGAAGCGTGCTTTGGCAATGGATCTGTCAAGGACCGTGGAAGAAGCATAACCGCATACCCTAGTATACACTCTATTTCAGATTTCGTAGAAAACTTACTCGTTTTTGAGCGCATTTCAATTTCAGGCACGGATAATTGTTTTCCCAGATCCCCAAGGAAATTTCTCCGGCTGTGTGATAACTTGTGCCTTGCAGGGTTGTTTTCGGAATAAATTATATAGGCTGCTAGGGCACCTACATCTAACTTACTGAAAAACATTGCTTGTGGCCAACGAAGTGTCTTTCTTTTTGTTAAATAATGACCAACCATTTTGTCCATATTGTCTACACCTGCTTTAGTTGCATTGGTGTATGTGATAACTTCCGGTGTGTCTTTAGGTCCGGTTCATATCGTTGTGCATTGTTGATAGTAAACTAACTATGCGTTTTTTCCTTGGAACAAAGGAGCAAATGGTAACTTTGCCATCTTCGTTGAATATAAATATGCAGGACTGTTTCTCTTTAACTTTACTCTTCTCCATCTCCTTTGGGATGTAGGGCTGGTTTTGCTTTAATGTTCCAGCAATTGAAAGTTTCCAGCTGAGCTCTATTGCTCATCGGTTGGCACATATTTCGAAGATAGATTTCCATTCAGCATCAACCGCTATAGCAGCTGCCTTGTCTGATTTTACTCGCTCACTTCTGTCTGGTGTTCTCGTTATCAAAGCGAATGAACCCGTATATCTCTCGAAATCGGTTGATTCTCATTGTAGCTCGATACAAAGGATAATAATCCGTCTTCTATAACACTTTGAGGTGTTGATTATTGGAATGTTGTTTACAAATCGTTATCAGGATATCAATATTTGCATAACATTCCTGTGCATTTAAGTCTCCATTTTTTTATAGGTTTTCCTGTATTGTCTGCGTTCCATTTATGGCAGAAACGTTTAACTTTTCTGTTGGTTTGACGCACAATAATATCTACCATTTCTTGGGAGAACATATTTGAACGTATCAACAACTGATAAATCTTTGATTGATTCCAAGGGACCAGGTTTTGTCAGGTAACCGCATTTGGCGTTTTTTCCATTTAGTACCATCTTTAGTCACCAAATAGGATGCGGCAACATTTTCATCACTAGCGGCAACGTTATTCCCATTAGCTTCCTCTTCCTCTGTCTCTTCAGAAGAATTTACCTTTAATTCTATTTCAACATCTACGTCAGCATTCACATCTTCAACATACGAGAAATCGGACCAATCACATGTTGGTTGTGATGGAATCCATTCGTCCTCAGAGTTCTCACTCAAATATTCAGCATCACTATCACTCAACTCATCTTGATGTATGGTTGATAAATATGCCTGTTATTGCTCATAGGTGTGTATAAATAGAAATAAACAAAGCAAAGCTTAGGAGACTACACCAATAAATTATGTCAAACGTACCTATTATATCGTGCTGCTGATAATACCCTCATTTGAAAATATCAAATTTGATATTTGACTACATACTTACAAAATTATTTCTGGGACATATTTATTTAGAACTTAGAAACTAAACCATTATCACTAATTTGCACAAAACGACTACTATTAGCCGCATTGTAGGCATTCTTCACGAAAATGGGTCATTACATAAAGCTTAATGGACAATTATCTATTTATAAATACATTTTATAATGTACCATAGAGTAAATATATATGCTATATGCATCTGTAACCACAATTTTGCAAAACATAAAATATACAGAGCGATCTATTGAAGAAATCAAAGTTAATGACATTTCCGGTGAAACCGGAAGTCGGCAATTTTGATTATATCTGTCTACCAATCCCAAATTGTGTTTAATATACTTGTAAGAAGTTTCATCCAAATCCGTTGATAAGTATAGCAGATAGAGACATGGCCCTGATGTGATTGTCACTCGGTATATGTAAAATATTACATGAGGACGACATCGATGATGATTATTCAAGAAATTCACGCAGGTGATGAAGAACAACTCCGCAAAATATAAAAACTATCGTGCTACAACATAATTAGACCTACTTACCACATGCTCTGTCCTCATGCGCTCGCAATAACCTAGAACGACGACAACATCCGTACGGTTACTGTAAAACTAGACGGAACTACCATTTTGAAAGTGTAGAAACCCCTTTGCCACAGTATGTATATACCGTGTAGAACCTGGATTTGTGTTTTATCTCAGACAATCGTGATAAAAGTCCTTTCTTTACCAACCATCAGGCGAACTAACGATTTTCCTCATAGTCAGTACCGACCAATTTTATCTTAGAAGTTGGAGCATAAATTCTCTTAATAAACCAATTTCCCGGCGGAACTTTAAAATAATAAATTGGATCAAAACGCATCAGGTGGATTCTTCCGAAACGCAGTAACTACCAGAGATTTATCGGCTTGCTGAAAGAAGAGATTTTCGCAAACTATACATCCCTATATGGCCCGAAGAAAGCAAGAAACTATATGAAGAGTTCTTGGAGAGTGGCGACACTGACATAGCGGATGAACTTCTCCACTCCTTTGACGCTTCTCGGTGGTAGCAATTGTTGAACACAGTTGAATAAAGGACTTTCAAACGTTCCAGTAGCGAGACGTGGCATTGAAAAATCTAGGTAAAGATAAATGTTTGGGATAACCGGTTTCCAAAATGACACCAAATTAGGTTGCCAACTACATTGTTTCTACTTCTAGAACACAACGAAACCGTCCACATATTACGGAAATAAAATGCGAAGTCAAACAACTCCACCTTCTCCCTAGTTAAAATGTATTGTTACCGTTACGGCGACTAAAAAAAGAAGTAAGCAAAGGCCAAAGACTTCTCAGCCGGAGATGGTCGTGGGTAAAACAAAAGACCCAAAAGCTTTAGCTAAAAAAAATATGGGCGCCAAGTAGCTAGTAACCCAGCACTTTGCTAAACAAAAGATACACTACGGAAGGCGCTACTAACCAAACCTGAAAAATATAAAGGTAACGGCAAAGGCACAAATCATACACGCAAACAAATAGGTCATGGTAGTATAATTGTGGCAAACAGAAATACAATACACAATTAAAATAGACACACACAAAATCTCAATAGGGAGATCATATCACAGATTAATAAACACCAAATAAAGCATAAGGTTAAACCCACCACAATACTGCCAGTTACATTTATATGAGCATAAAAGCGTAGTTGACAAGCAAGCCCAAATTAAATAAATAATCATAAACGGTATGTTTAAATAAATAATTATAAACGGTATGTATATGTTACAAAATAGTAGTATTAAAAAGAGAATACAAGAATAACATTAAACTTGGCCAAATGCACTACTAAATAAATACTTAGAAAGAGTTCGAAAGCATCGTGGCTTTGACACGACTGTAAAGGCTGAAAGCAATGTTAGAATGCACGTTGAATGCAACCGAACACCCAGTATGCAAGGCTTAACTTTTATTTAATTAATAATTAATTTATTCTGACGCTATCGCGGGCCTACAAGATCTTGTTTTGGTTCCGTAAGGGCGAATCCACGATAATGCAAGGCAATCTGCATTAAAACGGTCGTGGTGCGAGCATTACCAATAATTCTCTTAGACGGCAGGGCGCAAATAGGTAATATTATTCAACGGTGGAATAGGTGACGATTGAAAATGAAAGGATACTTTCATGCACTTGACTTCACAACGAAGTTACAATACCGTTAAAATTTAGTCCGAGATCGGAAGCAAAGTACAATACCGATAAAATCTAGTCCGAAATCGGAGGCATCTGCGTACATATAACCTAAGTAGCTGAATACCGATTAATAGAGCTACCGCTAAATATATTTTACAATGGCAGAATCAAATATCTTCCACAGGTGAGTTTACCGCTTAAGAATACACGTTAAAAACAATCGTAATTTTATCGAGCACATTGCAGCACCGTCACGCAATTATCTCCAGGAGGGGCTGGAGATTCGGGAGTTCGAAACGGAAATAATAATCTGACAGACCTTTGCGGTGGGATTCTCTCCGGCTGCAGTGACCGCAAGCAGGGGCCGAAGGGCAATGAGGAGGTCAAGAAGCAAGCGACCACCGAGTAGCTGTCGCAGGAGGTTTGACAGGCAATCTCCGGTGCTATCCCGTCGTGCGGCTCAGGTACGAAGAGCGGAGCATTGCTCGATTCGCTACCAGGTAGGCAGGTCTGTTGGCACGTTACCAAGCGAAGGGGTACTGCAGGTACGTGGCAAGTAGCCATAGAATCGAACTGAATAAGCTTAGAAAAACCACATACCCGTTTTAGATCTTTACGGCTGCGCTTCGCCAAAGAAGTGGACCATGTGATTGCTAAAGCAAAATCCCCAAACTAAGTTTGGGCTAGGAGATCACCGCAAATAACATTCTCGGGGCCTATTCCAGACCAGCCGCGGAATCCATAACACAACAAAAGCAACCTCCTACGCAAGATGTGCTCGAATAAATCCAATAAAGTTACGTCCCCAAGACGTGAATTTTCGAGACACCTGAATTTAACAGCACAAAAATGGCGAATGCCAAGATGGTTTCCAAAAACTGATAACCAAAAATCAAATTTTTGGAAGGGGTCTGATAATAGTAACTCAATATGCATAAAGTGAAGCCTACACACCAGGGGCTCTCAGACCTGTAATTCTTATCAAATGGCTTACTTAGAATGAAATGTAGTTTTCAGAAGATCTGAATGCTCAGTATTGCTGTAAGAAAAATTAAACTTGAAGGAAGATATGGCAAAAATTAATTTTAGCCAAGATTAGGGCAAATAATTAGATAAACAGCTGCAAACGACTTTTGAACCGTAACAGTATCTGACACTAAAAGGTATTAGGCCAGGCAAAATCCCAGGCTTCGATCCAAAATTCCTAGAACACCTTGGCAAAAGCACACAACTCTGGTTCGCCCCTTTTCCATTGTGTATATTACTCTCTGGAAACTTTAGGTTCTGATAAAGGTAAAGATCATTGCTTGTTAGGTTAATTTTTATTCGTAACGCTGCCAGTGGAAATTAGGTAGTTCTGGTTGATATTGGGCTAAGCCGGCCCTCTCACATAGTTTTGTAGGTTTCGATTCATGATGTAAGGATTTAAAAGCATGACGCCAGCTTGTCGCGGAATGTATCGTCTCTAGGTGTAGACGCTGACAATGCATCGGGAAAGCACCCCTCAAATATGTGAGCGGTTTTCACTGCTTATAATAGCATCTATAGAACTCTCGTGGAAAATGGCTTTTTCTGCCGTTATGCCAAGCTCCAAAGATATTCTCTATCGATTGCAAATTTCGCCTTGCGATGAGGCATTGCAATTGAGATTTTGGTACCAGCATGTCGCTTCGGCGGTGTGCTTGAAGCCTGTGGCGTTGGCCACCATTGGGGAGCTGCCGCCTTCCGGAAGTTCAAAGTTTCGCGGGAGGGGTTTCTTTGTATTGAGATAAAAACTTGCCGCAACTAGTAACGCTGTATTAAGTCGCGATTGTGGTGTATTTTCGCTACCATAACAGTGCTGGACGTAGGGTAACTTTATTTCGGATTTCTAAAGTTGCGCTATGCAAATAAACTTTTGTGCTCCGAGCTTTTCTCGCCGCATTGCTTTTCTACCGCCGGCCCCAAATATCAATCTCAAATCGGATAAGAATACTTCACGTCTGCGAAATTCTTTCATCGAGCTGAAACTTACACCTCGTTAGCCGCTCCTATTGCATCTTCTTCTAGGCATGCTATCATCACTTTGATAATCGCCTATTGATCTGGCAATGATATCTTTCGATTCTCCTGGTGAGAAAACTACTGGACATTGCCTTTCTCTCTCCATGGCTTGAGGTATCGCAACGAATTCTGCAATACGCTATATTACAATGTATTGAACTGGTATTAAGCCCACAACTTGGCTCTGTTTGCAGTACAAAATATTCAACCAAATCAATAAAGCACAGAGTTAGGACATTTTATATAATTGCAATTTTAAACAAAAATAAAAATATTAAATGCATTGATTATGAGATGCGAGAAACAGTAATTAGTCGGATAAAGGCACGCAGAGGCAAAACATATTTCAGAGGGTTTAAATTTGACTTGTGAATAAAGTAATATAATTAAAATGATAGGTTTGTGCACAAGCCAGACCGATCGAAAGTAATTGACACAAAAAGGTTGTTACGTACATAAAAAGGAGCGTAGTTATCAATGAAAGCAAAGGACTGTGAAAATTGTGAGCAAGCTGATGGGTAAAGTAAGATGAAGGAAAATCTAGAAAATTGCAAAGAGGAATCCTGAATGAAGGTAACAGAAAAGAAGCAAGCGACATAAAAGGGCGGAACTCAAAAATCAGTGTTTTAATAATTAAAAACATAGTGCAAAAGCAGAACAGTGAAATTAAAAACGTTTGTGAGTGCAACGCTCTAGAACAATATTAGTTATAAGCAAAAAGACAATATTTTAGACTAAGAAAATGTTAGATTGTAATTTATGTAATCAAACTTTATTCTTTTTGTGTTAAATATTATCAAAGCTAATTTCCAATTAATAGTAGAAGAACACCGTTTCTTTTCAACATGATACTTTTTTGTCTTTAACAGGGGGAACAATTGAATAAAATGAATTTGAAAGGTTGTCGAATTTGTGCTCCACATTTAATTAATGTTTTATAATGATAAATGAGCTTTTTAAAATATAAAAAGTGGTCTATTTGATTGCCAATGTGGTAGTGTGCTTGTGCTAACGTTTGCAGCAGTTTCTGCAACGAAAAATTTACAATTTTACAAATCTCATCTCCGAGAATTCGGGAGCCGTCCAACTGAAAATTACGATCTTCGACTACGACGGAAATTACCATCAGAAGCCAGAGGTTAGCAGTCCAGGATATCAGTCGAGTCTGCAAGAACGTACGAATCAACATTGACCGGCTGGGAAGCAGCTACAATCTGAGATATTCCAGCAGCGTCACTACGACCACCTCCGAAGCCAGCAAGGAAGCGAACTTCACCGGCGTAGTATAGATCTAAAAATTGAGTGTCAACGTTCGGGAAGCGATTTAAATCCAAGATTAAACCTTGCCGAAGAAGCCTAGCGTTTTTTCAAAAGTCCAATTACTTCGTGGTTTTCGAAAATCAAACGGCGTCACCAGGTTTTGGCGAAATCGGCCAGAATCGAGCTTCATAAACAAACGAAAGATCGGCGTGCATTCTACGTCATCCTAAGAATAACAATCAAAGCGATTTTGACGTCACCCTGAGAAACAATGAAGGCGATGTTTTACTAGCTGCCAAGCGGGAATATTCAAAAAAATTACCTGATGCTTTTTCACTGTATTTCACGATTTCAAACGTTAAATTTCAAGCTGTACGCAAAAACCATTTTGTGTTCATCTGTCAATTTACGAGATTGTGAATTTTATCTACTAATAACGAGAAAACGAGCTACGTTGAGACAAATAACCTAACATTTGAGAATATAGTCCGTTTATGAACCCAACCCATGAGAAGTTTTGTGTTTGCTGAGAGCTAGCGTAATTGGTATTGCAGTTAAATAAAATATAAGGAGGAGCATTCAACCATTTTATTTGTGCAGTTAATTTTTACAGTTTATTTTAACCAGCCTTAATTTACTGACAGGCAAAGGTTGAGCACAGTATAAAAATATAAACCGTGAATTGTGTGTACTGGGATATTTGCCCGCAATTTTAACTTATATTATTTTTATACCAAAATAAATAAATAATTACAAACAAGCACCAGGTAGGGGTTCCTTTGCAGTATTTGTGTAATTTTTGCATACTGTGAAAACTTTGTGTTTTGTTTCGCCATTTTACCGTTCTTTTTGAAGTGCTTACATTTTTAGAATGTGGTTAATTTCAAAGTATCACCGTCTAAATTTTCGTATTATCGTATTTACGATTTAATATCCCCTTCAGGGATTTTGAATGCCCTCTTTGCTGTCATTTGGGTGTTTGAATTTAATTTTCACATATTACTTTGTATTTTCGTGACGTCAGACAGGGAAGTAATTAGTTGAAATTAGTCGTAAGAATACTGCACCAGAATTTCTTGTAAGTTGGTGCGTTATAGTTTTTACATATTAATGGGTGTTTTGTTGTATTCTGTTGTAAGGCAGACTTGCAGAACGTGTTTTTCTAGTGAAATTAATAGCTTAAAGCAAAACATTGAACCGCATAGAGAATAAAATACAAAGAGCAATTCCCCCCAAGAAGTTGGCATCAAATGGGATTTTTTTTATTTAGGATTTTTAGAAAATTAAAACCCTGGCGGTCGCAGGTGGTTGAAAAACATTACAATTGTGCCAAACAGAAATTGTCACGAGACTTCCGTTATTTGTCGAATTTGAAATGTTTTGAAAATAATTGCGCAAAATGCATTTACTAGCCAAGTTGTTTAAAATGTGATTTTCTATTTAAATACAACATGTTGTCTCAAGATGTTGAAAAAGGATCTTTAATTTCTAGAATATCTAAACTGACTAAAGATAAATCTCCTCGTTGAGACAACTGTAAAAGAACACTTACGGAATTTTTGTAACAATAATTCATTAACAGGGGTAGATTAGAGTTTGTAGACGCCATTTAACTAGACATTAATTATCATTGCAAAATATTTCTTCTAAAAAGCGCCTTGCATCGACAACGTCAAAATTATGCGAACATATTATTTTTCGGCAAATAATAAAAAATCTAAAGGAATAATTAACATTTTTTAGTACTTTTTCCAATTATACAACTTTAAAGCCTTCACCTAAAAAAGTTTAAATTTTATAATTAGGTCTTGGTATGTAACATTTTCAAAAATATCTAAAATATTGAAAAATTTAATTTTTGCAAAAGTAAAGAATGCAAATTGTTGTCTGGCCTTGAGATTGTTCAGTTAGCTAAAACCAACACACGCTAAAAAATTCATTGCAATCTTACTTATTTTCCAAAAAATAGCACTCTTTGGATTTTGTCAGTTTCGAAAAGCGCCCAAAATAGCTCGGTATATGTGATAGGGATAATAGTAATTTATTATACAAGACAATAAAGTTAAATTTTATCCACGAGTAAATCGTTTAACGTCGAGACGAAGTCGAGACGTTAATGGTTCAAAAGTGGATAGTAATAACTTTTTCGTCATGTATAATACACTTTTTTTTCTATAGCAACAACTTTAACAATTTCAAAAGAAAATAAGGAAAGTCAATCACATTTTAAAATCTCAGTAGCTAGATTGGCTGCTAGGATAATACGAAGCTGTAATATTTAATTTAAATAAAAGTTGGAAAATTAAATTACTTTATCTACCCTTGATGTTAAAGTGCTACTTTATCTACCCTTGCTGTTAAAGTAACACTTGACCTTTTGTTTTGGGTCGATTAAAGCACACTTTAACATTTGCTATAGAAAAAATTGGTTTTTGTTCTACTGCATCGGATAATTCATCTAAAACAATTAATCGAAAACAATTCATCGAAACACAATTCATCAAAACAACAATTTATCGAAACATCAATTAATCGAAATGCAATTTATCGAAACACAATTCATCGAATCAACAATTCATTGAAAGGAAAATTCATCGAAATTACGCTTTGTAGGAATTTCATCAGGTTTTTGAGAATAATATATTTACTACTTTTTCAATTTGGTTTGAGTTTAATTATACCAAACAAACTTTTCTATACAACCTATGTTGTGTCTTATAGATTCAGCAAGGATTTCATTATCACATCACAATATTTAGATAATATCAGATTTGTATATTATTTTATTTTATTTTATTCTGCACCCGCCAACAGCCGTTAGGCCAATTATAGGCGTCACTGTACATTTTATGGGGACTTCCAACCCCACTAACGACTGTCATGATGTTATTATGACAACCGGGACCAACTTTTTTTCATGATAGCCGTACCACGAGGCGCCGGGAGAAGCAGCCGTGGAACTCCCATCCAAGTTCTGAGCAGAGAGAGCGTTGCTTAACTCTGCTGATCGAACGTGGACACTTGTTCAAGCTACACTACCCGGGACCTATTAATGAGTAAAGTAATTATGTTTATTCGCAACCATATATGTAATAAGATCATTACTGAATTTTAAAAAGTTAGAAAATGAGCTATTCCCAACTTGTAACTTTCCAACCGGTCGGAAAAGTGCCGTCGCAGCTGTTGGAAATGAATCCATTCCCGACGACTGTGTAGGTAGGGACACTGGGAATCTCGTTCATCCATTCATGCGCGTCACAACTTGTATCATAATATAATAATTTTTACAATTATTGTTTAGAATAAAGTGGTTGCGAATAAAATAGTATACATACCACAATGAAAAGTTTCATTCCTGTCTCGAGATAAAGTTGACCTCGACGCTACGCGTCTCGGTTAACTACTTAATCTCTCGACAGGAATGAAACACTTTCCACCTCGGTATGTAATATACTATACTTCAGTCGTGCTCATCATTTACTACGCGTATTCCTGCTCATTATTCTTGTGAAAATAAGTTCAAAGACCAATGAAATTTGATACAATTTTCAAAAATTCAAAAACATAGGAATACTTCCGTAAAACTAAACATACTAGGTGTTCCATAAAGCTCTCTACATATGGAAAACCTTTTAAATTATCTATTTATCAAAAAAAGTATTCTTCGTAAACAGTTCTGCATTACCCAAAAACCAAAATGCGTTCATAAAATTCCAAAACTATCTGATATTATACAAGATGGATAAGATAGTAATTCGTCTAAAGAGTACGAGCCCAAAATCACATAATTTGGCCCAGTTAAGATTTTTCAGGTATCTTTATATTGTACCCACGAAAGAAAATCTTTTTGGGCTATATTCTTACATCATAATTGTAGGAGTTTTTAGCAATATGTCAAACAGCTTTAGCAATAACAAATTACAAAAATAGTCGGAAAACACTAACTTAAAAATAAATGATCGATTCATTTCATTTGGCCCATATGATCAAAATATTATTTCGTTCAACGTAGCATGTTTTGGTTGAAGTGACACACGCTGTTTGTTGTTCAATAACATATTGACAGTCTGGTGTCTGTATTCTTTTTGCAAAAATGGTACTTGGTAAAGCTATTGTCAATTTGCTTAATTCTGGTAATTCATGCGGCAAAATTTCCAAAAAATTGCAATTATGGTATTATAGTGTAGGAAATATTGTGAAACTATAAAAAAACAGGATCCATACCAGAAAAGCCAAATTTAGGACTAACTCTAAATATTATACTAGCAAATATAAGAGCGTATTTGGGACAAATGATGTAATTCTGGGCTCTTAAAGTACCCTTATTTCTAAAGATGACAGAAAATGTTACTCAGAAGTATTATTCAGAATTAAAAGCATAATTATGAAAAGGTAGCCCCCTGTAATTAATGTCTTTCTCAAAAGAATGTGTCACACAAATTTAATTCAGAGAATCGATTTACATATATTCTATTTAAAAAAGCAACAGGTCGATGGAAAATTACTTAAACTACTTAATATAGAAACTATAATGATTGTTCTAAGTAATATTTTTTGTTATCTTCGAATAAGGGTACTTTACTCTTTCTCCGAATTACTTTTCTATCCATCCTGTATAATACCAGATAATTTTGAAATTTTGTGAGAGCATTTTGGTTTTTGGGTAAAGCAGAACTTTTTAGAAAGAATACTGTTTCTGATAAATAGATAATTAAAAAAGTTTTCCATATGTGGAGAACTTCATGGGACACCTTGTATAACACGCCTGGTGTAAAATGGCTGTTAAGTTAAACACGACATTGACATTCTGCAATTCCTAAGATTTGTTGATGAAATTCCTATAATGCGGAACTTCAATGAATTTTCCTGTCGATGAATTATTGTTTCGATTAATTACTTTTCGATTAATTTACCTAGACCCTTTTTTATACTAGTAACTGTTACTTTGCGGCAGTAACAACCATAGCAACAAAAACTAACAACTATTTCTATTCGTCGAAATCAAAATAGACACTCCCATTTTATGGTATGATCATGACCTCCTCAATTTTTTACGACTTCCTCGATTAAACTGTCATTTTATAATGAGAAAAAATGTTTCCAAAGTAGTAGAATAAAAAAAAATCTGGTGTGATACACGCGCACAACTTAATTAGCTAAAAAATTAGATTTTTAATTTTTAAGTATTTGTCAAACTTTTTCAAACATTACCAATTCTACAGTAACCATACAAAATAAAGCGTTAGTTAAAAATTTAAATTTTCTCTAAAATTTCAAGCCGAATCCAAAAATGTACCTGGTGGTCTACTTAAATTGGAGTTAATAAAAGAAAAGAAAACAAAACAAAAGAAACCCGTTTTAGAGGTATTCAACTGGAAAATCACCTATCTCACATCAATACACATTAAAAATGTAATAAAAATTTAGTTTGAAAAAAATTGAAACGTTTTTGAAAAAGTCGAAAAAAAAAACGAAAATCACAAGAGTAAACATCATACTTCCGGTTATCCGATTTTCTGCAAAACCTTGTTGTCGCATCTAGATAGTACACAAAACTTATATATGAGGTTTCAACGTCGTACCTCTTTTCATTTTTGAGATGGTCTGTTTCCACACAGACAGACCGATGTGGGTTCAGCACTCTAAAAGGTAAATATCTCTTGTAAACTCAATTTCTAATTGTTAGGGCGAATTAAATATTTCCTTTATTGTAAAAGGAAGTAATTATGAATGTAACTGGCACGAATGCGTACTTTTCGACTCGCCTTATTTATGTGCTTCGCTGCGCTCGCTTGGCCATAAACTGCGGCTCGTTCAAAAAAGTCCTTAATTTCGTACTTGTAACATAAATAGTTATTTCAGACAAGCACAAATTATTACCGTAAAAAGTGTGTTTGAACAATCAAAAATGAACATTTTTCCCATTTGATGACGACTTTTTGGCGGTCATTGCATATCAAACACGTATACCGGGTGACAATGAGACTAGGGCCATGCTTATACCTTCTTTATTTATGAACAGATTTGGATAAAATTTTATACCAAGATACTAGACATAATTTCTGATTGGTCTATAGACATAGTCAAAATGACTGACTTCCGGTTTTACCGGAAATGATAGCAACTTTGATTTTTTAAATAGAACACCCTGTATATTTTATGTTTTTCTGAATGTACGAGTCAAATTACATATAACAGTCTTGCCAAATTTGAATTTTTTTAAACAAAAAAATTATTTTTTCATTTTTTATTTTATACCATAGAAGGCCTTGACTTGGAAAAATCTATTCTAATTGACTCTAGCAACTCTTAATAATAGCTATTTTATAAATGAAGTCAATAACAAACCCTTAATAAAAGAACAAAATTTGCTAAACACGTTTTTTCGAAAAAAGTCACTTTTTTTAAATGGAACCTACCAAGGGCCATCTTGCCATTAAACAGAAAATTTAATTACCAATCTAACGATATGCATCATGCACTAGTTTATCTTTATCTGAAAATGAAAATTAATTAATCAATTATTTTTTTAAATATTTTTATGTAATAACTAATAACACCTAAGCCAATTTGGCAACACTGTTGTATGTAATTTGAGTCATAGATTCTGAAAAACATAAACCATATAGAGTGATCTGTTTAAAAAACCAACTTTGGTTTTTTAAATACATTTAAAAAAATAATTAATTAATTAATTTTCAGTTTCAGATAAAGATAAAGTAGTGCGTGACGCATATCGTTAGATTGGTAATTAAATTTTCTGTTTAATGGCAGGATGGCCCTTGGTAGGTGCCATTTAAAAAAAGTGTCTTTTTCTTAAAAAACGTGTTTAGCAAACTTTGTTCTTTTATTAAGGGTTTGCTATTGACTTCATTTATAAAATAGCTATTATTAAGAGTTGCTAGAGTCAATTAGAATACATTTTTCCAAGTCAAGGCCTTCTATGGTAAAAAATAAAAATTGAAAAAATTATTTTTTTGTTTAAAAAAATTGAAATTTGGCAATACTGTTATATGTAATTTGACTCGTAGATTCAAAAAACATAAAATATACAGGGTGTTCCATTTAAAAAATCAAAGTTGCTATCATTTCCGGTAAAACCGGAAGTCAGCCATTTTGACTATGTCTATCGACCAATCAGAAATTATGTCTAGTATCTTGGTATAAAATTTTATCCAAATCGATTCATAAATAAAGAAGATATAAGCATGGCCCTAGTCTCATTGTCACCCGGTATACCAGCTGATAGCAGAGGTATTAAAAAATGTAGATATAATTGATATTTCATGACTTCCGTCCTGGAATTACTGAATATAAAATTGTTTACCTGCATCAAAATGTATATGCTGATGCGTCGCATATTCAGTGGCAGTTGTTTATTTGTTGAGTGACATGCCCATTTCAAATTCCTAGCAGAGACTACTTAATAACAAAATTAAACAATAAACAAGAAATCTATATTTATGTCAATTGTAAATACTGAAGATAACAATATAAAAGAAAGTAACTTTCTTTCATCTTTATTAATTTAAATGAGTGAAATCTATATGAGTGGTTCCATTTGCAGGCTGTAGTAAAGCAGACGCTCCGTTATAGTTCATTATAGCAAGAAGTTACAAATATGAGGGATTTGAAGATACATATTTTTATTAGTGTTGACTATTTGGTTGGAAATTTCAAACTCGTCGTCGGAGAGGAGTGTTCAAAGTTTGTTTGACTTCGATCTTTGTTTTATACAACTATACATCTCTGTGCAGTTTCAGCAGAATTATTATAAAATTCAATTTGAACGGGTAGAATTGGACCATTATTCCAAAAAATATGTAAAGTACGCAAAGATCGTTACTTTTAAATACAATAGAACCTCTCCAGCCGTGAATGCATCATTTCAATTTAACGTCGCTATAGGAAACAATTTACAGGTACGGAATGCATTTACTCATTTTTATCGAATACCTAGTGAGGCTGAGTCCCTCAGTGTAGTTTACTGTCGTCTCTTTTAAGTACCACTGACTACATTGGTTTAAAACATAAATGCAGTCTCATTTATGTGCTTAAGGGATAGAACCAGCGCAAAGCAACGGAAACCTGATCAGCCTCCAGGCAATTCTGTTCAGTATGGAATGCATTTACTAATTTTTATCGAATAAGTAGTGATGTTTACAACTTTTAAGGTTACAGTGCAAGCTTATAAATTCTTGAGTAATGAGTATCGAGTGTTTCCACTCCATTTTGAAGTTAACACTTGCGATGCGCTAGAGAAGAACTTAATCGGTATTGCAAAATCTTTTAAATGTGGAAATTTTACTGGATGTCCTATTAGAAAGGTGTGTGCAATCTAGTAATATCGCTTCAAAGTAGTTGTCAAATTAAAAATAATTATTCCCGGGTGGTGTAGCTTGAACAAGCGTCCACGTTCGATGAGTAGAGCTCATTCTGGTCAGAACTTGGATGGGAGTTCCACGGCTGCACCTCTCGGCGCCTCGTGGTACGGCTGCCACTGAAATAGTTGGTCCCGGATGTCATAATAACATCATGACAGTCGTTAGTGGGGTTGGAAGTCCCATAAAATGTACAGCGAAGCCTATAATTGGCCTAATCGCTGTTGGCTGAGTACTAAATAAATAAATAAATAAGACTAAGAGGAAACAATTATTTTCTTGTGTATAATGTGTATCCAAGCAGTCAAAATACTAAAGAAACTTATACTTAAACTACATGATCATGTAACCTTTTTTGACTTCTAGAATAAACGCAGAGGCAATAGTTAGTGACATTAAGGTTTATCTGTTAGCCCTAATATTTGATCAGTTATGGATTTTGTTTCTTGCAAGTATAATTGGTAATAGTTTTTTGTTCATCAATTTAATTTACAGGGTTGTCAATTATATGTTGGCGTTGTTGATGTAATAAACACTGATTTTCACTAGTGTGCCTGTTTAAAAAAGATTATGATCAGCCAGAGTGGCGTCGTATACCTAGTAGATTAAAGATACCACAAATCGTTTCGATTTGCCCTTTATTTGAATAGTATCTTCTACTGTGCTACACATTGCCACAGTTTTTCGAAAATAACTTTTATGACAATACTAGTAATATATTTTCTTGGAAACGCAGAATTAACTGATACAATACAATTCCCAGATATACAAATACATATAGATATTTAAAAGCTATAATTGTATCACATTAACAGTAAAAGTAAGCTTTACGTTAATCACCGATCAAAACAATCTAGCTTTGCAACAACTGCATACGTTTGGGGTTTTTGTTACAAATAAACCAACGTAGCTTGCTGTTTTGTAATAGTAACTTTAAACTAAATTATGGAAAATTTGATAAAATAGTTTTCTTTGCCAATTATCTATATATCTATATTATTGCTGTCAATTCTAGAATATATAGCACAGTTCTTCTAAAGAAACTTCCGGTGGAGGTCATAAACTTAGATGACGTCATAGCTGTGTGGTGTTGTTGATATGTTATTATTATTATTATTATTAACTCAATACAAGGGCAGAGATAAATCTATTATGCCCAATATACAAAAAAAAGGTCTGTATGAAAAAAAAGTAAGTAAAACTAAACTTAAATATTATGCACAAAAGTCGTATCTACTTTTGAAAGCGCTGACACTTGGTGCGGTCACAACGGAGTCGGGAAGAGCGTTCCAATTGGTGAATATCCGGTTTGCTAGAAAATGTTGCCGGTGAGAAGTTCTGAAAGGCTCCTTTGTTAGCTTCAATGAATGTCCTCTTAAGCGATCGTTCATGTTACACATAAAAATAGTTTTGAGATCTGTGGAAAGTTTGTTGTGGAGTATTTGGTAAGTTAATATGGCATCTCCACGACGTCGCCGGTCCTGTAAGAAGGGAAGTTCCAAACGAGATAGACGTTCTTCGTAAGACATCCTTCGAGACCCAGAGATCATGCGGGTGGCTGCTCGTTGTGTTCTTTCCATGAGTTGTATGTCCCTGATCAGAGAGGGGCTCCAAACTTGAATGGCGTACTCAAGGTGAGGTCGGATGTACGATTTATACAGAGTCAAGAACAGACTTGGGTCTAATTGCTGGAAGCTTTTAGAAAGTAAATATTTTGATGTATTGGCTTTTTTGACAGCTGCTTGAACTTGTTCAGACCATGAGAGTTTATTATTTACTATGATACCTAAATCGGAGCAACTATCTCTCGGGTGGATTAGGAAATCATTTATCTGATAAGATAGACGGGGGTTATTATATCCAATATGTAAAACACAGCACTTTTCAACATTAAGAGGGATAGACCAAGTCTCACACCAATTTTGAATAGATTTCAGATCCTCTTGTAGTGTGTTGTAGTTGGTGAAAGGATTTCCGAAAAACTTACTATCGTCGGCATAAAAAGCATGACTGGACTTTATAACATGCTGAAGATCAGATGCATATAAAAGAAACAACGTTGGGCCAAGAACAGAACCCTGAGGTACACCAGAGCCTACATCATGCCAGGTTGAATATTCAGATCCAATCCTAACTTTGAACTTACGACGGGATAAAAAGGCCGAAATCCAGGATAAAAGTTTTCCTCGGATACCAAAGTGTTCAAGCTTTAGAAGAAGTTTGTTTTTTGGAACTTTATCAAAAGCTTTTGAAAAGTCCAAGTATATGACATCGATAGGTTGTTTGTTATCCAAGGCCAAAGTCCACTCGTTGAGGCAAGATAGTAGATTGGTGAGAGCGGACCTTCCAGGTATAAACCCGTGTTGCGTTGGAGGGATTATATTGTGGTTCAAAAGAAACGGAAGCAGAGACTCTACAATAATTCTTTCCATGGTTTTGGCACAGACGGAGATAAGGCTTATTGGACGATAGTTGTTTGGATCAAGTTTATCACCTTTTTTAAAGATTGGAGTAACGGAAGCTGAAAGCCATATAGATGGTAGAGTCCCATGATCAAAAGAGCTTTGAAAAATGTTGCTCAGTGGATCTGCTAATATTGATGAATATTTTTTAAAAACTGATGGAGGGAACATGTCAGGGCCAGGAGAGGAGTCAATTTTGATATCCTCAAGTTTTTTTTTAACAACATCAGGAGAGAAAATAATGCTTTCAAGAAACTGATGAAGTCTTGTTGTTTGGATTTGAGGTAAGGAGTCATGAAATGGGAGTGTAAACGATTTTTCGAAAGTTTTTGCTAGAGATTCAGCTGCTGAAGCGTGCGTATCACATATAATGTTGTTATCTCTGATAACGGGTATGGAAATATTGGATGCAAGTTTAGTTCTGGTATACTTGTAGATTGCTTTGCTGCCCTTATTTAAAAGATTTGATTCAAATTCTTTTTTGGCAAGTTTTAAGTCCCTAGATAAAGCATTTGAATATGTGCGGTGTGCTTCAAAATCTACAGTACTATTTGAAGTGCGATATTTTCTCCATAACTGCCGTTTTCGACGAGAACGTGTAATGAAACTATCGTTAATCCATGGTTTCTTGTTGTTTTGCGTGTGTTTGGTGTAGAATGTCGAACTGGAAATGGCCTCTTGTAGGAGAGAAGAGAATGTATCCCATTTTTTGTTAACATCTTCAATGTCGTAAATAGAGTTCCATTGAGTATCATGTAGGTTTGAAGATAGTTTGGTATGGTTGATACGCGCAAGTGTTTTGTGGACGTTGCGTGGATTCGGATATATAATTATTTGGAGACGGCAAGTAATCACGACGTGGTCAGATTTACCAAGAGGTGATTTGTAGCAGATATCGTGAAGTAAGTCCGAATCGGAGCATAAAATTAAATCCACTGTAGATGGATTTTGGTTAGCTCTGAAACGTGTGTGCTCCGTGACAAGTTGGGATAAGTTGCAACTGACTAGCATTTCAGCAAAAAGTGATGAACTAGACTCGGAGTCGGATAGGTCTGGGATAGGCCATTTTAAAGCTGGGTGGTTAAAATCTCCAAAAATAATTAATTCGTTCGATGACGATCTGATGTTTTTAATTTTTTCGCAAAGACTTGCGTCTGAGGCATGACTTACTTTTTGAGATGGAGGACGATAAATACATCCTAACGTAAATGTAAGATCTTGATGTTAGTAGAATTTTAACAATTCTCAAATCAATGTCTTGCCTACGACGATCTATAGTGCTATTTTAGAATATCCACGTCTCATAAAAAACCCAAATTGATCCAATGCCTCTTGTTATGTGTGCTGATAATGTTCCGAAAAACTAATCCGTTTTAAAGTAAAGTCGTTCAATTCCATAATACCGTATGCAAAAACGCGTGACTGGTCCTAAAGATTTCTTCTTCAGACAGTTTTTCTCATAGCTGACAAACGGTTACATGTTGCTCTCAAAACAAGATGATTTAAATATAGCAAAATTCTTAAATAGTGCTTCGTCTCGTCGAGACGAGGCCGAGACTGGGGTAGTCTCGGTCTCGATCTCGATCTCGGTTCAAATGCCAAGTCTCAGTCTCGGTCTCGCTCTCGAAAAATTTTGTAGGTCTCGGTATCGACGAGAGTCTTAACAAATTTTAATATGCAAAGTAAAATTTGATGTTACAACATTGGACCTTGCTTAGTATACCGATGTAGATGACGTTCTACTAATCGCAAATCTTAAAATAGAACATATTGTGTGCGAATGAGGTAATTCATTAGTAGGTACTTCCCCCAATTCGATTTTTAAATCAAGTCAGTGCAGCATTTTTAATGTATTTCTCGCGCCTACGAATACTTGCCCTCGGTATGCAAATAGTACACATAACTGCCTTTTTCCGTATAACTTAGAATAAGTAATTTTTTAAGAATAAAATGTTAAAAAAAATCGAGACTCTCGACGAGACCGAGACCGCTCAAGTCTCGGTCTCGGTCTCGAAAATTTTAACAAGTCGCGTGGAACCGAATCACTATTCTTAAACCAGTTAAAAATCTGTATTGTTATGCCATCTTCGAAGAAGCTAATTGAAATTAGCAAAACGTTAAATCTTGTATTTTTATTTAAACACGTAGATTGACCTACAAATTGTTTTCAAAAAATTAGTAAACTAATGTAAACATATCAAGCTAAAAACTTCGTTTAAATTAAGTAAAACTAATATTGTTTTATTTTTGAATATTATATACGTTTAATTTACATTAAGAGTATTTAGGCTTACGTTTTCGTACATTTCATAAATGGTATTTCGAACAGCGGTCTGTGAAGTTATCAACGCAAGTAACACGTTTAAAATGTGGCCGTTTTGGAGTGGAGAAATCAGAATGTCATTTCATTGGCTGAGATTTGGAGCTTACTGTTGAAATGTTGATATTTCTGGCTGCCGTAACCGTAACATTAAAGAAAAATTTTAGAAATTTGCATTACCTAATTAAATAGAATGAAAATGACCTTTTTGAAGGCAACAAGTTCCATTGTACGGCTTCCCAAATGCTTATTCGGAACATTTTAAAAATGACTTTACGTCATTAATTTGAGTTCGGAAAGTGGAACATTACATCACAAAGCCGGAAAGTGTTGCTAGGCAACTGCTGAATAATATGTTGGTGATACTGTAAGTCTATGCCAAATTCGAGGTTATCAGATTAGGTTTTCAGTCAGTTTTGACACAGATGACGCAAAACCTAACCTGGCAACCTCCAATTTGACAGACTTACAGTGCCACCAACATATTCATACATTTTCATTTACACAGCCGCCCCTTATGGACTTTTTCAATGAACATGTATAGAACAATATGAAATAAAACATTGTACGATACACGGCCGTAAAATATTATTAAATTACTCGTTTAAAAATTCCACACTCAGCTCGATCCTCGCCTCGTCTAATAAAATTTGATGATTGTGCATCTGCGCTCAGAGTAGCCAACCTCATACGTTAATTATACAGGTTGTCTGAAATTCGTTTTGAACATAGGAAATTAATGAATGCGACAAGGAAAACATAAACAAAATGAGTAGCAGGACAAAGACAGAACGTAATCATGGCTAGCTAAATTTTTAAACTAAAATTAAGTCAATGAAACAGACAAACACAAATATGTTTTGCCTAACGCAAACATTTAGTTTTCCATTATTATGGTGGTACGAATTTTGACGTCATAGTTACATGCAACAAAAGTTTCCCCAGAAGAACTATATATTCCTTATTAAAAAACATTCTTGTAGAAGCATTTCAAGCCATTAGCGTGAATATTAAATTTGAAAAAATATTTAAAATTCAACATAAATTAAAGTACCATACAAGGGAAATGAATGTGTAGTTAGACTTCTATTGGTTTCTTTAATTATATTGTTCACAGAATGTCAACTATTATCTCTGCAATTGGTCAATTGATGAAAGCGAATATCCTCCACTAATTCTCGACGGGAAGTACATGGTAGATTTAAATGGACGACACTTTGGAGAAGACGTTGGAACTGTACGTTTGTATGTAACAATATATCGCCCGATTGCTATACCCTAATCTTATTAATTTGTTTTTTGTGTTTAAACAAAATGTTACTATTGTTGCACATACGTATTTTTCAGTAGCAGATTGTACGGAACTAAGTTATGTGTTATCGTTGTTCGTTTTCTGTATTGAATAACTACAGTATTACATATAAATAGAATAAGTTTAAATAACATGAAAATTCGAAATGTGAGGTTACACATACAGGACTGTACTAAAATAATTTTCTAATAAATACTAGTAATTATTGGGTGGTGGTTGATTTGAATCAGTCTAAAAGTAATTGAGGAGCGTTTTATCAAAAGTTGACTTCTACAAAAAGTAAAAATTTCAGGAGAAGCTTTTTTCTGCTTAGGCATGTTCTTTGTTGCATTATTATGTATTTTATATCTTTAATTATTCATTTATTGTCATTTCCATATTACATAAGTATTACAAAACAGTAATATAAAAAAATGTAGTGTTTACAGACTAAATAAAAACAACAGTTTTTCCAAAAACTCGACAACTACAGATGAAGTATTAAAATCTCATATAACATAAGGAAGCTACATAAAGTAATAATCTAATAGAATATAAAATATAACATTTGCAATGTTAAACTAAATAAAAAAACAAACAGTCCATGTGTGGTGCTCTTGAACACTATAAAAGAGAAAAAAAACAATATATCATTTGCAAAAATGTTCAGTACCATAAGAAAATAAACGGTCCATGTGTGGTGTTCTTCATCACTATAAAATAGAGAAAAACAAACAGCTTCGGTTTTATATAACTGGTTCTGTATCATCATAATCTCTTCTTTCATTTTCGACTGCTTCCTTTGCTTGCCCTTCCATTACAATATTGTAAAATTTCTTGCCCTCTTCATCCCGTTCTGACGAACCCAGAAGTTGTTGTACATTCTTCTTCTTCTTAACGTTGACGTGGTTCACTGGTGGAAGTTTCTTGGTTTTTAGTATTGTGTTTATATCCGACCCTTCCTTCAACACCTCTACTCGAACGGCGTCCCCAACGTATGTATTCTGCACTTCGCAAGATGGACTTGAATTTTCTTTACTGTATGTTAAAATTGGGGCGTCTGTGATTTTAAACGGCAGTTTACTTTTAATAGTATCTTTCGTGGTGGCTTTAATATCGTACGTGTTCCAGTCACGTCCCCAAATCTGTGCAGTTCCATGCTTCCCATATACGTCATAATATGTGGAGGGTGCAGTAATAATCTCGATGTTCCTCAGATCTTTTTCTACTCTTCCAAAAACTCTATCAGGGGGCATGTAACTATGCCCTCTGATGGGAAAGATATGCCGTATACGGGTAAATACTGTAGATCTTTGAACAAAATTTAAGAGCATGGTCATCATCATCGAATTTTTATTCTGGGAAACACAAGAGTCGGAAAATAACTCTAAAGTAACATCTCGTTTGCCAGACATACGATTTTCTAACTCCTTTAAATAATGCTGTACCGCAAACGCTATTTCTTTGGCTCCTCTACCTGCTTCTGTTTCTAACCATGTACGTATAATGATATATCGTATCCTTGTTCTGTCCGTTCGGTTCGTGCTGCATAATACAAAGATTAAACAGCCATACTTGCCTCAGAAAGAATACCTCCCCTACAGACGTTTTCGGCAAAGGCTGATTTTGTTGGCAATCAAAACATATTTTAATGGTATCATCAGAATGTCTATTTAAAATTTCAAAAAAATTTTTGGCTCTTAGTTTATGTGATCGGTACTTGATTCTAAGTTCATTTTTTGCTACTAAGTCTGAGGAATTTTTGATTTTAATCTGAAATTCTTTACCACATGAAAAGCACGTGTCTTCGTGAGAGTGTCCAAATCCTAAATTGAAAGATTTATAGAAAACTTTTTTGTATTTCGATAAAGAACATTGTAAGTTAGTAGATGAAACAAAGCGTTCCCACATCAGGTTGAGATTTAAAGTAGGTGGTAGGTACGACCTTTGGCACTTTTTTCGGGAGTAGTGACTTTCCCTGCAACGATATTGCATTATGTTTTGCTTAATTCGGCTTGTTATTAAGTCATCATGTGCAGTAGCCCTAGATCCTCCTCTTGCTTCTTTTAAAGGACGTTTGTTTAAAAATTTCTGGGCAAGTAATGAAATTCTATTCTTGCTTGCGCCAGTAACTTTTCTAAAAGTTTCGGCACATACGGGAACCATGCTTGTATCGATTTTCACAAAATACTTTATCGAAGAAGACCTACTGTTTTTCCTTTTCTTACCATTCACGGTTTTTCTTTTGGGACTTGAAATATCCATGTAGTGTAGCAGTAGCTTATCTTGATTGGCCATTTTATCTTCAGAATATATTATGTCTCGAAATTCGACGAGGTTTTTAGCAGTAAGTTCTTGTGCGCGGCAAAGTGTATTTCGTCTCTTGTTGTTCATACCATGTTGACAGGCAATGTCAGCTGGTCCAAGGAATGCTTTGAAATATCTACCTGTTTTATGTGCTTAAAGATTATCTTTACACTTTCTTCGACCACCTGGGGATTCCTCGATTTGTTTTGTATATTCCCCACTTTCATTCATGGCTTGTAGCACTATTTTACACTTTAATTTGGCAATGTGTAACAAAGAACGTCTTTATGTGGCAGTGACCTCAATGCAACTACTGCGTAAGACATAAAAAAAATTCAACATGCGCAGATATCGTGTTTTGATAAAACTGCAACTACTTCAGAAGTCGTGTTTTGCAAAACCGGTCGATATTGTGGACCCTATAACTATGTCACATGTCGAGTTTTGTAAAATCTGAATGCATGATTTAATTCCTGACTAAAAACTTATGTGGAAACGATATAAAGCTCAAAATCGCAAATTTTGTAGATGTCGACTTTTGAAAAAACGCTCCTCAATTAGTTTAGAATTCTCGCTTGTGTCAGCATCAATACTGAATTAAAAATTATAATAATAAAACTATTATTGACTTAAATATTAGTTCGTGTTATAATGTATGTTCTAATAGAAATTCAGTTCGGTTCGATATTGCAGCATATAACGTCAATATAAGAATTTCTAATAAATAATATCCAGTAGCCCGATATAACAACTGGAAAAATCAGTAAAGGGCTTTATTCAAAATTTCCTTTGCAAGTGGAAGTAGTGACACTAAATATTTTGAGAAATCAAAGGCAACTAGTGGTAAAAATATCTCAACGTTCCTAATAATACTGAAACAATGAAAGAAAACACTAGGTAATGGAAATTATATTAATTTGCAAATAAAAACAATATTGCAGAAGGGATTCCAACAGCGCGATCTTAGCGCCTACGGAAAGCATTTGAGCGGGAAGGCAGCAAGTAGCGTGAAGCGCACCCGTCGATCGCATCCTGCTACGGACTGTGCCTTACATATCATAATTTTGTTTTTTACAACAATTATCCGGTATCTGTTGGGCTCCATTTTTGTTAAGGACAAAGTTTACACAAGGTGCAAAAAATACTTTTATCTATTCTTCAGTTAAAACAAAAATAGACAAGTTTATTTTATAAAGGTATTCCATCCTAAATATATTTTACCGACATTTTCTCGGTTTTATGCCAGGTAGACATATAATCCGTATGCAAAATATCGTCCTCCTCCATCAAATAGTTTTTGAGTTATACCTGCAACAGACAGACAGACAGGCGGAATTGAGAAAACATGTTTTTCGTCATCTAGCGACCCTGAAACATAAAGACCTGACGAAATCTCGGAAAGTGATTTTTTCGCGATTACAATACTTCTTTCGTGTTTTAGACGAGGGAACTAAAAACTTAAAATAGGTCAGTGTTAACGTTACTGCAAATTTATAAAAATAATATATATAATAATTCGGCTAGTTTTGGTTCGATCGAAATAATTAATCAAACTACAGTCAGACCTCACCGTTCGCGACTTTGCGGTTCGTTGATTTGATTTTACGCGGGGCACCTTTGTGCTCTCTTTTCTTTGTTGTTCGTGGATATTTTCTTTGCCGTTCGCGGATGGAATTGCCAACGTTAACTGTTTCAACTTTCACACACTAAACAGCCGGTCTTATGCAGGCCACTAGTCTGACGTTAACTTTAATTTGCTGTTAAAATAAACAAACGCGCATAGAAATTTGTTTACTAATGAATAATATTTCATAAGCGCCAACGTTTTGATGAGATTTTGTTTATTTTATTTATTCTAGGTTTAATTTAATAATCGACGTATTCCATCTGTATCACGAAACTGTGCCTAAACTGACTACACTGTAAAATTTTTTGATAATAAATACCCTCTTTTTATTAGAATATTCAACATTATTATTCATAGTAATTAGTTAAATACGTGAATTGATAACTGACAGAAAATAACATTTATTTTGGCATAAACCAATTTGATCATGGCTGGTATATTTTTTTAAATAAAATGAAAAATATGTATTACCGTTTTTAAGCTATTATAACGTGGCTTGAGGCCAAACCTTATCCGGAATGGAGAAATGATGGTTTTTGAGGAGGACGTTAAAAAGAAGTACTGCAACGCTTTAGACTGTTACAACCAGCCCCAGTAATAAGCATCGGTCATCGATGAAGGGTTCCACCAAATAACAATGGAATTTAAATGACAGCTCGTCGGCAATAAAAATACTAGCAAAGCCTACCTTTCGAATTTAAGCGGCCTGAAGACTTCTGCTTCCGGAACATTCATTCAATCCTAAATTCCTAGAGAGGTCGGTGTAAAATAACTAATACCAAATACAATCACGCACCGGATTATATGCATTTTTCGGGATAATTTCACTCATCAAGTGTCACCAAAACGGAGCCACGAAAAAATCAATTTGTAGTTTGGAAGAAAATTTATAAATGCCCGTTTTCCAAAATGGAAGGCGGAAATTGCAAAGTACAAGTACATGCGCCGAAATAGGGCAGGCACTGCAATTCCAAAAATTAAAGAAATTTTAGATAGGCAACCTAGTAACCACCTCGACGCGAGAAAGGTTCCCGGGCGTTTAGTTATTTTCGGCCCGTCATACTATTTCTATCTTAAACAACCAACAAATTCAAGTAAAGTAGTATCAAATTAAGCGCATTTTTTTGTCTTGCGATTGATACCACTATAAATCTAGTCAATTCAAGCGGCAAGCAGGAATCTGCATATGCAGATTGGTGGCGGAAAATGTGAACATATGCAGTGAAATGAGCTAAAATATAGTTTATGGGCTTTATACGCTTTAGACAGAAATAGACATATATACGATTAACATCTAGCAGCCGCAGAATGAAGGTGCTCTGTTTGCAGAAAACGCTGTTTCTTGGGATACTATATTTTAAATCATATATGTCTATTTCTAGCGCCAGCGTGGCTCGGTGGTTAGAGCATTGGACTGCGGCGCGAAAGTCTGGAGTTCAAATCCCAGATCGATGCCTGGCGGGCGGCTTACCCAGTCGCTTTAAATAATTGGGAACTTGCGTTCGAAGGAACAAGGGGTAATAATGCGGTTGTCTAATACGTGATGCTCACCACATCACCACGTGTCATGAATTTGACACGCTACAGCCGGGTGTGAAAGCGAGGATACGGAAGCTCTGACCTTCCTCCTTGTAGGCCAAGCTCCTTCATGGGGTGTTAGTGCCTCACCATTATTATTATTATTATGTATATTTCTATCTAACGCATACAAGGATCATAAACTGTTTTCTAACTCATTTGATTATCTATGTTCACATTTTTCGCCACCAATCTGTATACGATTTCCCATGCTATTTTCCTATGTTCGCACCTAAAGTGAAACACTCGGTATATATTTTGCTTCCTTTTTATGCAGTTTTTACTAATTAAGTAAAAAATATTTGGTTATGTTGCCTGTAGTTGTACCGTACCTATCAAGAGAAATTCACTTGACCAACATTGGTTAATGGACTTACCTGAGATGAAAAGCTTATATCTGAAAAGTACGACGCCTAATGCCTTGAAATACCACAAGCAGATCCTGTTTTATTTATGAAAATATTTTTTATACAAAACTAGCATGTGACCTAATGATTGAAACAAATTTACTACACAGGTAACAATTTATTTTACACTTCCTAGGGGTTTTTATGAGATACAAAAATTGCTTCTTGTATTATGGTGAAACTGTGGTCTTAAATTATGTTTTACATTAGTATGGCAATGAACATTGTACAAACTCGAGAGTTAAATATGGTAAAATGCCAAAGAATAAATAAACGCCCGACCGTGCGCCACTGATGGTTAAAGATGACCGCCCTCATCTACAACAGAAGTGCACGTGCCGCAGGTCCTTCGGAAGGTTACTACACAATCCCATTAAGGTAAGCACTGTTGGTAATTAGTGAAGTTCGCCCACAATAATAATAACAACAACTTAAGTAACTGTTTTTTTAAATGCCAAAATACATTCTCAGTACAAAATTTATTTTAGATGGTCAAGACGTTGACTAGGATGGGGTATAGCACGGATATAACAAAGCAAAAGACAAAAGATGCTTCGAATACATTATAAAATGCTTTTATAGCTCCCTAAAGCTTAACGCCCTAAATGTATCATTTCTTTAAATAAAACTTAATTGGTTATACATACGTCAGACCTTGAGTGATTGGCCGAACGACATCGGGTAATTGTTCTTCTGTTTTTAACAATAAAAGCTTTAAGCGAAAAAGTATGTTGCAAAAACATGGCAAACGCTTTAAAAACGCGAGAAGTTCAAATTGTAATTAATTCTATACCCAGACATTAAAATTTATATGCACATGCACTGTTCTGTGATCACTTAGAGGAAAGTATTACATTGTGTTCATCTATCTCTGATGAGCTACTTTGTTTTGGTGATGTAAATATTGATTTACTAAGTCCTAATAATTATGACTGCATTTATTTTAACAATATGATTAAATCTGTAAATGTCCACCAACTTATTACTGAAGCCACCCGTGTGACCAAAAAATCAGCTACACTGTTGGATGTTATTCTAACCTCCAAAGTTGAGTACATTGTTGAGTCAGGGGTTCGCCACTTACATTTATCCGACCATGAAATGATTTACTGCCATCTGTCTATACAGAGACCACACTCTCAGCCAGTTTTTAGAACATATCGTTGCTTTAATAATTTTGATCAAAAACTTTACCATAAAGAGCTATCGTCCGTACCTTTTCACAGATTATTTTATATTGATAATGTGGACGATAAAATCAATTATTTAAATTTTAACTTGCTTACCGCAATAGACAAGCATGCTCCAATAAAAACGGCTAAATTCACTAAACTAAATACACCGTGGATTACGGATAATATTAGATTGCTTATGTCTCTGCGTGATAAAGCATATACTAAGTTTAAAAATTCCAAAAACTCTTCACACTGGGATTATTATAAATCGTTACGCAACTTCACCACGCAAGCTATTAAAAATGAAAAGAAAGCCTACTTTCAATTCAAATTCAAAAACAGTAGTTCGAAAGAGCAGTGGAATGAGCTTAGCTAAATTTAACTAAATCTAAAAATAATACATTGCCCAACCATCTCTCAAATTCTGATAAAATTAATGACTTTTTCTTAAACGTTACTCCGTGTGCAAATAACAGTAGCAACGAACTCATTGCTTATTACAATGGTCGTAAATTGAGAGAAGGGATAGCTGATTTCAATTTTAAACATGTAGACGAATCTACAGTTGCGCGAATCATCAATTGCTTAAAGAGTAACTGTACGGGATCTGATGACATTAGTTTACAAATAATAAAATATAGTTGTCCAATTATCTTACCATTCATTACACATATCATTAATCATTGTCTACTTACAAACATGTTCCCTGCATGCTGGAAGAGTGCTATTGTTATACCTATTCCGAAGGTGCCAAATCCAGTTGATTACAAAGACCTGCGTCCAATAAGTATTCTCCCAGCTATGTCGAAAGTCATGGAAAAAGTAATAGACATGCAGCTCAGAGATCATTTAGATAAATTCAACATTATCCCTTCATCTCAATCTGGTTTTCGTCCACGCCATAGTTGTACAACGGCTTTATTAAACGTCATTGATGACATAATTTCAGCTAGAGACCGGGACGATGTGTCTGTGCTGATTTTACTTGACTTTAGTAAAGCTTTTGATACTATCGATCATTCTGTGTTGGTGTCTATTCTCAAATACATTGGGCTTTCGAACGATTCTGTTATGTTGCTCTACAATTACTTAGTTAACCGGGTGCAAAAGGTGAGGTCGGCTGGCGAATATTCTAGTTCCAGAGTTACTACTAGGGGTGTTCCGCAAGGTTCAATCCTAGGACCACTCTTATTTATTATTTACACACACACCTTCTGTGAATATGTAAAAACCTGCAATATGCAGATGTATGCTGACGCTACCCAAATTTATCATTCTTTTAACATAAGTGATAGTAAACGTGCGCTGTCTGATATTAATCAAGATTTAATGAATATTGCAACAATTTCTGAAAAACACTCATTAAAACTTAATCCCAAAAAGTCTGTCGTGTTGTTATTTGGAAATAAAAAACCTTTGGAATCCCTAAAAGAGAGTGTAAATTTGTCTGTGTGTGGTACTCCAATACCAATAGTAAATGAAGCTCGCAATCTTGGTCTAATAATTGACAATACTTTTAGATTCGAGTCCCAAATTACTAACTACATTAAAAAAGCATATATGAATCTTAAATTAATTTATCCACACAGGCAATATTTATCAATTAATATTAAAACAATCTTATCAGAAAGTCTTGTTCTCTCTCATTTCACATACTGTGCTGAGATTTATGGTCCCTGTATTACACGGGATACGGCTAATCGAATTCAAAGAGTTCAGAATGCGTGTTTAAGACTTATTTTTGGCATACAAAAATATGAGCATATATCGCATAAGCGAACTGAACTCTGTTGGCTTTCGATGGCAGGCAGAAGAAAGTTACTAGCTACGACGTTGTACCATAAAATTATCACAGACAAAATACCCATATATTTATATAAAAGAATATCATTCAGAGAAGACGTGCATAACATTAATATTAGACATAAACACTTTATCACGCCACCCTATCACAGAACGGCTCTTTTCGAACGCAGTTTTCGGTACCAAATTGCAAACGTTTATAATTCCCTACCTGACGATCTAAAAACGGCTTCGATAAATTTTTTTAAAAAACGTCTTTACCATATTCTTCTAACCGAGTGAAGTTAATAAAGAGTGCTGCTTTACTAGACCGGATATCTATCAACTACTTTTTTTTTCTACTTTTTTTATTTTGACAAAGTTTTTTTTTTCTTTTATTGTTTGCGTGCTGTTAACTCCCGCGGTGCTCCTTGCAGAATATTAGTTTTTTAAGTTAATTTTAGGCATTTTATCTATATCTTTTTTTCGTTTTTCAAGGTCCAAGTGGAAGATCTGGCATTGTGCCTGAACTTGCGCCTTGTGACTTCCCAATAAAAAAAACTATGTTTTTGTTCTTCACTGACATGTATTCTTTTTTTAGTTTGGTTATATGGGAAATAAAGGCAATATTATTATTATTATTATTATTATTACATAGGGAAATTTTGTGGAGGAGTGTCTTTGACCCAATTTTGGTTCGAATTCCATGAAGCGTTGCCGGGAAAAATACCCTGCAGATGGCTACTACGCTGTTCACCGATCCCATGGCAAAGATCTCCAGCTTCCACCTCGTTGTCGACCACATTGATCTTCCGCGAAAGCTTTTCAGTTTGAATAAGTGACCTAATTTCGTCGAATTTGGCTCAATTATGACTACTTTCGAAAATCCATTCTTGTTTTTGATTTCTGGCTGCCGCAGGCTTACTTATTGTTGTAGAAGTGTCCAGTTATGGTCATAACCAGGTTTAGATTGTTGCTGGAGCCCTAGCAATCTTGGATTCCGCATGCTGTGCCAGACGACTGCCACTACCATGAAAATGTGTTATGTGGCGCCCCCAGGTGTTTTGATTTTGTCAGTGCTTCGAAAATGTATTCCAAGGCCTCCAGGTGGCCCTGTAGAGTTACAAAATCGAGATACTAAAGGATAATATATCTTACTAATCACAAAACCTGATAGTTAGGCAACTTAAAGTACTTAGGAGAAATACAGGTTGCGTTATCATCATCTAGTTCTTTTTGAATTAGAATAGATGGCTAATTTAGATATTTTCATGTTAATAATAGAAGAGAAACCACTTCCTGTTTTGAATAAAAAACAGATTGAAGCTTCATAGCTGCCAACAGAAAATAAAATTAAGAACTAAATCCCAGCCTAAAAAGATACAAAATAGGTAGCTTTTCAACCGTAAGGTTTTAATTGATATAATTCAGTACATTAAGAAATAATGATTTTTTAGGCAAATAAAATTGATTCATTGGGTAGTTTCTTAATAGCAAAAGCACTTACGAATTAACTGGTAGGTAAACAAATAGGGCGATATGTACATATATTTTAATAGAGGGAGTCTTTGGTTTAGCTTTTAGCTTTCCCTGTTATTCTTGCTATCTTTGATCAATGGGACATCATGATCCGGTGGGATAGAGTCACCCGGAGTCGCAATGAAACTTTTTTGGAGGGCCTAACAGAAAAGGGAAGACCATGTTAGACCAACGTTAATTCTTGTTAAGAACTCCTCACCAGAAGAGCCGCTTCATTGGCTTGGCGATGTGGGTCGTTTTCGAGTCCAACTCGATGGGCAACGCAACAATTCTTAGCATCATGGGGTCGCCTCTGTTTTAGTTAAGCTAGTCCTAAAACCTTATGAAAGCTGTATAAACTGTTCAGTTCATTCATAACCCAAAATATGCCAAGTTAGCAGTTTAAAATGGGCATATGAAATTTAATCTATCGTTAATAACTTCATAATAATATAATGAGAAGATTTAATTACCTTTTCGGTGACCAGGCTAAAAAACAGGTTACAATTGTAAACGTCAAAGAAAAGGAGTTTAATGTTATACCGTAGGTATCAGTCAAATAATGGGAATTTCTTATACTTTAAAAATGTGAATTGAGTTAGACGGGAAATCAATTAACAGCAATAATTAAAAATATAAATAGGTTAAGAAGGTATAGAAAGCTTTTTAGATTTATCTTACCTGAAGGTGTTGAATTTCTGCATAAGAAAGAAAACCTTTCCATGGAACTAATGGTTGATCAACCAATGCAAATCAAACTAATACGAAGTTTAATTCGATATTTCCGTATAAAGTATCATATAAAAACTGCCATAGTAGATAATCTTTTATTATATTAATCTCCCAATTAACATTAATATGACCAATAAATTATATGATTGAATGTACATAAATATTATAGAAAACATTTAAAATTTAAATAAAGTTGTTGGCGCCTAATACTTCTTGTTTAGTGAACTAAGGCCTTTATGTGAAAGTGAAGTAAACAAAAATCTCACATTTATCATACCCATATCGCAGCCGAGGATTGAGCTAGTCAGAGTTATGTGAGCCTTCTACGGTAGGTTGCAATAGTTGGTACAGCTCGCCAGTGTCATGTGCTCATACGACATCGAAAAACAGCTCGAACAGTATCGTATGGACCGCCGCACTCCTTGTGTTTGAAAAACCTAAACTGTCACTGTACTACTTCGTCATTTTTTTTAAACGCATAGAAATCTGTCTAACTCAAATTCGTCGTTATTTAAGCCCTCTTTAAGACTAATGTTTCTTTCACATTGTACGTTTACTTATATTACGAAATTAATGTATTTGACTCAAAAAGCTGTAAAATAATTTGTGACCTAATTTGTGACCATAGCAATTTATAACATGTGAGCAAACGAAAATGAAATCAAGCTTGGCTTTGAAATACTTGTTTTATGAATAATATGTTGATGACACTGTAAATCTATGTCAAATTCGTTGTTAGCAGGTTAGGTTTTGCATCAGTTTGTGTCAAAACCGAAGCAAACCTAACCTGTTAACAGCGAATTTGACATAGCCTTACAGTGCCGCCAACATATTATACATAAAACAAATATTTCAAAGCCAAGCTTGATTTCAGTTTCGTTTGCTCACATGTTATATGGGGCTGAAGGGTAGAGGCTTTCAGATATGAATCTTAAAATAGGGTTGTTAGATGGAGGTTTGTAGTTGAGACGTTGGATCTTTGGATTTCACAATCATAGGACACTGAATTCTGCAGATAAACCACAACCGCTCTGTAGTTTCAATAAGTACCTTGCAGCAATTAAAAGTACGTTGACGTAAATTAGTTGAGAACTTTCGATATTGAAATGTGCTTGTTTATGTCGGACGGAGTGATGTATTGTTGTATTATCAATCTATGTGTGTTTCCTATGTATTTTAAGCTCTGTGTATATGTGGATTACCCAATCATTTCAAATTAATATTACGCTGTAAACATTACGTGTTCAAGCTGTTTACTTCTGTGTTGTTGAGTTCGGCATTTGCCTCGCCCAACAATATTCACAGTTGTCGGGAATGTTACGATTTTCGTCCTAGATACACAATGTACTATTGTGTTCAAATTTTATTTTTGATTATAAAAAGCCGTGACTAGAGAAACTATGCTCTAATTGACTCTAGTAACTCATAATAATAGCTATTTCATCAATTAGATCATTAAAAAATTCTTCATGAACGAGTAACATTTGCTAAACACGTCTTTTTGAAAAAAGTAATGTTATTAAATGCAACCTTAAAACGCATTCTCCCATTAAATAGAAAATGTAATTACCCACCTAACGATATGCATCATGCCCTATTTTATTTTTATGTAAAACGGAAAAATTATTAATTACTAAATTTTGTTACGATTCATTTGCGCCGCCTTCTAATTTCGCGTTCTGTAGTATTCATTTCCCATGGTTAAGCATCTCCTCGCGCGGATGTCTGTGAGCACGCCGTTTGTATTTCCAGCGCTGCGCCACGCCTCCTTGGCCTCGCGTAGATAAATTTTAATAACGGGCATTTGACAACATGCCGAGGTAGCAATTTCGGAGAATTTTGGAGGGTCACCTGTTCATTATGTTTGATATTTTGTCTAGAAAATGAATTTAACCCAACCACAATATTTACGGAGCTTAATTAAACAAATTCGGTACAACAATTTATATGACGTGCAGAAAGTTCTCGTTTTTACTCTATGATGTAAATGTTTGGAATCTTTAAAATCTAATCTTGACCAGGTGTTCATTTCTTCATAATAAAATACAACAAATAGAAAACAAAACAGGGCATTTGCTGTATCACAGCCACATATCCATGTTTTTTTCTTGTAAATATTTACATATATTCTCATAAGAGCATTAATCCTTTCAGGATTTTTTTTTTGTGTGCGTTCTAACAACGTCGTATTAATTTCCCCGAGTGGAACGCGAGGGCAAATTAGGTCGTTGTTTGGAATGCACGAAAAAAATTTCCGGATATGAATTAATGCTCGAATGCAGATTCGGTAAGAAAATCGTAACGACACAAACCCTCACAGTTAGGTTGGTCTACTTACAAAAAAATTCCAAGAAATTTTGTTGTTGTCTTGGTTACAGTTCGTGAACTAATTTTTCTATTGGTCCTTAATGAGTGTCGTACGATTTTCATAGAAAAATATCTTGTATAATTATAAGTCCTACATTTATTTCAGCTAAGGTTAGGTTTTTAAAATTAATGTTGATTATACGATTTACGAAAAAATGGCAGTGGGTTTATCTAGATGAGGTTGGTGAATCCAAGTTGGTATGCTTTATGGGTTTGCTACATGTCAAGATGGCTTCGCAAGAATGATTGGGAAAGTTGTTAGCTGGATCAGGATGGGACCGAATGTTTTCCATAGCAAAAGTATTCACGTCTGGAATCGCAGTCTCTCTTCTTTGTGGAAAACATTTGAAGCGTACTAGGCATGCTTACCAACTTACTCTTGCATGACTACACGTCCTAGAAGTATTGTACCTATTTGTGTCAACCATTCAAGTTTCTTTATACTTTGTAATTAATACGTAAATTACATTGAATTACCAAAAAAAATGTCTTTACCTTGCATTGTATTGTCTAATCTGTCATATCAATATAGGTAATGACGTTGAAATTGATTTTGAAACACAAATTAGACCTGTGAAATGGATTCCTCGCATCATAGAACCTATAGAAAGTGGTATTACTCAAGATGTTGTGTCTAATAGAAGACCTTCTATTAAAATACCAATACAGATGGCGGCCATAATGGATTTATAGCAAGCAGGCCACCAGAGGTCGCGCACAAGTTGCTTGCGATGGTTTCCTAAAATCTTAAGACTATACCTAAGACTATACCAAATTTCAAAGACTTGGCTTAAAGTGCACGATTCTTGTGAATTTCCCCTATGCTAGCTGTTCTCTTCGATTCTTTACTAAAACTTGTACGAAATCGAAATCACTGCACATAAACATTCGCTCTTCAGCTGCACCCGGTATTGCCAAATACGCTGCAAAAGCATATAACAATAACAATGCTCGAATTTACCCTACATTTCAGTTTATTATTATAAATCGTAGATACCTGATATCACTCTGTTATTAAAAATTAATTATACTAGCAGTGTCCGTTGTAGTTAAGGTCAAATTTTTGAGCAAATGTGAAAGTGGCCGTTGTGATCAAGGTGGCCGTTGTGGTCAAGGTGGCCGTTGCAGTCAAGGTGGCTGTTGTGGTGAAAAGTGCAAGTGGCCGTTGTGGTCAAAGTGGCCGTTGTGGTCAAAAGTGCAGGTGCTCGTTGTGGTCAAGGTGGCCGTCATTCTCAGCGTCGGTGATGATATATCGATCAGACGTCGGTGGCCGTTGTGGTCAAGGTGGCCGTTCTGGTCAAAAGTGCAGGTGACCGTTGTGGTTAAGGTGGCCGTTGTGGTGAAAGGTGCAAGTGGCCGTTGTGGTCAAGGTGGCCGTTCTGGTCAAGGTAGCCGTTGTGGTCAAGGTGGCCGTTGTGGTCAAAAGTGCAGGTGGTCGTTGTGGTCAAGGTGGCCGTCATTCTCAGCGTAGGTGATGATGTATCGATCAGACGTCGGTGGCCGTTGTGGTCAAGGTGGCCGTTCTGGTCAAAAGTGCAGGTGACCGTTGTGGTTAAGGTGGCCGTTGTGGTGAAAAGTGCAAGTGGCCGTTGTGGTCAAGGTGGCCGTTCTGGTCAAGGTGGCCGTTGTGGTCAAGGTGGCCGTTGTGGTCAAGGTGGCCGTCTTTCTCAGCGTCGGTGATGATATATCGATCTTACGTCGGTGGTCGTTCTGGTCAAGGTGGCCGTTGTGGTCAAAAGTGAAGGTGGCCGTTGTGGCCAAGGTGGCCGTTGTGGTCATGACAACAACGGCCAAACTTCCGGGTAGCCGTTGTATCCGCTGGCCGTTGTGGTATAAACCCGTCAGTTCTGCATCGTCAGCGTTTTATCCGTAATTCCATGTAAGTTTGGGGCCAACCGCCATGCATTGTGTTATGCTGACAATACTTTTTGGATGTTGTTTTACATGTTCTAAGCGGCATCGACGATCGCCGGATTTCATTATTTAAACCTTGTAGTCTAGCGATGGGATAGGTGATAAAATATATTTTCAATTATAAAATAGTTACTTTTCTCTAATGACAGATAGGCTGTTGACAGCTGGCAAGCTAGCGCCCCTGCACCCCTAAGGAGCAGCCGCCACTGCCTTGAACTGCAGAATAAAATACAGGAAACAGTTCTCATCGATCAAATATGATTTAGACTCAAACGAAGTTGCATTTATCCGCTTGGACTTAGGCGCAATAACCTGCAGCCAGATAAGATTTGAGTCGAGGTCTTACAGCTCAAAGCTACCGCCAGGTTCGTCTAATTCTACAAAGCGAATTTCCGTCAGAGTCGGTCCTGAAGCGTCATTTCCTTCATAAAAGCATGCAAGCTGCACCTATCTTGAGCTCAGCTTCGTCCGGAGAAGCTAGATTGTGCCGGTCCGAGACACTTGGTTCCATAGATCTACAAAGAGGTTTCGGCTCTCAGATACCGGTATCTAAGAATACTCCTAAAACCGGCTCCTAAACTATCCCTCTGGCTCACCGATTTTCGATATCATAGTAAACTACCCGTAAAAATCCACACCGATTTTAGCGAATGTTCTTACATGTCAAACGCCATTTCTTAAGATCTCCATAATTATTTGTTCTACCACTAATAAACTGCTATATTACATACAACATAATTAAACACTAAGTCAAGCTTCATAGTTTTCCATTTAATTATTCCTAAATAGTTTAAAACCATTTATGCAAAACTTTACGCTCCGAGGTATTTTGGTTGTCTATTCTGAATTATCAAGGTTTAACAAAATTGTTTGTAAGCTGCGCCTTTACCATTTTGCCAATTGCTACTGGAGCAGGAAGCATTGCTATGTGAAATACATTTGTAAAGTCAAATGTTCTATTAATTTGGGATTTTCTCTTGCATCTGTGTTCGATAAATTAATATTGTGTTACGGTGTTGTTTATGGGAATTAAGTGATGTCCGTAGTTTTTCAAAAACAAACATATTCTTGAATTATTGTACCTGACAGTTGCATGTTACGGTATTGGTAAACGGAGCAGAACACCTCAAGGCTCCGTTGAGTTACGGGCGAAAAGCATTTTGTCGCAAGAGCTAATGCCTCCTTTTCACTTTGAACGATTTGTGTATGTCAGTCTACTTTGGTCCCTCATCATTGAGCTATATCTTACCTATAGTCGAAGGTTGTAATGTGAAACAGCCGTTCATGGACTGAACAACCACTTGTCGGCATCTCTCTTATCTTCTCAAAAGCTTTGCATTATGGTTGTGGCTGCTTTCTAGAAAGTCTGTTTTCTACCTGGTGACCAACATCAGCTCTGTATTTAATTAATCTATTCCCCTGCGTTAAGGAGTTGCGCCACGAAATAGCCTGCGACCTCTACTTAACCTGCAAAATGGAATTCTTTGTAACTTGTTAGTGGTTCTAGTTAATTTTAATGTATTCGTCAACTATCAGATTTTCTTCGTATTTAGATAAATATAGTATACCTTAGAACTTACCTATTTAGGGAAATTATTTCGAATTATTCAAATTACTGTTTATTTACAACAATCTGTCAATGCCAAATCTGCTATGGATGCGTCTCACGTATCTTCACCTTGACCTTATTTTTTGGTTTTATTAAGCAATTCCGCAATTATGTTTGAAATTCAATGTTTGGGCTTCTACCTCAAGTTTATGACCGATTGGCTCGGTTGAATAAAGCTTAATTAGCCCCTATTTGCATGGCATTGCATTAATAATTCTCCCTACCCGACGAACTGAAGCTGATTATGATTTTATTAATTACTAAGAATATTCCGGGTTTTGACAGCGAGCCTAATGCGAATCAATTACTTGGGGTCTATAGGACCTATTCGTTGATTATTTTTAACATAAAAATGGTGATATTTGTGGGTTTTTGATTGAATTGAAACCGAACCCAAAAGTTTACGTTTGGTAAATAACGCTATTGTTGTTATACGCTTTTGTTGGTCATTTGAGAATATCGTGACCTCATTATAGAGTACCAAGTAACAATTTCATAATGCAAATTGCTCATTCTAACATAAATTTTTATATCATTTATTGTGCTTCTATGTTTTTAACTCTTAATTATTACATTTATAACTTTTAAAACGAGCCCCTTTTACTTTCGTGCATGTTTTGTGTTGCATTGTGATATTAACAGTGATATTTATATCTCGTATTATTGTGGTTGGTGTATGTGCAGCCGAGTACATTAATTGATATAATTATACTGCCCTACATTTAAGTCTAAGAATTTTATTTGTGCTCTTGCCGTCTTCTCTCTTTTTCAGGGATTGGTTAGTAGCATCTTTTCAACTTATACCTGATTTTTTTAGCAAAGTGCATGTGCTGGTTGCTACTTGGCGCCCATATTTTTCTACATATTAAAATTAGAGCCTCTCTTTTAACCAGCGACCAGCTCCGGCTGAGAAGTCGGCTGCCTTTGCTATTCTTCTTGTTAACTGTTAGACTGACATAACAAGATGCACACCCTCTCTTGTCTAACAAGATAAATGCCGCCCGGAAACGTTCTACTTCGCTCTGTGTGGTCCACACTGAACAGGATTCGTACGGGGTATGGCATTTGCGCATAAATAAATGGGGAAAGCTCGATTCGGTCCCCTGCGATTGTAAAGCAGCTTTCTAACACATAGTGCAAGAATGCCCACTACGGGCTCACCTAGGTAACAAGGAAAATTTTTAAGCTATACATGTGTAACTTTATTTTAGCATTAATCAATTTACCCATGCTAGTTACAATTGTCGGTTTTGAAACTACAATGACATAATATTAGTTTCTATAGTCACTGTGCTGTTATTTTGTTTACAAACAGCACGGTAACATTAAGGAAATGTCCTATGTCTAATTTTGCATAATTCAGCCATGTAGTCTTACATTATTCTCACTGTATGTATACATACTTTTGATTTATACAATTTATGAATGCTCTTTGTCAAGCACGTTTAATTACAGCTTATAGCAGAAGTATTCAAAAATGTAGATATAATCGCTATTAATGGCCTCGGTCATTGTGTACCTGGTAACATTGAATATCATTTGCTGATGAGTGGTATATTCAGTGGCAGTTTTTATTTGTTGAGTGACATGTACATTTAAAATTTGTAAGCAGAAACTACTTAGTAACAAAATTAAACAATATACAAGTGATTTATATTTATGTCAGTTGTTAATACTGAAGATAACAATATAGGCAACAATATAAAATAAAGTAATTTTGTTTGATCTTTATAAATTTAAATTAGTATCTATGTGAGTGATTTCTTTTGTAGGCTGTAGTAAAGCAGACGCTCCGTTCTAGTTCATTATAGTAAAAAGCTCCAAATATGAGGGATTTGAAGATATTTTTATTAGTGTTGACTATTTGGTTGGCAATTTCAAACTCGTTGTCTCAGAGGAGAGTATTCGAAGTCTGTTTGCATTCGATCTTTGTTTTATACAACTATACATCTCTGTGCAGTTTCAGCAGAATGATTACAAAATTCAATTTGAACGGATAGAATTGGACCATTATTCCGAAAAATACGTAAAGTACGCAAAGATCGTTACTTTTAAATACAATAGAACCTCTCCAGCCGTGAATGCATCATTTCAATTTAACGTCGCTATAGGAAACAATTTACAGGTACGGAATGCATTTACTCATTTTTATCGAATACTTAGTGACGTTTACAACTTTTAAGGTTACAGTGCAAGCTTATAAATTCTTGAGTAATGAGTATCGAGTGTTTCCACTTCATTTTGAAGTCAACATTTGCGACGCGCTAGAGAAGAACTTAATCGGTATTGCAAAATCTTTTCAATGTGGAAATTTTACTGGATGTCCTCTTAGAAGGGTATGTGCAATCTAGTAATATCGCTTCAAAGTATTTGTCAAATTAATAGTAATTTACGATACAAGTGCGTAAAGCTGTTCTTTAGTCACGAGTAGGGGTAGAGTTAAAACGCGAGTGAGCGAGCCCTGCTTTACGCAAGTGTATCGTACAATATTTTATTTACGATAAAATCTAGAAATAACGGTAAACATAAAAAAATTAAATGTAAATTAGGATTACCAGCAGCCGGTCGTAATTTTGCGTGTTTTAAAAATGCTCGCTGTAGTAATTTGTAATTTGACCTAGTGCGTCGATAAAACTGGCGAATATTTGCTTACAAACACTTATTTGGCACGTTTCAAACTAGTTCTTCTAACCTAATTACATGCACTTTTGTGTTTACACAATTTCAGTTAGTTTTACACTTTTTTGTGAATTCCATGGTCAAACATAAGTTTGAACATAAATGGTATTTCGACTAGCAGTCTCTCTAAAGTTATCAAAGCAAGTAAACGTTTAAAATGTGGCCGTTTGGGTAGAGAAGTCAGAATTTTATTTCATTGGCTGAGATTTAGAGCTTACTGTTGAAATATTGACATTTAATGCTGCCGCAACCCGTTAAAGTAAAATTTTTGAAATTTGCATTAGCTAATTCAAAAGACTGACCTTCCTGGCGGCATTCTAAAGGGCCCCCAATATCACGTTCTTGTTAGAAATAGGTTACTAGTGAGGCAACAAGTTCCATTGCGCGGCTTCCCAAATACTTATTCCGAACATTTCAAAAATAACTTTACTTGTCACTTTCGACAACTAATAAAATTTGATGACTGTGCAACTGCGCTCAGAGTAGCCAACCTCATACGTTAATTATATATGTTTTGCCTAATGCAAACATTTAGTTTTCCATTATTATAGTGGTACGAATTTTTACGTCATAGTTACATGCAACAGGAGCTTCCTCAGAAGAACTATATATTTCTTATTATAAAACATTCTTGTAGAAACGTTTAAAGCCATTAGCGTAAATATGAAATTTTAAAGAAAATTTAATTACCAATATTTAACACAAGTGCCATCCAAGGGAAATGCATGTGTAGTTGGATACTTCTATCGGTTTCTTTAATTATATTGTTCCCAGAATTTCAAGTATCATCTCTGCAATTGGTCAATTGATGAAAGCGAATTTCCTCCGCTAATTCCCGACGGAAAGTACATGGTAGATTTAAATGGAAAACACTTTGGAGAAGACGTTGGTACTATACGTTTGTATGGAACAGTATTTCGTCCTATTGCTATACTCTAATTTTATTAATTTGTTTGTGTTTCAACAAAATGTTTCCATTGCTGCACACACGTATTTTACAGTAGCAGATTGTATTGAACTAAGTTATATTTTATCGTTGTTCGTTTTCTGTATTGAATAACTACATTATTACATATAAGTAGAATAAGTTTGAATAACATGTAAATTCAGAATGTGAGGCTACATATACGGCACTACTAAAATATCAATTTAGGATAGCTAAAGCGGCTAATTTTATCATATATTGTTGTTTATGATAGCTCCACATTGGAACTAGTCATATAATTTATGTAGTGACTATTTTACTTTGACCTTGCCCTTAATTAATGCAATGCACCATATTAGAAACCTAGAATTACTTTCAAATCAATTATTTCAATTAAGTACTCTTATTCAGGGTGGTTCGGCATATCTAGATCTCTATTAGTTGAATTTTTAGTTTTATTCTTGATTATTAAATGACATCAAATGTCAACTTGACTTCTACATTTACTCAAACCAGGTATTGACAAATCTATTTTTACATTGACATAACTATCAATTAACTCACCAAAGTAAGTACTGTTTTGTATTTTACTCTTTCTTTTATTGTTCGTTATTCAAAATGCTTTGATATTAATTACTAACACAAACCTTATCACTTCTTCAGCTCACACTGTCAATATTTAAATACCACTGCTTCTATCCTCAAGAGATCCCGATGTTCACCTTATGCAGCACCTTCAGCTTATTCTTGTCAACCAACTCCAAACGTCAGCAGAATTCGGTATCGCTCCCCTCATCAAACGTTACCTTCACGCCAATAGACTCTTGGTACGTTTCAGCTTTAGATATGAATCTGATCGTATCTTGTTTATTCCTGAGATAGTCCTTTGCACTCAGCAATCCCCACAGAAGCTGTCCAACTCCAACTGGCATTCCTTCTAACCTCCTTCTAGATGAATGACCTCACTTCCATACAACCACCAATGTAAGCAATATATATTTAATTATGTGTCACCTTCACCAATACATCAAATTTCATCCAATTCGGTAGTTCTCTGGTTCTTTCTACTTAATTCACTGTATTAGACAATCTCTTCACTGATTGTTTAGTTTTAATAAATTATTATTTTATTTTAATTTCTGCACCTCATAGATTTGTTAATAACATTTAAATTGGTATACTACCAAATAACTATACAAATAAGGCATAATTTCTAACTTTTATTGATCAAAATTAATCATTACGAGTTTGTTTTTACAAGTGACTAAACAAAATTTTAATTTCTATTAGATACAATTCTTCTTGACCTCTTATAAATTTTAAATATCCTATTATTACATACTTTTAATTCTTATTATTATAACAAATACATTTGTCACTTGAAACTTGTTAAAATTAACTGCAACCATCAAACTTTGAATACTCAATTGCTATTTATACCTCAAATTACCTACTCATTATCTTAATTAATTCTATCATTCTTATTGAACTTTACACCCAATCTTTATTAAACCCTTTAGAATTTGATTATAATTAACCTTCCTAATTTATCATTTCTATCATTCATATTTTAAAACTACCTCTTGCATATCATAACAATATACTAGTAATTAATGGGTGGTGGTTGATTTAAATCAGTCTAAAAGTAATTAGCTTAGAACTCTCGTTTGTTACTGTTGAGATTATATTACTATGTACGCATAATCATGTCAGCAGCAATACTGAATTAAAAATTGTAATAAAACCTTATTGAGTTAAACATGAGTTCGTGTTATAATGTATGTTCTAGTAGAAATTTAATTGAGCCTCCTCCTGCCACACGTGACGGGTTAAAACACTAGCCGAAGAAAATTAACGGGATTGGTCGTGAACTCCATCGCACTATACGGGCAGAGAGTATGGAAAGCTATAAGAAGAAGCAAGGAGGAATGCAGATAAGTATCGCCAAAGGTATAGCAAGAGCCTACCGAATGGTCTCAACCAGAGCCGTCCAGGTGGTGGCAGGCGTTATTCCAATACACATACTAGTGAGAGAAAGAGCCAGAACAACGAACAACAGCACAAGGGCAAGGCTAAATGAAGAGAGGGAGGCCAGCAAGAATGGGACGAAGACAAAGAGCAAGGAAGGTGGACCAAACTACTAATCCCACGAATATACTCATGGCTCACCAGAAGCCACGGTGATATTGGATACCACTTATCCCAGGTCTTGACTGGACATGGCTGTTTCGAAAGCTACCTACACAGAATCCGGAAGAGACGAGACGACCAGAAAACGTACTGTGATGAGGTGGATACCCCAGAGCACACCATATTTCGTTGCACAAGATGGAATTGGCAAAGAACGATTTGCCAAAACACAACAAACGTTGTGTTAACCCGGGACAACTTGGTAGACCAACTGTTGACAAGCGAGGAAAACTGGACAGGGATAAGCAAAATGATCGGTGAAATTATGACACACAATGAGATTGATCAAAGAACGGCACAGCAACAGGCATATCATAAAGTTAGTAAAAGAAATAAAGGGAACAGGATGACAAGGATGAAGAATGGGTCCGGGCTGCATAAAGTTATACCGAAAGGTGGTACCAGCAGATCGACGGTATTAAGGAAGGGGTTTTTTGGTCGGTAGGCGCCTGGGTTCCCTTCTCAGGAGAATCCAACACGCCGAGATAAGCACGGTGTCTTTCGAAGATTTTTCCTCACTTCTATTTAAAAAAATAGAAATTTAATTCGGTTCAATATTGTTTGATGTAACTTCAAGGATGGTCATTAAAATTTACGAATTTCCACGAAGTAATATCCAGTGACCCGATGTAACAGTTGAAAAAAAAACAGTAAAGTACAGAATTTCCCTCGCAAGTGGAAATTCTGACACTAAATATTTTAACAAATCAAAGGCAACTAGGGGTAAAAATAGCGTAACGTCCCTAATAATACTGAAACAATAAAAAGAAACACTTGGTAAAGGAAAGTAAATGGAAAAAAAGTATTGCAGACATGATTCCAACTCTGCGCGATCTCAGCGCCTACGGCAGGCATTTGAACAGGAAGAAAGCAGGCTGTGCGCTAGGGTGGAGCGATTTTAATAAATTTTTAAATTTTTAATTCTAATAGTGGCGAAAAGATGTTAGAAGTGATCATAAATTACCAGTTGTTTTCGTATTCAATTATATTGTTTTCTTCTGCCCTCTACCGCCCCCTAAAGGGGGTGAAAGTTTTTTATTTTTTTTTTCAAATCCTAATAGCAAAAAAAAATTAACTTAGCTCAGGTACCCTTGGTTACGTTGGTTTTTAAGTAAATTTACATTTTCTGTCTTCTACCGGCCTTTGTGTATAAAATGTATATAAGTGTTTGATTATTATTTTACCTATTATTAAGAAAAAGGTGTAACAGTGGATTTAAAGAGGCTAGTTCAGGTTACTTTCTTAAAATTTTAACACCCGTATACATAGTCGTTCGCCAGCGGCTCGCCGGCGAGTCGCCGGAGTTTCGTTATGAATAGTATGTTGGCTGCACTGTGGGTCTATGTCAAATTCGAGGTTATCAGGTTAGGTTTTCCGTCAGTTTTGACAGAAATTGACACAAAATCTAACCTACTAACCTCGAATTTGACATAGACGTACAGTGCCGCCAACATACTATTCATAACGAAACTCCGGTAACTCGCCGGTGAGCCGCTGGCGAACTACTATGAATACGGCTGTAAGTGTTTTCATTACTAGATCTCAAAATTGTTTGTACCCCACCCTATAGTTTACAAAAATATTGCTAAAAGCAGCTCTTCGCTTGATTATCATAAAAACAAATAACCCAGAACTCACCACGAGGACGTGGCTGCTAAGCGAGTTCCACCCTATCCTCCCGCCACTATATATTACTTTTATTGATTAAAATGTTTTTTTGTATTAAATGAAGGCATTGATTCTCTAGATTTCAAAGTTACCCTAATAAAATCGCCTCTAGCTTGTAAACCAACAACTTTTGAAGAAGCTCTTCTTATCTTACTTCTGTCAATAACATTATCTTTGTGGCTTTCTGAGATCAGACCAACGTCTTGTAGAACAGCTGAGATAGTTGCTGCTGCGGCTCTGTCAGACAATCCACATACCTGTTTCTCTTTTTGCTTTTGTTCAGAGATATCTTTCGACGTAAATGGAATTTCAGGATTAATGTCTTCCAAATCTAACTTATTATTTACATATTCAAATTCACTAATATCAATGCCCTCTTCATGGTTTATTTTTCTTTTTTCTCCCATTTTTATTTCAGATTGTTTAAGTTTGTAATAGTTTTCAACTTTGAGTTTTCTTTCTTCCCTGATTTTTAATTTGGTTGTCTCTTTGATGTCAAGTTTTCCTATACACATTTTCCTGACAGTTCTTTGGTCAATCAGAAATGACTGTTCCTGAATTGGTACCTTATTCCCTTTTTCGCATGAACATTTTTCAATCGTTTCACATTTACAAGCACAAACACCAAAAAGAGTTTTTGCGTTGTTCTGAAAGTCCTTAACTCTTAAAAAATAATTGTCATTGCGTTTTGAGTTTACATATTTTATTAATTTTAATATTTGGCATGATATAATAATAATAATAGTAATAATAATAATAATGGTTTATTGTCCAACAGAAAAAAAATCAATTATAGGACAATTTATAGAACAAAACTAGAGTATTGCATATTAATAATCGGCGGTTTTATTAGGGTAACTTTGAAATCTAGAGAATCAATGCCTTCATTTAATACAAAAAAACATTTTAATCAATAAAAGTAATATATAGTGGCGGGAGGGTAGGGTGGAACTCGCTTAGCAGCCACGTCCTCGTGGTGAGTTCTGGGTTATTTGTTTTTATGATAATCAAGCCAAGAGCTGCTTTTAGCAATATTTTTATAAACTAAAGGGTGGGGTACAAACATTTTTGAGATCTAGTAATAAAAACACTTAGAATTTAAGAAAGTAACCAGAACTAGCCTCTTTAAATCCACTGTTACACCTTTTTCTTAATAATAGGTAAAAGAATAATCAAACACTTATATACATTTTATATACAAAGGCCGGTAGAAGACAGAAAATATAAATCTACTTAAAAACCAATGTAACCAGGGGTACCTGAACTAAGATAATTTTTTTTGCTATTAGGATTTGAAAAAAAACATTAAAAGTTTCACCCCCTTTAGGGGGCGGTAGAGGGCAGAAGAAAACAATATAATTAAAAACGAAAAAAACTGGTAATTAATGATCACTTGTAACAGCTTTTCGCCACTATTAGAATTAAAAATTTAAAAAGTTTTTAAAATCGCTCCACCCTACTGTGCGCAGTGCACCCGTCGATTGCATCATGTCACGGGCTCATATCGCCGCGCGGCGTCTGCATTACATTCAACAGTTTATTGTGGCATAATTGTATCTGTTGGGTCCCATTTTTGTTAAGGACAAATCTTGGGCTATATGCAAATTAATACTTTTATCTATCCTTCAGTTAAAACAAAAACAGACAAAAGTTTATTTTTAAAGGTTCTTACTCTTAATATATTTTACCGAAATTTTCTCGGCTTTATGCCAGGTAGACATATAATCCGTATGCAAAATATCGTCTTCCTCCAACAAATAGTTTTTGAGTTATACCGGCAACAGGCAGACAGGTTTTGTCACGATTGCAATACTTCTTTCGTCTTTTAGACGAGGGAACTAAAAATTTAAAATAAGTCAATATTAACGTTAGCGCAAATTTATAAAAATGGAAGGTCCTGCTTGAGTTAATAATTATATAATAATTCGGCTAGTTTTGGTTCCATTGAAATAAATTATTTGAAATTCTTTAAATTTAAATAAAACAGAATCGCGAATTTTTAAGTCGATTAATCGAACGAGATCGAATCGAATTCAAGTTTGCAAATGTATATTAAATGTAAGGAAAATGAAATGATCAGTAATAGTACACTGTGTATCTAGGACGAAATGCGTAACATTCCCGGAATGTGAATATTCTTTCGGCATTCGCCTCGCCCAACCACACAGAAGTCTGGGAATGTTGCTTTTTGTCCAAGATACATTTTCGATGATATTACGGGGTATCTCACTTACGACTAAAGATAGAGAGTAGCGAAAAATACTGTGCTACTTTTTTGTGAAAAGAAAGATGATATATACAAAATTTTGATAGCCCGCTTCGTTTCTGAGATACAGGGCGAAATTTAAAATATTGCATTTTGGGACTCCCCTCGTATCTTCGTCATCCTTTAACATATACCAAAGCTAAAAACTGGCTCTTATACAGTTTTTTGCGTAGACTCCAAGTTTTCTAAAGCTTATAAAATTTACAATCAAACGAAAGAAAAATATACAGGGTGTCCCATTAAAAAAACATAAGTTTGATTTATAGCTAAAAATTGTCAGCTCACAGAAAAGATCCAACTACGCCACTGGATTCTACGTAAAAAACTGTATAAGAGCCAGTTTTTAGCTTTGCGATATGTTAAAGGATAACGGAGATACGAGGGGGGTCCCAAAATTCAATATTTTCAATTTCGCCCTGTATCTCAGAAACAAAGCGGGCTATGCAAATTTTGTTTATACCGTCTTTCTTTTCACAAAAAGGTAGCAAAGTATTTTTCGCAACTCTCTATCGTTATTTGTAAGTGAGATATTCCGTAATATAATCGAAAATGAGACACCCTGTACAGTTTTGTAAACCTCGTAGTTTATGAAGCATAGCGTGGTTTTGAAAAAATGGAACAGTGGCGTGTTTTCAGGTAAAACTAAAAAAGCGGAATTAAAGAGCTAAAACTGTGTTCTTTCAAGTGCAAAAACATGTGTGTTTGCTAAGTACCTTAAACAGATACGTAGCGTCTGAGTGGATAATACTGATAGAAATCTATAACATAGTACAAAAAAGTTAAAATGAATATTGTAAATACTATTTCAAATCGATATCTCTACAACAAAAAAAATAAAAAAAAATAACTTCAAGGCCCTGTAACTTCTTACTGAAGGGTCTTTGTACTAAGTTATATTAGGTTTAATCGATTTATTCTAACGTAAGGAATCTATGACTAATCGGCGTCATTAACTAAACGGGAAAAAAATCGGCTATTAGTGACCCAAAATAAAGTGCTGAGTTGCATTCTAATGTTGAAATTAAGTGATCGTGTAAAAGTCGACGAGATAAAAAGGCGTGTAGGATGCCGGGATGTGCTAATGTGATGTAAAAAAGTTCAAATGGAACTGGGCCGGTCATGTTGCCAGGATGGCGAAAAGTTGGACAAGATCAACGACGGAATGGTCTCCAGCATTAACTAAAAGAAAAAGAAGAAAACCTAAAATCAGATGGGAGAATAATATAAAGAAAATGGCAGGATCACAATGGATGAAAACAGCACAAGACAGATCGAGATGGACAAAATGGGGCAGGCCTTTGCCCGAACGCGGGATGATTAAATGCTATTATTATTATTTATATTAATCTTTAAATTTATGTTTTTAATGATTACAAATGCCATTATTCGCGTACTACTTTCTACTTATACTTATAGATATTTTAAGAAATATGCAGATACTTCTGATAACAAATACCTAGGTAACTTCGTTATAAAATCAAAAATGATAGCTAGGTACAATATAAAAATAAAAAATAGCTCTTGTAGTAGCGATATTTTCCGAGACTTTGCTGTTGCAAATTCATTAATTACATCGCTAAAATTTATACCATCAAAAATTTCTGGTTCAATTGCTAATATTGCTAGCCCAGACAATCTTTCTTGAAGCATTGTCGATCGTCAATAATTTTTAATGATTTTTAACTTTGAAAAGATCGCTCGCCAGAAGTTACAGATACAGGCAATGTCAGAATAATTCTTAGTGAAATGCTTACGTTTGGAAGGGTGGAGATTAAATTGTTTTCAAATATATATTGTAAAATACTTAAGGGGTCAGTATCATCAAGTAATGAAAACAACTTTAACGCTTTAATTTCATTAAACAAATCCTTGGAGTCTATATTCTTATTATCCTGATCTGTCAGTCGTTCTTCAAGAACAGAACAACGTTTTAAAAGATCGCTGTCACTTAATTTGAATATGTCGCTAAAAAATCCGAAGACATTATCATACTCATTTAATAAGTCAAATCGGTTTTTTAGAGAGCTTAAAGTTTGATCTATAATTTTTAAGAAAAAACTAATTTTAAAGGCGGTTTTTGGATCATGAGGTGTCCTGACCGTTGGTAACGGTGGAAAGTCTTCTTCAATTTCGAGAGAGAGTGCTACTTCTTTCGCTTGTACAAGAATTTTTTGAAATGATTGGTCAGATCTATATTGCTGGAAGTGATCAACTAAATTTTTTAGGTAGGTTTGGCATACTTTAATATTAATTGTAGCACTTTGTATTCGTTTGCTGACAATATTTATATGAAATAAAACGTCATGCCAAATAATAATTTCACAAATAAATTGAAAATTTTGTACTTGTACAGACGTTAAGAGGGAACTCGCTTTATGTCTTGCATCAATGTGAAAGGAATTATCTTCAGCTACTTCTAGAAGACTTTCGCAAACCTTAATTAAATAAAGTTTAAGGGTCTTTATTGCATCAATTCTGCTGGACCATCTTGTCTCACTTAGAGGCTTTAAACTTAACCCGGGGACATTTTTTCTCATAACATCCCACCTTTTTGTGAATGACGAAAAAAAATTATATAACTCTTGCACAACATTAAAAAAGTTTATTGTAGCATTCGCCACCTTAGAAGCGTCATTTACTGTTAAGTTCAAAGTATGAGCCGCACAAGGTACAAAAAGGGCTCTCGGATTCGCATCAAGAATGCGTTTTTGAAGCCCAGCATGCTTTCCCTTCATGTTTGCCCCATTATCATAACCTTGTTCCCTAATATTTTTTATATCTAAATTAAAATTTTTCAAAATTTTTGTCACAAATGTATATATCCCTTCCCCTGTAGAGTCCAGTATTGGATTAAATGCAATAAAACTTTCCTTAACTTTAACCTTTTTTGAAGTGGTGTTAAGGACAACATACCTCAGAACAAGACTAATTTGCTCAGTATGACTAGTGTCTGGTGTACAATCTAATATTATTGAAAAATATTTTGAACCGCGAACCATTTCTAAAATATTATTTCTTACTTTAGACGACAATAATTCAATTATTTCATTCTGTATTTGCACGCCTAAATAATGAGTAATTTTAACAGATTTTTTTTGGGAGTTACACACTCGGCTAACATGCTGTCTCATCACTGAATCAAAAGAGGCAATCATCTCAACAGCTTTTAGAAAATTTCCATTATCATATTCGAAAAGTAATTTAGAAGAACCTTGAAATGCCAAGCATTGTGTAGATAAATACTTAACAATCGCAATAATTCTTTCCAACACGTCGCGCCAATATTTTTTTTCCGTTTCTAAAATCCGCAGGGGATGAGCATTAACAGTCGTAGATGTCTCCAACATTTTTTTAAATTTACCCAAGTGTTCATATAACTGTTGTAAAATTGACGTTTCGTGTGTCTTCATTAGCAAAGACAAGTGTTGCCAATCAGATACTCCATTTGTATCACAAAAAATGTTAGGAGTTTTACAAAACAACCTACAACAAAAACAAAATACAGAATCTTTAGAAATAGAGTAAATAAGCCAAGTCCTTTCGCCTTTTTCTCCATTTGCTAGACTTCTTACAAAGTATTTGCACGAAAACTTTCTCTTATCTTTATTACTAGGAGAGCTAAAATTGATGTCTCTCAAGGGCGGACCACGTTTAACCAATATTCTAGCTATCTCATTGGTGATTCTTTCGGGCCACAAACCGGGGTCGGACGGAATTATATCGACACTAGCCTCATTAAAGCGTTCATCGAAAGTGTTACTTGCAGCAGATATTTCGGTAGCTGACATTACCGAACTTCTTACACAAGCTGAATTACCTGAAGTGGATTGTTCAAGTGCTGTAGACGAGGATGGTGTCATCGTTTCATCGGGTTCTGCATCAGTAGAAGCTGTTTTGCTGCTACAACCGCCGCCACTTGTTGCAGGACCTGATGTTACCGTGGTCGCCTCTGTTGAAATTTCAGGTAGTCCACTCGCGGTTACTGATATTACGGATTTAGAATCTTGAGATTCGGTCGCATCGATAGTCTCCGTGGAATCTTGATTGTTTTGCAAGAAGTGCTTTAAAGATCCAGCCATTTTTTCCCTTTCTTGTAGTCTCAGTTTCTTTTGCTCGCGAAACTTCGCACCTGAAGGTCTCTTTCTTTTATCCTGAAAAACAAATAAATAATTAGTACTCATGGGAATTAGGAATTAACTTCTAAAGTAAGCACAATAATAAGCACCAAGTTTGCATATTTGAGTAAAAAGCAATTTGTTCGAGCCCTTTCAGCTTAAACCCTGTCAAAAATAAAGGCAGAAAAAAATATTAAACTATTTTGGTCTTATAGCCCTTAAAAACCCTACAAAATGGTTTTTTTTTAAAGATCGATAGCATAAAAACTAAGCGAGTTATGGATAAAAAACCAATTACTTTTTTAATCTCGTACATGACATTTCAATTAATAAAAAGATATTTGGGTAAAACAAAATTAATTATAACCAGTATCCTATAAAAGGTTAATGTTCATAGTATAAAGTAGAGAACACTTACCATTTTATAAAATATCAAACCGTTGAAATTGCAGTCAGCAGGTATTCAGCACTTAATTTTTTAGAAAAAAAAGTAGTAAACAAAATATTATACAACACAACACTTGACAAAATAAAAAATAACTTCAAATGTAAAAATTAATATGATTACTTGTTTTTATGCACTTGTTGCACGGTCGCAAGGTCCAGTAAACTAACCGGTTTAAAAACGCCTCTGGCGATGCATCGCTTTTATAGCGCTCCAGGCATTATTCATGTCTGAACAGGAAAAATCAAGAAACTAACGCCTGACATGTTCTCGCAACATAGGAATCGGCAGTAACTGGATGATATACTAATAAAATTTAATGTGTATTTATACCTAATCTTATTTAATTTCTCAACTTTTATTTTAAAATTAATTTTTGTTTTTTGTTTTTTTATGGCAAATTTTTTTGCATTTTTTTTTTGGACCCTGGGTTTTGGCGCCCCTAAAGGATGGCGCCCGTGTGCATTGCACACTTTGCACATACGGTAGCGGGGGCCCTGTGTACAGAAATAAATGGGGAAAACGCGATTCTGCCCCCTGCGAACGTGAAGCATCTTACGAACACATAGAGAAAACGCACTACGAGCCCTGTCGAGGTAACAACGAATATTTTAAAGTGGCCACACCAGCGTAGAGCGAGTGGACTTTAAATTTAGATTTATACGGTATTATTTGTCCTTAGAACGAATCGTACATGTACATTTTATTTATACGATTATTTGTATAAATATTTTTTATTTATAGAATTTATGAATGCTATATTATGTCAAGTACGTTCATTCCATCTGGTAGCAGAGGTATTCAAAAATGTAGATATTATAGACATTATGCGACCTTCGTTCTGGAATTATGAAATATAACGTTGTTTACCTGCATCAAATAGCATTTGCTGATGTGTTGCATATTCAGTGGCAGTTTTTATTTGTTGAGTGACATACTTACCTACCTATTTAAAATTCCTAAGCAGAAGCTATTAACAAAATTAAACAATAAACAAGAGATTTATATTTATCTCAATTGTGAATACTGAAGATAACAATATATATAGTAACAGTATAAAAGAAAGTAATTTCGTTTCATCTTTATCAATTTAAATTAGTGAAATCTATGTGACTGATTCCATTGTAGGCTGTAGTAAAGTAGACGCCCCCGTTATAGTACATTGTAGTAAGAAACTCTAAATATGAGGGATTTGAAGATATTTTTATTAGTGTTGACTATTTGGTTGGCAATTTCAAACTCGTTGTGTGACAGGAGAGCGTTCAAAGTCTGTTTGTCTTAGATCTTTTTTTATACAACTATACATATCTGTACAGTTTCAGCAGAATGATTTCAAAACTCAATTAGTTAATTACGGAAAAGTCGTTACTTTTAAATACAATAGAACCACTCCACTTTTGAATGGAACATTTCAATGTAGAGTCGCTTTGGGAAACAATGTGATGGTATGTGTTTAAATTAGATTTAAACACACATACATTTTAATAACAAAATTTACGAAATCCAATCAGAAGTTCTAAATGTACTTCTGATTTCATAAACAATCAGTTTTAACCTCCAGTTTTACTTTATAATTTCGACAGTTTATATTTAATTTAGATCTGTTTAATCTTGAATTAAACAGGTAAATTTCAGTTCACATTTACGAAATATTAAAAACCAATCTTGTTTCGCAAGCATCGAGTTTAAAGACCGGAGCAAACTGCGACTTAGCATTTCACGCCGTAAGCGACCTACTAAACACAAGTTCACCGCTCTGGCTTGCAAACACACACGGAAATGCAATCCGCTTACAGTGCTGAATTGCTACTTCGTACCTTTAAACGCGCTCTAGTAATCTACACAATAATTGAACTTTGATATGTTACTTAGTTAAACATTCTTGTTTTGTATAAATAGAACGTTTATTTTCGTAATAAAACAATCTGCATCTAATGTCTGATTCATTCACTACGTCGCTACCCTGATACCAAGCCATAATATTATTGGGACGCGAGGCTGCGTCCCTCAGGGTAGTTTACTGTCGTCCCTTTTAAGTACCATTGACTACATTGGTTTAAAACATAAATGCAGTCTCATTTATGTGCTTAAGGGATAGAACCAGCGCAAAGCAACGGAAACCTGATCAGCCTCCAGGCAATTCTGTTCAGTATGGAATGCATTTACTAATTTTTATCGAATAAGTAGTGATGTTTACAACTTTTAAGGTGACAGTACAAGTTTATAAATTTTTGAGTAATGAGTATCGAGAGTTTCCACTCCGTTTTGAAGTCAACGTTTGCGACGCGCTGGAGAAGAACTTAATTGGTATAGAAAAATCTTTTAAATGTGGAAATTTTACTGGATGTCCTATTAAAAAGGTATGTGCAATCTAGTAATATCGTTTGATAATATTTGGCAAATTATAAATTATTATTCTTATAAGACTAAGAGGAAACAATTCCTTCTTTGTGATCAGTATGTATCCAAGCAGTCAAAATACTAAAGAACGTATAGTTAAACTAAAAAAACCTTTGACTTTTAGAATAAACGCAGAGACAATAATTAGTCACATTAAGGTTTTTCTGTTAGTCGTAAAATTTGATTAGGCGTGTCTTTTGTTTCTTGCAAGTAACATGTGAGCAAACGAAAATGAAATCAAGCTAGGCTATGAAAATTAAAACGTATGTCTATAATTAATTCACATTATGTTAATGAAATACACACACATAACCTAAATCATTGCATAACTGTCACCTGCTGTCATGTCAAAATTTTATTTGAAAATTAACATAAAAACTAACACTTAAACAATGTTATATCTGCAACAGAATAATTACGTATTAAGTTATAAGAAGTGCTAAAAGTATTCAACGTTGCAATTTAAACAAAAAATTAAACAACTTCACACTTCTACTATTATACAGGGAATTTATTTTAATAGTTAACATACGCGTTTCGTTTCTATGCCACCATTTAATCATACAGGTCATTTCCATAGTTACAAATGGGACCAATAGATTAGAGCGTGTATTTTACGAGTTAACATAGGAATTATTACTTGCCAAAAAGACAATTAAAAGTTATCCTAATATATACCACTAAAGAAAAGATACAACACACACGTTCTTCCTACGTATCTACTTTTAGTTGCATACCTACATTCCGATAACAAAATTAAAGTTTCTCATTAGCAAGTACCTAATTCAAATTCGTATGTTAACTCGTAAAGTAAACGCTTTAATCTATTGATATCATTGGTAACTATGGAAACTGCTATGTTAACTATTAAAATAAATTCACTGTAGAATTGTAATAGCACATGACTTAATTTTTTTAAAGCCAAGCTTGATTTTATTTTCATTTGCTTACATACTCTAATTTGCAATGGTTTTTTGTTAATCAAATTAATTTGCAAGTGCGTCAATATAATCAATTATATGTTAGCGTTGTTGATGTAATGAACACTGCTTTTCACTTGTGTGTCTATTTACAAAAGGTTATTATCGACCAGAATGCCGTCGTATTCGTTATTTGAGTGAAGATACTCCAAATCGTAGCGATTTGAATAATATATTCTACTGTGCTTCACATTGGCACGGATAGTAATAATTATATTTTATTTAAAACAGCAAAATAAAATGATACAATACAATTCGCAAATATACAAATATTTACAGAAATTTAACAGCTATAAATGTATCACATTATGGGTAAAAGTAAGCTTTATGTTAATGATCGTTCAAAGCAATTTTTCTTAGCAACAACTGGCATACGTTAAGTTTTTTTCCAACCAACGTAGCGCTTGCTATTCTGTAATAGCAGTTAGTAGTAATATTTGTGGGGATGTCAAGCAAGTAAGCCTTCCTATGCCCGTTTTGCCAACCCCGTGGCAAGGTCTAGGCATGCAGAATACCAGGTATTTTAGTCCTACTTAAAATTTTGCCGGGAGTTCCAACCAAGCAAAGATCTTTTACATGCTACACAGCGTAGTAACATGGGACTCACGCTTTACATCACTTCCGAATGATGGGATTCTGTAGAGGTTTTCATCCGTATTTTTTATTTTTTAAAAAGGTCACCGAGATCGGGGATCGAACTCTCGACCCTTAGATCAGTGCCAGAATGCTTAACCACTGAGCTATGGAGCCCGGCTCTGTTATAGTAACTTTAATAAGGCAGGACTCCGGCATAGTGATGGGAAGTTTAGTCCTGTCAAATTGTCGATAATACCTCGTTTTTTGACAAAAATACTACCTGAAAAGTGAAAACGTATTTTTATAGAAAAAATACCGTAGAATTCAATGAACTACAATGCAACAGCTGAATCAGTAGAGAAGTGATTTAAAATGGCTCTCAAGCAATGAAAAAACGGTTTCTTGCATATAAAAATGCAAACAAGCAATACAATTTAAAATATATTGTTATGATACGACTACGAGTATACTATGTTTGTAGATAAAATTAAAATTTGTAAAAGAAAATGGGATGTTATTACAATCCATATCAACCCATTATAATAGTAGATGATGTTTAAAAAGTTTCCTGAATAAATCTGAGTTAAAGCAAATTAGTAATTGCATGATAGCTATTGAAAGGTTACAGGTGGTTTGAAAATAAAGAGAATATTTAAAATACGGTTGAAGCAATGACAAATGTAAAATTATAATAAGGGTAGAATTAAAGTAGGTGGATATCAAATAAGAATATAGACCAGAAAGCATAAAGAATGAAAATGTAGTATTTAGGAAATTTGTTTCCGATTATTGAAAATGACAACTTGAAAAATATGTAAGAAAATCGTTTTGGTCTAAATAAAAATATTGAATTTAACCCGCTTTTATTGTGAACATCTTGGCTTATTTAAGAAGGGTAATATATAATAATTATTTCTGTCCATCTCGTCTAGCGTTTGGTTTAGAGTTCTTTTTGGGTAGCCATTAGCTTGCAGCGTTTCTGTGATTATCTCTATTGCCCGTTTAAAGTCTTCTGCCTCCGAGCATATGGCCTTGGCTCGGCTATATAGGCATCTCGCGACACCACGTTTCACGGTGGTGTGGTGGTTAGAATAGTAGTGTAGATGTCTCCCCGTATGGGTTGGTTTTCGATATACCTTTGTTTGTACCGTGTCATCATTTTTCTGGACTAGTAGTCTCCATCGTAAACTTAATTGATTGGGCTTGATTATTGAGATGTTCCAGGAAGCCGTAGAGCGTCTCTCTTCCATAGGGCCATATTTCGAACGTATCATCTATGTATCGCAGCCATAGACTAGGTTTCTTCTCATATTGAGATATAGCTAGTTTTTCAAAGTCTTCCATGTAGATATTACTGACTACTGGAGATAGTGGAGAGCCCATAGCCACACCGAACTCTTGTTGGTAGAAGTGCTAGTCTCCGTGGAAGTATGTGATCTTAATCCAGATCGTTAATAGCTCCATTATTGTATCTACTCGCAGATCTGTGCTTTCGGTAAGTGTGTCATCCAATTCTACCTTGTTTCTTATAATTGCTAGTGCGTCATCTGTCGGCATATTTGTGAAGAGGCTCACCTTGATGTCATTTTGAGATGTGTGAGCTTGTCTGATATTGTCTACAATGTGTTCAGCATTTTTCACTACGGATGTTGTTTTGGCCGCTAGTGGGGAATTATCGTTAACAGGAATTTTATAAAGGATGGCATCGTAAATTTATGAAACAAACTATCTGTTTTAGAGATTATTAGAAAAAGCGGAACCATCAAATCCAAGATTTCAGAACACGTCTGGAACGAAGAGCACCATATACAATGGGATAACGTATCAATTGTAGCTAAAGAAGAAAACAGGTTATATAGGAAGCTGAAAGAAGCTACATACATAACGCTGTCAGAAGAACCGCCAGGCTAGCGCAGAAATAAAGGTCATTTAAATGCCGCTACTGCGCAGAGAATAACAAAAACAGACTACGGCGTGTACACCGATAATGTATATACAGTGTGTCCATTTAGGGCGCCGGTCTTTGATTACTTTCAGTTATTGTTCGATAAATCCAATAAGTTTTTCCTAATGGGATTGAAAGGGGCAAGTTTTAAAATTATTTTGACATTTCCAGGGTGTCCCAAATAAGTTTGACTCAAAATGTGTTACTTTTTTTAATGGAACACCCTGTATCTGTTTATGGTTGTTTAAGCTTCTACAAGTTCTAGGTTCTACTTTTCTTTTAAATTGCTTTTATCGTTTCCAACTTATGAACGTTTTGTATATTTTTTGTCAACTTCAAGCTTTCATTTTAAACGTCGCATTTTCCCCACTGTTGAATATTTGTTTCCTGAAAGTTGTGGCGCTCGTCATTTACGATACCAGAATACTAATGTTTCATTAAAATGGGATATTTTAATACAGGATATTCAAAATAGTGGTTCAAATTTAAAAATCTCCAATCTTCATTTTCTTAATTTTTTTAAAATGGAACGCCCTATATTTTATTACAGAAGTAAATAAGGCCCTAAATTTCTTTATTATTTGTGTTAGATAATTAAGTGTTCTCGGGAGGTTGTCTAAACCAGTATATACGATTTGTTATCTATCGCCTACTTGTTATTACCTCGAATTAATATCATTATACGATCTTTGTCAAAACTTGGGTTTCACTCGTACTGTATTTTCTTTTGTTACCATGAAGTCACTTAGTGGTCCGTTGGCTCAATAAATCAACAGAGGGCGTGCAAAATGGAATCACTTGGGGCCCTTTAATTTATTTTCCACCTTTTTGAAGTTGCTACGAAGCTTAGTCTGGCGTCAATAAATAAAGAACAGCTACGGTCCATTGAGGCCAAGTGGAAAGAGTAAGAAAAGCTTGAAAAACTGAAACCTGAAAACAATGGAGGATAGCTCGGTGGAAAAATGAAGGGGATGTTAAAAGAAATTATTGAGAAATTGAGAACAATAGAAGCACGACACTCTAGGGTTGAATATAAGGCATATAGCCTAATGTCAGAACTAACTAAGCTAAAAAATGAACAACAAGCCATGAGTGAAGAATTAGGAGAAGTAAAAAAGGAAAAGGGCAACATATTAGAAAGAGTCAGCAATTTAGAGCAAATAAATGAGAAGCTTGAAAAAGAAGAGAAGAGGAGAAATGTCAAAATAAACAGAATTGAAGTGGGACAAGAGAATGCCAAAGAAAAGGTTTAACAATTTATAAAGGAAAAATTAAATCTGGATGTAAAAATGGAAGATGTCAAAGTAATCAGAACAAGATATGAAATAGAATAGAAGATAAGCGCAAAATAATGGAGAAGAAATCCACGCTAAAAGGGACGAAAATATTTATTGTCGAAAACCGAACGAGACACGAAAGTAAGACACAGAGTGCAATAGTAGAAAAGGCAAACGAGGAAAAAACTATGGGCAGGAAAGTGAAAATTGGATTTAAAAAGATATGGATAGATGAATAGCTGTGGGTATGGAATAATATCAAGAATAGTTTGTGTAAAAGTAATCCAAAAACTAGAGCATGACCATCCACCCCAAGAAGTAAAGATGACGGACGCAATGAACAGGAAAATTATTGGTCGCGAAATAAGGGAAAATAAGAAAAGGAGGAATAAGAAAAAAGCTAAGAAAAATTATGCTAGGATAGGGTCGTGGAATGTAAAGTCCATGTTGCAAATGGGGAAAATGGAAAAGAGAGCAAGACATATGGAAGAATACAAGATTAACATACTAACACTACAAGAAGTAAGGTGGAGAGGTGTAGGCAGAATTGACAAAGAGAAATACACCCTCCTTTACTCTGGAGAGGAAGAGCAAGGCAGCAACGGAACATCGTTTATGATACAGAATAACAGAAAGAGCGACCTTATATGGTAGAATTTCATAATTGCGAATACAAAATAAGCGGGCAAACGTCTTACTAATAAATGTCTATGCGCCGACGGAGGAATCATCTGATGAGGGAAAGCAAGAATTTTATAATAAGTTAGAAGAAACATATGAAGGAATTCCAAAATATGATACGATAATGACTTTAGGCGATTTTAACGCGAAGATTGGCAAAGAGGAGCTGTAAAATAAGTTGCCGGGAAACACACAATATATAACAAAACAAGTAACAATGGGATGCGCCTTGCTAACCTAGCGGCAGAGTTTAACATGTACATAGTCAGTACAAAATTTAAGCACAGAGAAGAACATATGATCACTTGGCTAATACCGGAAAGAAATACAGGAAATCAGATCGCTCACATAATAATATAAAAAGAAACAGAAAAAATTGTTAAAGATGTAAGATCGTTTAGAGGAGCGAACTGTGACACTGATCACATATTTCTTACAGCTAATGTAAACCTAGAGACAAGGAAGGCTGAATAAAGAGTTATAGCAAGAAGAAAGTGGAATGGGAATAACCTAAAGATAAAAGGAAAACAACAGAAATACGAACAAAGAGTAAACAAATCCATTCATCGAAAATCTAAAACCCCAAATGTAAATAAAGAATGGAAGCAAGTTGGAGATAGCGTAACTAAGACAGCAGAGGGAACAAGAGGCTTAAAGAATGGTTTGATGATGAGCTACCATTAAAAAGAAAAATCAGATAGAGAAGAAGGTATAAATATAAAGCATGCAGGAAAGAAGGTACAAAACTACTTAAGCCCATAAAAATACAACGGATTGAAGAGAATATGGACAGTATAGAAAAAAAAACAGTAGAGATAGTACATAGTATATTATGCAACAAGTGGTTGAAATAAAATTTCAACGTTAAGAGTGATATTTTCAACGAGCGAAGCGAGTTGAAAGAAGTAGTTCGAGACGTTGAAATTTTATCAGCCAGGAGTTGCATGTATTATTTTTTCTACGAATTTTAACTGGTTTTAACAAATTAATGCAGTTTAGAAAAAATTACACATACCTAAACTGACATTTCTCTTGTCAACAATTGAATGTCAAACAGTTTGAAATCCCGGTAGTCCGAACATTTCTATCTCTAGTGGTTGAAATGCGATTTCAACCATCGGAATCAATGTCAAAATGATTGATTTCAATGTCATGAGTAGAAAGAAGCTATTTAGATGCTTAGGGAGGCAAAAGCGAAAACGAAAAACCATGGCCAACATAGAAAAGGATGAGTGGGGGGATACTATGGAAACCTGTTAAAAGAGGATACCTAGTGATAATGAGATTCATAAAAAAGGAAACGCAATGTTATGCTCTAATTATCGTGGGATAACATTACTTAACACTGCATATCAAATATTAACATCCATTCTATATGAGCTTTTAGAGCAACATTTATAGAACGAAATGGGAGTCCACCAATATTGATTTAGGAAGGGAAAATCGACAGTAGTATAGACATTTAGTCAAATAATAGAAAAATTTTATGAACATAATATAGAATAAACGACTTTCAAAATGTATTTGACAGTATAAACCGCTCAAAACTATATGACGACCTAGTAACATTACACATACCGGCGAAAATGAGACGATTGATAAAATGACAACGGAGAAATCGAAAGTGACAGTACGAACAGATGAATGTATAACAGAGTCATTCACAACGAATAAAAGAGTACGGCAGGGTAATGCACTGTCAACCAGCTTATTCAACATTTCACTGGAGGATACAATGCGAAAAGTGGATATTAAAGGGATTATTTTTTAAACAGTCCTATCAGCCAATAGTAATGAGAAATAAATTCAAATCGACCAATAGCATCAAAATTACACTGACTATTTGCTAGTAGCTAATTACACTGACTATTTGCTAGTAGCATCAAAATTACACTGACTATTTGCTAGTAGCAAATTACAGCGACTATTTTATCACAAACCATTCAAATCGTTCTTGTTAAAAATAACAGGACACTCATCTGGAAGCTCCATCAAACCCAATCTACAACTTGAACTGTTTAAAAAATAATCACGCCGAATTATATTCGTGGTAATATTTTTTTTTAATAATTTTAACTAGATTCGTCCGCTCATGAGATTTCTTAATAGCAACAAATATTCGTGAATCTAGTTAAAATTATCAAAAAATTATCACCACTTATGGAATTACTGTTGACAATTTATTGTAAATAAATTAACACAAATTGTTGCACATGCGGATGACATTGTCGTCATATCAAAATATGCGCGAGAACTAAATAATGTATTTAACAACATAACAAAGGAGGCAAGCGAGCCAAGACTAAAAATTAATGATAGTAAAACCAAATTGATGAGATACTCCCGAAACTTAAAAATCGACGACACTGGCAGCAGGAAAACAGTTCAAATAGAAAATTTCCAATTAAAGGAAATAAGCAGCTTCAAAATACTTAGGTACAATGGCGAATAGTCGGAATAAAAGAAGCATGGAAATCACACAGCGCATACAAGCAGGTCTCAAGGCATATTACGGTAACAAACAAATTATGCAGAGTAAAAATATAAGTATCAAGACCAAACTTACAATATACAAAGCCACCATTAGGATAGTCGTAACATACGCGGCGGAAACGATGTGTTTAACAAGTAATTATGAAGAAAAATTGAAGATCTTCGAAAGAAAGATACTTAGGAAGATATTTGGACCAGTAAGAAATAAACAGGCCGACGTTAGAGGATTGATGAATCATGAGTTGAGAGCCAAAATGAAAGGGGAAGGCATCGTCAAGATAATCAAGGCACAGGGATTGAGATGGATTGGACATTACTATAGAAAAGAACAAGATGATCCTATTAGGCGAATAACAGAATGTAAACCAGACGAGAGCTGACCCAGGGGAAGCCAAAAATATAATGGGAGGAGCAAGTACTGTTATTTGCTACACGGGGAATTTATTTGTACACAAAAGAAAAAGAAAATAATATATACTTCACAGCACTGCGGTTCAGGAATTGTCTAGTATTGCAGCAAATTTTCACCATCTTGTTCCTGAGCAGGAATGGGGGAGTTGTCCGGAAGCGCCACTGGTTTGAGACGGTCCAAACCAGAAAACCTACAGGTGGCCGTGTAAGTTCCTAAACCACTTAGCTATTTCATAAAAATAATAAAGGACAGAAAACACCATAACTTGAAATAACCTAATTACTTATTTACAGTATGTACACATACAAACTCTGCACCATACTCGAAATAGGCAACACAAATTGTTTGTACATGGAATAATAGATGTAATTTTAGTTTTACTTATAAAATGTACAAGGATTGTCTGTTAATAAATTTGAAGTCAAAACAGAACTCTACGATCTTAGCTCGCAATTCGCTCGACTACACGTATCTCAACTGTACGGTAGTGACTTAAACATTAGAACTGCGATAATGGAATACGGGAGATCTCAAGTTCTCATTAAATCGCTTCAACGATCAATTGGTTTAACTAATCGCGATCTATCCAAATTGGTACCATTTCGTCTAGGTGTTTTTATACTTAAAATTGTGTATATTCAACGTTCACAAGGTGCTAATTGCAATAATCAAGCTCCTGAAAACCCTCGCAAAGGTTTTGTTAAATTTCAAAATGTTGAGTTACTGAACGCGACCAAACTGCAAAAGAAAGGCAGTATTGCCAATCGAAGAAATATCAAATGTACCTATAAATTTTAAATAACCTATTCCACCTAAATATTATATTGCAAAAGGTGAACGTTGCTGATAGCTACGCAGAATTTCCCAATTTCTCGGTAACACCGGTTAGAAAGATTACCCTTATTCAAGGTAGGCACATTACATAAGCTTTCAGAAAACTAGCTCGAAAGATATTTCTAGTTTATTAAATCGCTAGGAGGTACCTGACGATGCACAATAGGGCACAGCGGCGTCGACAGAACAGCCATGCAGAGTATCTACACGGAGATGTTGTCCACTAGTTGAAATAACCTTGAGGGCAACAGGTTCTTGCACTGGGGAAAAACCACGTGGCTGTCACACTGGTGAGAAGCCGTGCATTCGAAGGCTACCACATGAGTTGAGGGTGCTCAGACTGCGTGGGGGTTGGTCCTCCAGGTGGTTTGGAAAGCAACATCAATGCCACAGGTAAAATTGAACCCGAAAAGTCAGAAAACGAAACAGCAGTGCTAATCGGAGACTAAGAAAGAGACCTGAAAAAACACGATATCGGACTCGATGTTTAAACGAACCACAAATAACATACCAGATCTGTTGGATGTCTTCGAGTGAGTAAATTGCAGAAATACATAATTATCCCAGTATAATTGGCTTTATTCCAGCAATAAGACACAACATTTTCTATGGCTGATCAACAGATTTCACTAATAATATTAGAATTACTTGATCCACAAAGTGAAAATTCCAAATCACATGCAGCCCCAAAAGGAAAAATAATCTCACCAAATCAGTCTCATAAAATGGCCCCCGGAAATCGTACTATTTTGAAAACTATTATGATTCCGTAAATATCCAAGAATTTTCAAAATCATCCAAAAATGCAAAAATGAGTATGCAACCAAATCTACACCTAGAAACTGCAGGTCACTCTAAACCTCTAAACTGCATCTGTATGTATTTAAGCCAAAAAGCATTATGCGTAGCAATTCTTGACTGCATTTAAATGTAAAATTGCACGTAACAGTACTTAGAGATATAAGAATTATGAAAATTAATAGATGGAGGCAAAAAATACAAGATAGGAAAGTTTGGAGGAGAATCGTTAATGAGACATGGACGCACCACAAGATCTAATGGATGCGAAGATAGGGAATAAATGGAGTGATTCACCATATATAAGGAATCAAAAGGATCCCCGAAACGGGATGGCTACTATTTCTTGCGGAATGTAAAGCCTTATGTATCTGTACCTTTTTGAAGGTAAACTCCCGGTCCATTCTCCCAAGGTAGTCGATAGCGTGATTCCGTTGTTATTGTCTATTTTTAAATTGGCGACGTTACATTTCTGGAATGAGTATCACTTAATATTAAACATCGTAGTGCAAACTGTTCTTGGTGCACCAATATGAATAACTGAATAATAACCTACCTGGATAATGATATTATGGCTTTGAAAAAATCTGGTGCTCTACATAGACCTTTAACGAAACGGGTTCGTTACTTTTATACCAGTCGCTATCGTTAATTAAATTTTATAGCAATTTTTGCAGTTAAACCACCCCCAGCACTTCTTTCAGAATCTATTTCAAACTTAAATAGTAAAATAAAATTCGCCTCGGTCACAATGAGAGTAGTCAAGCTGTATGTTGAAGCTGCCTCATTTGCAACTTTTAAGCAGCTTTGTAAACAGCATATGGAAAACACCAATTCGATTTGTCGCACTCGACGCTCCAGCACTTAGCTTTTAGGAATGAGAAGGCTGTGCAGAGCGTAATTACGAGCGGTGAAACCAGATGGAGTAAAACTGCAGCGCGTAATTAAGAGCATGCGTGCAGGGTGCAACAGGTATACACGAAAACCTAGTAAAATGAATAGTTTCGAAACAGATATCGCAACCGCGCTTTCACTCCGGGAGTTTTAAGTAAGTTTTCAAAATGGTGCGTTTAATAAAGAGGGCGGTGTGTTGGCTGCCCTTGATATTTTGCATGATGAGTTGCTTTTCGAAACACTTTTTTAAACAGTGCGACGTGATATGGGCCAATGGCAAAAAAGGTGCACAATGTGGAAATCGTAATGTAACAGTGATTCCGACAGACGCCGACGTCGATACACAGTTGCTTAACCTGTCCTTCAACAGCCTGCTGACTATCCCCATGAACGCGTTTTTAACAGCTCGGCTCACCAATCTCCAAGTCATATTCGTGGTCAATTGCTCCCTACGACTCATACACCGCTCGGCCTTTAAATGCTTGACGAATTTAATTTGATTGGACATATCGTGCAACTCCCTCACACTGATTCCTGAAACGCTATTTCTAGACACGCCGCGATTGCACGACGTAAATTTCTCCCATAATCACATAGAATACATCAACGGAACGACCTTTACAAACTTGAAGGAGCTGCGCAAGTTGGACTTATCCCATTGCGGTCTGAGACAAATTGCACCAAGCGCTTTCCATGGGACGACGAATATGTTGGTACTGAGGCTAAATGACAACTTCTTGAGGAGTCTGCACGCTGGTGTTGTTTATGGCTTCGACAGGATCCACGAAATCGATTTGTGCAATAACGAGTGGAATTGCGACTGCCAGTTGCTACCTGTATGTAACTGGTTGTCCCAGAAAAGGCCCTTCATGAAGAAGGTTCCCGTATGTGCGGCTCCAGAAATATCTGTCGGCCAACGCCTGGATCAGCCCGAATGCTACATGTGCAAGCTAGATCTTGTTTCGGAGACACAACAAGCAGGAGAAGATGGGCTCGGAGATTTTTCGACAGTTTCGCTCATAGTCAACCATTTTGTGATCGGGGTATTTATGCTATTTATCGGTGTGATAATCTTGGGCGTTTTTGTATTTCTACAGGATTTAAGAGCAAATGGTTCTTCGACCTATGCCTGTATTCCAAAGTGCGGACCGTACGATACCGATTTATAAGAGCGTACTATTTCTACGGTACACGTCATAAGAGGTAAGAAAAAAATTAGTAACATAGTTATGGCACTACTACAATCCGCATCAAATGCAAATACAAAGCCTATTTACTGGTCCTTATGCTGATCTTTTAGTGTATATCTTACTGAAGACGTGTGTTATTGCTAAGTAACAAATGTAAAATTAGACATTATACCAGAAAATAACAAAGTTATCAAAATTGTCTCCCACATAAAAAATTCTAAAAAGATCCCGTGTATAACGAAGGAAAAGTGGCAGAAATCGCAATTAATTATATATTTTTCATTCATTCATAATCCTAGATTCTCTTATTTTTCTATGTCGAGAACCATTTATAACGCGAGGAAAGTGCAACGAAGGTAGCGGGTTGCATGCGCCACTCGCATTTAAACACACAAAAACACATTCCATAAACGTTAACCCTACTTGAAGCTACTTTAATTAATTTAAATCCATTGAACATCCAAGAACATTCTCGCACTATGGGCAGATTTGAACACATGTTGAACTGGATACAGGTAAAAAATCGGAAAATCCCCCGGAAAATACCCTCGGTAAAATCCCCGGAAAAATACCCCCAGAAAAAAAGACCCCGAAAAAATCCTAGCAGATACCCCTTCCAAATCATAATTACTTATGGCAGTGGGTAAGCAGCGCAAAAACACAAAATGGTAATAGTCCTTTTTTTCAACATGACTCAGAGCAGGCCATGCCCATACAATTTTGTAAAAGTGTAGACGGAAATTTAGTTAAAAACCAGGTCACAGAGTAGGAGCTAAGAACTACAGGTTTCGCTGATTTTCAAAAATTTGTCATTAAACTTGCGAAAGCAACAATGAATCGCTTACTTAGTTTCTTTTGTTAGATTTTTTAGCATTTTGCAGGTATATTTTCCAAAATCTTGTAATAATTTTTGCAGTGTTCAAACAGCTGTCAAAAGTGGCATTTTTTATGGCAACAACACGTCGACAGTTTATTAAAACAAAGACCTGTGTCTGAGAATAGAATGCGTCATTTTGTGTTTCTGTGCTGCTTGCCCACAGCCATTTGTAATTACCTTTTTTGAAGGGGGTTTTTTCCCGGGGTTTTTGTTACCTAGATTTGTTGAGCTAGTTGTACAGCAGGCTGCTTACCCACTCAACCACGTATTATTAGTTATTTATGTATTAAGGATGTAAAACAGACGTTTTTGGGAGGTACATACAAAAATTTCTGCACGAAGGAAAGCCTCAAATTTCTTTTTAAATATTTTAAATATTCAATTCTTCACCATAAATTACATTGGCGAAAAATGCCATAGTAGGGCTTATATACAAATTATTTAAAAAGATTTCGTAACTAAGCTAAACAATTTTTATTAAAATGTGTAGAGCATAAACTGCATCCTAGGACGCACGAACCGCACTTTACGGTCTTTCTTGAAGCACCAAAAGAAGCCGTTTATATATTTTTTTGGAAGTGGTTCATTTTCGTAAACAGGGCCAAAAATTTTTTTTTGGCCCCCTGACGTGTAAACAACGCGTTCATGCACAGTTGACGTCCACCGTAACTACGATTTTACAGTTACCCAGTATTTTACGCATCCCGGTGCGTTAAAATGGCTAGAAAATGTTTAACTTTCGGAGATTCTTGGGGGAGCCAATAAGTGAAGTTTCGCATTCTAGATACAAAAATTTCTATTTTCCCCGATTGCCAATGATATATTGCTATGGTTTGATATGCAGCACTGATTAAACTGATTAAAATAATTGTAATTTTATTTTACTTGACTCAAATAAATAGTATTATGCCCTTTTTCGTATTTTATTTATCTGCAATTTTATTCTCATAACGCTAGCTCGGTAGACAATCAACTCTATTCAAAGGGGTGAATTCCTAATAATTTGTAAATTTTTACCTAAATTGCTGCGCCACTGGCCACCCGAATTAGTTCCAAATACGCAGCCGCAAATGTATGCACTGCTGTCAAAATTACAAAAATGGTTCGTATTGTGCTGCAAGCGCTGTTAACTTTAGAAATCAAATTTGTGAACATTCGAAGAGGTATTTATTTAAATCGTAGTGCTTTGTCGGTTATTATTCTCATTTGTTTCAGGAATTAGTTTGTCTCATGACGTCAGAAGAGACGCCGTCCGATTTTTATCCAATTGTTAAATCTCCGCCTAACCTCAAAACTGGACTCTGGTTAATAATTTGAAAAGCACTTTCGCTGGAGTTTTGAATCTAATCAGTATGGTATTATCCCGCATGCGCACAAATTTCTGGATTCTCGCACTGATATTTAGCTTATTACAGTACCTTAAACTTTGAGGTGTCTTCGTTCGGTGATCGGAAAGGGGCTCCGCTAGTATCTTCTTCTGCAACGGTTTCCCCCGGTGTTTGTACTGCTGGTCGGTGTCCTGCACTCCTGCCTGATGCATCGCAGTGGAAAACGCTGGCTCTGGACCCTATTTTCGGCTGCAATTCTGGCTTCAACCTTTTTAGATTTCTCACAATTTTACCTATTTAGCTATATTGAAATCTACGCCTCATTGTCCTGCACATAGCAAACCCCTTTGTGACTATTCACTCTCTTTGGTTTGGCTATTCATTCTGCACAAACCCAATATTTAATTAATTTGAACTTCGACCTCAACCCTGTGAAAAGCAAGCTTTGCCCTTTGCGTTCCTTACTCAATTCATTTATTAATACTGGAATCTCTTATCCAATGCATTTACTGATTGAAATTTAAGCTTAGTATGGCAGTTACATAAAACACCCAAACTGTGTGCTTATTGACTTGTTTCTTAAACTGTACCGCAAGCCGAGTCGAGTAGTGGGCCTAAGACCATTACAATATATGCTTTGAAATAAATTATTTACATTCATAATATTTAATAATAATAATAATAATAAATTGTCTTTTATTTCCACAAAAATCAAAATTATCCATACATATAAGAAAAGTAACTACAAAGTTTGCAGAAATGAAGGCGCGGTTCGGCATAGCATCAAGATGCGTCGCCGTTCTTCCACCTAACCTTAAAGAAAAACAAAGAAAAAAAAACAAAAAAAAAACAAAAAAAAACAAACAATTCCTAATACAGTTGTAACATAATGTATCTTCAATAATGAGCAGATACCACACGTAGAACTAATCCAGCTCACTGCTTCGAGATTAAAAATGATTTAAATTTTTTTTAAATGACGCATGCTGTAGAGTTTTCAGGGAGCAGCTTAATTTATTATATATATGAACAATTTTATAGGAGTAAGAGCTTTTAAATTTCTGTGTTCTATATTCCGGAATAGACAGACAATCCTTCCTGCGAATATTAATGTTGTGTACATCAGATCGAAATGTAATCTTATTATATAAATAAGACGGACATTTCGTCGTAACGACTTTATGAAATAGACAGGCTGAATGTAATAAACGTCGATTACGAATATTCAGCCAACCAGCAGTTTGCAATTTATGTGATACTCTTTGGTATTTTCGTATACCCTAAATGTATCTTAGGCATGAGTTTTGCAATTTCTGTAATCTGTTTGTATCATCCACTCTCAGACATGGTCCATACACAACATCACAGTAGTTTATGCGCGAGAGCACCAGAGATTCACATAGATTTTTTTTTACATTTGTACTTAAGACCTGTCGGTGAGGATAAATACTTTTCAAGATGGCGTAAGATGACTTAAGAATATTTGTCACCTGTTGTCTGAATCGTAAAGAAGAGTCAATTGTAAGACCCAGATTTTTGATCACTTCTACGGGTTTAATCAATTTTCCTTTGATATCAGTGTGAATAAATGGCAATGACTCACTAATACACCTGGCTGGTCCAAACACTATCACAGACGTTTTACAAGCATTTATTATCAACAAATGCTTTTCAGCTTCTCTAATGATACTGCTAATATCTTCATTTACACGATCATTAGCCATAGCTGCCTCATTCGAGCTAAACGAGAGATAAGTTTGTGTGTCATCCGCATATTGATGTGATTTGCAAAACTTTAAAGTTTTTGAGAAATTTATGGTATATATAGTATAAAATAGTGGTCCCAGTATTGATCCTTGGGGTACACCTCTCTCAAGTATAGCCGAGTTTGACAGCATAGTACCTAACTTTACACATTGCGTTCTATTATCCATGTACGTTTGCAATAGTCGCACTGCACACTCATCGAAACCAATGTATTTTAGTACAGCAACAAATATGTCGTGGTTCAATGTGTCAAACGCTTTACTATAGTCAAGCAAGACGAGCATTGTGGCTTTATTCATGTCACTAACTGTAAAAATATCGTCTGTTATATTAAGTAGGGCAGTAGCACAACTATATCCAGGTCTAAAACCAGACTGGGTTTCTGGGAGAATGTTATGGCATGAGAGGAAGTCCCTAATTTGAATATCAATGACCTTTTCAATTACTTTTGATAATACTGGTAAAATACTAATCGGCCGAAGATCTTTAAATTGATTAGGTTTACTAATTTTAGGTACTGGAACCACTATTGCTTTTTTCCACGAGTCAGGAAAGACTCCTTTGATTAAACAAAAATTCACAATGTGCCTAAGGTACGGCAAGATATGCGGACAACACAGTTTTATCGCGTTTATATTAAGATTGTCAATCCCAGCAGCGTTCGACTTGATAGAACTAATAATTTTCATAACACATTCTGTTACGGTATTAAAACAACTTTACGACACCCACCCAAGGTGAGCATCGCACCAGGGAATCAGTCCTGGAAAACTGGCACACTTGCCCTGAGATTTGCTAGAAACAGGCTAAAGGCCACGGCTGGAACGCTCAGGGAGTCGGGCGTGAGTCACACGATACGTTCTGGGCAAGCGTGTTGAGGCATATATATAGGGTACGTCAAAATTATGAGGGCGCCACCAAGCCTTTCTTAACTCGAATAACCGGGCCTGGGCGGTTAAACGGGAGCGAAGTATTCAAGATACTCCGTCGATAAGAATTCTCATGAGCTGCAAGCTCAAATAACAATTTCGTGATCGCAAATACTGGAATGGTAATATTGGGACTCTTTGGCCGAGACTGCGCAACCACTGAACCTACCTGCACGCTCTGATCTCTCACGTCTCGCCGTACACCAATCTTTACACTGCAAAAGACGCTATCTGAAACAAAGCATGCACAGGTCGAATAGGAATAATACGTCCCTTAATTAAATATGCGTCTATTGGTTAATAACTACATCTGGGTAGCAAATCGTGCCGCCAAGCTTATGTTACTGCTTACGTTAAGCACCAGCTGATGGACGCGCTATGCTAGTAAACAACACACTATGGGTGGCCGGCCGCAGTGGGCTCGACACGTTACATAATAGAGTACAGTTTAGAAATACGCACTCCGGAAATGGGCGCGTTAGTGCGCGATAACAGACGCCGACCTGCAAAGGCAGCGGGGCAGCGTGACTGCAATATTTGACCAGGAAGAGGGGCTAACATAGCCTCACTAAAGCATGCGAATTTGGAATAGTTGCCAGTCCCTGCTACGTCGCCCACGCAGTCGTTGGCTGCGGTTAACACCTGGGAAGCAAAGCACAAAGCCCTCGCAAACATAAACAAAGAGCTCGAACAGATTAGGGCGCGCCAGGCTCAGCACGGCGAGGCGTTGATTCTATTTAGGCATTAACCGGTACAATATAGCGAAGCTCGCGCACATGAAATTACTGAATTAAAAGTTCGCACAAACGTAACACGAAAACATAGGCGCAGAGTTCTTTAGCTATTTTAGGCGATGAGACGCGAAACTCGCGCACATGAACTTACTAGTAGGCTACCAAAGTAGCGTCGTGAAGCATGGTGGCCTCAAACCGGCATTAAAAGCCGCGACAAGCAAGCAAGGGGCATGCATCCGCCCACACAAAGTTGAGCGCAAAAGCACCACCGCTCGCACAAGTGACAGTTACTATGTTTAAATGGTTGCAATTACAAATACCTTAGTCCGCAGACGGTCCATGAGAGTGGCGTGCAGTCAGTTGGTAGAAGGCGGCAGTCTGTGGCAGCTCAATCGCCAAAACACGGCATGAGCACACTTACGGCGGCAAAGAGGCCTACTTCGTCCTGCCTAGAAAGATCCTCGAAAACAGCTAGTTGCAAAGGGAAAGCCCCCTTTCTCACAAACGCAGAACTGGCCCCAAGAAGCCCTTCACACACCTACGTCTTGGCGTAAAGACGTGCCGCTCGCACAATCACACGCGACCTCTTAAAGGATGGCATATTCGACAACATTCGCTGAAACAGCACGAGACGGGAAAAACAGGCTGGCGTCCCCGCAAATAGCGGGAACGCCGCGAAACGGCACACTCTGCGACTTCTTCGATCAACGGCCTGACTTGAACTCCTCAAGCAAGCAGTGTTATCGCCCCTGCAGTGGCGTGAGCCAAACGGCATTGCCACGTGCAGCCAATGGCGATGCGCTCCATAAAACAAATTAATTCCGGTAACAAAGACAGCCAATGGCGAGGCGCCTCAACGGCGTGATTTCTAGAAGGTTCGGAATTCTTGCGAGCGATAACACCCGGCTGCCAAACTACCAGCAAAGGGGTGCTCCAACTGACGAGAAATACTGCGTTTTAGGCCAAATATGTGCAAAATCATTATTATGGAATTAGGCGATGGAGCCAAATAAGTAACTAAAAGGGTTTAGCATACGGGCACGCTGCCCTAAAGCCTAGGTGGCTAATTAAAATACCAAAATGACCTGACAATTCTTCGTCGATTGCTTTAAAACTAAATGAAACATTTGCGTCGACTAATCTATTGTCATTATAGAATTTTAAAATAGGGCTCATATCAGAGGCAACTTTTGGAACTGAATTTATAAAAAAGTCATTAATACTATTTGGCTCAGCCAAATGCTTCGGCACTTCCGGTTGAATTTTAGTGTGTATGTTGTACTTATATAGTTTTTTCCACAAAGTTTTGCTATCCGCGACATTTAAGTTAGAGTCTAAAAAAGCCTTTTTTTCGTTTATGATAGCTTGTTTTGTGAAGTTGCGCAACTTCTTATAATAGTCCCAATGCAAAGGATTTCGGGTCTTTTTAAATTTCTACCGAAGTGACAGGTGATGTAATAAATTAAAAATATAAAGCTACTAGATTAACACGGACGTAATAAGACGGGAGGGAAGGGCACCATTCTCTCTTCAAGCTCAATGGGGTTTTTGACGGTGTCTAGCAGCAGCAGCAGCAGCCAATCTTGGTGTCACACGGACATCGTCAAACAGGTTTTGAAGAAGTCCCATCGAAAGATCTTGTAAGAAAATTCGCTTGGAGATTTACAATATTGTCCGAAACCTTTTTCTGCTTCAATAGTTATGCTATTTCTTTGAATATTTTGCCACACTATAAAATAATATATAAGTATTAGAATATAGACAAATCTACTTCCGTTTTCAGCAATTAACTAATTAAATTAACAAAGAGCTAGGAAAATACATCTTCTGAGACCGTTTGTGCACCCATATCGACTGACGTTTCGTAAGACATTGCAGCTTGTATCATCAGAGTAAAAGTCGCTCTAAGAACTCAAGGTCGGTGTAGAGCTATTTATAATCCCCTGTGCCAGCCGTTCGGAGCGACATAACGCGGATTGGTGGTTCAAGACCTACGCAGTTTAAATCTGTAAGGCGTGGCCGTAAGACGGGCAGTGGGTGTAATGCTTTAGATCCTGTATCACAAGAGTTCACGTTTAACTAAACTTAAAACCATATTCTCTGTGTATATTATTTGGATGTTGATCTATTACAAAGTCTTCACGTATCACTCGTGGGAAGTAGTGAGGTATTCTGGCAAGTACGGCTGACTTTGTGATGCGTTTTTCAACTGGTGATACGAAAGTCAGACATTGAATCTGTCTCTAAACCACCTGAATTCTGTACATCGCAACATACAATTCACAATGGAAGTGGAGGGAAGTGGCAGCATTTCGTTTCTAGACGTTCTGGTGAAAAATAAAAATCAGAAGGTAGTTTAGGACTTGCAGTCTATAGAAAAAAAACACACACGGACAGATATCTACATGCTAACTCACACCATCATCTAATCTAAAAAGCAACAGTTTTTAAGACTTTGGCAAACATAGCTGTTCATATCTCAGATGAAGAAAATTTGGAGAGAGATCTATTTGAACCTTTACAAAAGAACAGATTCACAACTATTGCCATACAAAGCATCTGGAAGGCTTAGCATTTCTATTTACTTACTTTTTTACTTTTGTCATTCTCTTCTTGCCCATAGGGCATCGGGTAGCATTTCTACCTTACATTAAAGGTTGGACTGATAAGAAAGGACGTCCGAATAGAACTTTGGGCAACAGTTTCAGATCAGTAAAAAACAAATGTTCAAGTTTAAAAACGGGGGCGTATACCACATTCCTTGCTTTTGCGGATCGAGTTAGATTGGACAGACTGGTCGTTCCATTGGGCTAAGACTTTAAGAACAGAAAGGCGATAGCAAACACAAACGCATCACAAAATAAGCCGTAGCTGAGCACGCTTTAGCAGAAATGGGTATACTTTAGAATTATAGTACGTCAGAGTACTTGACACGATACCTGATTACAAGTAATACGTGAAGCCATAAAAATAGAAATATATCCAAATAATATAAATAGGATATGTGGTTTTAAGCTTAGTAAAAAGTAGACTCATGTGATACACGATCTAAAGCATTACAACTACTACACCTCAGCCGGCTTCGCCCCACGGATTCAAACTGCGCTGGACTTGAATAACGATGACCTGATGATGCAAGCTGCAATGTCTTACGAGACGTCAGTCTTAAGAAACTTAAACAACACGAGCTACAAAACTAGCATGGTCATAGCGTGGATTCTTGCTCGATTTCACAAATTGCAAGGCACATTAAGTCAGATAATGATGGGTTTTTGTATACAAAGACGCGGTCTAAGCCGAAATTGAACTTTATTTTTATGGAAATCTATCAGCATGCTATTGACCTCCCAATAAGGAAGCCTGACACTGACAGGCGACTAGTTAATTATATGTTTAAGGATGGATAGCCAACTATTATTTAAATCAAGTGAATGTGTGGACACAGATTGGTCTTTGCTCTGTAAAATATATGCAGCATTTTAAATTTTACCTCTAGTTGATATCGATAAAATTTTTGTGTTATGGCAATGTATCCTGTGATTGTTACTCCAAACGTGTTTTGTTATTTTAGATTTATGAACCTGGTATTTCTTTGTGTTCTTAAAGCTTAACTTCTAAAGGTCTTGAGGTTTTAATGTTTCATCGTTATAGTATTCCCGCCATTCACAAGGAATTCTTTATCTACAATTCTTTGATTGTTGTTCTTCGTTGAAGGATTTCGCTGTTTTGAAAACTGTCCTAACGTTAAACGTATTTCCAATCCCGAAATCTTGTTGGTACAATTCATTGTGTATTTGAAAATATTGTTTTAACGCAGTGTTAAAAATTTCATACTGGTGTCAATGCTTAATGCTGTTCGTGACTGTAGCGTGTTATAGTTTTGCAGTCTTTGTTTTATGATGTTAACTGTTTTGTCTACTGGAATATTTGCGCACAGGCTAACTACGTCAAAACTAACCATTAAGTGTTTCGTGTCTGTATCTTCAAGTTTTTCAAGTAAATGAGGTGTGTTTTAATGTATGGGCCTGTATTTCCTGATAAAGAGCTAAGTATTTTAAGTACCATGGTGGACAATAAATTTAGGCCGGAAAATCATAATTGAGGTTAGTTGGACATAAGTAGTAGTGGTAGTAGATGTCAAGTGAATGACAGGCCGGCCTAAATGTATTGCCCCCCATTGTAATTTAGCTGAAGTGTGACATGGTGAATCTATAGAACTAAGTGGCCTAAGTAGTACTTTTGTTTTGTATACTTTTGGCAATCCATAAAAATGAGGAGGTTAGGTACAGTGTGGTGTTAGTGTATGTCTTAAAAATCTGTAAATTCGTCTTTGTGTTTGCAACGTGTTTTGTAAATTTTTTTTCCATTATACGTGTTGGATATTTCTTACGCTTATTGTATTGTTCTTCAGTGATAAGTGTCATGAGTTTTCATTGTATGTGAAAAGTTAACTAAAACTCAATGCCATTATAACACTATTGGCATGAAGGAAAAACGAGTCGGCAGCTTAAAGTAGCAAAGATTGGGGAGCTTCAGCTCCCAAAGGTTGACCTGGTGTGTACAAGAGCTATCACCAGACCTAGAGGAAATTCTATGGTAATACTGGATATGGCCTAGGACAGGAGTGGCTCACGGGCAGGGTCGCTTGGACAGAAGAGACAATAGAATATGACAAAGACAGTTGACCCACGAAGATGGTACATAATTCAATTGAAGTGAACATACATATGAAATATTTACCTGTTTACTACTCCATTGTGACATATTGAAGGGTAAGACTAGTGCACAGATTGTCGTTATAATTCTATAACATATGTTTCTCTACAGCTTTTTATGACAGTCGAATACTTTTATATAATAGATTAACTGTTTCTTTGTGAGCAATTTGGTGTGATTAGAACACGTCGGTGTTGTGGTCGATTTGTTGTTGCTGAACGTTTCTTTACAAGCAAATTTATTGCTTGTGGCAGACCTGTAACAGAAATTCAGGTAAATCGGAAAAAGTCAATGTGTGAAGGTTATATGACTTTCTGAACAGATTTGTAATAACGTTCACCGATAGGAAATTTTTAACTATTATTATATATCACAACTATATATCGGAATTCTCACAAAAAGTTATCCAATTTATTCTAAAATTTGACATATTACAATTTTGGCTAGACCAACCTGCTTTTGTTAGAGATATAATTATATACATTAGATAAAACATTTATTTAATTAATATTGTACATATTCTTGAACATTCTATATTAAGTTATCGAGGTGACAATTTTTTATTATTGATCATTGTGTTAACTAATACTTCGAGGTGCTCTATCGTAGTATTTGAAAGTAAAAAATGTTTTAAAGAGCCTGACGCCCACTAAATAATTGTCAGTATTATAAACTTTGGCCTTTTGCTTGAACCTACGACACTACCGATATATTGATAAGTAGCTACCGCGTATCTTACCAATTATTGTATGAGGTACGACTTGAGCAATAAACATATTTTGTTACGTTTTATCAGTTTCTATACGTGACGTATTATTACAATATTAGTAAACCATTTTAAAACAAATTTCTAGTTCGGTAACAGGTATTGTCGAAGAAGCCAGTCCCTATTACAAAACTAAGTTCGTCGAATCAATGTGCTGCAAGTTATACTTTATTAGCGCATTTACCGGAAGAAGCTCCTGAAAGCTTCCGAGGAAAGTAAACTAACAACTGCAATTATTCTTTAAATACATTTGTTTCAAACTTCCTCAATAAATTATGGTAAGTAATTACTAGGATTAAATATAATGGTTGAAACGTTTATAATCGAAGCCGTATGGCTTAATAATATATAATACGATTGATTATTATTATTTGAGTGTTACAGCACATTGGTGAGATGTTTACTTTTATCGTAATAAAAATATTTCCTGTTTTTCGCAAAAACGTTGAAGAAGCTCATTGCAGCCACTTTGCCATTATCTTTCTTGCCTTGCTTTTTGCTTTAGTAAGTTGATGAGGTTCGTCCTGGTTGTCAGTTTGATCAGCGCAGTGGGAGGTGCCTGTAACAACACTAATTAAGTCAGTTATTTTACAAACCCATACAGATTGTTCGTGTTAATGTGAAACATGGGTTACTCCTAAGATTTACTTTGTCAAGTCAGCACAGTTCAAAAGAAGCAACGCAGACGCTTTTTTATTGACTAATTTTGATGGAATTTATTTTATATTAACTTGAAACTTAGTTTAGCACATATAAAAAAACATTTACAACACCTGGAATCAATATAACAGGAGCTTCCTCGCTGCCCTCTGAATACAGTCCCAATTTGTGCCAGGGATCTTGAGTTCCATGGACGCTGAGAACCTTCGTGACCTTTAGATTAACTGATCCATAGACACGATTGAGTCTATCTATGCCTCTCTGCAGAAGTTCTATGGTAAACCTGATGTTTAATAAAATACAATGGAATTGGTGTTCATTTTTAAGTGGAAAAATTTATTTACGACCCCGCACAATGCAAAATGGTGGTTAAGTTAAATCAGAGAGAAAGGAGGAGGTGTAGCCCGGAAAAAAAGGTTCGCAGACGATAAAATCAATGGGGGTTTCCCTCGGTTACGGAAAATGTATTCAGGTACCATATGCGACTTGCCTTGCTGCGTAACTTATGAAATCCTTATATTAGTTGGACAATTTGCGTTACTGCATTCCGCTTCACAAATAGGCTACTCAACATTAAATTTCTGATCTATGTCAATATAGCGTACATAAAAATACATTTGTCGCCGGTTACAGCCGACGGCTGAGACTGCAAAAAATAAACCTAAGAATGTTGCCTGTTCGTGACCACGTGGCTCGATAAAAAACCTTAGCTGTTGTTTTGCTCTTCGTACGATTCCACAAGTTAAACATTATTAAGCATGGTGACTAGCCAACAGTAGTTAAAAATTATCGGCCGATTAGTCTACTTTCCCAGATGTGTAAGTTATAATAGTACATTGTGTATCTAGGACGAGAGGCGTAACATCCCGGACAACTGTGAATATTCACAACACAGTAGTCTAGGAATGTGGCTTTGTATCCAAGACACACGTACTATTTTTCTGCCGATCGATACAAGTAATTAAAAAAAATAGGAAATAGTACTCGAAGATTCCCTGCCTGGGACGGGAATATTATTCCTGTACAGTTTTATTGTAAATTACTTAGCAACGGCTAATGTAATGGAATGTTGACTTTGCTGAACAAAGTTTTATCAATAATGTGTCAATTCTAGTACGATTGGTGGAAAAAATATTATAACACATATAACATGAAAGCTTGACGTTTAACAACCTAAAGAACAGCAGGCTTCAAAAAAAATTTTAGTACAGCGGAACACCTACAAACTGAGAAAATAGTTTAAAAAAACGGTGACAGAATACAGCATACCACAATGGGTTGCAATTCTTGGCTATAAGAAAGCCCACGATACTGTTGAAAAATCAGTAGTACATTAGTCATTAAAAATGGCAGAGTTTACCATCGATATGCTCATCTAATCAAAGAAATCTATAAAAAACATTAGAAATACGACTGTACCGAAACACTAAAAAGTTGAAATTAGAAGAGGTGTACTTCAAAGCGATAATATGTTACAGAATTTGTTCACATTGGTACTAGGAGACGTATACCAACATATAGATTGGGGCGATAGAGGACTAAACATCTTAGAAGAACGATTACACCATATACGATTTGTGGATGACGTGGTGCTATTTGCTGAAACGAAAAAAAACTGACACATATGTTATACGATGTATATGAAGCTTCTATTAGAATATGACTGGAATAAAGTAAAGTTCGAGCACTTCATTCCATGTAAGAACATGGTCTGAGACAAGGCAGTTGTCGAAAGCGTGGTGCTAACCACATCCTGGGTGATGTGGTTAGCACCATATTGACAATTGGTAAAGGAAATGAAGAAATAGAGATAGATAGAGGAATAATGCAAGGCTGATCAGCATACGGGATGCTAAGAGAAGTATTTGAACTGAATATATCACTACCTTCTAAATATCAACTGTACAACCAAAGCATACTACCGGTAATAACGTATGAAGAAGAAACCTGGGTATTCACGAGAGAAAAAGTAAATAAATTGCATGTAAATTAGAGGACAATAGAAAGGAAAATAGTGGGTATAAGACAAGAAGCATGTGTGGAAGACATAAAATTGCTTCACTTAAATGGAGTTGGACCGAACACGCAGCTGCGGGACAAGACAAAAGGAGTGGGATAGTAATTCGATGGCAATAGTGGACAGGAAATAGAGCGTGAGGTGGTTACAAAGGCGCAGCGGTGACATTAAAAGAACAGTTGTACTCAATTGGTATAAAGCTGCACAAAGTAGGAATCGTTGGAAAAGTACACGGGAGGCCTATATTCAAAGAATAGAGAATCACCAAAAAAAGGAAAACGAGGTTGCTTTCAATTCTGATATACTTCACAACATACATTGCTTAACTGATATAGCATATTCAACTTAGCTAGATGCAGCAATTTAGGTAGCGGAGATAAACTCGAATGAAAATTAGCCACTCCTCGGCTGCTCGAAGGGCGCGAAAATGAAGCATGGGCGACTTACTTTCCAAGGTTGACTATAGACAAGTCAGCGTTGATCTATAGGCGATATAAGGAGAACAGTTTAAGGCTATGTCGGCTTGTCGACTAAAGAGTGGAGAGCGGCAGTTGAGGGTGATGAGCAAAACAGCAAGTAATATGATGAAAACTACAACATGAAATGTAAGGGGCCCTCTTGAAAATGTGTAATAATAGAAATGGATAAATATGGTGTTGGGTATTTTCTTTAAAAGAACGAACACACAAATACCACAAAATAGAAATCAAAGGCCATATCTTCGTTAAGAGTGGAGGGCTAGATAGGATATTTGCAATTGTGAAAAAATTAAGAAATTAGTTCATAAAATTTTACTCTAATTTCAGAAAGAACGACTGGGCTAAGAATAAAAAATAATAAAAGAAACTTCAGTATTTTAAATATACTACCAACAGAAGAAAAAACGAATCAAGAAAAAGATAAATTCCACTGAAGGATAGAGAGAAACTACCAAAATATAATGGCAAAATGGGATCTGGCGTAAAGATATGACAGGAAAATAAATTCTACCGGCAATCAATTAGCACCATAAGCATAGAGAAGCCCACGGAAAGAGACAATTACCTACAGAGTTTGTAATGGAGAGACAATTAGAGATTCGAAGCACACATTTAGCCACAAGGAAGCATACAAGGGTACATAATTATAGTAAAATATCTAATCAGATAATAAACCATATATTGATACAAGTAAGAGAATCAAGTCATATCAAAAATACAAGAAGCTACAGAGAAGCGCAGAGAACATACAGTGAGCACCAAAAGGCATTGGTCAGTTTCAATACCTAATAAAGCCCATACTCTTCACTTATGGAGTAAATGACAATTTCTTCATAAATAGGAAACTTGGGAGTTTTGTTTCAATGTTTGACATTCTCTGAAAGTGTCCGTTTGGTGTGGAAGGTTGTCGGGACTTGTTTTCTTGAGGAAAATGGTGAAACGGTAATGGTTATATCTCAAAGACATACATAAATGCTTCAATGATTTTTGGTCGCCAAGAGAAGAGGAGGTAGTAAATGAGTGTTGATTTCAACAGAACGATGCTACCAATTATATCGCAAGAATTAGTACGAATTTCCTACGACAATCGTTTCCAAATAAACTGATCACGGGACATCACCACTCCTGTTTTTGGGATTACTAGAAGGGCAGAGTATGTACAAGAAAGTTAAGAAGTCTCGAAAAGCTTCAAAGGTTAATTCGAGAAAATATTGAAGTGATACTGCAGGGTATGTGGCACGTGTGGGGAGCGATTTCGTCAGCTGTTTAAAAGACTGCAGTCAACAAGAGGGGAGTTATTTGACTGACAGCATTTTTCATAAGTAAATCTCCCATTCTTAGTCATTAAGAAATAGTTTTCATTAACTGTGTAATTTATGCGAATAAATTGTTATTGCAAATTGAAAGTGACCAATGTTTTTTAATGCTCACTGTATTTAAATAGCCCAGAAAGAAAAAGAAGGGGCAGTACGATTCAGAAAATTAAGGAAGGAGGAGACAAGAGAAGCCTATCACATTTTCTAAGCAAGAAAAAAAAAAGAATAACCAAAAAGAAGAAATGCAAGCGAAATAAGAACGACACTAAACAAAACTATAAAAAAATAGTCAGCGAAAAGCAAATCCCGATAAAGAGTAGTTCTAAAAGAATGTCAACAAGCAATAGCAAAAAGAAAAAAGACGAAAAAAGGCTATTAAGGAGACTGCAGAGACTAAAATCAGAGAACACTACATTTTTGTAGGAGAAAATACAAAAACTCTGAAGGAGGAATACACACAAAAAGTACTCAATTTTTATAAATAACTAAAAAAAGAAAAAGATGGTGCCAAAATTAAGGCAATACATTGTAATTATAGAAAGGAAAATTTCACCAGAAATTTAACTAGACAATTGCTAAGATGGAGAAAGTACTTTAGACACATATTAAATAGCAAACTGTTTGGATATTTAAAATTTCGAAGGTTTCGCGAGGATGTTCTCGTCGGACTCCCAGAGGTTACTAACAAATTTCCCTTGACTCCTCAGTACGCAACCCAACTCGAGGCAGGGAGGCTGCTCAGTAACTCACACGGCTATTTGCCTCCTTGGAAGAAGCTGTTTGTTACGATCATTGCCTCTCGGTTTTTGGGAATTTGAAAGATTTAATTCGAGCAGAAAACAGTCCGGGCAGCAAAGCAAACAAGTCGCGATGTGAAAGGGCAGAGTCTCGTGCCGACAGTTAAGCTCCATTGAGAGAAATGTAGCATTCGATGTTCTCTCCCTTCTGATCTAACTCTACGTAAAGGTGTAGTGACATTATGTTGCAAGTCCGTTGATGGCTTTCTTCCAGGGTTTCCTGTACTGGACGTGATAGGCTGCTTCTTGTAAGCTCTCCTCGGTCAGGTTCGAAGTAGTTGAGGAACTGCTGGTTCACAGAGATCGACAGTCTCGTTTCTACAACGAGTTGCCTCAGGATCAAAACGTTGGTGCGGCGTGCTGTCTACGGCATTCGGAGCATCCTTCTATAGCACCACATTTCGAGAGCGTCGATTCTACGGCGGTCTGCCGTGTTCACCGACCAAGTTTCTGCTGCATATGTTGCGATGGGGAAAATAAGTGTTCGGTCCAATTTCAGTTTCGTCTTGGCAGTGATGGAGGTATCTTTCCATATCCGAGTGAATTTTGTTGTCGAATTCCTCGCCAAAGCGATGCGCCTGCGGATTGCAGGCTCGCACTAGCCGGTGTTGGTAATGACAGATCTCAGGTATTCGAAGTGACTGATGACCTCATAGGCAGCGACTCTTACGGTATCTGGGTTATTGTTGTTGGGGCGGTCTACGATCATCACTTTGGTTTTCGTGTTATTCATTTAAAGTTCGTACGCTCTGATTTGCGCCTCCAGTTTTCGCTATTATCAGGATGTCATCAGCGTAACGTAGCTTGCTGATTTTTTTACCACCTACTGCGATGCCGCCACTCCAGTCTTCTAGGACCTCTCTCATGATTTATTCGCTGTAAACGTTGAGGAGGAGAGGGGATAGGATGGACGCTTATGTGAAGTCATCTGAGAGACTGTCGTTGACTAGGCCACCGTCCCGTGCCCGATATGTACAGCCGTTGGATCGAGTGACATGGTATTTCGGCCTTCCCATTTTGACGAGAATGTTTCACAGCTTCGACCATTTCACCTTGTTGAGGGCTTTCTTAGAGTCCACGAAACACGCAAACATCCTGATGTTGAATTCTCTGGCGTTCTCAACGAGCTGTTTTCAACCTCTCATTTAGTATCGTAAGCATGAATTTTCCGACGTGGGAGATGAGGGAGATCGTTCGATAGTTTCCACAGTCGAGTGGGGAGCAATCGATGTTACGTCAGGTTAAGTTTCGCATTCGTGCATCCTGAAAACTGTCAAGATTTTGCCGTTGATTATCAACGTAGATTTAATGCCGAGGTCATTCTCTTCTGGATTAGAGAACATCATCCTTTATTTAGGAAACAACAGATAACTCAGTGGCGCTGACCATCTTATTATTGTTGAATTCATGTCTACAGAATTATTTACGAGAACGCCGCTTCTCATAATAGACTCGCCTCGTGACCCACCGAGCTGGTTGTGTTTTTTTTTTGTTTGTGAACAGGTAGTAGTTATCGTTTTATCTGCCACAAAACACAACGACATCTAAAGCAAGGATACGACCAAACTAAAAAATATTAAGAACGTAAATCCAGAATCATAAAAATCCAAGAGGAAATGGAATAATAATTAAATTATAAAATATGGGAAGGAGTATCTACAAGAAAGATTGTTCAAATTAACAAAATAAATATGAATCGCAGAAAAAGTACTGGAAAAATGTACAGAAATAATTCTACCCCTGACACAGAGAAATGAGAAATAATCGATTGTGAGAACTCTATAGAGATAGTAATGCTAGATGTAGACTACAAAATACTAGAAAGATGTACAACCAGAACTAAATAAATGTGTAGAGGAAGAAATGTGAAAATATCACAGTCCTCGTTTGCTCCCGCACGAAGCTTAAAGGGGCTCCGGCAGTTTAGTGCGAGGGCGTGAGCCCAAAACGCCGATTCAACCTAGTTTTCACTTTATTTTTACTTCAATGAAAACGCATACTGCATTTCGCTTCACAAGAAATCAAACCGTATTAAATCTGACACAACTTCATCAAACAGCACACCAAAATAAATAGTTCTCGTTAGGCAACAGTTGTGATTCAACGCGGTAGACGGCATCGAAGTGAAGACAACATCGATATAAAGACGGCATAGATATGAGGACGGCGTCGATATTAAGGCGGAGTCGAAACCAAGCAATGGCAGAAAGGACCAGTGAAGTACTAGCTTTATCAGCTACAAAACCTAAATGAAGTTCTCCGAAACACCAATGAGACGAGAATCGGCCACTAGAGTAATAAACGTTTCAACTTGGCAACGTGAATCAGTTTAACGCAATACTTCTTTTCCCCGGGATAAAACCAGTGGCGTCGCCAGTCTTTCAAAGTGGCATAACAAATTTTGATGTGGATTCCGGAGTAGTAGGTTAATCACAGACCAAAAAAAGGGCATTAAAGTTGACACTTTATATACAATACAAGTACTGTTTATTGATTGCAGACAAGCCTCTAACAGTATAGAAAGAATTAACTTTACAAGACAATGCGATACGTGGGAATTCCAAACAAGTTAACAAGCTTGGTCAAAATGATTTAAAAAATACAGAAAGTTGAGTAAAAAAGGTCAGTAATCAGAAAAATTTTAAATTGGAGGTGTGGGATAATAAAATCGTCACTTAACTATTCACTTTAATGTAGCTCGTAGCTAGTGATAAGAATCGCCGGTATAATCGGACGGAAGACAATATACAACAACAAACACCAGTGTTTGACATATCCCGACTGACATAAATCGAAAAAAAATATTAGGAAAATTTTGAGAAGGCTGCAACGAGAAGTTAGAAAATGTGGCTTAAGATAAAGATACAAAAGTCGAAGGATACGTAAGTGGGAGGCTCAGATACAGATTTACACTAAAGTTACAGTAAGTGCAGCGTAATCTTAAGTCTGATGCAAATCTTTTCGGTATTACAACGTATATACACACCCATACTCGTCTCTGAACGTATCTCTGTCAGCCTACGGGCCAGAGTCAAAAGCACTACTATTTCTCTTATGTTGCGCATCAACACATTATGATTATTCCCTAGCAGCACCAAATATACATATTATATTTCTGTAATGTAGATGTGATATCATTTGTCACTAAAATAATGTGAGATATAATTGATATTAGCATGATATTTTTAAATGGGATAGGAGCAATATATGAAAGATATATGCAAACAACATCTCTAGGATATTTAAAAATGTTTACATTTAACTGAGATTTCCCAAATATTAGGAGGATATTATAAAATTAGATGTAGGAAATATTGGATTCCGATTAATAACGGATATCTGCTGTATATTTCGAACTGAGTTGGTTGTGTTGTATATTGCAAATATTAGAATGATATCACCGGTAGATCTCAAACAAATGTATTTATACAAGATACAAGCAATATTTGTAGGATAATTAATAAAGGGTTAAAAACAATATTTAATTAGGATGTTTACTGTATATAGCGGATTTATTAAAAAACTAGATATAACATCCCTTTACTGGGATATATTACAACTGTATATTACAACTTTTATAATCAAGATGTTATTAACTTTCAGAATATTAATTAAACAGTGCCGTGATAATTTGATACATCTTGTGTTGTGTTGTACGGGGATGCAGGGTATACAGGGTATAAATTAGTTGTGGAGCAAACACACGTGGCAATGTTAGTCATAAAATTCTGAGTAAAAAATCTTAGTACTAAAATGTTTAATTGGTCTTCATGGGCCCCCACGAGCGGCAAATGAAAAACATGATACCTTTTCTGTTTCAAATATGTGAAAGTATCGTCAAGCAAAGTTGTTCAAAATGTAAAATTATGGTCGCATGCAAAATTTAAGAAATATTGGCTTACTTTTATGAAACCGTGTGTACTAGATGAAGTAGGTACTTTTGTGGTAACACCGTTTCATAAAAGTAGCTCGATATTTCTGAAATTTTGCATGGGGCCATAATTGTATATTTTGAACAACTTTCCTTAAAGATACTTTCACATATTTGAAACAGAAAAGGTACTTTACCTGAAAAAATCATGTTTTTTATCTTCCGTTCGGAGGGCTCATGAAGACCAATTCAACATTTTTCTTGACTCAGAATTTTATGACTAACATCACCACGTGTACTTTGCTCCACAATTAATTTACACCCTGTATAGAATGTACATGAACATGTATATCGGTGGAATCTGCATTAGTGTACACGAACCTTTCGTATCTGATTATTTTTAAGATTTAAATAAATTATATGACACTAACATATTTTTCTCGTTGGATTTATGCCCTAAGATTCGTCAGGAATATCTTCCAAGAAAACCCTTTCAACGTCCTATGATTAAATAAAGCAAACTGAAGGTGTGATTTAGTAAAAACCTGTAGAACTGTAATTAATTTTTGAATTATTTTCTTAACACTCCAGACAACCGTACTACAAAATGATGGTAGTGTAAAAGAGTAAGAATTTTCAAAAAACAAAGGGACCATTTAGTAAATAGCTCTGGAATGTGAAAGTTTCTTAGTCACTAACGACGTCGTATGGCCATAATTCTTGCAATCATTCTAGAAGAATTTGCCTGGTTAAAGATGATGCTTTTAAAAACTTATAGCTAATTAAAATGACTTATAGGACACATTTCCAACTTTGGAGATACCCGGCGATCCCAAATATTTTATTTCAACAGTAATAACATTTTGATTTGAATGCAAAAATCTTACAATACTTATATTTTATGCAAATTAAGAGTTTCTAAAAATATGCAGAATCTACAAAACTTAAATATATGTAGATATTTATTGTATAATACATTGATAAATAATTATATGATACACATCTTAAGTTTGATAATGTATCACCTGTCACTTACGTACTTTAATATAAATCTCTCTATTGTTTTCAATTTAGGATGCTTGTAGTTCGCAAGTGAAGAGGTTAAGTTAATAATGCGTGGGAACGTAAATCGTAGTTTTGAGTTAATTTGTTGTTTACAATAATTTTTGTTTTAAATAATTATGTGTTGTTATAATTAAGGGCTTGGCTGAGCAGTATTAGATAAAGCCATTAATTATAATGGCCCATTTTTGCTTAAGCATTCTATAAGTCGAAGACCTATTTATTATATTTGCTGACTTTTACTGTTTCTTTTACCTTCAAATGTTAATCGAATTGTTTGTCATAAGCGTACCATTAGATTTTCATAGATAAAAATAAGAAATGCAAATATTTGATTAATGAGAAATTTTTTCGAGTTTCTAAATAATAATAAATATTTCATCACTTTATACATATATATGCTACCTACAAGCAATAATACGTTTCTAAAACAAAACTTTGAATGCTAAAATCATAACAATTGAAAAGTGCATTCAAAAAATATTTTAACGGAATAGACATATAGCGAATCCGAAATTTGTTCCGTTTAAAAAGCATCCAGTTACAGAGTAAGAGAGAAAACTACCTGCTGCTTTTGTAACCAGCTTAAAACAGGTACTTAGTTCTTAGAAATAGCATCTTCCTTACGAGTTTCTCATAATGGAGGGTGAATTTCTTTCTAGTGTTCAGTTTGGTTTCAGCTTTTGCGTTGCAACTACAAATTTTTGTGGAAGTCCCCAAAAAGTGTTTTTTGTGTTTAAAAAAACCAGTAGAGGTAAGTTTAATTTTTAAAAGTATTAATTAATCTATTACCCCAACCATGTCGTCTAAATATAGGAAAGCAAAAAGTCGCTTATAAAACGAACTATTGCACGGAAGGTTGAAGTTATTCAGATTTCTACAAATGCTACAGTAGTATTAAATCGAACTATTGATCAACAAGATTCTGCTATAAATTTAAGCACAAGAATTTCCGGAACTATATTTTCTTTTTTTCTTTTCCTGCATAATCAGTACCTACACCCATTTTTCGTAGGTAATTTGAAAACAGTCCGTAGTTAGTGGCACCCGAAACAAAGCCTATTTGATTTTATAATTAAATTTTGCTACTGCTGCTTAGGCAACATTAACTTTTCCCATTTTTGTAATGAATTTCCATTGCTTGTTTTTCTAAATATTATATTATAGTAACACACTGGTTGGTGTATGTGGGAAAATTGTAAAATTAGCCAAGTAAACTTGAAATTAATACATATTACTTTTTTTTTCAGATGCTAGTAGGCAAAGATACCCCACTACTACTGAGGTGGAAATCCGAAAATCCGTAGCTCTATATCTAGCAAATTCCAAAGATAGAACGCTAAGGCAAACTGCAATGTAATATATATGTGTAAAAAAATTTAATAAATGTTGTTGACAATTGGTGTAACAATTTTAATGAAGAATATAATGTTATTATATTTCTTATACCTACATAATATAATAGACTGTGTTATATAAAGAGCAAATAGCATTAACGCCAGTTTTTTAATATAGTTGATAGTGCAACGAGACATAAACAGGATATTTAACAAAGCATGTTGTTTCAATATTCAGTTTCAGACAAGTAAAATAAATCAAAGTAATAATTATCGAGCGATTGTTTTTATCTAGCTCACTACTGGGATATTTTGATAATGATGAGAAATGAAAACGTTGGTTGTAATAGAAAAAAGTTGCATAATTTATGGCCTTTCCAAAATCCGTCTATGCATTTTTAATTTTTCACTAGTTTATGAAATATTGAAAATTGGGTTTTTTGTTTTCTTCAAACATTTAAAAAAACATACTGTATAAGAACACGATTCAGAGAATAAAATGTATAGCTTCCACAAGTACTCTTTAAATATTGGAATATTTGAAAAAACAAAAATTGATTTTCAGTTGTTTTTCAAGACATTTCAGGAAGTACCCAGCAAATTACAAATCAGTAAACGGCATCTGAAAAAGCCTAAATTATGCAACTTGTCTAACTTAACCAATCTCATTTCTCTTACTTTTATCAATTTCCCAATAGCGAGCGAGATGAATAAAATTGTTCGGGACACTCGGTTTAGATGGTTTGGCAATATACGGTGTACATCCTATTATAAATAAATTGCTGATATTTGTAAGATATATATATAGGAGATCTAGGGGACTGGCATCTAGAGAATATTCCTTGCTAATATTGTGTATACACATTTTACAAATATTAAGCTGATAATGGTGAGATATATTCAGAAGATGTGCGCGGTTAACATATAGAGCATATTGGTTGCCAATATAGTACGGATATTTGCATGATATCTCCAGCAGATGTACGCGACCTATATCTGGCGAATACCGATTGCTAATATATACATACATCCTTAAAAAATATCTGAGGGATATTTGTAAGATATATTCAGCAGATATCTGCGGTTAACGTCTAGGTAAGATCGGCAACAGATATAGTATTGATGTATTTTTATATATATGGCCAATATTTAAAAGTGTGACATTAATTTATCCCATAGACATTACTAACTAATATCCTTGGTATATAGTGTGCTGCTAGGGTTATTTAAAGTCGAAAGTTTTGCCTTCAATGCTGCGCGAAGAGAATGGTTTTTAAGCTTACGCTTCTCACAGTACCAAGTAGAAGAGAATACAATTTTAAATATGTAGGGACCAGAGAAAAAGGAACATGCATATGTATAATGCACATATAGAACTACAGCTATATAAGCTAGAACAACGTGGGTGATAAATAAAATCACGTAGGAGACTATGGAGAGATAGGAGCTCAAGGTGTTAAGAAACATTTAAGACGGAAAGAAAGTAGACAAAGTATGGAGAAGAAGAACCAACGAACTATATTACAAGGAAGCACGTATTACGAGTATCACTAAAATCGGAGAACAGCAACTAAGGTAATTAGGTCACCTTGCAAGACTATCCCCGGATAGTATAATAAAAATAGTATTTCGCGGAGGTTTCGCAGGTATAGAAAAAGAAGGAGACATCGAAGAAGGTGGTTGAAAGTTGTGCAAGATGGCCAAAAACAGCTAGGGATTAATGCATGGAGATAGATCGACAGGAATAGACAACATTAGAGCTCTAGGCCTATAAACATTACTGTATACTGTAATAAATAACTGTCTTATACTTACTCTTCACCAAAATCAAGGCAGTTTTGCATGTCATCATCAATAACTGATCGGGAATCGTTGAAGGGCTGCTTTTTGGAATTAGTAGTAATACTGAACCCAAACTCAGTGCAAGCTTGATAATTCCATGCCACACCTACATACGTGCATATAACAGTACAAACTATTTGCCTGATACTCAGATAAAGCATCTTACCATCATTTGGATATTCCGATTCCACGTCATCGGTACACACATCCCACGAATTAAAAACCAGAAGTGCTACCAACTTCTGGAAGGCGGTGGCATTCGCACGCTGTGTTTGCAGAAGCTTGCAACTCTCTACGCCATGGTCGGGCGAAAAGTTGTGATCAGCTATAACAAAACGGATATTCCCCAAAATTTCATCTACACCCATTTCGCTCACGTTGCCGCAGCTCCAGTTCCTAAAAAAGCGTATGTAATTTTCATCGAAGTAGACTCTCACAGAGCTTACTCAAGCATTGCCTTGACTTTGTCCTCACCCTCTGGGGTGGCGAGCAGCTTTTTAGCCTCGCTGTAACCGTTTCTGATGGTGTCGTAGCATTGCGAGCTGACGTTCGAATACACTTCGCCAGCCACTTCGAGGTATTCTGAAATAAGCATTGGTTACTAAAATTGGGGCTGTTTCGTGAAGTGCGTTACCGTAGAAGTCTGCAACAGCGCGCAAGGGGGCGCTGCTGGCCCATGCTGCGTCCACCAAATGGGGAAACTTATAGCGAAACCAAGTCGCGAGGGATGCCGAATATGAACATCCAAAGACGCCAACCTGCAAGAAAGAGACCATGAAGCGTAATTTTACAATTGCTTTATTTTTTGTCTAAGTTGTTTCCAAGAAAAACAAGGGAAGTGAAAGGGAAATGGATAAAACGTAACTGTAGTAAAAATAAGCTGCTATTCAAGAAACATGACCTCCATGGTGTACATAAGAAAGTTAATGAAACACTGAACTTATACAGCAAATAAGGATCCCGATGACATTTGAGAAAGATAATGTACTTATGATAGAAGATACCAAAGTAGCCTCAAGGTGGAAAGTATATGTGGAATATTTATTCAGCGATGATAAGAGAGAAGTAAAACTCAATTCCAACGACACTAACCGAGATCGGAAGTTGAAAGTAAGGAAACCTGGCTTCCCATGCCCAATTTGCTTAATTTAATAATTAAATATAACAGCCGTCTTGTGTCTGCATGCTTTTCCATTGTTTACTAGATTTAATTATTGTAATATAGTATAGATAAAAGTAGAAGCCTCGCTGGGTCGGTGGTTTCTGTCGCTGCAGCCGAGGTTAGAGTGAAGCTTGGGATGTTCGGGCGAGAGTTCGACTTTCGGCCCGGACGTTTCGGTTTCACTTAGTTAAGGCATTATAATTTCAGTGACGTCCGCACCCCTTGAAGTAATGTAGGAAGAACGGCCGGGGGTGTGCTCGTGTACGTTCCTGGTTTAGTATGCTAAGCGCTCAATTTTATGTGTGTAGCGGTCTACTTGAAGCTAACGGGGTCACAGGTATGCGACATTCCTAGGTGCACGCACGTTCCCTGTGGGTCACAAGTTGGTGTTTGCGTGCAGCAAGCCAGCGTTTGCGTATCCAAGTAAGTGAAAATTAACCTTGTACTTAGTAAGTACGCATTTGACATGCCACCAAAAAGTTTTCATAGAATTCACATTGCGCTCATGGCGTCATCAACAAGAGATCCGATCCAAAATGCAGCTAGGTACCTCCTCGTAAACAGAATAGCTTTAATTGTGTATATTATTTGAAGTTAATTTAAGCACCTGAATTGCAGGTCAGCTCCTTGTTTTTGGTAGATGGTTGAGGTAATTCTAAAAGGCTTTTATGTATACTGAATTAGCTAGGCTAGGTTATTAATCCTAAATCGTGTAAAAATTATAGACTTATCAGTTTAGTGAGTCAGATATTTAGAAACTGCTGGCCATCATATACAATGTTAAGATTTCCTACGCTAATTGCAATTAGGTTTTTACAAGGCATTGGGCACCAAGGAAGCTATTTAAGGTTTGCTGGTCTTTTCAAAGATATGTTTATATTATTAAAAATCGGTGTATATTAGTTTTGTCGGTACAGAAGATGCAGTCAATAGGATGAAAAATGCTTATAAGAAATTGTAAGAACTGCAGAAAGTGTAAAGCGTAACAATCGTTTAGAAATGTAAAGCCAGCATGAGAGAGAAGAAGGGTTAACTATTTTTGTTTGGTTGATCCCGGAGCTTTAATTCAGCACGGGAAAGTTCAATTTAGTTTGAGTTGTCGACCAGGAATAATTGCGCGTTCGTTAATATTTGAATTACTGTTTGTGGTATAAACGTACCGTTCAGAAATGTAGCTATTCTGTGAAGCTTTGTCGCAAATTTATGACGATCTATCCAGTTTCTACAAAATGCAGGCGCCTAAGTTTGAAATTTTAAATTCTCGCTTTAAGGTACCGCTAAAACTTCGTATTGATTTCAGATCGGTTTATAGAAAGTACTATCGTGGATTGACACCTCTTATCGTAGCCATATCTGCACATCAACTTGTCTGTGAAGAAACCTTTCGATACCTTGGGTAAGTCCAAATTTTGGAAAATCTTAAACTACTGCTGTCCAGTCTTCAAACGAAGCCCTGAGGAAAATCTTTTCCTACATATCGTAAAACATTGACGCCGTTCAGTTCGTGGAACTACAGTTTTGCTCTGTTTCCGAGTCAGGAAATTGCTTCATCTCCGAAGCTTGCCTACGTCGATGAATTTAGAGTAGAGCGATTCAATGCATTTGGCAAGGATTTTGTGCAATGCCTGGGGTTTGTGACTTTTCTTAGCTTTGGCATCTCACCGTTAATCGGACTGCAGCTAGCTAAGTCATCAATAGTATTATTTGCAGCATTTGTACATGGTCGTTAATTGTTTTATGCCTTTATAAATTGCCGCTAGAAAGTAAGTTTTGGGAAAGCATATCTCCGTTCGTAGTGTAGTAATGCCTTCAGTGCTGTGCATATGTATATCGATATTATTTTTGAATTATTTCTCAGTGCCCGTCGGCTAGTCTTACTGATAACGCGCAGGTATAATTCTTAGGAATTGTTTTGGAAAGCACTTATTGCGGTCACAACTGCAAATCGTGACCAGCTCAAATGTAATAGTATCGGTGTTGTTTATAGACTTTTTTGAAATTTATTCTACTATTTACATTTGTAAAGCACAGTGCAGTTTCGTGCGTTTTCATTGCTCAGTAAATATTTTTAAATGTGCAGAAATGAGGCGAGGATCAAATCTCGCAGCTGGGCACCACACACATTTGCCATCTCCTGGATGTTTTTGCTAGTGGGACCTTCCACTTTATTACAAACGTTTAAAATACTACAGTAGCACCTGAACAATATTAAAAGTAATTATTTGCGTAATCTTTCAAGATACAATTAATTTGACCTTCAAGGGCGAACGCCTGATCCTATTACAGTTTAAGACGAACCCCCAGCCTGATGAGCTACTGTCGTGTTACATGTTGTAAACAGCAATTTGCCGATAAAGAAAGATAGAATGTAAAGAGCTCTTTTGGAATCAGATGAATAGCGTAAAATTTATTCTGAGATGCCAGTTAAAGTAACTTCTAAACAAGAAAAAAGATAAAATTTAACTGTATTCGATACGCTGACGATGTGGTAATACTTGGCTTGCTAAATAAAAAGTAGAAAATTATCGGTCTTAAAATTAGTAATAGCAAAAGTTGAAGTAAGTAATGAGCGACTGTTTTTGCATGAAAAGCAAATTGATCAGTCCAGTATGTATAGATGCTTCAAAATAAAACTTGCGACCCAGAAATTAAAATCAGGACCGGATCAGTCCGTAACTGCTTCATTAAAATGAGAAACTTGCGCTCCTACCAGTACTACTATGCTGATTAGAAACATAGGCGTTAAAAATAAAGATAATGAAAAAGCTAGGAGCATTCGAAATGTGCATGCACCTTCGAATTTGTCGTATTTCGTATATAGGAATAAACATAAAGGACTAGGGAAAAGAGTGGAAATTACATACACAAATAAAACGAAGAAGAGTCTGATGAAGAGCGGGGTTATGGTCGACAAAGTTGAGATAGTGTATTAAGAATTATGTAATGGATCTTGGAATCGACAAAGATATGGTAAAATGGTAAAAAATATCAATAAAATTGAGAGCGCAAAAAATAATTACATTTTGAGGGAAAATTTAATGAAAGTTAAATGGCTGTCTTGAAGCGAAAGGTAATTTCATATTTCATAAATGCAACGACGATTAGTAAGAACAATTCGGTCAACATTTAAGTCTTGTAGCTATTTCCCATCAATTACTTATTTTTTCGTATACATCGTATATCTAAATAGGCAACCAATAGTTATTGATCCTTTAAGGGTAGTGATGGAATTTTGTAGACGGGATAATATATGCTCAGACTGAAAAGTACGCATTGTAAGTAGCAAGTCAGCATTCTTAACCAAAATCAGTGCTGCGTTTCATATACACCATGATACGTGCCTAATCGTGTAATACAAAGTGACGTTAATATTGAAATAGCGAACGAAGTAATCAAAATAATTATGTGCAATATGAAGACAAACTGTCTGTGCATCTGAATAATTTAGCTATACAACTTTTAGACGATAATGAAACCAGAAAGCTAGAACGTTTCAAACCCTCTGACCTGTCCACCAGGTTTGACTAGTTTATTAACATGTTGTACCTACTTAAAGTATAAATATATATGTACCTCTTATCTAATTTTATAAGAAAAGAGGATCATCGGTGGATTATTCTCGGCAAGACAGTAGTACTTTAGTTGGTTAACTATTAATCAAAACATTTACTTATTGTTAAGCTATAACAGATTGTAAATAGCAACGAAACTTAAAAAATATATACATTTACACAACATCATTCAGAAAAATTCATCTACAACGTGTATATGAACCGCATAGTTTGCAAATAACTCATTTCGTGATTACCTTTAACAATTTTAAAAATTAAGTCATCAAGTAATACTAGGTTGTCAACTGCATATTCATATTTCATTGCGCTAAGTTTATAAAAAAATATATAAAAAGCGAGTTCAGTCAATAAATTCAGTTATTAGTCTTTAACTATTACTACTAATTCACCTCTATAACAGTATGCTTTTCAAGCTATAATTATTTCACCAGGAGATCGCTTACCCACCCACAATCACTCGGACTATGAACCAATTTCTTATTATCAACATCTACTGCGAATAAACTCACTGATACTCGAATTTGAGAAAACAGTACACAGACTTATATATTAAAAACGCGCCATTATATCGTGGCGATTGTTCCAGCCCTTCGTTATTTTAACTTTCGTTGCCCTTAAGTTGCTTGCTAGCTCAGGCGTCAATGCACAAGACCCATTTGTTATCTCAGCAGTGGCTATGGGAATGCCAATACAACTTTGCTCCGATATTGTCCCCTACACACCTTTAATTCTAAATATAGATCTTCAACCTATACAGTGAGGTCGTAAAGTTTGGAATAAATTCAGTGTTATCTAACATGTACATGAGGTACGGCGTTATCGATGTTTTTTAAAATAGAAACTTCCTTTTTTTATTACGGAATCTTAAAGAACGCATTTTTTTACTTACGGTAAAGTAATTTTTGGGTATAGGTCACATTACCAAAAATTAAGAAAAAAAAATTTGCAAAATACTAAATTTGATTTTAAGAAGTGTGATTTTACGCTTTTATCAATGACAGCAATCAACAAAAAACATATCGGTCGTCTTAGTTACTGTTAGGTAGACAGCACAATTTGTACATTTAATTTAGTTCTTTTAGAAATTGCTAAACTTAGTATTTTGGAACTTTTAAATTTTTTCTTAATTTTTGATCATCTGATCTATACTCAAAAATTAGTTTACCATAAGTAAAAAGATGCGTTCTTTCAGATTCCGTATTAAAAAAAGGGAGTTTCTATTAAAAAAAACATTGATAACGCCATACCTCATACACGGGACACCCTGTATGTATGCATTTTATTTCAAAAATTGCTCAAATAAAAATAAAAATCGACGGGTCCGACCATTTTAGCCGGAAACGTACATGTTAGGAAATACTGAATTTATTCCAAACTTTACGACCTCACTGTATATGGTGGTTTACATACATACAACTAAAAGAAATACAAAACGACCATAGGCAAATAGCATAAGACGTTAAGACTAAATATTAATATTTAGTTGAATAACTACGGGCTAAGAGGTACATTCTACTAGCTTTTACAGTTTGACATTAATAAAAAAGCTAGCAATAGATTTTCGATGCTACGAGCTAAGGGCTAAATTCTAGTCGCATTTATAGTTGAACCAGAAACAACGAACCAAATTCCAAACATTAACGCTAGCATGAAAGTTCCCGAAAATCTATTTCACACACTCCGACAATTCACTTTAGTGCGCTACTGCGTGCGCGACACGGGTAACCGTTAACAGGTATTTGGTAACTCACACGCTTCGCGAGTTAAAAGATAACACAATCATTAACTGTGCTCGAAACATGATGCAACTTAGCACTTGATGGTGGATTTGATTAAATACATCGGTCGTAAATAAACCAACATGGTTGCATCTTTGCCATTAGTGAAACCGCGAAGCTGTGCCTTTGATGGCGTCGCTGTGCAAATTTGCACTTCTCACGCTCGGTAGGGAGCTCAGGTGCACTTGATTTGCACCCGCCTGCTGCCTCCATTACAACTAACACTACTATTATCTTTAGTTTCCGCAAAACGCCGCGACACTGGGTTCTGTTGGTCTATTTTAGCTATATACGGCATTGATCGGCTGACCTGTCTCAATGCATTAACGGAAAGCGCGGAAATTCACATGAGTGCGATTTCAAATACATAATGCGCCTGAACCTACTTAATACATCATCAAAGTTGCAGGTCAGCTTTACGCCCGCAGGTTTATATTAAAAACGTCTAGTGCGACGAATCAGGCCCGTTACAATATCCTTCAACAGATTAAAAAGGCAAGCATAAACACCAAGTACACAGTGGCTATTTTTGTATAATTAACCTATTCACAAACGTTCCAGTCGATAAAATATTCAACATCAACAAACAAAAATTACAAAGCGATAATTACAGACACCAACGTTAATTCTGGACCAGTGACGTCAAGGCTCAAAGACCCGGAGTTTATATTTCTCTTTGTCATTTTATTTCGAGAAAATGGGGGAGGTGAAATTAGCCATTTTATTTAAAGTTGTTCATAATATATAAATCTATTTTGATTGTTTTCGGAGTTTTTTTGCGGAAAGTGTGGAGATTGTTCAAATTATATTTTCTTACTAAATATCGTTGTAAAGAGAATGTGTTATTTATATCAGAATAGAATAGAATAAAGAACAGAAAAATAAAAGTGATGAAAGTCAAAACCCACTAGATCTTCTAAATGTCGAAACGAATAAAATCGCCTTGAAGAACCAATTGCTCCTTCTCTTTCAAAGACACCCCTAGAATTCCTAGACTTGGTGGAGAAGGTGAAAAGACGTGATGGAAAAAACCAAGTGGCTTGTAGAAATGTTAGAACGCGGCAGTATAATATTGTAGACCGTTTCTCTGGGGTAGGTGACAATATGGTAATCATGCAAAAACCACAGACTGTCACTTGTTATAACGCAAACAAGAGTGGTATTAATACAGTAAGCCAGCTATGTTGTTTGTGCAACGTAGCCAGAAAAATGAGATGATAGGCATTGAGGTACATTTATTTGAAACGTTTGGCCACACAATTGACAGAAGTAGAATAAGGACAGCAATAGCAGTTAATTGAACTGACAGATCTTCATAGTTATTTATGTATTAAGGGCGCAATCAATACATTACAGCACAAGGGAAATTGCCCTTAATTCTAGATTTAATTAATCTCCTTAGCATAGAATTTCGGCTTAGACCGCGTAGTATTTGTATATGAATACCCAGCATTTTCTGGCTTAATGTGCCTTGCACCTTGTGAAGTCGAGCAAAAACCCGCGCGCTGGCCATGCTCTCTGGTGGCTCGTGTAGTTTGAGTATCTTGAGAACGAGGATACTTAGGCAGATTTGGCCGTTTTGCTGTTTGTGCATCCATATTCACTAACATTTCGCAAGACCTTGCAGCTTGCATCATCAGAGTGAAAGTCGCACTAAGAACCGAAGGTCGGTATGGAGCTATTTATATTCCTCTGTGCCAGGCGCGCGGAGTGGCGTAACGCTGGTTGGTCATCCGAGTGCAACGTAATCCGTGGGGCGCGGGCGTGGCCGTATGACGCACCGTGGTTGTAACTATTAACAGGGAAGATGGCTTTAAACTTAGTAAAACGTGGACCCCTGTGATACACGATCTAAATATCAACAGGGAAGATGGCTTTAAACTTAGTAAAACGTGGACCCCTGTGATACACGATCTAAAGCATTACAACCACGGTGCGTCATACGGCCAGGCCCCACGGATTACGTTGCACTCGGATGACCAACCAGCGTTACGCCACTCCGCGCGCCTGGCACAGAGGACTATAAATAGCTCCATACCGACCTTCGGTTCTTAGTGCGACTTTCACTCTGATGATGCAAGCTGCAAGGTCTTGCGAAACGTTAGTGAATATGGATGCACAAACAGCAAAACGGCCAAATCTGCCTAAGTATCCTCGTTCTCAAGATACTCAAACTACACGAGCCACCAGAGAGCATGGCCATCGCGCGGGTTTTTGCTCGACTTCACAAGGTGCAAGGCACATTAAGCCAGAAAATGCTGGGTATTCATATACAAATACTACGCGGTCTAAGCCGAAATTCTATGCTAAGGAGAATAATTCGAGTAACCGCGAAAGCCTCAAACAGTACATAGATTTAATTAAGTTGAATAGCGTTACAATGTATGTAATGCTATGATAGATACAAAACTGAGAGTACGAGTTCGAATATTCGTCCGGGTATTTTCTTTTTAGATTGTGACGACAATCAATTTATATAAAAACCAAATTTAATTATTACGTCTATCTTGATTATCTCAATATTTAAAATTTTACATAATTGTGACGTTAAGTTTCAAATATGCTGTGGGTCTTACTGTGGCGTCGTGTGTGTGATGTCATGGCGTGATGTGGGTTGTAACGTCAACCATTCATATTACGAGGTTGTTATCAATTTAATTTATATTAATATTCATATTTATACATTTATTGTATGAGCCACTTTATATGATATATAGTTCCTTTTGAAATAAGAAAATTATCTCTAGAAAATTGTTTTTACCAAAGAGTAATGCTCTGTTCAATCAATTATAGTAAATATGTCAAGTTTAATCGACTTAGAAAAAGTTGTTAAAAACTGTAATTAATAGATTGTAAAAACGTAGATCCACGTAAAGCCTTTAATTATCACAGTTGTATTGTATCCTGTACGGTCAATAACCATAGCCACAAGAAACTGCCATAACATTGCACAATTTTTGTTGTTATTTATATTATTTTCCACTGATTTATTATTTGTTGTTGATATTTATGATACGAGGTGTATGAAGCAATCCAAAACGTCCTAAGGCGCAAAAGAGCGGGCGTAATGATAACGCCCGTTCAATATGCCCTCTCATAATGAGCGGATGTAACCATTACGCCCGCTATTTACTCCTTAGGGCGTTATGAACTGCTTTTCACTTCTCGAGCTTGTAAACTTGACTATCTCGGTCGGGCACAAACATTTTCATAATTCCTTTGATACATAAATAACTTTTATTTCATTTTATCTAGTATTTGTTGCTTATCTTTGTGATATGAGGTACATAAAGCAGGCCACAAGGTCCTAGGGCGTAAAGAGTGGGTTTAGTAATAACGCCCGTTTATTATATCCTCTCATAATAAGCGGGCATAATGATTACGCCCACTCTTTACGGCCTAGGGTGTTATGAACTGCTTTTTAAGTTTTCCAAGCTTTACATTTTACGTACGTATTCCAGGTGGAAAATAAATCGTTGTGCATTGCTTTATGTTTATACCCCTCAGGCTTGTAAACTTGACTCTCTCGATGTGGCACAAACATTTTCATAATGCCTTTGATACATAAATAACTTTTATTTTCCATATTATCTATTATTTATTGCTTATATCTGTGATAGGAGGTACATAAAGCAGCCCACAAGGTCATAGGGCGTAAAGAGTGGGTTTAATAATAACGCCCGTTTATTATATCCTCTCATAATGAGCGGGCGTAATGATTACGCCCACTCTTTACGGCCTAGGGTGTTATGGACTGCTCTTTAAGTTTTCCAAGCTGTACATTTTATGTACGTATTCTAGGTGGAAGATAAATCGTTGTGCATTACTTGATGTTTATACCCCTCAGGCTGATAAAATTGACTATTTCGATGATTTCGATGTGGCACAACAATTTTCTATTGCCTTTGATACATAAATAACCTTTATTTTCCTTTTTATCTATTATTTATTGTTTATATCTGTGATAGAAGATACATAAAGCAGTCCACAAAGTCATAGGGCGCAAAGAGCGGCTGTAATAATAACGCCCTTTTATTATATCCTCCCATAATGAGCGGGCGTAATGATTACGTCCACTCTTTACGGCCTGGGTTGTTATGAACTGCTTTTTAAGTTTTCCAAGCTCCGGTCAGAGGCGCTCAAACGAGCAAAAAAATTGTATAATGCCCTTGGTACATGAATAACTGTTGTTGAAGTGGCATTCTACATATTTACAGGAATGGTTGCAGTTTATAAATCTAAAAAGGCTTTAGAAGTGATACTATTGAAATCAGTTTCTACAAAAACTTACCTTTGGTAATAGTATACGGTTTACTAATTCAATAATATGTCATTTTCAAAATTACCATAAAGAAATTTTACATTACATCAGTTACGATAAATTAACTATTTAGAAAAAAAAAATTGAAAGTAAATATCGCGTGTATTAACTGTAAAAACGTTCGAGATATTTTAAGTTCTAGCTGCAGTGAAAATCGTTTTCAATTAGTTTAGTTTGTAATTCAACACTGTCAGACTGCCCATCTTACAGTCGGGAGTTCAGATCTTCGTTCCGACAAGAAGTTGTTAGTTATCGAATTGTATCATAATATTACATAGAATGTTACCCAATTAATTTAAATAAGAATTCAATTTAGAAACATTCGTATTTACTTAAAATTATTGCAAATACTACTTCGACATTAGTAATTTAACACACTGAAAATCAACTCGTCAGATTGGCTCAGCGGCTGTGCGTCTGAATGAGGAACCTGAGGTCGCCAGTTCGAATCTCCGCACAGGCAATTTTTTTAAGTTGTCGAAATGTAGCAGAAAGCTACATAGATTGTGATGCCAATCAATTTAATTAAAAATAAAATTTCATTGTCACGTCCATCTTCAACAATAGAATTTGAAATAGCTTGCATAATTTATTGTGACGCGAAATCTCAAATAGCCTCAGCGCGTAGTAGGTCCTAATGTCAATCAATCAAATTTAACGAAGATGTTATCATTCGGGCGTGATTGCCTAAAATAATATATAGTGAAAACAGAAATAATTTGATATTCAAGAAGACACGATTTGCATTCGGCTAGATTATATCACAAGTCAATAAACAACGTTTGAACAGTTTATTTATAAATATTAAAAGTACAGCTAGTGTAGTCGCTGTGGCGATTATACTTTAAGCAGATAACGCGATGTTTGTGAAGGTATTTGACTATCAGTTATTAGTCAAGAAGGTATATGATTATCACCGTTGGTATGAACATTATCAAATGTTAGTACATGCGTAACTATGCATTTTTGCCGTTTTTTATTGGTTGATGTTATAGAAAGTGGTACAATCAGTTAATTCTACTATTCTACTAACACAATGCCATCTCAAGTTCAGATCTTACTAGAAGAAGTTGCCTCAAAAATACGCCAGAGAAGACAAGCAGCGACTGGGAAGTTGGAAATTGCTATGCCCAACATGAAAGCGAACTATTTTTGCAAAAAATCTTTAAAACGCGTTTTTTCTGGACAACTTTCCGAATTATTTTGTGAGTGTCCGATACATAAGCTACGTGCAGTAATTGTATCAGTAAAGCTAAACATGTTCACAACCAAATTGTTATTCATTTATTGCTATTCAGCGGATTTTAAAAAATTTTCGATTCGTGTTCTATTGCAAGAAGTCACTAGTCCAGGGTCAAATATTGCACTATTGTGGAACTAGGCATTAAAGCAACATAGGTACTTTCAACTACACAATGAATTTTACCAAGAAGATGTCAGGATGACAATGGTTCTCTTTCATCCCCCATTTTTAATAGCGCCTTTAACGAAGATTTTGAGCTTGGTGGAGGTATGTTGACGACATGTTTGAAATTTGACCTGGTGATATTTAAGAGGTGCAAAAATTTCTTGAACATATTAGCAGTGAAGAAACGTTCATCAAAATTTCAGAACATGCTTGGAAGAAGAACCACAAAATATATTACCACAACACAAAGATTTTATCGAAAGAATCTAGATCAACTAAGCTTAAATTTAAAAAAAACTTAACAAAGATGAATTCGTGTTCTCCTACTCTGTCAATTCTCAAAGATCAAATCAAGTAGCCGGCTGTCAGTTGTTAAGCAATTTAGTGTACGTGTATTGCACTTCAGCACCAGTACAAAAGCTAATTTTTTATTTATTACTTCTTTCTTCGTCAAACAACCTCTAACCAAAACGTTGGTAACTTAATATTTTTAATTATTTACCATAGTAAAATACAACTGCGTAAAGAGCACAAACCTTTAAACATTACCTTGCTGTGTTTCAAGCCAGGCGTTGTCCTTTTGAAATAATCCACAAAATGAGCCAAATCTTCCAGAGCCTCCTCCACTGTAAGAAACGTTAGATTCTCGGCGGTCAAGTCTCTGTAATGATTGATATTTAATTAAGCTCAAATACATACTTAACTATACATTGTTTTATTACTCAAATGGAGAACTTTTGCCATAGTAGCGGTGTTCCAGAAGGACAATTTTACCGTGAAGTTGTTGCGCTATTAAATAGCTTTGACCGTTTCTGATGGTATCCGCATTTATAACACCTTCCCCGCCGATCTCCAACAAAAGAGGCCCCCCTGGCTTAAAAAATTTGTCCTCTTCAAAGTACCTCTGCAGGTATAAACATTGCAATTAAATGTCGACATCAACAGCGAACTGCGATGTATGTACCTACCACGCAAAAAGTACGGTTGTCTTGAATATTAAAATGGTCCAGGTATTGCTCGAACCACTTTTCCTCCAATTCTGCAACTAGTTCCTCTTCGGATTCAATTACATTGTTGAGTAGATCTTCGTTTGGTATGACTAGTGCCTTAAATTAGTGATAGAAATAGACATTTTGGATTTATATTGCACATTTACCTGCAAGGAAGCGACTGCAATTAAAATGTTTAGAATGAAGTTAATGTCGTTCATATTTCTTGAATTATGTTTAGTCCACTGGTGGAATTACGTAGTTTTAAATTAATTGTGTCGCGTGTGTCAGTTTTAGCATAACGTATTATGTGCAGATTTCATTTGGCATTGATGAGTCCAAGATCCATTATGAATATTTAGATTCTCCGAATTGCAGAAAAATTGCGTTTTAGAATTTTAGGTATACACCGTTCAATCTTTCACAGTAATTTATGTTAAAATTGAACAATTTTTGCTAATATCATACATAGAATACTAGGTTAAGCACATAAATACACTAGACCAGATGTGGTCATAATGCCAAAAATAGTAACGGATGTAATAAAAACACAAATTGTATTAAAACTGCGTACTCTACTCTGATCGTTCAGATGTATATGGATGAGGTGTTCTTTATCATAAAACAATGAACGCGGAAATTTAGAAAACTTGACGATCGATCAGGTTATTTACGCTTTGATTTAACTGCAACATAAATGTGTATTAGTTATGGAGAATGCACCGTATCATTCGCTGCTGTGGTACAAACTTCCTACATTTTTGTGCAATAATGTCTCACTAATCATAATTCCTAACGTAAAAATTGATGGAAAAAATATTAAAGAACTTTCGGGATTAGCAATATCTTCTAGATTGAATTCTAAGAAATATTGTCTTATATAAAACGTTTTGTAAAAACTATTGTCAATACACTTGTAATTCATTTAATTTGCCACAGGTGTATTATAAATTCTCATTCGTTGCCTAAAGACAGAGTTGCAAGTTTATCGTTCAACAGTCTTTCAAAATTATTTTAGAATATCTTGATAAATTTTTCCCATATAAAATTCGCAGTAAAACAAGCAACAGCTATCCTACAAAATAGATAACAAAAGAAAAACTAGGTGAAATAAAGACACGTGACACACCACAGTGGTGAAATGTGGAATCCTTATAAGACTAGTCTAAATAAAATAGTTGGTAAAGTAAAATCAGATTATCCTAATAAAATAATTATTTTAATAGAGTCGGTGCAAATATCACAATTCAAAATTGATCGAGAAATATCAAAAATTTAGTAAACTGCAAATCGTTAAGTTTGCAAATATAAATTGCTGCTGAAAATCAATGAATAACAAACAACCTGGATATAGCAAATACAATAAATTCACATTTTATTGACAGTATCTCTGAAAGAGCACCTGTACCTGCGATGGATAATTTTAATGAAATATTAGAAAAAATTGTTCTTCCCCAACATAACTTTGAAGATTTGTAAGACTAGTATCAATCAATTAAAACTCAAGTGACCAAAAGCAGAGAAATGGCGTGATAGATAATTTATTTATGGATGTAATTAGTGTTTATCACTAAAAAAGGTGTATTTCCTGAAGATTTAAAATACTTTACAATAGTATAAAAAAATTTAAATAGTAATAAATGCAGTGGATATCGGCCCATAAACATGCTCCTGGTTTACGAAAAAGTTTTGGAAATTGTAGCAAAGGAACTAAATTATTGCAATGATAATATTATTACGGTGCATCAATCGGGTTTTAGAGAAAATTACACCTGTAAAACCGCGCTCTACTTTGCGATTGTGTACTGGAAACAGCAAAAGTTTGACGATAAATATTCTGCGGCAGTACTTCCAGGGTACGAAGCAAACCAACACGTGCACCATCATAAATTGACAAGCGAAAAACACAAAAAGATACCAATATAAAGTGAAAACTTTGAGTAACAGCTCTACAGCTTGATTAGTGGGTGGCTAAATTAAAACGTAACTCGATGTACAGCATTTCTGTACTGTGATGAAATAAAAAGTAACGTAAAGCTTTTGCCTGAATAATTTCTATTACATTACCCCGCTCATATATTTATTGCCATATTTTTTGCCATAGGTAATCCAGATTAGCAGGATTTGAAATGTTCTATAGGTTTATAAAATTACAAGTCAGGTTTTAAACTAGAATCAGTTTAGTAACATATGCACAATGTCAGAATGATAAATAAAAATACATGAGGGAGATGAAGTTGGCCCTGGGAGATCTGCAACCCACCATACACGGACCAGGTCTGGTATATCTCGAGATGCAGGTAAAAATTCGTTCAGGACGGCGCGCTGCTTTCGCGGCCGCTTTTACAACTAAACGATGAAAAGCGACGATAATGGCGATGTTTACATTTCGAGTTGAATTTACGATTGCAAAGTTCGGCTGAGCCACCTGATTAAGTTTTTCCTGCTTGCAGTTGATGTCGTGACGGCCCCGTATGGGTCGTATATACTTAAATTTTGCAAACAAATGCCGCGCAATTTCAGAATCTACTAAAAATGACCTAGGGAGTGCCCCAAAGTTCTCAAGTTGTGAGTTCACTGTAACCTCTCTGAAGACGTGTTCGTGGTCATCTCTGTTAGTATAGAATCCGAGTTCTGGTCGCAAAGAAGGACAGGGTTGGTTTTAAGGTGAATTTGACGTCGTATCTTGATATTGGAATCTACCCCCCCCCCCCCCCCCATAGATACGGCGCGAAGTGGTGTTTGCTAATACCGAAGCCCGCGATCAAGCTAACTTTAACGGTGGGTCTTATGTTGCTGTTTGATAACGAAGCTGCCGACCACAAGATCTGATTCTGGGGCTCCTTATCTGAACTATTTTCTAGGGGAGATTGAGTGGGATTGCGCGAACCTCTGCGCATCGTCGCGCCTTATTGGGTTGGTTTGGTTTATCTTCAATCCGCAGGCACCAAAGATACAAGCGTTGATTGTTAGCGTATAAGCAACGTACAAGTTTGAAATATTATTTTAAGTGTAAAATATAAATATGGGTTGGACTTAACGTTGCAGTACATCGTGGAGTATTGTAATTTCAGAAGGTGGTAATCTATGCAAAATACGGATTTCACCAAAACTACAGCATTACCAAATTATAAGGGATTCGGGACGTCACAACAGGCATTAGTGCAACACTTCTGGTTAACAAAAGATACCAAGCAAAACAGTAATAATTATGCTACCTGCCAGATGCAATAAACCCGTCTCTAAACCATGCAGCTTTACAATTTCTTTTCAATAACAACAATAAAGGTGATCGCTCGATCTGGTTGAATTTCCAGTGACCACCGCAGACAGAAGTGAGTAATAAAGAAATGACCTAACACGTCTACGAGGAGACTTAACTGGCCAGGGAGAGAGCCATAAATCCGAATTTTAATGCCCTGGCTTTCAGTGGGTTATTTGAATCTCTAGACGACGAAGGAGCAGTTCGGCAGCCATTAGGCCATAAAACTCCTCTACTTTTATAACGCTTGGTTTATATAACCAAATAGACGGTCAGGGGCCACGTTTCAGTTCAACATTAAGAGTATTATGATGACAGTTTACTTCCACTAGTTTTTTCACCCGCTTACTTACAGTTTCGGTCATTAGCACTTTGTAACTTGTGCTTCCACGTCATCTGGTTTGACCACTTATAAGTCGTGCGCTGACATAGCATTTCGTGTAATTCGCAACATGTGAAGTGTTGTACTCGCATACCCTATACGTCTAATTGTACTGTTGCATACAGTGTGTGCAAGATAAGGAAGGCCAGTATGGGGATCTCGGTAATTGTAAAAAATACACATTTCGTTAAATGGGAAGGAAGTTGCGTAACTAAAGGGCAAACAAAGTGACGCCTACACCCCTTGATATGATTTTTTGTTTTTGAACTATCTAAAAAACGGAATTTTTTGGATTTTCTATTTAATCTTTTTCTGGCGTTAATATTACAGTTAGAGCGAAACTGACGAAACTTCTTTACAGCAACTTTTTATGGACTCAAAGATTAAGCTATGATTTTTTTTCCGACGTTTTGTCTTCGACTAACCATGATCAACTTTATTTTGTATTTAACTTGGCATTGGATACAAGTAATAATTTGTACATGTCGCAGGCTTTATTCTTGCCAAAATTGGAACCCAATAGATACAGAATAAATGCTGTACGATACGAAAAGGAGCAACGAATTAATGCGAGACGTTAAATATCGCTGGAATGCAGGAATTCGAAATGTCGCCGTAGCTCTGGAAGCGGTAGCGTAAACTACCTCGAAACAAAGAAATCCAATGGACCTGCTCGTTCACAAACGCTGAATTCAAGTCGCATCACCGGTTATATTATTATTTTTGGTTTAACTGAGATACAGGAAAGTAACAATTTGCACTTTACTTTTGACGAGAATCCAACAGATACAGAGTAAGTGCTCTTTCTGCTTTACAGCGTAAGAGGTGTCAACGAAAAGAGGTTCTATTTAAGCCAGCCGGGACGCACGTAGGCACGTAGTGCTCCCTGGCGCAGGTAGAAATAGCTCGTTCCCTTGCAATATCCTACAAAACGTTGGCTGCCCTTCGAATTCGACCACCGGTAACGTTTTTTTAATTTAAAAATTTATTTAATTAATTAGAAACGTGAAGATACTTTTACTCCTAACTTAATTTTATTTTTAAATTTTTTTAGTGTCACAATGTCGACGAGGGAAGTTCTAGGTAAAGCCTTTTACAGATTTTTTTAAATACGGTCCTGATTTCTGATGCCAAATCTGTGAAGCCCTTTTTATTTTCAAAACAATAATTTACGGCATATTTTAATTTAATTACGTTTCGAGTCTTTGGAGATCACTATCAGGAAATTTTTGGATACGGAGCTGTGTCCTACAGCATTTCATACATTGCTTTTGTAGTTTGTAATGAGCAACACTGGATGTTTTTAATCTTTAATAATCACGTATGTTATTGGAATACAAATAATTTTAAATATTCAGTAGCTCATTTATTGACTATTCAATTCACCTGTCATCTGTCAAAAATGACCAATAAAAATCCACAATTTGATATTTCTTGACCAATCAAAGAAATATCAGCGAATATATCTTCCTAGAAGGTATTCAAGTGAATATTTAAAGAAAAATTACATTTTTATTAGAAAAAGTCAATATTAGTGTTCTGTTACTAGAAAAATTGCATAGTTTGTTGCTACATTTACTGAAAACTAATTTGAAAAAGTCCTAATCGAACCTAAGCGCAATGGACATTCGTGATATCACAGCAAAAATATTCGACATAACTTTGACTACCCACGGTATTATAAGCGATTATTTTTCTTATTTATAAACAATGATCAAAATTAGAAATAAAAAACATTAAGTGAGGCTCATTATTTCTTTCTTTAAATTACAAACCCTCAAACAACATATGAAATGCTCTAGGAGTCTAGGGTACAGGTCCGTATCCAAAAATTTCTTGATGATGGTTAAAAAGACTCGAAACGTAATTAAACCAAAATGTATGGTACATTGTTGAAGTCAGAATAAAAACAGCTATACAAATTTAGCATCAGAAAACGAGGACCGTATTTAAAATATTGATGTTGATGGAAGTTTCTCGAAGACGAAACGTCGGATAAAAAATTTGGTAACGTAATCATTAATTCCACTAGAAGCTGCTGTAAAGAAGTTTAATCAATTTTGCTTTACTTTTGATATTAATGCCAGAACAAATAACAGAAGATGCAAAAATTCGGTTTTTTTAGATAATTCAAAAACGAAAAATCATATCAAGGATTTCTAGGCGTCTTTTGTTAGTCCTTGAATTGCGCAACTTTCTTCCCATTTAACGAAATTTCTTACAATTAACGAGATCCTCATGCTGGAGGCGTTTATCTTGGGCACGCTGTATATGCATGTGTTTCGTATATGTTGATTTATTTGGTTAAAAAAAAATACTGTGTCGGTAACAAAAAACTCAGTGTTGTTGTCCACAACGTGTATCATTTGGAAACTCATTGAGTAATCAACTCACCACAAGTAGCAGTCCGTCTTATTGCAAGATTTACTAGATTCAGATGTTTTAAACTGTAAATAAGAAAATTTGTTTATGAAGGCTTAAACGTCTCTACTTTTTAATATTGTAACATTTAGCGAAACATGTCTTATTTAGGAGAACTTGTTCTCAGTTTGTGCCTAATTATTTTGTAACAACGTGCAACAATAACCCTTTATACAACAAATATTTAAGAAACAAACTTATATTTTATCTTTTCTAATAATATTTACTTTTGCAGATAAAAAAACATAACAACTTACTTTAAAATTTTTGTCATCTACCAAATTTGCGTTACATTTGCAATCAACGAATGGATAATTAGCTGGTATCGTTTACAATTTCGCATGTAATTGAATTACTAATAATAATAATAATAATAATAATAATAATAGCATTTTATTTTCACATAAAAGAATTAAATATAAAGAAATTAAAATAATACAAAATTCACAAAGCGAAGTTCAGCATAGCCCAAAACGGCTGTTGATGTTCTTTCACTTAACCTTATCTAATTAAATCTAAAACATGCAATGGCCAAAAATATAATAACAATTTAGCACAACATGTAACTTCTTCAATTGATTTTTAACAGCCTAATGGAAAGCAAATCAAAACCTATGTAACTTATAGTCCGGGAGCCAGCGACCGTTTAGAGTTAGTCATTTCACAAAAGCTGAAAATGTTTCCTGAGCTTTATTTGGTATCACTAGTAAGTGAATGGACCTCCAGCTGGCGCACTTCCGGGGGGTTTAGCTGCGGCAGCCTCCCAAACACGTAAAATAATAATTTAAAAAAACTAATACCACAAAAGCTGAAACTTTGTTAACATGTTACTTATGTTATAAATAAATGAAAAAACGTATCCAGCCGAATTTAGAGTGGGGGGTTATGCCCCAGCTTTTCACGTAAAGAAGTGAAAAATATGCGCTGAATAAACTGATACCGCAAAAGCTGAAATTTGGTAAACTAATAGTTAAGTTAATAACTTAAACGAAAAAAACATCCAGCTATATATTTAGTGGGGGAAAAGTGCCAGCTGATGCAGTGAAAAACGCTGCGCGTCGGTATGCGCTCGGGCGCGTTGTATCTTTGACTGCATCAGCTGGACACTTTTCCCTCACTAAATATAAAGCTGGATATATTTTTCGTTTAACTTATTCAGTTAACTATTGTATTACCAAATTTTAGCTCTTGCGGTATTAGATATCTATACTTTTCTCATTAAACACAGAGCGTCCATGCAGTTTTTATATTATCTTACAAGTTTTTGAATTTAAAAGGTTTTAGTAAGTATTTACACATTTAAATATTTATACATAGCATAAACAGTAAATATGTGGACATTAAAATGCGAAAAGTAAATATTTACACATAAAAGTGCAAATAGAAAATATTTAGATAGCCACTTTGTATAATACTGAGCCAAGATTTAATACAGCAGTTTTATGATATACCGAATAGCCCAAGCGACCGCCACAAGGCTCGTCTCTACAATTTTTATTTCGGTATCTATACCGAAATTTCTAGACACGGGCCTCGCAGCGGTCGGTCTATTGTATCTAGTATGAAAGGCTCCTTTCTCTCCACCACGTCCTCAGATATGGCATCGAATATGTACAGGTGAACCTACGAACCGGCCACTTTCCTCATATCATCTATATCTTTTAATATATTATTATTATTATATATGTTTATAGATGATGACGAAGATATTTTAGAGATCGACATCAATTGCAGCGATAACGAAAGCGATAATGAGTTCGATGGCGATGAATCCGAAGAAGGCCAAATTTAAACATTTGTTGATACATTGTACACTATACAGTGCATTCCAATTAAAACGAGCCACCCCATTATTAAAAGCCAACTTGTGTAAAGATTATGGGAGTTCTAGTTGTTACCGGTTTTATTTTAGTTTTTCCTCTTGCAAAAAAGGTGTACTCACAAATGAGAAGGTGTGAACCCATAACATTACTTTTTTGCGGGTTACCATTTTTAGGGTAAATTTTCTCGGAAACTACAGAACCGATTTTGAAAAACTAAAAAGCATTAAAAGAAGAATTTGATACCCTTTAAGATGAGGTATTACTCGACCCCCTTTCCTATTTGAACTTTTTGACGTTTGTGTTGGTGGGGGGAGGAGCTAACTCTGAACGAGTAAATTTTGACACAAAACTGTGTCCCCCTAAAAAGAAAAATTGACGTATTTTAGGATTTTTATATAAATATAAAAATAACGAAATTATACGGGGTGGCTCGTTTTAATTGGAATGCACTGTATACGTTTCTTTTTATTTTTAGTATGTTTTTTGTAAATAAATGCTAAAAAATTCAATAATTCATGGTAAACCTATTTTTTATTATCTTCCTTTAGAGCAGAAAAGTTATACGTATATATCATCCAATAGCTGCATGGACGCGCTGTGTTTAATGAGAAAAGTATAGATATCTAATACCGCAAGAGCTAAAATTTGGTAATACAATAGTTAACTGAATAAGTTAAACGAAAAATATATCCAGCTTTATATTTAGTGAGGGAAAAGTGTCCAGCTGATGCAGTCAAAGATACAACGCGCCCGAGCGCATACCGACGCGCAGCGTTTTTCACTGCATCAGCTGGGCACTTTTCCCCCACTAAATATATAGCTGGATGTTTTTTTCGTTTAAGTTATTAACTTAACTATTAGTTTACCAAATTTCAGCTTTTGCGGTATCAGTTTATTCAGCGCATATTTTTCACTTCTTTACGTGAAAAGCTGGGGCATAACCCCCCACTCTAAATTCGGCTGGATACGTTTTTTCATTTATTTATAACATAAGTAACATGTTAACAAAGTTTCAGCTTTTGTGGTATTAGTTTTTTTTAATTATTATTTTACGTGTTTGGGAGGCTGCCGCAGCTAAACCCCCCGGAAGTGCGCCAGCTGGAGGTCCATTCACTTACTAGTGATACCAAATAAAGCTCAGGAAACATTTTCAGCTTTTGTGGTTTTGGTCATTAAAAAAGGTCGCTGGCTCCCGGACTATTAGTATGGCAATGAAAACGTTATGACTGAGTGTATAAAATGCCTTGCTGTAGTCAAGAAGAATAAGTAAAGTGAATTTATTTAAATCAGTAGCATTATAAATATCGTCTGTTATGTTAATTATTACACACAACTGTCACATGACTGATATCATCCAATGAGAATCGTGCATTTTTTGAAAATCGACCAATCCCGAACTGATTATCTGATAAGCGACCGTGGGCTGCTTACCAAGCGATAAGCTCCCTAGGGATGATTACCGACCCCGTGAATGGTGCCATAATTAGAAATAAAAATGCAAGAAACAAGCAATTTGAATTTTTTGCCATTATTAGAATAATTTTAAATCTTATTCGTATACGGGCTTTGTGTAATAATCTTCAAAATATAAACGCGGGCAACACACTTGCATATAATTTTGCCCGTGCCAAGAGTCATCGTGCTGGGTGCCCTTAGAAAACTGCCCTCGGGCAAGCCCTCGGAAGTTTTCATTGCAACCAGCATTCGACCCTTGGCGTGTGCAAAATTATCGGTAAGTATGTCTCGCCCTTGTTATATTACTATTGAGAAGCGCTGTAGTACAGCTGTACCCAGGTCTAAAACCAGACTGTGTTGCTGGAAGTACTTTGTATCGAGTAAGAACATCTCTTATTTGTTTATCTATAACTTTTTCTATTACTTTGGATAGCACCGGTAACATACTAATTGGACGAAGATCTTTGAAAGTGCCCGGGTTGTTTTTTTAGGTATGGGTACCACAACTTATTATATGTCTCTAATAAGGTAAAATATGCGAACAACTCAAGTTTATCATATTAATATTAAGCCCATCTGAGCCAACAGCATTAGGTGTAATACAGTCAATAATTTTTGTAATACTACTTTCATCAATTTCTTCAAACTTGAATGTCAAATCATTTTCTATTAATTTGTTACTTTCATTAACAATTATAGTGCTCGCTATGTCTGCATCTACTTTTGGGACATAGCTAATAAAAAAGTAATTTATTTTGTTTGGATCAGCCAGATGGTCAGGTATCTCAGGTTGAGTTTTAGTAAAAAAAAATATGTATGTACGACGTATATTACGTCGCACCTACCTAGTTTTTTCCACAACATTTTACTATTAGTATTTAACAGATCATGCTCCAAAAAGCTTTTTTTCATTTTTAACAGCCCGGTTTGTATAGTTACCCATTTGTTTGTAGTAATCCCAATGAGTTGATTTTTTTGTTTTTTTTTAATCTCGATAAAGCTTTATCTCTCAAAGAGTTTTCTGTCAGCCTGGTTATTTAGTATGTCTTGATGTTACATAAGGTGCATAGCGATCAAACAAGTAATTTATTTATGTAGTAATTTTAGTTTTTCGTTAATATTGTTCATATCAAATATCTCAAATATGGGATTTGCTGTAAGTCTGTTAGAAATTTATCGTAGTCAAAGTATTTAAAGCAACGGTATGTATGATAGCGACTTATTAATTTTACTGACTTAAAAGACAACTTGCAATGCACCAATTCGTAATCTGTGAAATTTAAACTAATAGTACCGTTATCTACTACACTACTTCTATCTGAAGTAATTATTAGATCCAAAAATGTAGCAGTAGTTTTAGAAAATCTAGTGGGGTGTATTAATGATTTGAGCAGCAGTTCCAATTGCGTAGCAGCTGCGTCGTTTACAGTGAGTAAATTGATATTAAAATCACCCAAGCAAAATATTTCATCACAAGTAGGCAATATCGACGATAAAGTAGTGTCAAGTTCATTTATAAACTAATTATACCAAGCCAACATTTCTGCGCCCCTCAGTGCAAAAACGATATATGTTACAAAAAATACTAATGATACTGTATGACTTCTACATTTATCTCTGGATATGTGATGTAATGTATTCAAACAAACAGGTAGGAATTAAGAAATAAATCCAACATTTTTTATTCAAACATTTAAAAATAAACAACTAAATGTTAAAATAAGAAAATACAACACATAAAATGAAAACCGGAAACAAGATTAGAAATAACAATTCTAATTTAAAAAAGTATATAGTATTATGTAGTCAGCAGAACATTTTAAAAATCCCTATATATAAACATATCGTGCACCCAAAATCGGAACGCCACTGCGTCATTTATAGCGCAAGCGATAAGCATATGCATTTATCAGTGAACACGGGCTCAAATCCCACTGACCGCAGTTTTTTTAATTTCCAAATTCATGTAATTCGCTTTACTAAGTGTTTCTGTATTATTAGCAGCATTAAAGTATTTGTTACCTATTTTGTAGATAATTTTGAAAACTTCAACCATAATTCGATCTAGCAAAAGTTGTTTTTCTTGCAGCGCGCTTTCTGTATTAAAGACGTTGAAAACATTTTCTTTTGTAACTTTTTTATTTTAAAAATGCTAAAAGTATTTTAATTAGGATAAGACCACCTATGTGGAGGGTTTAAAAGCTAGTAAAGAAATATCAATATGTTAAAATAATACAATATAAACAAATAATTACATATTATTATGCGTAGTAACATGTGAACGTAGTATAAGGTTCTGTATTCGCAACCGCACTGTCACACGGCTTTGTAATAATCAATATATTTAAAACGCGAAGCTTTTTTTATATACACGTAGTATAAGCCTTGCATCAGGCCAGTTTCAATAATTCTTTTTTTTTAAATAAAAGCTACCATCGTGCAGGGTCGCAGAAGTGTTTTAAATTGAACAAATTCTACCGGGAAAGTGATTGTAGCAAAAAATACCATAGTAGTGGAACAAGTAAGCTCTCCAAATCAGTCGGTGGTATTCTGCTGATTGTTGCAATGAACGACTGTATCAGCGATGAGTCCAACGCAGTGAATGTATATGTAATATGCTCCAACAGTTGTTAAAAATTTAAGTTAGTTTGTCGCCACTGCTGTATTGCATTCTTTAGTAATGGAAACATTTTTATAATAAAATAAGGCCACCTATGCGGTGGGTTAACAAGCTAATAATTCTAATGTTTTGATTGGTATAGATGAGAACTATAAAATAAGTCTGGTAGACATATAACATTTCCTTTGAAAATTCTACAAGGCAATGTAATGTATCGACCAGATTGGGCGCAATTCGCATTATTATAATTGGCGTAATCGTTAATATTACAAATTAATTTATTTGCAAAATTCGCCGCTTATTTATTTTTTATTAGTACCAAAGAAATGTTTTTAGTGCTATTTTGGAGCCCCTTGCCGCTTGCGCCTGTAGGCTGAGCCCTACTCGGCCTATACCTAGTTACGGCCCTGATTAGGAGCTCCATAAGCTATGCCAAAAGGATAAGATTTCTTACTCATTTTCACTTTAAACCATAACTGCATAAACATAAAAAGCTACACCCCCACCTCTTCTAGCATCACGATCCTTACTTAATATCTGATAAACTGGCACAATCAAACTATCATGCGATACATTGCTTGTCAACCAAGTTTCACTAATAACTATCACTTCGTATTTATTTACAATAATATGAGCCCTTACCTCGTATATGTTGCTCAAAAAAGAACGAGCATTTATATGTGCTAACTTACATGCATACATTTAAACTACTACCTTTATACGTTTTTGTACACTTTTGATAACAGCCGACTAAAGTGCAAGCTAGTCACCGTGCATCTAACCTAATAACAGAAAGACATTTCTAAAATACAAGTCTAAGATGTCTGGAAATGAATACTTTATGACAAAGGTGAAATACGTTTTGTCGATCACTCCACTTGACATTTTGAGCCGGATGTTAGGGTAGTTTAATATTATATGTTTCTTTTTTAATTCACAATAGTCTTTAACGATATTTTTATATTTTTGGGTAATTTGTTTTAATATTATAGATACGTATTTAGATAGTATATCCTCTTTAGACCCAGCGTCCATTTAAATGGACATGTAGTTTTAAGCTTATACAAATGTAAAGTTGTAAAATGTATGGGTGAATCCTGATTTTTCATTCAAATGGACACACAGTGGTGCCATCTCAGTGCAGTTTAGTGAACTACAGCTGAAGGTTAAATTTAGATCAGCTGTTTATTGTGTTCGAAATGTCAACTTCTAAGCGTTCAGGTTATGATGGTAAGTAAAATATATTTATTTAGTGTTCTTTTAGAATTAACAGGTGAAATGATTTCCCAATGTATACTAGTTTATCATTTTCAAATAATTTCTAAGCCACAATGCATAAAATACGTGTTTCAGTAACTTTTAGTTAGTGTCCACTCAAATGGACGTCAGGTTTTTCTGACGGCCTTTTGCGCTTAAAATCTTAACCTCACTTTCCATTTAAATGGACAATAGGATTCAATCGGTTTATTTGAATTCCACTAAATAAAAGTAGTTTCACAGATAATATTTTAATTTTCTTTGATTGTGTGTAACAATGTTTTTGAACTATGTTCCTTTTTCATTTTTTCCACCGGGTGCTAATAAAATTTACCTATTTCAAGCAATTTTTGGAAGCAAACGATATCTTCGACCAGGAGTAGATGACGAACAGTTAATGAAGTGTATGGATCTAGACCTAAACGATTCAGATTTAAATTTATCAGAATCCGAAGACGAGCAGTACGATGAAGAAGCACTACAGCTGAGAGTGGTTGAAGCGGACGATGACGACTTAGATGAAAACGAAGATGAGGAAAAAGATGAAGTAGACAGAAGTAACGAAGGAGAAGAAATAGAAACCGATTCTGATGAAGACAACATTCCTCTTAGCATAATTAGGGATAGAAATGCCACGTCTTCACTGCCATGCAATTCCAAAAGAATGTCTTGGAATAAAACCGATAAGTAATGCGTTTATTTATTAGTCTGTGAAACCCAAAAATTTAAACCTTATTTTATTTAGTTTTACAGTAAACATCAACCGGCCTGCTGTCGAAGAAGATTTTAGTGAACGAGAACATTGGGATGTGGAAAAGTACCTCAAAATGTACTTCGATGAAGACCTTTTTAAATTACTTAGCGACTGCACCAATGCTCGGAGCGTTGAAATAAAAGGAGTATCACTCAATATTAGCCCCGGCGAAATAAAAAATTTTTTTGGAATGGTAGTCCTCATGTCTTGCCTAAAATACCCCCAAATAAAAATGTACTGGTCAAAAACTACTCGAGTAAATACAATAGCGAATGTAATGTCTCGAGACCGCTTTTTTGCTATTCGTGCAAATTTAAAACTAGTTGTTGATGGAGGCGTATCTGCAGAAGAAAGAAACAAAGACAAATTTTGGAAAATTCGCCCTATGTTAGAACAAATCCGAAGAGGTTGCTTGAAGTTGAAGAGAGAAGACATAGTTGCGGTCGATGAACAAATGATCCCTTTTACAGGGGTCTGCTCAGCAAAACAATTTGTTAGGGGCAAACCTAACCCGGAAGGTTTGAAAAACATTACCTCCAGCAACATGCATCTATTTTGACCGTTATTTTACAACAATACCTCTATTAGAATACTTACTACAAAACAACTTGTTTGGAACAGGTACTGTTATGAAATCGAGGATTCCTGCAGCTGTGCATTTAACTGCAGACAAGATGATGGCAAAAATGAACCGTGGAGCCTCCGATCAAAGTGTCCGACAAGATAAAAAAATATCTATTGTAAAATGGTACGACATGAAGCCTGTCCATTTGATGTCTACGTGTGATGGTGTTAGTCCAGAAGGTGTTTGCCAACGTTGGTCGAAAAAGGACAAGAAATACATGCAGATTCCAAGACCCGACATTGTCAATAATTACAATACGTACATGGGAGGAATTGATTTGATTGATCGAATGATCAGTTACTACAGAATCAGCGCCAAATGCAGGAAATGGACTGTTTGATCAATTTTTCATTTTTTTGATTTGGGCATTTATAATTCTTGGATTTTATACAGAAATGATAAAATTAAATTAAAAACTAGGTCTAAAAACATCCTGCAACTGTTGCATTTCAAAATTAAAGTTTCTAATCTTTGGCTCAGCAGCACTGAGGACTGTCAGTCTACTGATGTAAGAACACCTAGGTCTGTGGGAACTAGAAAAAATCCTATTGGCAACATTTTAACTCCCACTAATGAATCTACTCCTCCTTCGAGGAAACGTAAAATACAACATCTTCCGGGCATCGCCTCAGAATTAAAGAACTCCGTTCGCTGCAAGAATTCTGGCTGTACCAAGAAAACAAAATTTTTCTGTGAAAACTAACATTTTTCTGTGTATTACAGGGAACAATAATTGTTTCAAAGACTATCATCAGAAGTACAATTAGATTTTATGTAAACATAGGTTGCTCTGTTTTGTATGCTTACAGACCCAATGTCCATCTAGTTGGACAGCCCTTTTTTTGTAAAATGTAAAAAATTTATGAATAAATCTTACATGTATGTGTTATTTAGATCATTTTGACTTAACATATCCAAAATGTGTGGTAAAATTTGCACCAATTCTGTTCTGGGTCCGAAGAGGATATATATAAATGTAGTTTTCGTAAACCATACGTTTTTAGTAGAAAGTCAATTGGGTAAAATTGATTCTTCAGTAATTTAAAAATGAAACGAATGTTGTATGTCAAATAAAATGTAATAATTGCAATCCAAATTACAGAGGTCAAACTAAACAAGATTACAGAAAGAATTGCTTAACTCAAAAATTTCACTGAAATAAACATTGTTATTCCTAATAAACCTAATACAGCCTATCTGACCATGCTGCTGACAACTTTGCTGACTTCAATTTTAATCCACAAAAAATTTTACACTCAGAAAATAATAAAAAAAAGATTAAGTAATTTATAAGATTATAAAAAAATGCTCTAAAACAGTAAACTACAGAACCGATGAAAAATTTTACAACTTTTCAAAAAGCTTTTAATAATTATTTAAAGATCTTAAACACACTGTATTTTTTTTATTAGGTTAAATGAAAAATTGTGTCTAATGAGAAATCCCTGTTCATCTAATTCTGAGCATCAGCTTCACCTTTTTCACATATTGGATATATCACAAATAAAATAGTTTCACTAAATTCTTATAGATTTTCGAGTAAACTCATAACGATAAGATAAAAATATTCATCAGCAATGTTCATGTAACTCTGAAGTAGCAATGTATACGCCATTTAACTACAACCATGAATTTAAAATCGCAATTAACCGTATAAAAGAAGATTTTTAATTTTAGAGGACACGGTTTTGTGGCAGTATGTTTGGCTACTTCATTTATACAAGTAGACTTTTACAGTTGCTATACTGGCCTCAAAGTAAAAAATATTCAGGACACTGAATGTGCAGACGGGACATTGAATAAATGCGACACCGTAATAAGTATCATCGTCGGTAGAATGCATTGCTCGATTTGATTTTTAATTGCGCAAACAATACCTGCAATCGCATAAAATACACAAATTAATATTATTGAATTTGAAATTTAAGGGATTGAATGAACAGCGAGCGAATAGTACCCAACTAATAGGATGCGACAAATTACGTGTGTAGCACGGAAAAGCTTTCCGGTTAGTAAATTGTGGAAATTCGCGAACTAGAGCTCTGACTAATGTATTCTCGCCCATTTAATTTCTGTTCTCGAATTTTCTGTTGCTTTTAACTGTTGCATCGCTTTCAGTACTTCTACATTCGAAGTTACTTTTGGATCCACATGGCATTTGTTTAAAGTGCGCGACGAAAGTTGTTGGTTTTATTGAGAATCTACTTAAACCCTTGATTTCTTGAAGCGCTTTTAGATTTCCCTTCACTGCGTAGACTACTTAAACTGCCTCCGAATTTTAATCAAGTGTAACATTTGCAGATTTGGTGATTAGAAGTTCAGTTTCCACTAGAATCGCAAATCATTTGGGGTAGAAGCTCTTCCTTCTTAGGTTCTTGCTGTTGAAAGCTTGTTTTTTAAACTTACGCTATTGTGTTTATTACCTCTAACAACCAGGTGGACTGTATCTTAGCTCCTTCTAAACTTTACTCTACTGATTACAATGGTCGTATCTTTCTCTGATTATTGGTTTTCGGTACGAATATTTTTCGTTTCCTGTCATTTATTAATTTGTCAGGCCATTTTTAATTGCACTCGGTTCGTGACCATTTGGAGCAGTTTTGGTACAACGTTGGCGAGTCTGCCTGTATATCGGGTCCGTTCCGGTTTTATTTTATCATATAATTCTTTAGGTTTTTGCATCAAACAAAAAAATTCAAACACGCACGTGGCTTCTGGCTTTATTTAAAAACCTGGCGTAGTGCTCGAATTACTAGGGAGTCGAATTTGCAGCTGTCAGTCCCATTGCGTGTGACAACGCTTGTTTTCAACATTTTCAGAAACACAGTTAATAAGAGCAAGTGAGATACCTTCCTTTAAATATTAAAAACATCAGTCGATCTCTCTCGCACCGAGACGGCTTCGTCGTCGTCATGCGAAGTAACTTTTTTCCTATTGTTTGCATCTGGCAGGCGCGAGACAGGCAGCTTGGGCTAAAATCGTGACTTGTGTTTTAAGTCAGACGGTGTTTGGAGTGCTATAAACGTGGGCTTTTGTGTTTTTGGGTGCAATGCTGGTGGTGTCCGTTTCGTTGGCTTACGCCACTCATTAATTGTGGAAGCCTGTTGGTCTGATTAATCCGTCTTTTGGGGCGCGATCCATTCCGAATAAGCTATTTACCAGCCACGCCGATGTTTGTGATTGCCAAGGGGGTATATCACATCTCGTCCAGCAAATAATGCAAAGGACTTTTTGGACGTCGCTGTTTCCACCCATATCACGACAACAGCAGTGATAGTTATAATCGTGGCCGCCTACAACAAGCAACGCCACTCATTGAGGCCAATCCACTAATCAAGGTAGCGTAGGCTTTGTTATATTTAAATGTAATTAAAGCTAACATATTTGCCTTCCGCCGCTTTATCAATGCCTGGTACATTCACGTACAAATTCAGCATTTGTGTTCTAAGCTCAGCCCGATCTTTCAAACTTGTTTTGCCGCAAACTGGCATTTAAATGTAATTAAAACTAACATATTCGCCGTCCGCCGTTTAATCAAAGCCTGGTACATTCACGTAAAAATTCAGCATTTGTGTTGTAAGCTCGGCCCGATCTATCAAACTTGTTTTGCCGTAAGCTGGCATTTAAATGTAATTAAAACTAACATATTTGCCGTCCGCCGTTTAATCAAGGCGAGCTGCACCCACTGACAAAATTTAACCTTTGTTGTACGAGCCAGCGCTTGGGCTTTGTCCGCCATAGTTGTGAGTAATATTGGTTAATTAAGGCGTCTCCCAGCTGGTCTTCATTCCTTTTAGTCTTTACTTTTATAACTGCAAGATTGTCGTACAAGTCGACCACGTCGGTACCGCTGTAAATTTCCTTGTATTTGTGCATGATTGTTTACAAGGTGACTCAGTCACTGTGTCAGGATCGATGTAAGGTGAGGCCCGAAAGTGGTGTATAAGCGTTGCAGGTAGGTTGGCGTGCTTGTCGCTACACTGTTCTTTCCAGAGTTAGTATCTGAGTATTCTACCCCGTTTGGCTTTCAAGTTTCGGTTAAGCGTAGGTTATCCCCTATTGAATCTTGTGGCGCCTTTTTATTTTGTACCATCCTATACATACCGTCACGCTTGCCCTGTAGTGTACCTTTTCTAGGACCACGCTCATCTCCCTCACCGTATTCGAGCCGTGGCCTTTATCCTGTTTTGTGCGATTTCTAGGGTAAGTGTGGACGTTTCCCGGACATGTCTAGGTATTTGGCACTCACTCATCCGTGAGTGTCGTTAAAGCAGTTTGATACTGTAACAAATTTATTAGTGTTGTAGGTTGTTATATTAATGTGTATGGTGCCACCAAATTTGAGGTATATAATTATTTTATTAAGAACGGCAAACAATTTAAGACTTATGCTCCAGATTAAGCAGTCTCAGTTACTCTAACCAGCTTCAAATCGTACCAAACAGACGTTTACGGTACATGGAAATATCGGAGGGCCAATCAGCTATAGTGCCGACAGCCTGCGGTTCTTATCTGTAAATGTTAAAGGGTGTTTAAATTACCAGGGCGCACCAAAGAGCCCTTTACAAGCGATAAGTTTCTTAGCTTACGAGAAATCTTAAACTCACTAAAGTACTTTGCTTAATCAATTTGAAAGGGACTTTAAAAAGATTCCATACCTAAATTCCTTGCATTCCCCATACATAAAACCTTAACAAACTTAAACAGGGATATATTACTTAACGACAATAAATGTGATACAAAATGTTGCATCAGTTAATTGTAGCACTCGTCTAAATCACAAACAAGAGCCACGCTACAGACGAAGGCCATAAATCTGCCAATTCTACTGTTGCCACTAATTGTAGGAGTTTAGCTAGCACATAACAAAGTTCAGTATTTAAATAGGTAACAGATCTCTGAGCAGATTAAATTAGCGGGTAATTATAAATTTACGATGATGCCGCAAATAATATGCCACCACGTACAGTCGCGGAAACATAAACCGGGACAAGTCATGTAAGACAATTTTTCACAATTTGAATATTGCAATTTTGCCTTCCTAATTGTTCATGAAATCCTATCTACCACATACCAATGAACCAAAAAGAACTTGTTGATGCAATATAAGGAACTTGGGATAGCACCAACAATGAATTCATTCAGACAATTTAACTTAGGCAAATTTTAGTGTCCCGCTTTATATTTCCGCAGCTGTACCTACACATTAAGGCTGGCATTTACACTTGACAATTTCTTGTATTTAGTTCCAACTTATTTCCATTATTTTGAGACCAAGGCTATAGATGGAAACATGATCAATATTTTATATAATTCTTGTATGTCTTACCTATCCATTGACACAAAGAAATTTTGGAATTTCTCAATATTGATTATGTTCTGGCTAAAAAACATTAGAAGTGTTTTCAGTAAATAAGTGCTGATAAAATGACGAAATATTGAAAATATTAAAAATTCTCTCTAGCAATGGATAGATACATGATTGATCCATCATAATCAGTATCGAGAAATTTTTTATCTTTTGAATTGATCATAAAATTATGGAAATGGTTTGATAAGAATTGATAAATATTTGGGAAATTGTGATCAATTTAAGGAAAGAATGTAGGCAACACGTCGCGCAGATAAGCCGACTACAGAATTCATGCTGAGATAAGCAGGCAGATTATAGTTTTACGAAACTAATACTTCTCTCTATAGTGATACTTAGGTAGTATGGTTTTTTAAAATGTGCGTTTAGGTTTAGTTCAAGCATATAATGGAATAATATTACACTTTTCAATCAAATTTGAGTAGATTGGGAGTATAGTTTGCAATAAAAACAAATTTTTTATGATTAATTAGGCATCAGCGAGACACAGTTTAAAATTTAATAAATAAAACATAACTAAGAAATTTGAATACAACTGTTTTAGTAATTAAATGTTGAAATAGAGATAAATCAGCTAAGTTTGGTTTTTAGATATTAGTTACTTAAAAATTGATTTGAAAATTAAATTTTTCAAGAAGAAATTCGTATTGTCAAGTTAACATATTAAAATTTATATTAAAAAGCGATGTTACGTTTCGCTGGCAATCCAGCTTCATCCGACAATTACATATTTTAAAAACAATAGCCTTTTACATGGTAGTTAGTTCTGAAAGAAATGCAACGACAAGCAATTAGAATAGGTGAAAGAATAAACAGCCTCACTTATATCACATACCGGATAGTATTGCACAATTAATTATGAGTAGGATTCGTTCCACTACTTTTAATAATTTTGTTACGTTTTAATTTTCAAAACTTCAGACATTTGTAGTATTAAAAAGTAAAATTAGTTGAGTTATAATATTGAATTTTTAATCCTGCTAGAAAATAAATTTTATTATTATTTGATAAATGCTGTTTGCTGAATGACGTACTTACAATTGTATTTTTTGTATTTTAATATAAGTATAATTATTTTTTCCCTTCCATAGAATTCGAGAAGTCGAGTAGTTAATTGTTTAAGCAACATTACACATTTTTTACAAATCCTATTCTGGAATAAAGATTAAGGCTTTAGTTGACAAACGTTCTAGTATTGTAAAGCTTTTATATTTTCTTTTACCTTGTAAAGTGTGTCAATTAATTTTTGATTTAATATTCTTCTCTGTAATAATCATTAAAATTTGTTATTATTTCCATATTTTCAAACTTTTATATCTTAACTAGCTTGATTAGTGTATGTTTTAATTTTGGATATTAAATCCTGCTGGAACTCAATTTCTATTAGCTATTTAAGTAACTAGGAATGTAAGGACCTATTAACATTTGAGGTAGGCAAGTACAAGTCAAGGCAAAGCCGCGGCTAGTTGCCTGTCGAATGTGCGATACATTCCGAGTTATCTTATTATATTTTTCCCGCTGCTTATCAAAATGTTCCTAGATTTTTGAAAAAATCGTTTGGTTTGTCTCCTGCCAGCAGGATTAATTTTCGTGAGTCGTGTTTCCTATGAGTGTCACATTTCACATAAACACTTGCAATTATAAACACAACGTCTAAGTCTGCATTTTGTCTTGCTAATTTTATTATCCTAGGAACTTAATAATAATATTAAGTTCCGTTGTCAAGAAAAAGCAGCAAACAAATATAATCGCCAACTTACACGTTTTGTTGCTAAGGCTGTATCACTGACTTACATGATCAGCAGCGGGAAAATAATATTATTAAGAAGGTGGTTGTTGAAAGACAATTACTTACAATTATATTTTGGTTTTATTGGATTAAGGTATATTGTTTCCCCCATAAAATTAATTGTTAAAACCTAGTTCTATTTTAGTGAATTTTAACGAGTAAAAATAAATAAACTTTAATAAGTATAGTATTTGTACTGTAAAGATAATAATCCATTTCTTTACCTGGTAAAGCGTATCTGTCCTGTTCTAAAATTTTAATGTTTTTCTCCGCAGTAGTCCACTAATAAGTTTATCAGTTGGTAATATTTATAAGCCATAGTTTACTGTTGTTGTTTCTTGATACAGTTATTGTCATTAATTTTTTTTGTCTACCTTGACTTCTTGACGGAAGCAAACTTTCACTATATTTTTTCGTCTTTCCAGTTACTTGAAATTTCTGTTGATAGAAATGAAAATACCTTTTTATAAATGTGTCTGTGATTGTAGTACTACCCGTATTTGTTGATTAATTTTTGTATAAGTGACTGAAACGTAATTGTTGAAAAATGTTATTCCTTTGTTCTCTTGATTTAAATTTTGTAGGTTATAGGAGACCATTTTTCCGTAGGTATAAATGATAAGGTTAATTACTTGTATTGTAATCCAAAATTGCTGCAATAAGTATTTTTTTGTTGTATGAGACGTATGTATTATTTAAAACAAGTTTTAAGGCGTCAAGAAAGTCATTTTTTGGTATGTTAGTAAAATCAGTTAACTTGTTAACAAACCGTAGAAAAATACTGGCACAAGTTAACTGATTTCACTAACATACCAAAAAATGACTTTCTTAAAGCCTTAAAATTTGTTTTAAATAATACATACTTCCCATACAACAAAAAAATATGTAGTCAAAAATTTGGAGTACCTATGGGCTCTTCAATTTTAAGCACCATAGCAGAACTAGTACTAATGGATATAGAATTCAATTTAATTAAAAATAATAAAAACATCAATTTTAACCAACGTTACGTAGACCACATAATAATGTGTGCAACTAAAACAAAAATAAATACTATTTTCCAAAGTTTCAATAATATACAGCCAAGATTAAAATTTACCATTCAAAGAGAAAACCAACAAAAATCAATTAACTTCTTAGACCTCACATTAACAAGAGAAAAAAATGGTGTAATAACCACAAATTGGTATAGAAAACCTAATAAATCAAATAAATATTTAAACTATCTTTCGAACACAACCATTAATTATAAAAAAAGTGTAATTTTAGGACTAGTCGACCGTGCCATCCTTTTGTCAATAAAAAACACCATAATTACAATTTAAAATTAATAACTAACATTCTATTACAAAATAACTATCCTTCAGAGTTTATCAAAAAAAACATTAAAAAACGTTTAATAATTTTACAAAAACGTAACTCAATTAATAGTTCAATAAATATACAACCCAACTTTCTTAATAATGAGTTTAACAACTATCAAAAAGAAACAAAAAATACACCACCATTCCTTACATACCAAAATTATCAGAAAAATAGGAAAAGAATTAAAAAAAATAACATTTACACAACCTTTAAGAATCACAACACATAAAAATATATTTTATAAAAATTTAAAAGATAAAACGCACTTAGTTTATCAAGTACAATGTAAAAACTGTGTGGCCACATTACGTTGGTCAAATACAACAATACATTAAGACAAGGATGACACAACGCAAAACGTTGATTAGAACAAAACTTTGAACTCCCATTAAATCTAATACAGCGCTGTCAGATCACGCTGTGGAACAATTACGTAGCTTGGACCTAGAAAACCCTAAAATCCTTCATACTGGATCACATCTAAAAAACGTTTACTTCTTGAATGTATTGAAATTAAAAAATCAACTGTAAAACTGATACTGAATTCTTAACAAACCATACGACAATATCTTAATTAAAAAACACTAACCACCATTACCCTTATTTAAAAAAAATATCTTTAACCATAGCCCTCGTTTGTTATTCTTAAAGTAATAAATTTTCTTAATGTAAAATATTAACCAAAAACAAAAAAAAAAAGAAAGAAACAAAATAATAATAAACAATAATTTCACCTCACCCCCAAAAAACTTTTTTAATTTAAAATACGCGGGTTGCTACACTACGTCATAATGTTTCGCTCATAGATGTCACTTACAAACAATGCATAATAAAGTAAGTAATCTTTATTAATACACTACAATTAATAACTAAATTGTATCTCTACTGCAGATAATCAACAAAGCATGCCGGAGTAAACCCTTTATGAGAAATTTAACAACCACCCAAAATTGGGAATTATGAAGGTCAAACAACTAATGCCGTTATTAATCTTGCAACTAGCCATTCGGACACGAAGTAAAAAAACGAAGAAATAACAATTACTGGGTTATGGAATTATTGCAGCAATTTTAGGTTTTTACAATACAAGTAACCTAATCATTTTGACCTACGGAAAATTTTTTTGCTATAACCTACAAAATTTAAATCAAGACAACAAAGGAATAACATTTTTAAAAAATTACGTTTCACTCACTTATACAAAAATTTATCAACAAATACAGGTAATACTACAATTTTCAATACCCACAAATGCAATTATAAAAAGTTATTTCCTTTTCTATCAACAGAAATTTCAACTAATTGGAAGGAGGAAAAAATATAGTGAAACTTTGCTTCCGACAAGAAGTCAAGGCAGACAAAAAAATTAATGACAATAACTGTATCAAGAAACAATAACAGTAAACTATGGCTTATAAATATTACCAACTAATAAACTTATTAGTGGACTACTGCGGAGAAAAACATTAACATTTTAGAACAGGACAGATACGCTTTACCGGGTAAAGAAATGAATTCTTTTATTTACAATACAAATACCATACTTATTAAAGTTTATTTACGTTTACTCGTTAAAATTCACTAAAATAGAACCAGGTTTTAATAATTAATTATATTAGGGAAACAATATGACTTAATCCAATAAAACCAAAATATAATTGTAAGTAATTGTTTTTCAACAACCACTTTTTTAATAATATTATTTAAAAATTGAATTCCAGCAAGATTTAATATCCAAAATTAAAACATACATTAATCAAGTTAGTTAAGTTTTTTAAACAATCAACTACTCGACTTCTCGAATTCTATGGAAGGGAAAAATAATTTATTTACAACGATTAATTACGATTATTTACAAACACAAGAATTATGAAGGCAGAACACAAATTACTTATAAACTACAGGCACTATTTCTAAGAACGATACACTAATTATTTATATACGGCTTAACAGTAATGATTTATATGGTTATACACTCTATTTATTTACACTGGATTAAACATCAATTATTTATGTGGCTATTTATGTTATACACGCGTTTATTTATGTGGCGGCCTTAATCCTTCGAGTTTGATGAGAATTGGATGAGAACTGCCAGCTATTCCCTCTCGCGAGTATTTATACCTCACGAATGAGTCATTCTAGAAACGTCCAGGCCTTACTCGAAGCTCCCGACAAAGGCATGACGCATCGCCGTATTAGTCAGCATGCCGCTGACGTCACGCGTCTGCAGCTGGCTCCAAGGTTGCTTCTCGAATGTGACCATCTGTCTGCACGCGTCGGGTGCATCAACCCCATATCGCCCTCGAACGCTGACTCATGCGTGGCTCGGCCCAAAAGATGGCTACAGTATGTTATTCAGCAAACAGGATTTATCAAATAATAATAAAATTTGTTTTCTAGCAGGATTAAAAATCCAGTATTATAACTCAACTAATTTTACTTTTTAATACTACAAATGTCTGAAGTTTTAAAAATTAAAACGAAACAAAATTATTAAAAGTAGTCGAACGAATTCTACTCATAATTGATATAAGTGAGGCTGTTTATTCTTTCACCTATTCTAATTGCTTATCGTTGTATTCCTTTCAGAACTACCATGTAAAAGGCTATTGTTTTTAAAATATGTAATTGTCTGATGAAGCTGGGTTGCCAGCGAAACGTAACCTTGCTTTTAATAAAATTTTTAATATGTTAACTTGACAATACGAATTTCTTTTTGACAAATTTTCAAATCGATTTTTAAGTAAGTAATATCTAAAAAACAAACTTAGCTTATTTTTCTCCATTTCAACATTTAATAACAGGTAATGTTTCGCTACATAAAATTGGCTTCCCCACACATTGATCAACAAGTATGTTACGACAGGAGATTTTGTACATGAAGTTTTTTTTTAATGAAGCGTCTAATTCTTGGCTGTTTGGCTCTGATATATTTTTATTTCTGTGAGTGTGCACCCTGTGTCGACAATTTATATTATGTAGAAGTAGTGGTGTGCATTGGCACCTATTTGCCCATGCAAGTAAATATAGTCGATATTTCTTAAATAGGACAACATATTTTATTAAAAAAATCGTTTTTTAAAAACCTGAGATTGCTTTATAAAGCAACTCGAAGTAGCTTCTAAACATCTAACCCCAACGTCAATTTGCAAACCGTCTAAAGCAAAGTTGTAAAAGAGATTAACTGGAAGGGAAGCTCAAGGGAGGATCCAACCCCACCAGAAAATGGTGCTGCGCACATTGCTGTTGGCCCCGCCCTTCGTCAACCCCGACAGTAACTTACATAGGTTCTTGACATTTTGCTTTCGAACCCATATATTAATACCATGTATGGGTTAGGTCGCAACTTGACAACGATGCGCAGAATGTAACAACAGGCGAAACCGTCAGTTCAACCCTTTAGGAACTACGACGTGTTACTGTGAACCAAACGTTAATTGTGTTCAAATCTTTTCGAAATTATAAGATGCTAGGTAATGAAGTTTTCAAGTTTACGTTCATTAATTTCTTAAGCAAATTTGACAGCTGAAAAGAAAGAACTCGTTCAAGCAATGCAACTTATTGTCTGCTATTGGCTTGTTTTTGTTAAATTCTATTAAACACGCATATTTTTAAAAAATATTCTAATATATGAATTATGAAATTCGAAAATCAAGCAAAATATACATTTTACCTAATCCTAGTTCGACCAAACACTAGTTGCCACCAAATTCGAATTTCTATTTTAAAATATGTTAATTAGCGCACATGCTGATTTCCAAAACAATCGCTTTGTCATTTCATCAACAATGACAATTATGCAAAAATTCATGGTAATGTAGCTAACTATATCGATTTACAAAACTATAGAACCAGCATCAAATTAGAACACATATCGATGAAATGGCCGAAGCGGAGTTGCCGCTAGCAAATGTTTTTGAAAAAGTAGAACAGCTATTTTTGTTATTAAACTGTTGAAGTCCAATTCAATTTTTAGTTACTACTGGCGTAAAGTGGTATTTATTTATAGAAAAGAGAAATTTCAGAACTAAGATTAGGATCGATTGAAGGTAAAAGAAATTTTCATCTAAAATAGTTTATTAAAGAATAGTAGGCAACTTGTGTACAAGAGTCGTTAAGAAACGACTTTAACTGAACTGATGTTTTAATGTAAGTGAGCAAATCCAGGTTTTGGATGCTGTTCTTTTATACTGCGATGGTTCTGTGCTTGGGCGACTAATATTAATAGGATAATTATATTAAAGGATTGCAACAGCCACCCTTATTGAAATTTGCCATTTCAATTATAATACATTTTCATGTAGCAAAGATATGTACAAACAACCGGATGACCTGAATGAAAAGATTATTGATAAAGTACATTGAAATTACGAAACGAAGATATTAAGGTGGAATTAGAATGGATAATTTGGTAACAAACATGAAAAGTGAAATTGAATGTGTAGGTTTTTAAAATTTCTAAAAAGTGCTACCTTTGGAACTGGAAGTGACAGACTTATTTTGAACAAAGTGAAGAAGTTATTATGTTAATGGCGAAGAAATGTTGTATTTTGTTATATAAAATTAATTTACTTTTATTTAAAATGTGAAATTAATAGAATCTTCTTCTTTTTCTTCTAATTCTTCGGCTTTTAACGAGCGTCGGATATGAACTCCACCCATTTTCTCCATTATTTTCTATTGTTTGAAGTTATTTCCATTTCCTCCATAGTTTTGCCTCTCTGTTTCCCTATTTCTTCTATTCTACTTAACCAGTTTTTCTTTGGTCGTCCAACTCTTCTTCTTGTCTATTCTTCTCGCTCGTATTGCCTTCTTGACTAGTCTTTCTTCACTCATTCTATGTACGTGCCCGAACCACTTCAATAGTTTCGTTTCTAGCTGTTTATTAATTGACGTCTGGTGCAGATCTTCCCTTATTGTTTCATTTCTGATTCTATCAAATTTTGTTTTTTCTGATATTTTTATTAAGAGTTCCATTGCTGCTGCTATCACTTTATCCTCTAGTTTCCTTTGGATAAGCCAACTTTCGCTTGCATATTGTATATATAGTATTGTTGGAAGCGCTGTAGTTCTGTATAGGTGTATTTTTGTGTCGGTTCTTAGTTCATTTTTACATTTAATGTACAGTATACACTGTTGCCTTTCTTAAGACGATTTATTATATTTGAATTTATTGTTCTGTCATCTGACAATATGCTTCCCAAGTATTCAAAGCATGTTACTTGCTCTATTATGTTCCTTTGCATATTACATTTCGTACGTCGTTTCCTTTTCCATTTTCTTCTTTCCATTTATTTATCTTCATTAATTTCGTTTTACTTATATTTATCTTTATTTTCAGCTTCTCAAGCTCCTCCATCCAAGTGTTCATTAATTTCTGCGCCTTGCTGTGTATATTCGCTATCAGCATTATGTCTGTCAGCGGCATACAGGAGGTTATTTAGTTTCACAGGGCTCGGGTTTTTATATCCCACTAAGCGTTTAGGTGTGTTTTTCTTTAGTATTCTTTAGTATTCGGTCAGGTGCCATGCAACACGCAGCAATAATTCACCATAAACCATAATAATAAAGCGAGGAGTAACGTAACTAGCAGACATACTCGACGAGCTACTCAACACACAAAGTAAAGGTAAGGGAGCCTAGGACTTTCTTAAAAACTTAATCTAAATTGTAGAAGACGGTAACACAAAGGCGCCAATCCAGCAGCACAAACCCAACATTCCTACAATAAGCAGTGCGCAGAGGAAACACAAAATATAACAAGGTAGGCAACCCATCATACACCTTAGCAATAACGGAAACAAGCCACTAACAATGGCCAGCGAACTGAAAAACCTTAATCGATGAACTGAAGATCTAGATAGCAAATTCGATGAAGTAAACAAAACTATAACAGAAAAAATAGACCTCCTGGCAGCAAACCTAAAACAGAGAAGAAGATGGAAGCAATGGATACTAAGATCAGCAGGCAAGAATATAAGACAAGAGAAGAAGGAAAGCGCGGAAATAGACTGGACCGGGAGCAGAGAAGAAATAATATCATAATGCACGGCCTGTAGATAAGTAAAACAAATGATTTCGAATTAGAAAAATATATACTACGACTGCTAAAAGATAAATTAAAGGTAACATGCACACCCCAAGAGCTAGCTTTTAGTAGGAAACTACTATCATCAAAGCAAACGGCACCAATCATAGTAGGATTCACAACATATAGAACAAAGCTGATAGTGTTAACCAACAAAAACGACCTAAAAGGAAAGCAAATAACAATTGACGAAGACCTTCCTCCAGAGGTGATCCAGGAGAGAAAGATGAGGCTGTTACCGCAGCTAATAGAGTGTAGGAAAAAGGGTATGCATGCTGTCATAAACTACAACACCCTCTTCGTATATGGCCAAAAAGTGGAATCTGATGAAAGTTTTCAAGCCAACAAAAAAAGATTCAGATCCCATGGAAGTGAAGATACACCAACACTAGAAAAGAGCAAACCAATTAAGAAGAAAAACAAATCCGATACAGATGATTCATAGCAACCAAACGAACCCACATCCACAACCATGATGACGGACATTGCAACGAACCCTGCCAAACTAATTAAGCAAAGCAATCACTGTAAACATAAACAGGAAAAACGTCCCAGCTCTTGGTTAGGCAAAGGGACGACCTACATTTACTGTAAAACACCAAAGGTCTTGTAATATCACGCAATCACAAATCAAAGCCAATTAAAAGTCTAAATAACCACAGTGCAATACCAGAAATTACCAGGAAGCTGGAACGTGAGAACCATGCTGAAACCAGGGAATCTGAACGAAATCTGTGAGGAAATAAGAAAAAGGAAAGTTGACAATCTGGCAATCCAAGAATGTAGATGGAGAGGCCAAAGCAGAATCGATATGCAGAACTTTTCATTTATGTACAGCGACAACGAGAACAGACAAGGTCAATACGGAACAGCATTCCTTGTGAGTAGAACTACTAGAAATAAAATCATAGGACTCGAACCAATATCTGACAGAATATCTAGATTACGAGTCATACGAAAATTTAATAATATCACACTAGTAAATATCTATGCTCCAACAGAGTCAGCCGAGGAAGACCAATAAGAATTTGTTTACCAACAGCTACAAACAACCTGCAATACTATACTGAAGCATGATACAGTCATCCTAATTGAAGACTGCTACGCACAAAGAAGAAACAGTAGGATCAGTGGCTGGCAAAAATACCCTGCACCAAGAAGCCAACAATAACGGGCGACGACTAATACAACTAGCAGAACTTAACGAATTAAAGGTAATAAGCACCTGCTTCCCACACAAAAGCATCGACCTGGGAACATGGAGATTCCCAAGAGGGAACATTTCACAGATAGACCACTTACTCATAAACAAGAGATGAGCCTCTTCAGTGAAAGATGTGAGGGTGCGTAGAGGGCCTAACTGTGACAGCGACCACTACATAAAATAAAGCAAAGAATTACAAATGTGCAGAAGAACGAACCACAAATAAAAAAGAAATAGAACAGCAAAAACTTTGCCAAGGAAAGTGGAGCAAAAGAATACAGACGCCACATAGAAGAGCGTAGCAATAACGACAGCGAACTGGATATAGAACAAGAATGGCAGGGGATAAAATACGCAACAACAACACAGCTGCAGACACCGCGATATCGATTAATGGAAAACATAAAAAGCGATTATGGTTAGACGAGGAATGCCGCGAAATATAAAAAAAAACGGAGCAAGACTACAATACCTGCAGTCTAACAGCGAAAAAGACTGGTTAGATTACGAAGAAAAAATAAATATGAGCAACAAAAAGTGCAGAGCGAAAAAGAGAGCAGCCTGTTACAGTATCAAATTGATTTATCGACACTCGCGACTGTGTGAGTGCCAAATAACTAGACGAGTCCGGGAAACGTGCACGCTCACCATGGAAATCGTAAGAACAGGCTAAAGGTCTCGGCTGAGGTACGCTCAGGGAGGGGGCGGGGTCCTAAAACAAGACACCACAGGGCAAGCGTGTTGATGTATAAATAAGGTGTTACCGAATAAATGGGCGCCACAAGGTCCTACTCTAGGAGACCCACGGTCAACCGAACCTTGAAAGTCAAACGGGGTAGGATTCTTGAAGATTGACTTTGGAGAACAACAGTGCAGCGACAGCGCGTCGACCTACCTGCATCACTTAAGAACCGCTCCCCAGGTCTCGCCTTACATCGATCTTGACATTGAGACTGGATCACCTTGTAGACAAACATGCACTCAAACCAGGGATAATCATACGACAATTATAATAAAGCAATCCATTAGGCCAAAACCCTGGACGACAGTTACAAAAAGGCCGACGTAATCGGCTCACACAATGTTACAGGCACAGTGGCAGAACAGTCCTATAAGGACTACATAAGAACCCCAGCTGGGAACGCCCTAGCTAACATCAGCACTCACCTAAAGACAGGCGAAATCAAGAATGCGCGCTTAATGCTTCAGTCAAATACTAATAGCCCCATCTACTTAGCTGAGCACGCAAACGTGAATCGCTGAAATAAATACACTCTACTTTATTCAGTGTACAAAGATTAATTGCAACAGTAGGCGCACCATGCTTGGGTTAGTTACAGATAACGACCCTACTTGAATAAGTTCGGTCAAGTGAAATGAAGAACGTCAAATGTAATTTAGCAGCGTATTTAATGAGTTGTACGCTAATGAAATGTCTAAATGAACGCACACAGTGCGGCGTTTAAATGTAATATAACCGCGCATTTATTTAGTCGCACACAAAAATGAAGTGTAAAATACCTTGTTTTAAGCAGCTCGGCTCTGGGACAGAACGTCGGAATGCTGAAAACGGCGGCGACCTCTCACTACAGCTGTCAATTATTAGGCTTGGGGGGGAGGGCGGTGTAATTTGGAAACTTCCAGAGAATTTCCCTGCATGTATTCGGGCACGGCGGTGTAATACCACCTCGGCGATCACACGCCTAGGGAGCCGCTGAATTAGGCTACTCGCATAAATAATCCCATTTCAAGAAAACGGACATTTGAGCTAAACAGCTCCCGAAAAACTGTACGAGCGGCCACGGCAATTTTCGGACCTCCTCACCTAACACGGAGCGTGAAGACGCCCACCAAAACACGCTATATCGACTGTCCCAAAACTATGCGAAATGGTTAAATAGCTATTGGATCTGCAGAGAAATAAAATGGCCTGATAAGCCCTAAACAAGAAAATTTAAGAAATCGGGGAACACAAGGTTAATAAAAAATACAAGAAGTTGTACAAAGACCTGGGCGAACTTAAAGCTGAATTTAAACCCAAAACAAACATTTATAAAGATCAAACCGGGAAAACTCTAACCAGCTCCCAAGATGTTCTAGAAAAGTGGAAAAATTATTTTCAAGAAGTATTAACAGAACAAGTACAAAGTGAACACGCAGAACTCCCTCTGACGTACACAGCGGACTTGGAAATTCCGCCACCAAACCGAGGAGAAATAGGGGACATTCTGCGTAAAATGAAGAATAATAAAGCACCTGGACAAGGCACAATAACAGCTGAACTGCTGAAGCATGGAGGGCGAGAACTGGAGAAGGGACTCTGCAATCTAATTCAAAACATCTGGATCAAAGAAATAATGCCTGAGGACTGGAAGATGGCAGTCATTATGCATATAAATAAAAAAGGAGATAGATCCGACTGCAAGAACTACACTTCACCAGCCTGCTAAGTCAAAATCTCAACCAGTACGCAGAGGAAATAATTGGCGAGTTCCAAAACGGTTTCCGACCAAACAGGTCCACGTTGGACAAAATCCAAGCAGCTAGACAGACCTTTGAAAAATGCGCGGAGTATAATATACCAATACATAATCTATTTATTGACTTTAGGCAAGCGTTCGACTCCATAAACAGTGCAAAACTGGCAGCTGACCTGTCAGCTTTTGGCATACTTTGTAAACCTATTTCTCTTGTTAACATGACCCTGCAAAACTCAAAAGCTATGGTCGAAGTACAAGGAGAAACAACGAAACTCTTCAATATCAATAAAGGAGTGAGACAAGGGGATGCTCTATCCACAACGCTTTTTAATATAATCCTAGAAGCAACGCTAAGAAAATTAGACTGTAACTCGTGTCTGAACATAAAGACGACACAGATCAATGTATATGCCGACGACCTTATGATAACCTCCAGAAGAATGGAAGCGCTCAGTGACAAACAACAGATCCCCAAGATGAATGCACCTCAAGAGGTTTGCAAATAAACACCGAAAAAACCAAGTATATGAAATGCGCCAAAAGTAAAAACATCAATGAGGAATCGCAACAGTAAGGTACGAGAAAGTTCAAAATTTTAAATACGTAGGCTACCAGCTGAACAACTCCAGCAACCAAAAGAGGTACAGGAAGACCCCCCAAGAGATGGAGGGAAGATGTCCAGCAGGACCTGGAAGTGCTAGGAATCCGAAACTGGAAAAGATGTGCCGAAAGCAAGCAACAACTGAGAAGGATTGCGGATAAGGCCAAAGCCCACAAAGGGCTGTAGAGCCGGAAGAAGTAAGAAGTAAGTAAATATTATTTAGTATTCTGCCCATCACTATGATAAATAATAGTGGACTTAAGCTGTCTCCCTGTTTTATTTCCGTTTGCATTTTCAAAAATCGTGATTTTCCTCCATTAAATTGCACTGCGCCGTAGGTCTAAGGTCTATGAAAACTAAGTATAGTATTTTGCCTGTTTTCATTGCTCTCTCGATTAGGTTCCTAATTATGCTGATATTGTCATTTGTTTGTATTAGGGTCGAAAAGCGGCTTACTCGTCTTCCATTTTTCCATCAACCTCTGTTCTTAGTTTTCTTTCCATTGTTCTTGTGTATATCTTGAAACGTACTGCGGATAGACGAATGGGTCTGTAGTTATCACAAGCTGAAAGTTTCCCTTTTTTATAAATTGGGATTATTAGGTTTTTCTGCCAGTGCTTTGGTATCTGTTCCTCCTCCCATGCTTTTCCGCAGATCTTTCAGAGCCATGTAACTACCTTATTTCCATCTCACTTTATCATTTTAGCTTCGATGCGATCTTCTCCACATACTTTTCCTGTTTTTAATTTATTTATTGCTTCGTAGACTTTTTCGTTATTTATTTTTGTAGTATGGTTGTTTTCTTCTTGTGCTTTTTCTCCATAACTTAAGTTCTGCCCATGCTTCTAAGGTCTCTTCTTCATTTGTCATTTATTTTCCATTTTTATTTTTGATGCTTCTATTTATTTTGCTTATTTTTCTCCTAGTTATTTAATTGTATACCAGCATTTTCTGTTGTTTGATTCATAATCTTTTTCCATTTCTTTTCTAAATCCTTTCCAACTTTTTGCTTTAATAATTTTTACGACTTTCTTAGCCTCATTACTTTTTTTATGTATTCCTCTCTATGTTGTTCTTTTTTGTTTTGTAATATTTTTTCCATACTGCTTTTTCAGATATTTTTGCTTTTCTCACTTGCTTATTCGACTATCTTGTCCTTTTATATTTTATATTTAGTTCTTTTTTCTCCATATCTCTTCTGCTGCTCGCTTTACGATCTCTTTAAATTTCACCTATTTTCTAGCGTCTAAATCTATTGTGAATCTTCTTCACTACTTCACTCTCCTTCTATCTGCTTTTTCTATTTTGTCCGACTTCTTTATATACTTTTTTTAGCGTTTATTTTGTAGTACTGTTTCTGTTATTCATTAATTATTTTTCCCATTTTTGTTTTCATAGTAATTAGTTTGAGATCTGTACCTAATTCTACTTTCCCTATTACTTTAACCTCAGTAACAAAGTGTTTTAATTCTTAATACATAGTATGCAGTCGATTATGCTTTTTGACTTTCTTCCTTTTGCTTCAAAGGGGTAGCTATATTCTGTACTTTGGTAGTAGAAAGTATTACCAATAAGTAGAACATTGATTATGCAGAATTTGATCATTTTTTCCATTGTTGTTTAGTACTTTTCCCCCTTTCTTCTCTCCGGTCCCATGCTCCCCATTCCTATCTTTTGGTCGTTTTCTATTCTGGAGTTCCAGTCTCCCATAAGAATAACTTTTTTCATTTCTCTCATTTAAGATGTCATACATATGTTGCAGTCTCTCATAAAATTATCTTACTTCTGCTGTATCCGTTCCTTCGACTCGTGCATGAATTTGTATAATACTTAACTTTTCTTTTATATCCAATTGTATTGCTATTATTCGTGAGTTCATATGGTGTGTTCCCGTTATGTGTCTGTTCAATTACATTAATATTATGTCTACCCCTTGCTTTGTTTCCTCGTTTGTTTTATTTCCTGAGTAGTTTATGGTATATCCTTTTGGTAACGGTGCTGACTCCGCTCTTACTTTTTTAATATGACTTACTCCCATTATCTGAAATTTACTTTTCCATTTCTTCGATTATTTCATCTTCTTTCGTATTTATTCCATTTATTCCAAGCACCTTCACCATTTCCAAACAATTTATTATTGTAAATGTGTGTCCCATTCCCCAATTTCCGGGCTCTTTTGTGATGATCTGTTAGTACTTTTCTTTGTTCTTCTGAAATATACACCTTTGTTCCTTTTAGTTTTTTAGCTGATTTAATCATTTAATTTTTTTGTTCCAGCTACTTAACTACATCAAAATTGGCCTGATTTTGCTTTCATTTTGTATTCTTAATCTTTTTATACATTGCATTTCTCCTTCCATATCTATACTTATCTCTATATGTCTAAGGATCACTCTAATTTTTTTCATTTTCCCTCTTCATTAATTGCATATATTATTAATCCCTTTTATCTTATTTCCCTATCCAATATTTTTATTTTCTTATCTGGGTCTGTGATTTTCTCCATTAATTTCTTATTTGCATTATGCAAATCGATATTTAAGTTTCTTCGTAATTTCTTGGAATGTTCCTTCCATTTTTGCTGGCTCAAAAGATCACCACACCAAAACACACAAGGGTTTTTATCGTGCATGCAGAGTATTTTACTTCGTTCAATGTCGTTTGAGTTTGCCTTCTTCAGTTATGAAAGATTAAATTGCATTCACAATTAATATAATAAATGTCTAAATATTATCGTAACTGGGATGGATGCCTAGTGAAATAGATAAAAATAATAAACAATATATTTTAGATATTAACGGATATACACGCATTTTTGTTGTGCTCAATAAACTAAATAATGTAAGAGCATAAGTGATTAAATATTTGCTTATTAAAGTACTATCCAATAATAGACGTTTTGTTATTTGGTACTTCTCTGATAATGGGAATGTCAGCATCCTCGATTATAGTGGAGATAACAGAAGGAGTTACTGTAAAACTATAGAAATGCATCTCTTAGCGGTCTTGAAAAACCTCAAAGTACTAGAGAACGTCATAAGTCATGAAAGGGTTAAACCAATATTGAATATTGAAGACTGAGTTAAATGCTTCTAAGAGACAAGATTTATAATCAAAACTTAAATCATAAGATTCCTGAAATAATATCAATGATATCTATAAATGCTATCAAATTCTGAGGTTAATTACACATTATATTAAAGAAATCTACATAATCAATATTAAGTTTTAAGGGAAAGAGCTGGCATACATCAATTACAATCATAAAATGCATGTCCCAACCTGGGAGAAAGTTTTATGTTTCAAAATTGATTTCTGAACTAATACATAAAATTACATAACCAAAATGTAATTGGCCACCGGGTTACTAGTAAAATTGTGCAAAAAAGTGTACAACCATCAATATTTGAGGTTAAGTCAATCTGACATTTAATATAGTAATTATATGCGAATAGCTTTATGGAGTGCAATTTTGCTAACAGACAAAAATTCAACTAAACTAAATTCATTCGTACACCCACAGATAAATTATGGCAGTACTTCTTGCACCCGAGATGATGGCGGCGACCTTCTTTATGTGTGATAAAGTTTCTCTATATAAATTACCTCTACTCATTATATCGACAACTAGATATTTTAATACTTCATATTTGATTCATTATTTTGTTTTGAACTTCCAATTTCCACTTTGTAGGCTCTTTTGAAGTGGTTAGATTTTTTATCTTAGCCATTAATATGCCCCTATTGAGTATTGCCCATTTTTAACGCTCTGGTACTGTTTATACCTTACCTATTATTCTTCCCACAACGTGTTTAAGCCATATGGGACTAAGACTATCGCCTTGCCTGGTACCAGAATTATTTATTGCTATGATTTTAGTAATTTTCCAGCGGTTTTAACTTTGGTGGTGCAATTGTATTTTACCAAATTCAATAGCTAGGTTTACTAATAATAGGAAGGCCGGTGTGTCAAACTCAATTATTGTTTTTTCCGTATGGTTATTAATTCAGTTACAATATCAGCAGTTATTTTCACGCAGTATCAGCATCGAGCACAAGAGGGTTATATCTCTTTAACTAACATAGTTATTTTTATTACTTTTTTCTAATATTGTAATGCTTGTTTCTTCCTTTATTGTAATGCTATTAAATAATATGGTTATTTAGGTCGTTAGAAGCTGCCTACCATATTTTAATGGTTCGTTTGAACTCATATTCGCTTCTGGCGCTCTTCTGTTTTTAATTTTCTAAAGGTATCTGTTACCCTTTATTCTGAGATTGATTAGTCTGCTTCAGATATTTCAGTTTTTAGTGTTGGTTCGCTGTCGTCATCATAATAAAGTTCGTTTGGATACTACATTCAAGCTAATGATTTTTTAGGTTTATTTCTTGATATTCGTTAACTTGTTTCGCGATTTTAATAATTTCAAGACTTTTTCTGTTTTCCAGAGGTCACGTGTGCCATGTTCTTCACCTATTGTGATACAGACATTCCCTAATATTGTTTTTTTAAGTATGCCTTTTTTCACTTCGTATTGTTTGCCTTGAACGGAAAATAAATTTTAGACTCAAGTCCCAAACTAATACATCAGGTGTTACATCATACTAGTCTACATGGACGAATCGAAAGGGCGACCAGCTATAGTGAAGGCGATGTGGGGTTTTTTCTAAGATTAGCAATGCGCCATTAAATTACTAAGGGGTGCCAAAGAGCCTTTCAATACAACCAATATATCGTTAGCTTATGAGAACGTTAAAATGTGCATGACTAAGAAAGCTCACATATAATACTTGAATTAGCCATACATAAAATTAAGAATAATTAATTGGAAGCTACCGACGAAAGATATAAATACAGCTAGTTCAATTGCTATAAGCCAAATTAAAGTAAATTACAATAGCGCCAAGCGAAACGAGCAAAAGTTACACAAACAAATACATTAGCGTAACATGTAAACATAGGTTGGCAGCTTAATTAGCAAGCAGTTACATGTTGGTGGCAATGCTGTGAATTAAACATAACAGGAGGTTAGTAAAATACCACTTCAATAGGTAGAAGTTTAGTTCAGTGATTGCGCAAGCAGAACTTGAACAAGAAATTTACGCGATAATTTGAGACTGCATCAGGAAACAGGCAGTAATAAACGGCAACATTCAGGGCCCCAGGGTCGGCTCTGTCAATCGTAACGCGAGTGCCTAATTGCGGTGATGAACAAGAGAGCATAAACGAAGATATACTTTAATCTCACGGTTTTCAGAGCTCGATATTCACGCAGATAAGAACACAATTAAGTGGGATGGGTACATAAATCCCAATAATCTTTGTTAAATTAATCTACAAAACTCCGCGATTACGCGAGTAAACTACGAGGTACTATTACGCCTTTACAAATTACTTTTTAACAGCCCCAAAGCTAGGGTAAAGGACAACAATAAAATATCATATGTGATTGGCTCCCAAGACGCCAGCAAAAGGAGAAGGAAGTTTAGCGCGCATTAACAATAAACCACGCGTACACCTGTGCAGATCACCTGCAAGCAAAATTATAGCAATTGACAGCGTGATCTAGTTAGGCTTTAATTAAAACGGATCGATAATTTGCACCGCACGAGCTAAAGGTCGCTAAAAAGTTCGGTGTCCTTAAAAAGCAGACAACGTACGTACCAGGTCGGGGTTAGCCGGAATATCGTGCGAACGACTGGAAAATAACACGAATACATGTTTTTCGTGTTTACTTTGCGTTTTCCATTGTTTTATTTGATGTAGGGTGTATATATTTCTACTCAGTTTGCTATAGCTATAGCATTTTCATTTTCAGTTAATTTATTGGTACTAATTACTGTGAGGGTCGCGTAATTACAGACATTTTTATTTTACCTTAGCTATTTTATTTTTAAAGACACATTTTATTTTAGCTAGTTTATTTCTAGGACAGTAATAACCCGTATTTTATAGGTTTATTCTATATATGATAAAAGTAAACAATTATATCTCGTAAACGAAAGCTTTCGTTTGTTTTCTCAGGATGTAATTCGACTCCTCTTGCAGCTGTTGAGGGTGCCGAGCGATGTAATAAATACTCGGCACGAGAATCGAACAACTCTACATTAGATTTGTGACTAGCCGACTAATTTAGTTTGGGGATTTATTAGTTTACGATTTCAGCCAAAGAAACAGGTGTTCAAGTAGTTCATGGGAAACAGCAATTTAAAATTTGACAGACACTACCAATTAACAGCGTGTCGCTATAGCAACGAAATTTAGATTTCGTTGTCATTGGTGGAACACTCCGCGACCCAGGATGGAGGGGTTTTCGTAAGTTGCATAAAACACTCGGCGTAGAACGGCAGAAAGGAAGAAAAACGAGGTCTGGTGTAGGAAGTAGTTCTACTCGCAATGCGGAGAACTGCTACAGAAAGCTGATAACTTATTTATTTCACTAGGTACAGGGCAACCGGACTTGGCGGGGAAATCCCGTTAGTAAGGGGGCCTTGAGTACCAACTCTTTGTCTTTCTTATTTTACTAGGTACAGTGCAATCTGACATTGCGGGAAAATCTCATTAGTCAGGAGGCGTTGAGTACCAACTCTTTGTTTTTCTTATTTCACTAGGTAGAGCGCAACCTGTCATTGCGGGGAAATCCCGTTAGTAAGGTGGCGTTGAGTACCAATTCTTTGCCTTTCTCTTACTCTACTGAACACCGCCAGGCACCATGGTAACTAGACTTGGGCTGGCAGACAGCACTTCATGCCGCTAGGCAAGCTAACAACAAACGTCCGACGTCAGTTTAGGCTCCGAAACAGCGCAATAATTGTAAGAGTAATGTAGTGCTTTTACTTTGGCCCTAATAAAGAATAATCGATTTCTATGACGCTGTTTTCTTTTGGTGTAAGAACTGAAGGTCTCCAGCCCCATATAAGAACTGAGTAAAGTTAGCCTAATATAACCGTTTAGGTAAATCACCTGTAACTCCGTCAAATCACTCACCGTAACCAGTAAACATACACAAAGTAGGTACAGACACGAGCTAAAAGCAACCAGGGTGTGCACCGTTACAATACCTAATTTGATTATCCAAGAATTTAAGAATCGCGAGCCGTACGTACGTAATGTAGTGGAGGTATTTGCCATACATACCAGGTATTTGGTCATAACTCTGAACATAGGAAATTTACATGGTTTATAACGGTTGTGCATATTCCTGCTCATTATTTTTATGGAAAAATGGTAGTGGTACTAAATTAAAGAGAATAATTTTCCGCGTCGTTTAGTATTAAAAACTTATTGGATAATGTTAATTGTGCATAAAAATATTCATTTTAAAATTTAGATATTCCCTTCACTTATATTTGGGATTATCTAAACTTGTTACACGCTGCCTCCCCGACTTTCGAATTAAGAAAAATAGCTCGTCACTAGAAAGAAGTGGACGTACTCTCGGGTGCTCTTTCGTGTTTGAGTGAGGGTCGTCATACGTGATAGGATTTTATAGCTGATTAGGGTGTTACTTCTAATTTGGGTCAGTGCCGTATTTGCTAAGTACCCTCCCATCGTATCTTAAATAACGGAGCTGTGCTTCGACGTTGCGATTATTTCGACGACTTCGCAGAGTGGATGCTTACTATTCTTGAATCTCATTTTCCCTTGACCCCGCGCAGGTTTATCAAATTAGAATTCCATTTAATTTGCACGTAATAATAGTGCTTAGTCGTAAAGTACTTTATCGGATATTAAAAGACATGATGTGAAGTGAATTTTAAGTTAACATTGACAATTGATAAATTTATGTCATTACGCAAGCATCAGATAGATGTGAAGTCAGATGTTTAACACCAAATGAAGTCTTACGCCAGTTGTGATATAACTGAATTAAGAGGCGCCCTTCGGAATAGAACGTGTTGAATAATTAAGTCGACGCCTGTCGGTGTAAACAAAAATTTTTTTAGTTAAACTATATATATGGTGACGTAACTTAGGGTATTGTTAACCTTGAGTTCTATAGAATCAACAATTCTAATGTAAATTTGTACATGTGAACATTTAAGTAGCTTTATTAGTGTGCCCTGTGGTAGTTCTCTGTAAAGTATCTTGGAAAAAGAATTCCAAAGAAAGTAAAGGCAGATTTTACGTGTATTACAGGTGATGCACGCTCAA
>OW679203.1:64855131-64962850 GCA_940337035.1 Agriotes lineatus
AGGGCCGTTGTGGGTGCTGTTCGCATTGCTCCTGTCACTCCTAGACAAGCTAGCCGTTGGAGTTGGCTCGAGCACTTACTATCCGCGATCTTGGGGTAATCTTCGACTCTTGTTTTTCTCCCAACAAATAGATTTCACGGTTAATAAAGCGAATCAACTTTTGGGGTTTATTAGGAAAGTTTGCTTTGAACTCAGGTCTGTTTCTACTATTAAGACTTTGTATGTTATGGTTGTGCGACCCTTATTAATGTTCGGCTCGAATGTGTGGTCTCCAAACTTTAAAGTGTATATTGATCGGCTGGAGACGGTCCAACACAAATTTTTTAGAATTGCAGCAACGAGACTGGGATTGCAGGACTCATTTTGCAATCACAACTATCAAGAAATATCTATAACGGTACAAATTCCCTCACTCGAGTCCCTGAGGAAATATTTTGATCTGCTTTTTCTTTACAAATTAGTAAATGGACAACTGGACTGCCTCCTTCTTTTGAGTCAATTGATGTTCAAGGTGCCTTCACGGCCTTCGAGATCAGTCACCACCTTTGCCTTGTCAACTTATACGTCGTGCTACACCTTAAATAATCCTCTAACTCGTATATGCGCCATGTGCAATGATCTCTCATGTGATATTTTAGATCCTAGTTTGAGTCACTTTTGTAATGCAGCAAGAAGTACTATTTTTGTTTTTGAGTGAACGAGCCTTGTCATCACTATCATCGGAATTAATGTTATTTTTCATTTTTTTTCTGTAAAAGGACTTTGAGTCCATCCATACTTGTAATAAATAAATACTTATCAAAAGATAAAAAAGGAAAATCGAAAAAAGCATACCATAGTTGGGACAGCGCTAGATACAGCAGCTATAAAGGGTGCACCGCAGTTTGGTCATCTGCATGTATACAGATTGCACCCTGAAATAAGAGAAGAAGATCTAGAGTCCTACTTGAAGACTAAGGATATTCAACAGGCAAAGTGTGTAAAACTAAATTCCAAGCATCCAAACGAATACTCTTCGTATAAAGTTTCTTTCCCTATTGAGTATTTGGAAAAAATGAGTGATCCAGCACTGTGGCCAAAAGGCGCTCGTGTGGACCGTTTTTTCGAGTTTTTCCTGAGGAAGAAAAAACCTGTGTAAATAAGGAAATTGGCCTAATAACATTATTATCAAGTGGTAATTATTTTGTCGATAAAACTAATATGTACGAACCAACGGCACAATCAAGAATTGCATGTACGAATGCAACTAATGATGGATTAATAATTATACATCAGAATATCCAATGCTTATCAAACAAGCTTCATGAACTCCAGGTGTTCTTGGAGCAACGTAATTGTGACATACTGTGTATTAGTGAACACTGGCTAAAGTGCCATCAAATAAACGCGGTTATATTACCAAACTTTAAAATAAGCAGTTACTATTGCAGAAAAACTTTCGATCACGGAGGCGTAGTAATTTTAACGAAGGCCAACATACATAGTCAGGAAATCACGGAAGTTTCGACGTTATCATCGGAAATGAATTTTGAGTGCACTGCAATAAGCTGCCTTTCCAAAGAAAGTAACGATCGTGTATGTGTTTTGTGCATATATAGGAGCCCTAAATCAGATAAAGACGAATTCCTACAAAAAATAAATGAATGCCTGGGGATACTGCAAAAAATCAAGTGCAAGCATGTCATAATTTGCGGTGACTTCAATGTGAATTTTTTAACTCGCTCTGCATTTCGTGATAACCTACAAGATATATTTCAGAGTTATGGTTTTATTCAAACAATAAATTCTCCTACTAGATTAGTAAGCGGTACTTGCCTTGACAACATTTTTGTTAGCCAGATGTCGCATTTCAATAGCCAGGTAATAAACTCTTGCTTATCAGACCACACCGCTCAATCAGTATTTTTACGTATAAATTTAGGTTTAAAGATTGATCATACAAAAACTGTTATCAATCGCAGAATATTTAATGATGCAAATGTTTGCTATTTCAATTCCCTTTTATGTAAAGAAACGTGGAAAGACATTTTCATAGCTAATGATGCAAATCAAAAGTTTTCATTGTTCTACTCCACTTTTCTGTATTATTTTGATGTTGCATTTCCTATGCGTCAGGTAAAAAGTAATAAAATAAACACTTAAAAAAGTGGATGGATAACAAATGGTATTCGAGTATCAGCTCGTACCCTGAGAGTTTTGTATGCTCAAACTAGAAGCGGCGATGTTAATTCTATTAATCAGTATCGCAAATATAAAAATATTTATAGAAATGTTATCCGAGCTGCTAAGAGATTGCACAATGATATGAAACTATCTAATGCTGCAAATAAATCCAAAGCAGCTTGGCAAATCCTAAAAAACGAAACCTCGGCTATAATTCAATCAGAAAAAATTGTACTTAAAGAAGGTGATGCTACCATCAGCGACTCAGTTGTTACGTGTGAAATATTCAATAAATATTTCAATATTCTACCAAAATTAATTGAACAAAAAAGTAAAACTCAAAACTGCGCAACTGACGCTACTGATAGGATTTCTCGAAACCATCGATCAATGTTCTTAGAACCCGTCACGTGTGATGAGGTCTTTAACACTGTCATGAGCTTCAAAAATTCCAAATCTGCAGGTGACGATGGTGTTAGTCCTATGTTATTAAAGAAATGTATATCGTGTATAATTAAGGTTTTCACTCATCTTATAAATGCCTCTTTTGTACAGGGTATGTTTCCTGAAGAGCTCAAACTAGCAAAAATAACCCCTATTCATAAAACTGGTCCCCGTAATAAAAAGGAGAATTTCAGGCCAATATCATTGTTATCCACTTTTTCAAAGATATTTGAAAAACTGGTATCTATCAGATTAACCAACTTTTTTGTTAAATGTAATATATTCACTACGGAGCAGTTTGGATTCAGGAAACACCGCTCTACAATAGGCGCCATTGTCTCTTTTTTGGGGCGATTGTACGAGGACTTGGATGCGGGCCTCGACACTATAGGTATTTCTTTAGACCTTAGTAAAGCTTTTGACTTGGTAAATTTTCAAGTTTTACTTCAAAAGCTTGAATGCTATGGTGTGCGGGGAGCTGCATTAAGATGGATCGAGAGTTATCTGAATGGCAGGCATCATTTTGTACAAATTGATTCGTGTAAATCTGACCCTCTTCGCTCTACAGTTGGAGTCCCGCAAGGGTCAGTATTGGGCCCACTGTTTTTTATAATATACACCAATGACTTTCCGCAATATGTAAAATCTGGTAAAGTAACTATGTTCGCCGACGATACCTCTCTCCTATATAGCAACTCCTGCATAAATACGTTAGCAAATAACATAAATGAGGAACTTAAGGTAACTAATAATTACTATTGCTCTAATAATTTATACTTGAATATAGAGAAAACGATGTGTATCAAGTTCTCATGCAGAAATAAAGTAAATAAGAATGCTGTAGTGTTAAAGTACAAAAACGAGGACATTAAACAGGTTAGCACTGTAAAATTTTTAGGGTTACTGGTAGACGCGAATCTAAAATGGTACGACCATATTGATAATCTTTGTAAAAAATTGTCAAAACATTGTTATATAATCAGTCAGTTAAAATTTATTGTAAATGAGGCCACACTTCGTGATTACTACTATGGTCACATTCATGCCGCCATCTCTTACGGCACTCTATGTTGGGGAACGGCAACCACTGCCTCTCGAACCTTCAAATTGCAAAAAAGAGCAGTTAGAATAATGGCCAACCTGCGCTACCGTGACTCATGCAGGTCAGCATTTAAACGTTTAAGAATATTACCTTTACCGTGTATTTATATAAAACAAATTTTAATATGAGCTAAGGCTAACTTGTATAAATTGCCAAGGAATGCTGAGTACAATAAACTGCATAACACTAGGCAACAACATAAGCTTGCCATTCCTCAGCACAGACTGACCCTGTTTAAGAATTCGCCAGTATATATGGCAATCATTTTATTTAACAAATTGCCTACTAGCTGCACAAACATGAGCGCTAGTAGTTATAAGAAATATGTAAATAACTTATTATTGGACGGATGTTACTATTCTGTTAATGAGTTTATGAATGATTTTTAGGTATACATATTAATATTAGATATTAGATTTACATTTACATTTCTTGAACGTGTTCTATATCTGTATCAGATCTTTTGGAACTAATAAATGATTATGATTATGATTATGATTAATAATATTAAGTTCCGTTATCAAAAGAAGGCAGCAAACAAATATAATCGCCAACTTACACGTTTTGTTGCTAAGGCTATATCACTGACTTACATGATCAGCAGCGGGAATAATGTATTACATACCGAGGTGGAAAGTGTTTCATTCCTGTCGAGAGATTAAGTAGTTAACCGAGACGCGTAGCGCAAAGGTCAACCTTATCTCGAGACAGGAATGAAACTTTTCACCGTGGTATGTATACTACTTTATTCGCAACCACTTTAGTCTAAACAATCATTGGAAAAATTATTATATTATTATGATACGACAGGTTGTGACGCGCATGAATGGATGAATGAGATTCCCAGTGTCCCAACCTACATAGCGATCGGCAATGGATTACTTTCCAACCGCTGCGACGGCAATCACTTTTCCGACCGGTTGGAAAGTTACAAGTTAGGAATAGCTCATTTTCCAACTTTTTAAAAGTCAGTAATGATCTTATTGCATATATGGTAGTGAATAAAATAATATTATTAAGAAGGTGGTTGTTGAAAGACAATTACTTACAATTATATTTTGGTTTTATTGGAATAAGGTATATTGTTTCCCTCATAAAATTAATTGTTAAAACCTTGTTCTATTTTAGTGAATTTTAACGAGTAAAAATAAATAAACTTTAATAGGTATAATATTTGTATTGTAAAGAAAATAATTCATTTCTTTACCTGGTAAAGCGTATCTGTCCTGTTCTAAATTTTTTATGTTTTTCTCGGCAGTAGTCACTAATAAGTTTATCAGTTGGTAATATTTATAAGCCATAGTTTACTGTTTCTTGATACAGTTATTGTAAAAATGATAAGGTTAATTACATGTATTGTAATCCAAAATTGCTGCAATACGTATTTTTTGTTGTATGAGACGTATGCATTATTTAAAACAAGTTTTAAGGCGTTAAGGAAGTCATTTTTGGTATGTTAGTGAAATCAGTTAACTTGTTAACAAACCGTAGAAAAATACTGCCACAAGTTAACTGATTTCATTAACATACCAAAAAATGACTTTCTTAGCGCCTTAAAACTTGTTTTAAATAATACATACTTCCCATACAACAACAAAAAATATAGTCAAAAATTTGGAGTACCTATGGGGTCCCCAATTTCAAGCACCATAGCAGAACTAGTACTAATGGATATAGAATTCAATTTAATTAAAAATAATAAAAACATCAATTTTTACCAACGTTACGTAGACGACGTAATAATGTGTGCAAATAAAACAAAAATAAATACTATTTTCCAAACCTTCAATAATATACAGCCAAGATTAAATTTTTATCATTGAAAGAGAAAACCAACAAAAATCAATTCACTTTTTAGACCTCACATTAACAAGAGAAAAAACGGTGTAATAACCACAAATTGGTATAGAAAACCTAATAAATCAAATAAATATTTAAACTATTTTTCGAACACAACCATTAATTATAAAGAAAGTGTAATTTCAGGACTAGTCGATCGTGCCATCCTTTTGTCAAGTAAAAAACACCATAATTACAATTTAAAATTAATAACTAACATTCTATTACAAAACAACTATCCTTCAGATTTTATCAAAAGAAAACGATTAATAATTTTACAAAAACGTAACTCAATTAATAGTTCACTAAATCTACAACCCAACTTTCTTAATAATGAGTTTAACAACTATCAAAAAGAAACAAAAACTACACCACAATTCCTTACAAACCAAAATTATCAGAAAATAGGAAAAGAATTAAAAAAAATAACATCAACACAGCCTTTAAGAATCACAACACATATAAAAATATGATTTATAAAAATGTAAACACATATTAATAAAAAATCACACTGAGTTTATCAAGTACAATGTAAAAACTGTGTGGCCACATACATCGGTCAAATAAAACAATACCTTAAGACAAGGATGACACAACGCAAAACGTCGATTAGAACAAAATTTTGAACTCACATTAATCGAATACAGCGCTGTCAGATCACGCTGTGGAACAATTACGTAGCTTTGACCTAGAAAACCCTAAAATGCTTCATACTGAATCACATCTAAAAAAACGTTTACTTCTTGAATGTATTGAAATTAAAAAATCAACTATAAAACTGATACTGAATTCTTAAACAAAACATACGACAATATCTTAATTTAAAAACACTAACCACCATTACCCTTATTTACAAAAAAAATTACCTTTAACAATAGCCCTCGTTTGTTATTCTTAAAGTAATAAATGTTTATCTATAATTTCAAAATAAAAGTTTCTTAATGTAAAATATTAACCAAAAACAAAACAAAGAAAAAGAAAGAAAAAAATAATATTAAACAATAATTTCACCTCACCCCCAAAAAACTTTTTTAATTTAAAATACGCGGGTTTCGTTTATAGATGTCCCTAACAAGCAATGCATAATAAAGTAAGTAATCTTTATTAATACACTACAATTAATAACGAAATTGTATCTCTACTACAGATAATCAACAAAGAATGCCGGAGTAAACCCTTTATGAGAAATTTCACAACCACCCATTGGGAATTATGAAGGTCAAAGAACTAATGCCGTTATTAATCTTGCAACTAGCTATTCGGACACGAAGTAAAAGAAGGAAGAAATAACAATTACTCGGTTATTGAATTATTGCAGCAATTTTCGATTACAATACAAGTAACCTAATCATTTTTACCTACGGAAAAATGTTTTGCTATAACCTACAAAATTTAAATCAAGAGAACAAAGGAATAACATTTTTCAACAATTACGTTTCACTCACTTATACAAAAATTAATCAACAAATACAGGTAATACTACAATTTTCATTACCCACAAATAGATTTATAAAAAGGTATTTCCTTTTCTATCAACAGACATTTCAACTAATTGGAAGGAGGAAAAATTATAGTGAAAGTTTGCTACCGACGAGAAGTCAAGGCAGACAAAAAAATTTAATGACAATAACTGTATCAAGAAACAACAACAGTAAACTATGGCTTATAAATATTACCAACTGATAAACTTATTAGTGGATTACTGCGGAGAAAAACATTAAAATTTTAGAACAGGACAGATGCGCTTTACCAGGTAAAGAAATAAATTCTTTTCTTTACAATACAACTACTATACTTATTAAAGTTTATATACGTTTGCTCGTTAAAATTCACTAAAATAGAACAAGGTTTTAACAATTAATTTTATTAGGGAAGCAATATAACTTAATCCAAAAAAACCAAAATATAATTGTCTTTCAACAACCACTGTTTTATTAATATTATTTAAAAATTGAATTCCAGCAGGATTTAATATGCAAAATTAAAACATACAGTAATCAAGCTAGTTAAGTTGTTTAAACAATTAAATACTCGACTTCTCGAATTCTATGGAAGGGAAAAAAATAATTTATTTACAACGATTAATTACGATTATTTACAAACACAAGAATTATGAAGGCAGAACACAAATTACTTATAAACTAGAGGCACTATTTCTAACAACGATACACTAATTATTTATATACGGCTTAACAGTAATGATTTATATGGTTACACACTCTATTTATTTGCACTGGATTAAACATCAATTATTTATGTGGCTATTTATGTTATACACGCGTTTATTTATGTGGCGGCCTTAATCCTTCGAGTTTGATGAGAACTGGATGAGAACTGCCCGCTATTCCCTCTCGCGAGTATTTATACCTCACGAATGAGTCATTCTAGAAACGTCCAGACCTTACTCGAAGCTCCCGACAAAGGCATGACGCATCGCCGAATTAGTCAGCAAGGCCGCTGACGTCACGCGTCTGCAGCTGGCTCCAAGGTTGCTTCTCGAATGTGACCATCTGTCTGCACGCGTCCGGTGCATCAACTCCATATCGCCCTCGAACGCTGACTCATGCGTGGCTCGGCCCCCAAGATCGCTACAGTATGTTATTCAGCAAACAGGATTTATCAAATAATAATAAAATTTGTTTTCTAGCAGGATTAAAAATCCAGTATTATAACTCAACTAATTTTACTTTTTAATACTACAAATGTCTGAAGTTTTAAAAATTAAACGAAACAAATTTATTAAAAGTAGTCGAACAAATTCTACTCAAAATTGATTTTGCAATTCTGTCATGTATGTGATATAAATGAGGCTGTTTATTCTTTCACCTATTCTAATTGCTTGTCGTTGTATTCCTTTCAGAACTAACATGTAAAAGGCGATTGTTTTTAAAATATGTAATTGTCTGATGAAGCTGGATTGCCAGCGAAACGTAACCTTGCTTTTAATAAAATTTTTAATATGTTAACTTGACAATACGAATTTCTTTTTGACAAATTTTCAAATCGATTTTTAAGTAAGTAATATCTAAAAAACAAACTTAGCTTATTTATCTCCATTTCAACATTTAATAACAGGTAATGTTTCGCTACATAAAATTGGCTTCCCCACACATTGATCAACAAGTATGTTACAACAGGACATTTTGTACATGAAGTTTTTTTTTAATGAAGCGTTTAATTCTTGGCTGTTTGGCTCTGATATATTTTTATTTCTGTGATTGTGCACCCTGTGTCGACAATTTATATTATGTAGAAGTAGTGGTGTGCATTGGCACCTATTTGCCCATGCAAGTAAATATAGTCAATATTTCTTAAATAGGACAACATATTTTATAAAAAAATCGTTTTTTAAAAACCTGAGATTGCTTTATAAAGCAGCTCGAAGTAGCTTCTAAACATCTAACCCCAACGTCAATTTGCAAACCGTCTAAAGCAAAGTTGTAAAAGAGATTAACTGAAGGGAAGCTCAAGGGAGGATCCACAACCCCACCAGAAAAGGGCGCTGCGCACATTGCTGTTGGCCCGCCTTGCGTCAACCCCAACAGTAACTTACATAGGTTCTTGACATTTTGCTTTCAAACCCATATATTAATACCATATATGGGTTAGGTCGCAACTTGACAACGATGCGAGGAATGTAACAACAGGCGAAACCGTCAGTTCAACCCTTTAGGAACTACGACGTGTTACTGTGAACCAAACGTTAATTGTGTTCAAATCTTTTCGAAATTATAAGATGCTAGGTAATGAAGTTTTCAAGTTTACGTTCAGTAATTTCTTAAGCAAATTTGCCAGCTGAAAAGAAAGAACTCGTTCAAGCAATGCAACGTATTGTCTGCTATTGGCTTGTTTATGTTAAATTCTATTAAACACGAATATTTAAAAAAAAATTCTAATATATGAATTATGAAATTCGAAAATCAAGCAAAATATACATTTTACCTAATTCTAGTTCGACCAAAAACTAGTTGCCACCAAATTCGAATTTCTATTTTAAAATATGTTAATTAGCGCACATGCTGATTTCCAAAACAATCGCTTTGTCATTTCATCAACAATGACAATTATGCAGAAATTCATGGTTATGTAGCTAACTATATCGATTTACAAAACTATAGAACCAGCATCAAATTAGAACACATATCGGTGAAATGGCCGAAGCGGAGTTAGCGCTAGCAGATGTTTTTGAAAAAGCTGAACAGCAAGCGTAACTGCTATTTTTGTTATTAAACTGTTGAAGTCCAATTCAATTTTTAGTTACTGGCGTAAAGTGGTATTTATTTATAGAAAAGAAAAATTTCAGAACTAAGATTAAGATCGATTGAAGGTAAAAGAAATTTTCACCTAGAATAGTTTATTAAAGAACAGTAGGCAACTTGTGTACAAGAGCCGATAAGAAACGACTGTAAATGAACTGATGTTTTAATGTAAGTTGGGCAAATTCAGGTTTTGGATGCTGTTCTTTTATACTGCGATGGTTCTGTGCTTGGGCGACGAATATTAATTGGATAATTATATTAAAGGTTTGCGACAGCCACCCTTATTGAAATTTGCCATTTCAATAATAATACATTTTCATGTAGCAAAGATATGTACAAACAACCGGATGACCTGAATGAAAAGATTATTGATAAAGTACATTGCAATTACGAAACGAAGATATTAAGGTGGAATTAGAATGGATAATTTGGTAACAAACATGAAAAAGGGTGCAGCTTTGGAATATGGATGTTTAATATGCAAAAGTGAAATTGAATGTGTGGGTTTTTACAATTTGTTAAAAAGTGCTACCTTTGGAACTGGAAGTGACAAAGACTTATTTTGAACAGAGTGAAGAAGTTATTATGTTAATGGTGAAGAAATGTTATATTTTGTTATATAAAGTTAATTTACTTTTATTTAAAATGTGAAATTAATAGAATCTTCTTCTTTTTCTTCTAATTCTTCTGCTTTGAACGAGCGTCTGATATGAGCTCCACCCATTTCCTCCATTATTTTCTATTGTTTGAAGTTATTTCCATTTTCTCCATAGTTTTGCCTCTCTGTTTCCCTATTTCTTCTATTCTACTTAACGAGTTGTTCTTCGGTAGTCCAACTCTTCTTTTTGTCTATTCTTCTCGCTTGTATTAAGTATTACCTTCTTAACTAGTCTTTCTTCACTCATTCCATGTACGTGCCCGAACCACTTCAATTGTTTCGTTTCTAGCTGTTTATTAATTGACGTCTGGTGTAGATCTTCCCTTATTGTTTCATTTCTGATTCTATCAAATTTTGTTTTTTCTGATATTTTTATTAAGAGTTTCATTGCTGCTGCTATTAATTGATCCTCTAGTTTCCTTTGGATAAGCCAACTTTCCCTTGCATATTGTATATAAAGTATGGTTGGAAGCGCTGTAGTTCTGTATAGGTGTATTTTTGTGTCGGTTCTTAGTTCATTTTTACATTTAATGTACAGTATACACTGTAGCCTTTCTTAATACGATTTATTATATCTGAATTTATTGTTCTGTCATCTGATAATATGCTTCCCAAGTATTCAAAGCATGTTACTTGCTCTATTTTGTTCCTTTGCATATTACATTTCGTACGTCGTTCCCTTCTCCATTCTCTTTTTTCCATTTATTTACCTTCACTAATTTCGTTTTACTTATATTTACCTTTATTTTCAGCTTCTCAAGCTCCTCCATCCAAGTGTTCATTAATTTCTGCGCCTTGCTGTGTGTATTCGCTATCAGCACTATGTCTGTTAGCGGCATCTTCTTCTTCTTCTTACTTGTTCTTAGGCGAATTGCCTTTTTTTATCCAGAACTTTACATAGACTCCCTGAAACAATTTTTTGGCTTCGCCTAATTGTATCACCAGATATCCAATTATTTCAGGCTTAACCTGTATATTTTTAGTTGAATTATAAATCTCTTGCATTTCGAATTCGTAAATTTTCCAAAGCAGCTTAATTTGTACCTGTATCGAGTTCCTTTCGTTTGCACGATGCCCTTTCTGATCTGTGCTATCTCTTATCGCAGGCCGTTGTAATGCAAGCTTTCTTTAGAAAATGAATTTTTCGTCCGAGCACTTGCTGTCCTCGCTTTGGCCCGCCGCCACCGGCGTGGCTAAAGTTTGTGTGTTTAAATCAAATTACGTGCGCTCAATTAATTCAATGAGCAGTGTGTTTCCTAGGGCTGATTATGATCAGGTACGATGGCGCTTTTCTGTTTTGTTATTCGCAGTTTACCAGTTTCAACCACGAGTTTTTCTCGGAGGCCAAGCCGCTAACCTTATCGCATTTTCGACACTTGCTGGCGCTCTGCTTATTTGCTGCCGTTCGAGGGTGCCTTTGCTATAATTTGCATCCACGCCGATTTCGTCCATTATGGTAGCAGTTCACGACCAGCTTATTTTGAACCGAAGAGTGTAGCTACCCCGGCCCCGCCCTCTGTAAAAGGTACAGTCACGCTTTTTTATTTTCAATAGCCTAAACAGAAGGATTTATTAAATGACTGTGATAAGCTTGTCCCACGAATAATTTGTTGTTAAAGTTATTAAAATAACCCGAAAGGGGGTTTTAATTTTATGCGTGTCCCAACCTTCAGTTTACGTACACAATTTTGTTATAACATTATTTGCATTTTAATTATTCTGATAATTTACTAGTGACACTACAAGACTTTTTATTGATTATTAATTAAACGCTAGTCACTTGCAGTTTATTTCCTCTTATTATTTTAAATCTTTTGATTTCTGGCGCCCATTTCCTTTTCCTTTTTTGAAGACATTCCAGGGTACACAGCTGATGATTTGAACCTACGATCCAAGGCCGCCGAAATTTGAGTTAGTTAGGGCCATCGCGGTGAGTAAAGAGTTTTCAGACCTGCCGTGGTGTATAAACTGCGATTTTTACTACCATCGATCAATTTTATTAATTAATCGCAGGTCGGCTTCTTTATTGTTTCACCCCTCCATCTCCGCATGAGTCTGCCTCTGGATCTTATTCCTATAGGTGATTTATCTCTAGTGACGCTGACTATCCTGTTCTGGTCCATTCTGGAAATATGTTCGTCCCATTCTTTTCCTCTTTCTTTGGTCGAGTTGTTTATGGGTTTAATTTGGCACTGGTGTTTTATATTTTCATGTCGCACTCGATCCCATCATGTTTTACCACATATTCTGCGTAATGTCTTCATCTCTTCCGTTTCTAGCATTTGTCTTGTTTTCTGTGTTTCAGGTCGGGCTTCCGCTGCATAGGTCAATATTGGTCGTATTGTAGACTATAGATTCTGCTCTTAGTTTCGATATTTAAATATGTATTTTCCATATTAAGCCATTTAAAGCTCCGGAGACTCGACCAACTTCAATTACTTGAGCTTGTACCTGGTCCTTTAGTATACCATAACTTGAGATGTCAATACCGAGATATTTATATTTAGAAACTTGTTCTATTATTTCTCTCTTTAGTTCTTGTTTGCAGCGTATGGGCTGCTTACTGATAGTCATACATTTAGTTTTATTACTTGCTATTTTTATATCATATTTCTGGCATGCTGTCATCGTCTTCATAAATAGTCGTTGTAGTTGATCCTCCGTTTCTGCAATTAATATTGCATCGTCAGCATAACAAATGTCAGCGGCATACAGAAGGCTATTTAGTTTCACAGGGCTCATGTTTTTATATTCCACTAAATGTTTAGGTGTTTTTTTTAGTATTGGGTGGGAGTTCGGAACGCTAGCAGTGAACATGTGCCATGCAACGCGCAGCAATAATTCGCAATAAACCATAATAATAAAGTAACGTAACTAACCTAAAGTGCAACGCCCCAGACATAGCAGACATACTCAACACACAAAGTAAAGGTAAGGGAGCCTAGGACTTTCTTAAAAACTCAATTTAAATTATAGAAGACGGTAACACAAAGGCGCCAATCCAGCAGCACAAACCCAACATTCTTGCAATAAGCAGTGCGCAGAGGAAACACAAAATATAACAAGGTAAGCAACCCATCATACACGCTAGCAATAACGGACACAAGCCACCAGCGAACTGAAAACCTTAATCGATGAACTGAAGATCTAGATAGCAAATTCGATTAAGTAAACAAAACTATAACAGAAAAAATAGACCTCGTGGCAGCAACCCTAAAACAGAGAAGAAGATGGAAGCAATTGATACTAAGATCAGCAGGCAAGAACATAAGACAAGAGAAGAAGAAAAGCGCGGAAATAGACTGGACCGGGAGCAGAGAAGAAATAACATCATAATGCACGGCCTGTAGATAAGTAAAACAAATGATTTCGAATTAGGAAAATATATACTACGACTGCTAAAAGATAAATTACAGGTAACATGTACACCCCAAGAGCTAGCTTTTATTAGAAAACTACCATCATCAAAGCAAACGGCACCAATCATAGTAGGATTCACAACATATAGAACAAAGCTGATAGTGTGAACCAACAAAAATGATCTAAAAGGAAAGCAAATGACGAAGACTTTCCTCCAGAGGTGATCCAGGAGAGAAAGAGGCTGCTCTCGCAGGTAATGGACTGGAGGAGAAGGGTATACATGCTGTGATAAACTACAACACCCTCTTCGTAGTGTAATATGATGAACGTTTTTAAGCCAACAAAAAAATACTCAGTTCCCACGGAAGTGAAGATACACCAACACCAGAAAACAGCAAACCAACTAAGAAGAAAAGCAAATCTGATACAATGGCAACCGAGGAATGAGATTTCGCGGTTTAACTAGGAAATGAAGATACAGATGACTCGTAGCAACCAAACCCAAATCCACAACCATGATGACGGACATTGCAACGAACCTTGCCAAACTAATTAAGCAAAGCAATCAGTGTAAACATAAACAGAAAAAACGTCCCAGCTCTTGGTTAGGCAAAGGGACGACCCACACTAACTGTAAAACACCAAAGGTCTTGTAATATCATGCTATCACAAATCAAAGCCAATTAAAAGTCTAAATAACAACAGTGCAATACCAGAAATTGTCTTAGGAAGCTGGAACGTGAGAACCATGCTGAAACCAAGGAAGCTGAACGAAATATGTGAGGAAATAGGAAAAAGCAAAGTTGACATCCTGGCAATCCAAGAATGTAGATGGAGAGGCCAAGAAGAACTTTTCATTTGAGGACAGACAGGGACAATACGGAACAGCATTTCTTGTGAGTAGAACTACTAGAAATAAAATCATAGGACTCGAATCAATATCTGACAGAATATCTATACGAAAATTTAATAATATCACACTAGTAAATATCTATGCTCCAACAGAGTCAGCCGAGGAAGACCAATAAGAATTTGTTTACCAACAGCTACAAACAACCTGCAATAGTATACCGAGGCATGATACAGTCATCCTAACTGGTGACTGCAACGCACAAATAGGAAACAGTAGGACAAAAGGACAAAGGTAAAGGTTATTTCAATTCCTCCAACTGGGGGGGGGGGGCTGCTATAGGGACCTTCCGTCCCTCTTCAGCCAAGAACGGGAAACTCCGGATGGGTGGGAGAAAGGAGGGGTGGAGACTGGAAGAAAGGTCAGGAACGGTGGAGAAATACTGCCCCGGCATTCGCCGCAGAGAAGGTACTCTGTTGACTCAGGAAAACCACCTAAAAACCTGAATCAAGGCAGGCGGCCGCAGGAATCGAACCCACGACCTCCCGAATGCTAAGTGGACGTGCTACGCACTAAGCCACGGAGCTCGGTGGAAACAGTAGGATCAGTGGCTGGCAAAAATACCCCGCACCAAGAAACCAACGATAACGGGCGACGACTAATACAACTAGCAGAACTCAACGAATTAAAGGTAATAAGCACCTGCTTCCCAAACAAAAGCATCCACCTGGGAACATGGAGATCCCCAGCAGGGAATATTTTACAGATAGACTACGTACTCATGAACAACAGATGGGCCACTTCAGTGAAAGATGTGAGGGTGCGGCATAACTGTGACAGTGACCACTACCTAATAATAGCTAAAATAAAGCAAAAAATTGCAAATGTGAAGTAGAATGTACAACAAATAGAAAAGAAATTCAACACCGAAAAGTTTGCCAACGAAAGTGCCGCAAAAGAATACAGACCCCACATAGAACTATACTTCTAGAATAGCGTAAGGATAACGACAGCAAACTAGATATAGAACAAGAATGGCAGAGAATACAAGACAATAACAACAGTGATAGAGTTTAATGGAAAACAGAAAAAGCGATCATGGTTAGACTAGAAATGCCGCGGAATTTAAACCGAAAACAAACATTTATAAAGACCAAACCGGGAAAACTGTAATCAGCTCCCAAGAAGTTCTCGAAAGGTGGAAAAATTATTTTCAAGAAGTATTAACGAAACAAGCAGAAAGTGAATACACAGAACTCCCTCTGACGTACACAGCAGACTTGGAAATTCCGCCACAAAACCTAGTAGAAATGGGGGACATTCTGCGTAAAATAAAGAATAATAAAGCACCTGGACAAGAGACAATAACAGCTGAACTGATAAAACATGGAGGGCGAGAACTGAAGAAGAGACTGGGCAATCTACTTTTATCTATTTATTGACTTTAGGCAAGCGTTCGACTCCATAAACAGTGCAAAACTGGCAACTGAAATGTCAGCTCTTGGCATACCTCGTAAACTTATCTCTCTTGTTAACATGACCCTACAAGTCTCAAAGGCTGTGGTCGAAGTACAAGAAAAAACAACGAAACTCTTCAATATCAATAAAAGAGTGAGACAAGGGGATGCTCTATCTACAACCCTTTTTAATATAATCCTTGAGGCCGCGCTAAGAAAATTAGACTGTAACTCGTGTCTGAACATAAAGACGACACAGATCAATGCATATGCAGACGACCTTATGATAACCTCCAGAAGAATGGAAGCGCTCAGTGACAAACAACAGATCCCTCAAGATGAATGCTCCTCAAGAGGTTTGCAAATAAACAATGAAAAAACCAAGTATATGAAATGCGCCAAAAGTACAAACATCAATGAGGAATCGCAAGAGTAACGTACGAGAAAGTTCAACATTTTAAATACGTTGGCTTTCAGCTGAACAAATCCAGCAACCAAAAGAGGTACAGGAAGACCCCCCAAGAGATGGAGGGAAGATGTCCACCAGGACCTGCAAATGCTAGGAATCCGAAACTGGAAAATATGTGCCGAAAGCAAACAACAACTGAGAAGGATTGCGGATAAGGCCAAAGCCCACAAAGGGCTGTAGAGCCGGAAGAAGTAAGAAGTAAGTAAGTATTCTTTAGTATTCTGCCCATCACTATGATAAATAATAGTGGACTTAAGCTGTCTCCCTGTTTTATTTCTGTTTGCATTTTCAAAAATCGTGATTTTCCTCCATTAAATTGCAGTGCGCCGTAGGTCTAAGGTCTATGAAAACTATGTATAGTATTTTGCCTGTTTTCATTGCTCTCTCGATTAGGTTCCTAATTATGCTGATATTGTCATTTGTTTGTATTGGGGTCGAAAAGCGGCTTACTCGTCTTCCATTTTTCCATCAACCTCTGTTCTTAGTTTTCTTTCCATTGTTCTTGTGTATATCTTGAAACGTACTGCGGATAGACGAATGGGTCTGTAGTTATCACAATCTGAAGGTTTCCCTTTTTTATAAATTGGGATTATTAAGTTTTTCTGCCAGTGCTTTGGTATCTGTTCCCCCTCCCATGCTTTTCCGCAGATCTTTTAGAGACATGTAACTAGCTTATTTCCATCTCACTTTATCATTTTAGCTTCGATGCGATCTTCTCCACATACTTTTCCTGTTTCTAATTTATTTATTGCTTCGTAGACTTCTTCGTTATTTATTGTATTTGTAGTATGGTTGTTTTCTTCTTGTGGTTTTTCTTCATAACTTAAATTCTGCACATGCTTCTAAGGTCTCTTCTTCATTTGTCATTTATTTTCCATTTCTATTTTTGATGTTTCTATTTATTTTGTTTATTTTTCTCCTATTCGTTTAATTGTATTCCAGCATTTTCTGTTGTTTGATTCATAATGTTTTTCCATTTCTTTTCAAAATCCTTTCCAACTTTTTCTTTGGTAATTTTTACGACTTTCTTAGCCTCATTGCTTTTTTTATGTATTCCTCTCTATGTTGTTAACTTTTTGTTTTGTAATATTTTTTCCATACTGCTTTTTTAGCTGTTTTTGCTTTTCTCACTTGCTTATTCGACTATCTTGTCCTTTTATACTTTATATTTACTTCTTTTTTCTGCATATATCTCTTCTGCTGCTTGCTTTACGATCTCTTTATATTCCACCTATTTTCTAGCGTCCAAATCTATTGTAATTCTTCCTCTCTACTTAACTCTCCTTCTATCTGCTTTTTGTATTTTGTCCTACTTCTTTATATACTTTGTTTGGCTTATATTTTGTAGTACTGTTTCTGTTCTTCATTAATTATTTTTCCCATTCTTGTTTTCATAGTAACTAGTTTGAGATCTGTACCTAATTCTACTTTCCCTATTACTTTAACCTTAGTAACAAGGTGTTTCAATTCTTAATACATAGTATGCAGTCGATAATGCTTTCTGACTTTCTTCCTTTTGCTTCAAAGGGGTATCTATCTTCTGTACTTTGGTAGTAGAAAGTATTACCAATAAGTAGAGCATTGATTATGCAGAATTTGATCATTTTTTTCCATTGTTATTTAGTACTTTTTCCAATTTTTTCTCTCCGGTTCCATGCCCCCTATTCCTATCTTTTGGTAGTTTTTAATTCTGGAGTTCCAGTCTCCCATAAGAAAAACTTTTTCATTTCTCTCCCTTAAGATGTCTTCATATTTTGCAGCCTCTCATAAAATTATCTTACTTCTGCTGTATCCGTTCCTTCTACTCGTACATGAATTTGTATAATACTTAACTTTTCTTTTATATCCAATTCTATTGCTATTATTCGTGAGTTCATATGGTGTGTTTCCGTTATGTGTCTGTTCAATTACATTGATATTATGTCTACCCCTTGCTTTGTTTCCTCGTTTGTTTTATTTCCTGAGTAATTTATGGTATATCCTTTTGGTAACGGTGCTGACCTCTCTCTTACTTTTTTTAATATGATTTACTCCCATATATTCGATTATTTCATCTTCTTTCGTATTTATTCCATTTATTCCAAGCACCTTCACCATTTACAAACAATTTATTATTGTAAATGTGTGTCCCATTCCCCAATTTTCGGGCTCTTTTTTGATGATCTGTTAGTAATTTTCTTTGTTCTTGCATTGCCTTAGTAAGATATTCTGAAATATACACCTTTGTTCCTTTTAGTTTTTTAACTGATTTAATCATTTATTTTTTTTTGTTCCAGCTACTTAACTACATCAAAATTGGCCTGCTTTTGCTTTCATTTTGTATTCCTAATCTTTTTATACATTGCATTTCTCCTTCCATATTTATTCATATTTCTATATGTCTAAGGATCGCTCTAATTTTTTCTTTAATTTCCAGTTCTTTTTCATTTTTTCTCTTCATTAATTGCATATATTATTAATCTCTTTTATCTTATTTCCCTGTCCAACATTTTTATTTTCTAATCTTGGTCTGTGATTTTCTCCATTAATTTCTTATTTGCATTTTTCAAATCGATATTTTCCTTCTTAACTCTAGTTGCGACTGCATTTCATTTAATTTGTTTTCTATTCTCTTCCGACCTGCTTTCGTTCCTGCAAGTTTCTTCGCAATTTCTTGGAATGTTCCTTCCATTTTTGCTGGCTCAAAAGATTCACAATTAATATAATAAATGTCTAAATATTATCGTAACTGGGATGGATGCCTAGTGAAATAGATAAAAATAATAAACAATATATTTTAGATATTAACGGATATACACCCATTTTTGCTGTGTTCAATAAACTAAATAATGTAAGAGCATAAGTGATTAAATATTTGCTTATTAAAGTACTATCTAATAATAGACGTTTTGTTATTTGGTATTTCTCTGATAATGGGAATGTCAGCATCCTGGATTATAGTGGAGATAACAGAAGGAGTTACTGTGAAACTATAGAAGTGCATCTCTTAGCGATCTTGAAAAACCTCAAAGTACTAGAGAACGTCATAAGTCATGAAAGGGTTAAACCAATATTGAATATTAAAGACTGAATTAAATGCTTCTGAGAGACAAGATTTATAATCAAAACTTAAATCATAAGATTCCTGAAACAATATGATACATGATATCTATAAATGCTATCAAATTCTGAGGTTAATTACACATTATATTGAAGAAATCTACATAATCAATATTAAGTTTTAAGCGAAAGAGCTGGCATACATCAATTACAATTATAAAATGCATGTCCCAACCTGGGAGAAAGTTTTATGTTTCAAAATTGATTTCTGAACTGATACATAAAATTACATAACCAAAATGTAATTGGCCACCGGATTCCTAGTAAAATTGTGCAAAAAAGTGTACAACCATCAATATTTGAGGTTAAGTCAATCTGACATTTAATATAGTAATTATATGCGCAAAGCTTTATGGAGTGCCATTTTGCTAACAGACAAAAATTCAACTAAACTAAATTCATTCGTACACCCACAGATAGATTATGGCAGTACTTCTTGCACCCGAGATGATGGCGGCGACTTTCTTTATGTGTGATAAAGTTTCTCTATATAAATTACCTCTACTCATTATATTGACACCTAGATATTAGAATACTTCATATTTGATTCATTATTTTGTTCTGAACTTCCAATTTGCACTTTGTAGGCTCTTTTGAAGTGGTTAGATGTTTCATCTTAACCATTAATATCCCATATTGAGTATTGCCCATTTTTAACGCTCTGGTACTGTTTATACTTTACCTATTATTCTTCCCACAACATGTTTAAGCCATATGGGACTAAGACTATCGCCTTGCCTGATACCAGAATTATTTATTGCTATGATTTTAGTTAATTCTCCAGCGGTTTTAACTTTGGTGGCGCAATTGTATTTTACCAAATTCAATAGCCAGGTTTACTAATAATAGGAAGGCTGGTGTGTCAAACTCAATTATTGTTTTTCCGTATGGTTATTAATTCTGTTGCAATATCAGCAGTTATTTTCACGCAGTAACAGCATAGAGCAGAAGAGGGTTTATGTCTCTTTAACTAACATAGTTATTTTTATTACTTTTTTCTAATATTGTAATGCTTGTTTTCCTCCTTTATTGTAATGCTATTAAATAATATGGTTATTTAGGTCGCTAGAAGCTGCCTACCATATTTTAATGGTTCGTTTGAATTCATATTCGCTTCTGGCGCTCTTCTGTTTTTAATTTTCTAAAGGTATCTGTTACCCTTTCTTCTGAGATTGATTAGTCTGCTCCAGATATTTCAGTTTTTGGTGTTGGTTTGCTGTCGTCATCATAATAAAGTTCCTTCGGATACTACATTCAAGCTAATGATTTTTTAGGTTTATTTCTTGATATTCGTTAATTTGTTTCGCGATTTTAATAATTTCCAGACTTTTTCTGTTTTCCATGTGCCATGTTCTTCACCTATTGTGATACAGACATTTCCTAATATTGTTTTTTTAAGTATGCCTTTTTTCACTTCGTGTTGTTTGCCTTGAACGGAAAATAAATTTTAGACTCAAGTCCCAAACTAATACATCAGGTGTTATATCATACTAGTCTACATGGACGAATCGAAAGGGCGACCAGCTAAAGTGAAGGCGGTGTGCGGTTTTTTCTAAGATTAGCAATGCGCCATTAAATTACTAGGGGGTGCCAAAGAGCCTTTCAGTACAACCAATATATCGTTAACTTACGAGAACGTTAAAATGTGCATGACTTAGGGAGGTCACATAAAATACTTGAATCAGCAATACATAAAATCAAGAATAATTAAAGTAAATTACAATAGCGCCAAGCGAAACGAGCAAAAGTTACACACACAAATGCATTAGCGTAACATGTAAAAATAGTTAAACACTTATTGGTGGGACGGTTAATTAGCAAGCAATTACATGTTGGTGGCAATGCTGTGAATTAAACATAACAGGAGGTTAATAAAATACCACCTCAATAGGTAGAAGTTTAGTTCAGTGATTGCACAAGCACAACTTGAACAAGAAACTTACACGATAATTCGAGACTGCACCAGGAAACAGGCAGTAATAAACGGCAACATTTAGGACCCCAGAGTCGACTCTGTAAATCGTAACGCGAGTGCCTAATTGCGGTGATGAACAAAAGAGCATAAACGAAGATATACTTTAATCTCACGGTTTGCAGAGCTCGATATTCACGCAGACAAGAACACAATTAAGTGGGATGGGTACACAAATCCCAATAATCTTCGTTAAATTAATCTACAAAAATCCGCGATTACGCGAGTAAATTACGAGGTACTATTACGCCTTTACAAATTACTTTTCAACAGCCCAAAGCTAGGGTAAAGGACAACAATAGAATATCATATGTGATTGGCTCGCAAGCCGCCAGCAAAAGGAGAAGGAAGTTTAGCGCGCATTAACAATAAACCACGCGTACACCTGTGCAGATCACCTGCAAGCAAAATTATAGCAATTGACAGCGTGATCTAGTTAGGCTTTAATTAAAACGGATCGATAATTTGCACCGCACGAGCTAAAGGTCGCTAAAAAGTTCGGTGTCCTTAAAAAGCAGACAACGTACGTACCAGGTCGGGGTTAGCCGGAATATCGTGCGAACGACTGGAAAATAACACGAATACATGTTTTTCGTGTTTACTTTGCGTTTTCCATTGTTTTATTTGATGTAGGGTGTATATATTTCTACTCAGTTTGCTATAGCTATAGCATTTTCATTTTCAGTTAATTTATTGGTACTAATTACTGTGAGGGTCGCGTAATTACAGACATTTTTATTTTACCTTAGCTATTTTATTTTTAAAGACACATTTTATTTTAGCTAGTTTATTTCTAGGACAGTAATAACCCGTATTTTATAGGTTTATTTTATATATGATAAAAGTAAACAATTATATCTCGTAAACGAAAGCTTTCGTTTGTTTTCTCAGGATGTAATTCGACTCCTCTTGCAGCTGTTGAGGGTGCCGAGCGATGTAATAAATACTCGGCACGAGAATCGAACAACTCTACATTAGATTTATGACTAGCCGACTAATTTAGTTTGGGGATTTATTAGTTTACGATTTCAGCCAAAGAAACAGGTGTTCAAGTAGTTCATGGGAAACAGCAATTTAAAATTTGACAGACACTACCAATTAACAGCGTGTCGCTATAGCAACGAAATTTAGATTTCGTTGTCATTGGTGGAACACTCCGCGACCCAGGATGGAGGGGTTTTCGTAAGTTGCATAAAACACTCGGCGTAGAACGGCAGAAAGGAAGAAAAACGAGGTCTGGTGTAGGAAGTAGTTCTACTCGCAATGCGGAGAACTGCTACAGAAAGCTGATAACTTATTTATTTCACTAGGTACAGGGCAACCGGACTTGGCGGGGAAATCCCGCCCGTTAGTAAGGGGCCTTGAGTACCAACTCTTTGTCTTTCTTATTTTACTAGGTACAGTGCAATCTGACATTGCGGGAAAATCTCATTAGTCAGGAGGCGTTGAGTACCAACTCTTTGTTTTTCTTATTTCACTAGGTAGAGCGCAACCTGTCATTGCGGGGAAATCCCGTTAGTAAGGTGGCGTTGAGTACCAATTCTTTGCCTTTCTCTTACTCTACTGAACACCGCCAGGCACCATGGTAACTAGACTTGGGCTGGCAGACAGCACTTCATGCCGCTAGGCAAGCTAACAACAAACGTCCGACGTCAGTTTAGGCTCCGAAACAGCGCAATAATTGTAAGAGTAATGTAGTGCTTTTACTTTGGCCCTAATAAAGAATAATCGATTTCTATGACGCTGTTTTCTTTTGGTGTAAGAACTGAAGGTCTCCAGCCCCATATAAGAACTGAGTAAAGTTAGCCTAATATAACCGTTTAGGTAAATCACCTGTAACTCCGTCAAATCACTCACCGTAACCAGTAAACATACACAAAGTAGGTACAGACACGAGCTAAAAGCAACCAGGGTGTGCACCGTTACAATACCTAATTTGATTATCCAAGAATTTAAGAATCGCGAGCCGTACGTACGTAATGTAGTGGAGGTATTTGCCATACATACCAGGTATTTGGTCATACCTCTGAACATAGGAAATTTACATGGTTTATAACGGTTGTGCATATTCCTGCTCATTATTTTTATGGAAAAATGGTAGTGGTACTAAATTAAAGAGAATAATTTCCGCGTCGTTTAGTATTAAAAACTTATTGGATAATGTTAATTGTGCATAAAATATTCATTTAAAATTTAGATATTCCCTTCACTTATATTTGGGATTATCTAAACTTGTTACACGCTGCCTCCCCGACTTTCGAATTAAGAAAAATAGCTCGTCACTAGAAAGAAGTGGACGTACTCTCGGGTGCTCTTTCGTGTTGAGTGAGGGTCGTCATACGTGATAGGATTTTATAGCTGATTAGGGTGTTACTTCTAATTTGGGTCAGTGCCGTATTTGCTAAGTACCCTCCCATCGTATCTTAAATAACGGAGCTGTGCTTCGACGTTGCGATTATTTCGACGACTTCGCAGAGTGGATGCTTACTATTCTTGAATCTCATTTTCCCTTGACCCCGCGCAGGTTTATCAAATTAGAATTCCATTTAATTTGCACGTAATAATAGTGCTTAGTCGTAAAGTACTTTATCGGATATTAAAAGACATGATGTGAAGTGAATTTTAAGTTAACATTGACAATTGATAAATTTATGTCATTACGCAAGCATCAGATAGATGTGAAGTCAGATGTTTAACACCAAATGAAGTCTTACGCCAGTTGTGATATAACTGAATTAAGAGCGCCCTTCGGAATAGAACGTGTTGAATAATTAAGTCGACGCCTGTCGGTGTAAACAAAAATTTTTTTAGTTAAACTATATATATGTGACGTAACTTAGGGTATTGTTAACCTTGAGTTCTATAGAATCAACAATTCTAATGTAAATTTGTACATCTGAACATTTAAGTAGCTTTATTAGTGTGCCCTGTGGTAGTTCTCTGTAAAGTATCTTGGAAAAAGAATTCCAAAGAAAGTAAAGGCAGATTTTACGTGTATTACAGGTGATGCACGCTCAAGTTAAGTTCTTGGTCTGCCGGAACTGCTGTTCGTGGTCTGCCGAAACTGCTAAGCCCACGTCTAAGTAAAGCTAGTTGATTCATGTTTTGTTCTTTGAATAATTAGACAGTTGATGAACCGCAGCGCCCTAGAACCTGCATTATATTAATACGCATCTACCTATATCTTACCTTTAAACCGGCCCTCTATCTCGATTGCGCTGCTATAATTTATATTTGGGGATTACTTAGCTGTCGAACCACTTAAACGACGAAACGTGGAAGAACAAAATTTATTCGGAGGTGAGGCTTAGCAGATTCGGCAGACAAGGGACTCACTTTTAGCGCGTCGCCTGAAATATCTTCCAATTCTGGTTTTACTTTCTCCAGAGCTCTTGCTGCGAATTGCTTTGCAGAAAAATATAAGAAAACGTCAGAAAAATTATTTAAGTCGATCTATTGAACACACATATTACATTGAAGTCAGTGCTCCTACACATAACCACTCTAAATTAATAGCACCCGTAGTAACATCAGTATGTATACAGTAAATTTTTGTGTATATCGGCAAGTGCCGTCTAATCAATCAACAAGTTGCAGCCCGGGAGAAGCTTTTTAATTATTTAGCTATAGAAGGGTATTATAGTTCAAGAATCGATGAGTATTAAACATCTGACTTCAACTCTATCTAATTAATTTATTCTATTTTATTTATTTTATTTTGTACTCAGCCAACAGCCGTTAGGCCAATTATATTCGTCGCTGTACATTTTATGGGAATTTCCAACCCCACTAACGACTGTCATGATGTTATTATGACATCCGGGACCAACTATTTTCGTGGCAGCCGTACCACGAGGCGCCGAGAGAAACAGCTGTCAAACTCCCATCCAAGTTCTGACCAGAAAGAGAGTTGCTTAACTCTACTGATTGTACGTGGACGCTTGTTCGAGCTACACCACCCGGAACCTGCGTGCGTAATGAAAGAATGTCATTAATTATTACTGATTTTGACCTAAAACTTTATTTCATACCATTATTCAGTTTATTGACACTAATCAAACACTTTAAAACTACCCACTGTTATTACTCCCGAAGAAATACAAATTAATTCTAACCACAGGTGAGCCGCCTGCAGCCGTCCTCTATTTGTGGACTACTTTGGAGAGCGTTTACGGCGCTTGGTTATGCGGCGAAGATGGCTAGATGACATTGAGGTGTACTCACTCACCCCAGCAGCACAGAGAGTCGAAAGGGGAAATAGGACCAAGAATAGTCAAAAATCAACCTAGTGGCGTGAAGGTCGTCGAAATACACACAACGTAATTTGCAGATCCGGCACTAACCGAAATTGGGAATAACACCCTAATTAACTATAAAATCACTTCGCGTGTAAACACGTCAGTGCACCTGAAAGCACGTTATATTCTTTCAAGTGCCAAACCTTTTTTCAATAACGTGAACATAAGCTGGGGAATCTAGCGTGCAAAAGCGACATGCCGCTTCAGATGTTAAACCCCGACTCACGACGATTTCTGTGACTTGCTTTAAGGCGTGGGCAAGCCCTACTTAAATATGAAGTCAAACAGTCAAAAATACTTAGAGGAAGACGAAGACGCTCATTACTGCTTCATTTACTACCCAATTTATGCCCAAGAATGCACCTGACGATTGTGTCTAAACAAACACTCAATTTTCCATAGCAGACGTCTCTCTCGCCCATTTCACTCTCGTATTGTCTTCTACTGGATGCAAATCTTCACCTGAACTACATACCCCAAAATTTTACAATGTTCTTTGACTATCCGACAACTGAATTTCCTTCTTTAATTAAATAAAGGTGTTCCAGCGTGATTAAATATATTCATGACTATTAAAACGAATAAATCCCTCTTTTTTCCCTCTCAAAACGTTGATGACGTAATAATCTACAATAATACAAACACAAAACACGTCGTATTTAATATTGAGATATCTATTGTTACAGGCGTATCGAAAACAGCCGCCATACGTTCTAATTTTGATTGAACGCGGTTCAATTAATGGATTTCGAAACCGATTTCCTTTGTCCGATTAACTGCATATATTGCATTTGGGCATATATCCAAAATGCAGTATTCCAACAACGTTGGATCATAATTAAAACCTCTTTATGTTGCTATCACATGATGCGTCGGAGAACTGAATGGAATTAGCTAGAAACTATAAGAGCTCTTGATTAGGGCCTGCAACGTTGATACAAAGATGCGCAATTAGATTCAAATTGCTAAATATCAAATATCGTTACCGTTTTGGGAAAGTATAATCGTGTTACTGAGACTAACAATTAGTCTTACGAAGTACAGGATATTAATACTTATTCTTTGTAGCTGTTAACACATGACATGTGACTGGAAGCTATTTGATTTTACATTTAAACCAACAATCGGGATTTCTAATTCAACTTATTAATAAAATCTCTTTTTATTGAGCTCACTATAAACTGTTTCATCAATTTAACGTCTGTTTGTATGGATAAAATCTTATCAAGATTGCAAAACCTTTTAAGTAGTTTTTCTGCACCGCCTATTGCCCAAGAAAAATACAACTAAATTGAGAATAACACAAGAGCACTAGAACAGAGGGCGTCGAGAGTTAACTTGAGGCAAAAGATGCAAAGCGAAGAGATCAGAAAGAAAACCAAAGCTTACATGGCATGTTGCCAGACAGTACACAAATGGATGCATAGCAAAGTCCACTGTAGACCGAAGTGCATCAAGATTGCGAATTAGCCCCACTTTCAGCATCGCATAGATAGAGGCTGACTATGATGAAGCTGATGGTAATCCTTTCCAGGTTTTTGTTCTTATTATTGAATTGTGCTATTATAGTTTCGTGTTGAAACAATTACCGTTTCTTTGAAGTGTGCATATAAACTGAAATGTTTTTGAACACTACTACTGGTTCATATTTTCTGCTATAGACGCTACAGTCCTTTTGAATTTCTACTTGTTCGCAAAAATATTCAGAGTAGCCACAGGAAGACAGTAAGTTATTATAAATTAAGTGAGGCTGTCATATAATTTTACCTGATTTTATATACTCATAGGAGGAAGCTACAATTACAATATCAAATTAAAATAAACTGTATTGAAATGTATCCATGAGTTGAGCTTGTAAACAAATTTGGTATAATAATTATCGCTAGGAAAAATTGGAATAAAAAAACATTTTATTTTAAGAAAATGTACATGGAAAAAGCTGTAAATAAAATTTGTAAATAAACCCAGATAAAAATGAAGTTTATGGTTTAAAATAGTATAAAAGGGCATGAGTGGTTGACATGGACAAATAAATGACTTCAAAATAAATATTTAAAACAAACTGAATGGTGAGCGGGGCCACAAATGGCACAGAGAAGAGAGAGAACAGCGAAGAACACTAAAATAGTCTTCATGGATCAATAAAATCCGCAGAAGATTTGTATAAACTGCATAAGAGTCACTATTGGGCATCATCTTTGATTTGGAACTTCATGAGAGTTGCTGTCAGGTAAATACTTCTACACTTAAGTTGGAATTCGATGCACACTGCATGGGAATAGTCTGTTGGACTTGGACGAGCTCGCTATTAAATGGATTTCTGCATCTTGTTGAACGTCTGAAGTGTCCTGTAAGAATTGGATAAAAAGCATTGCGTTCTCTGTTGGAAGTAAAGGTGATTCTTATAGACTGGGGCTTGTAGTGGTGGTGTCTATATTGGAACTGCACGGAAAGCGATCAACAACAAAAGCTGTTATAGGTGTTAACGGTTCTAGAATATCAGGAGGTGGACTGCTTGGATTGATTCGACTGAGATGATAAGTGGAGTGCTTCAGTGAGCTAAAAAGGTATATGTTGAAAGATCTAAACGAATTTTTTTTTATAATAATAGTGAGTAAATTGCATATTTGCAGGAACTACTTACCCTAGTTGATATTTGAAATAATAATACGCGTAACAGATATTATTTGACTGACTTTTCACTTTCATATATTCTTACATTAACAGTGGTAGAACTGTCATAATATTTTTAAGAAATTTTCATTGTATTAATCAACTATCACGAGTAATAGCTTGATAATGCATGAACCTAACCTGATTTGAGAGTAATTGTTCTCCTAGAGCTAGGAAATGAGAAATAAACTCAAATAGAAAAGTTATATAAAAGGGCGAATATCTTACATAAACTTGTAACGTTAGCCCCTGCATCAAATTTTAATTATACACAAAATGCATTAAATTTGGTACATCGCTTTATCGAGCTTTACATCTAACCAGCGCTCACACCAGCGATAGCAAATCAGTACCTACTATGCTCAAAGTTGCGCTGAATAACCAACCTCTCCACCTCCCACTGAACGATGCCTGAAGCGGTTGTTTTAATAACACGCCCGAAGAGTATATAAGAATACTGCGCAACCATTTGAACTCTTTTAAGTCCACCAATTTTGACCAGCAACTGCTCTAGCCTGGAAGAGCTTTCCGCCCTAAGCCCTCTGGGGCTTAGAACCTGATCCTGTCCGTAGAACTTGAGTCTTTGGACTTCCCTATCCCAAACTCCTCTCCTGACGTTAGACTGAGGCGGTGAATGCCCGTCTCCTAGCGTATCCACCTGAAAATCTGACCTGCACGTTAGCTTGAGGCGGTAAATGCCCGTCTCTTTATCTGTTACCCTATAATTTCAAAACCTCACTACGTTCCACCACAATAATGTTCCAAAGCTGTTAATAGCAATACCTATAGGAATCAAAATTACAAGTTTCTCTGGAATGCGGTTCGGGCCCCATGAAGGGTCCGCCCTGAACATTTAAAGACGTTACCCAGAATCCTGAAGCCCAAGCCCGCCTTCGGGACCGAGCACCGGAAAGTTCACCAACGGCCCGCCGAGCTCTCAAAGTTCGCCGCCCGCTAAAAATTAGGCGAATTACACCAGGCCGAACTTGACGACACCCTCACCCCGGATGGGTAGCGGGACTAACCAGGAACAACGAAACACGTCCCCCAGAGGAAGCTGTTAATTTATTTAATGTACATAACGGTCCGTAAGATTAAGCTTTATTTTTGTACAGCTAGCTAAGAACACTATACTGTGTTTTCCTGACCCTATATATTTGAGTTAATGTAAACATTTCTCCGCTTTGAGCTAATCCGTGGTATAAATTCAGAAAGCCCTTAGCAAGGGGTGAAAAATATTACAAACTTATCTAAACAAAAATTTATTTCAATACAAGAAAATACCATACAGGCTAAAATAGTCTGATCTACTTGAGCTTATTAAATTAAGTAAACTAAACAGCACAGTCAGGTGTATAGCAATATTTAGTCAGGCCCCAGTTGAAGGTCAAGCATGCAACAAACAATGGTAACAAAACAATTCCAACAAATCGTGATTTGCTAACATTGGTACAATAGAACTTTCGCAAATACTACATTTACGGAACAATAACAATCACGTCGTAATTAACTCCTCTACTTGAAGTCACTTGCCCAATTGCATCGCGCTTCCTACACTAAAGTTGAGACGGATTTGGCAATTTGCTCACCCGTTTACCTTGTGCACAAAAAGCAGTCGCGGCGTTAATTTTCAAACAGGTCTAACAGTTTACCTGGTTGCTTGCAATCGAAAGTACCGCAGGTGCTATACTATATTAAAAGCTTTGAGAAAGTCCTCCAACGGACACTAAAATAAAGTTAAGGAAGTTCTATTTGCCTTATTGTGTATTAATAAATAGATATTTGAAATGATACTTTTGAAGTTTATAATTTACTTAAGGTCAATGAAGTATTTTCTTGTAATTCTTAATAGGACTCTTTTCAGCAATTTGTTGCGATTTATTTGCCCCGTCTTCCAATTACGGTTTCTGTAGCATTCATTTCACATTGTTACACATTTCCTCGCGCGGATGTCTGTGAGCACGCCGTTTGTATTTTCCGCGCTGCACCACGCCTCATTCCTTGGTCTCGCGTAAATAAGTTTTAAGAACTGCCATCTGTTTCACGACGCCTTCCTTTCCAACCTAGCTGGCGAAACAACAAGGTGCCGTGATAGCAGTTAGAATTTCGGAGGACTAATTTTGGGCTGCCGTTAGTTTCGATGGTGTTTATGCGAGCCTACACCTTTAAAGTAGATTGTCCTAGTCCCTGAATTCCGATATGAGGGAAGCTTGACTCGCACGCCGTTTGCGGAAAGTTCATGCTGCCACGTGTTTCGTAAATTGCCTGGAATCTTGTCAGGGGTGAGTAAAGAGTTCGCTTCGAAATATTTTGTCGTTCTTGTATGAGATCGTGGATTTCTTCCTCCCTTATAGCACCTCGTGTCCGAGAACCGATTTGAGGCTTTGACTACAGCTGGTTTTACTTGCACATGCAGACGTTTTATGCGCTGACATTTTTCTGCATCTTCAGACCCGCTTTGATCCCGGCTGCAAATACTGTTTACCTTCAGGTCTGTTTTGTCCCAGTATCGCCTCGAGCCGTCAGATTATGGCCGCCCGAATTTGGGACATTACTATTCCGAATATTGTAATATCCTTCGGACGTGAGTTCGCACCTGGAGTCGCGAGCACTCACTGGATTTGCCGCTGTAAGCGTTGCCTGCCTTAAATCTATTGTAATGTGTGCATTAAGGCTAATGTTTTATTGGTGTATTAAAAGCTGTGAGTATTAATTGTAATATTTGCCAAATCTAATTATTATTTTTATTATTAAAGAATAAAAGGGTTAACGGCAAAGCCGATAATGACCCTTACAAATTATACAAGTATGCAGAACATTGTAAATTTCGACTTAACTAAGGCTTACTCTACAAAAAGCTGAGAACAAATAACAATGAGATGATAGGACTACTATAGTTGAGCTACACGTACGTTAACTAACATATGGAGCTGCATTCAAGTGTTCATCAAGCATATTTTTGAAAACATTTAAATTCCTTGGATTTCCAACAGCACTAGGTAATGCATTCCAGTGTTCCACAACCCTGTTTGATAAAAAGAATTTGCGGGCGTTCCCATGGAAGCGATCAGTTTTAGATTGTGACCTCGGAGATGGACATTGGAGTTGCCTTTGAAAAAATCTAAATTGCACTCGTAAGAATTATTTAATATTTTAAAGACTTCAATAGGATCGCCTTGCAAACGTCTGACTCTAAGGCTAGTTAAGTGTAACCTCGACAATCTTTCGGGATAACTAAGATTTCGTAAACTAAACGGAATTTTAGTCACTCGCTTTTGCACCTTCTCTAATAGTTCAATGTCTTTTACGAGATACGGGCACCACACCGGAGCAGCATATTCTAACAGGCGGCGAATGTAAGTTTTATAAATTTTTAGCACTAGGGAGGGTGACGGGTTTTTAAACACACATTTAAAGAGGTATATTAGACTATTTGCTTTTTTCACTACACTAATTATGTGCGCACTCCATTTTATATTACTCGAGACAGAGACACCTAAGTCTACTTGGGTTTCCACGCTCTTCAAAATCATGCCATTTACAACATATTACCTCTTAGGGTTATTATAACCTAAGTGCACAACACTAAATTTCGAGGCATTAAGCGTCAATAGCCACTTTGCTGACCAGTCTTGTAGTCGCTTAAGATCGTCGTCTATGGAGAAACAATCCGTGATTGGGTTCCCGAAAAATTTGGTATCGTCGGCAAATAGTGTTATATTTGATGAGATATTGCGCGTTAAGTGACTTGTATATGCTAGGAAAAGAATAAGTCCTAAAACGGAACCTTGCTGCACACCACTTAGTACGGGATAATATTCTGAATACGTATCCGCGACCCTCACACAAAATGTTCTTCTTCTCGTAAAGTCGGAAATCCATCTCAACAAATCGCCTCTTATACCGATATGCTCAAGCTTTAGTAGCAGACGTTTGATGGCCACTTGATCAAATGCTTTAGAGTAATCAAAGTACAACACATCAAGAGGTTCACCTTGGTCAAGGGATTTAGTCCACTCGTTTAAATTTGTAAGTAAGTTGGTGACGGTTGATCGTCCAGGTAGGAATCCATGTTGAGTCTGCGGGATGATCTCGTAGTCGTAGCAAGTAATTTTGTGGCCACCTACGATTCTGATAGTGGATCTAGATTGTGAGATTTATATGTACTGTGAATCTGAAATTGTGGAAATTATACTGTGCTATTTGCATTCTGGCTTTATTTGTTACTGCGACCTATAACGTGAGTTGAGTTTCTCTTTCAAATTTATTGTGCTACCTGAGTTTACGTATTCTCGTTTGAATACCTGGATACACTTGTCGTTATTTGATAAAACATCCGTTGGCGCCCTTTTTGAGTATTTAAAGAACTGGACACGCAGTCTCCGAAACTAGCTGGTCGACCGGCAATTGTATTCAAGTCGCCACGTTACGTATTTGTTTTGAGGGATTAGCCAACGGAGATACTTTTTATGATAACAAATTCTATAGCGATATGATATGCTTTATTGGACTTTTTTCACTGTCTCGAGTGTTTATCACAAAACGTTTCGGGAGTTTTTGATCTACACCCGTCTTCAGGTGAATGAACTCCTGGTTAGTCCTGCGAAAGACTGATTTCTTGTACGTTTTACCACGTACACTCGTGACTACCCCGGGGCTTAAACCGAGGACCACTAATCGCTGTGATTACGAGTCTGACACTCTTACCACTAGGCGACCAGCGTGGTTATACATTTTAGTTATAAACTTATAGTTTCTAAAACATTTAGTACAGAAATTATGTTAAGCCATTTTGCCGTCGGCAGTAATTTGAATTACATTTCACGCCTTTAGGGCCGTTTAGTTATATCGAAAACCTATTTTTAACTTTTTAGTCACAAACGCAAGCTCATTCCGTGCTCATTCGTTTCCGAGTACCCTGTATGTAGACGCGCTTGGATCTTTTGGAACACCCTTTTGAACGCGTGTGACTGCGAAGCCTCGCGCTCTCTTTGTCACCGGAACGTATTTGTTTTATGGGGCGCATCGCCATTGACTGTCGAGAGTCACGTGGTAACGCCGCTTTGGCTCACGCCACTTCCGGCGTCGTAACGCTTCTTCCTTGGCAGTTCAGCTCAGGCCGTTGATCAAGGAGGTCGCAGAGTGTGTGTTGGCCCGGCGTTCCCGCCATGGCGGGGACGCCAGCCTTTTTCCCGTCTCGTGCTGCTTCAGCAAGTGTTTGATAAACTGTTTCGCCTTAAGCGAGGGTCGGCAGGAAGCTCTTGTGTGTGACGCACGTGTCGTTTTGTGAGCGCGTTTTCCTTGGCGTTGTTGTTGGGGGCTACGTCCGGCCATGCCGTGAAAAGAAGTGGTTCTTTCATTCCTACAAGTTGTTGGGGACTCGCTGCAGGACGTGAATATTGCCCATACGTTTCTGTCACACCGATCCCATGTGAGTGACTACATTGAAATATTACGCCATTATTCGGCGGAATCTTTGCCCAAGGAGATGTGCTTGCAAATGCAGGCGCTGCTGACTGCCACCCGTACTGCTGAGGAGAAGTCCAGAATAAATACCAGGTACCATTTAAAGAGATGATGTAACTTAGTGACCCCTTTTACGCGAATGTGCCGTGTAAGCGATGGACTTTGATCGCATTCATTCAGTATACATTCTTGGCTTGTAACTGTGCAAACATTGACTTTCGCTGCGTTGCTAATTTTAGGCGTTTCGAACGCTTTCTTGTAATATTCTATTTGGATATTGTTTTTGTGTGTAACATTTGTACGCGTTAGTTATAGTGCGATTACATCCAGCTGGGGTTTACGTTAAGCCCTAGGTTTAGTATGGTGACCCATTCGTTGCCTGATCCAGTATAACGTCATTCAATAGTCAATTGTGCAAGCGCGGGGCTTATTACTGTGTACAACCCCTGCATGCTTTACTTTTTCAGAATAAACAGCTAGTGTCACGATTAGATGTACGACGACCTCTGAGTGGTGGAGTGTGCAGGTAAGTGGAGCAGCCGCCCCCGCACAAACCCGAACTAACGATTCAAACCTCAAATTATCGATTTTGTCATCCGAGTTCGATACTTCTCGAGTACCCTTATCAAGTAGTAACTAGCGTACTTGTTGCCTCGTCTAACCGTCCAAGCCCGGTTACCCAAGCCCATTTAAAGTCAGGTTTGGTGGCGCCCTTATAATTTTGACGTACCCTATATATGCTTCAACACGCTTGCCCAGAACGTATTGTGTGACTCACACCCGACTCCCTGAGCGTTCCAGCCGTGGCCTTTAGTCTGTTTTTAGCAAATCTCAGGGCAAGTGTGCCAGTTTTCCAGGACTGATTCCGTGGTGCGATGCTCACCTTGGGTGGGTGTCGTAAAGTTGTTTTAATACCGTAACAATTAAACTATAAGGAACACGCTCAGAATGTTTGAAAAATGTTGCAACAAAGTTTAGTAATGATTGGAGCAATGCGTTGCATATACTTCATTGAATGCTGAGCAAATATGAACTTGTCGTTACAAATTTTATTAAAGTCAGGATATCGCTCTGGTCATATGACCCCATAGTTAGTTTATTCCTTCTACTAGCATTCCTTAGTCCATATTTGACAACTTCAGATCTTGACAGCAGTAAAGCCAATGACGTAACCATACAACCAACGACAGGCAGAAATCGTATAACAACCCTAACTTGTCTTGTTCCTTGTTTGAAATCTTGCCGGATTTGTTGAATTGTAAAATGTGTAAGAGATTAATTGCTAGAAACTATTTTGACGAAAATGGAACTGTCTACCCACCTTTGAAGCTTTTAGATCACATAACATGCGAAGCAGAGTCCTTGTCAAAAGGACAGCGATTCGTTAAAATCCATCTGTAAATAAACATGGTTGCAGTTTAGCGGAAACTGCATTTTAAACATGCTTGATCGAAAAGCTGCGAATGACGTCCCTCAACAAGAAGTGCAACGGGTTCTCGAAGGAAAATGTAGGAGCCACGTGTAAGATTAACTTTATATACAACCGTCAAGCGCAGTCAAGGAAATAGGAAATGAGCAAGAAATGTTGGCAATAACACCATTAAATGCGATCATTATGCAGTCGCTTCTCGGAAAACTGGAAATGTTGCATGAATGCCCTGCTTAACAATATCGCAGCTGAAATGCTGGAAAATTTTTCTCCCAGTTCGCTTGCTGGATTGTCATTAGCTACGAGCCGAGATTAATATTTGATCTTGTCGCATGAACATAAACGTAAAGCTTTATTACAGGAATTAGAAGGAAAGAGAAAATTTCGCTTTTAATGTGATATCCTAGGATACAATAATTTTTCTAGAATGTATTCTGCGCTTAGGCGTTTGGTCAAATATTTTGTATTTTGTAAATTTGAACAACTTTAACGCAAAAAGAGTTTACGACATGTAAGAAACTTATTGGTTGCTCGAATAGCTAGTAGGAGGGGGAGGGTCATAAACCGAAAGAACAGAGGCTCGATTGTGATAGAAAAAATACTAATAGATACAGCGACAGATACTTGTTATTATTATGGGGTCCACATGGTGTTCATAAGCCGGTAATGTAATGGGAATTTTACCAAGGAAACCTCGGTGTCGAAGTGTGCGCGCTCACCCACAGATTCAAATATCTGAAAACTTCAATGAAAACGCATACTAAATTTTGCTTATAAAAAATCAAAGAATATAAAATCTGATAAAACACCAAAATAAATACAGCTATTTAGTAAAATGAATTGTGTGAAGTAAAAATGAAGCTCAATATAAACATTAGAAGGAATAAACTCATGATATTTAGTTACTAACATGAATTGTGTTAGTGTAACTATATGGTAAGTGAATTTGAGGTGAAAAGATTTTAAATCCTTCTCAGGAACGGTAAAGGATAAGTTAATTATACCCGAAACTTGCAACATGCGACATAATACAACTTCTGTCAAATATCAACTTCATTTGCCACTGGTAGAAGCAACTATGGCCTCTTTTGGGTGGTCCGATGCTTCTGCTTCTGCTTACCTATACATGATAGTATACAATTTACGTCAAATAACAACCTGTATAGAAATTGATGTTTTACACATAAGTTCCTGGGAGTAGCTTAGAAGCCAAGGGATAGTTATTCACTTTGACTGATTAGATTCAGAACACCTTGGACAAATTAAGTACATTGTTCCTTAATATTACATCCCATTTTTCTAAATAAACTTAAGTCTAAAACGCATGCACAAGGTAAAAGTCAAAAGTTCAAATTAATAGACGCTGCTGTTCGTACCTAAGTGACTTTTATAGGCTGTATAGTGCGGATTCGTAATTGAAGCTGTAATTTTTCCGATTGGCAGCAGTAGGTGCTCGCCCTCGTAAGTTATGCCTTTAATTATATACAGTGGTGGTTATGCTTGGAATGTGTTTATTAGGTTGCGATTAGCTTAATTGGGGAAAGTTTGAGCTTTTTCTTTGACAGCGTAATTATGGAGCTCTGATCTGTCTCGTTGCAGGAGCGAAATATTCCCCGGTACCAAAATCGAAGGCTTGGGGGAACAACTAAGGGCCAGCATAATAGGTTAAGGGATCGTTTTAGCGGAATACTCTGGTACCGAAACAGTGGCCTGGAGGGTAGTATCCGGTTTGGTGTTGATGAGCGTAATAGATCTCTGGAAGTGTTCTTCTGGTAGGTTCGTCGACTAAAGTGTCTCGGGCCGGCAGCGATTCGCTTTGTAGGATCAGACGAAGAGGGCCTGTTTCGATAGAGGGAGAGGGCTTCACGTATCGGTTTTGGCAATGCTCACCTGCCAGTATCAAATGACGGTTTCGGGCTGGATGAGCTCGACTGACCAGTCTGCTCTGGCTGTAGGCTGCTGGACCTAGGCTTCAGAAGAGCTTAGGGCCGGTGGCTTCTGAAGGTACATTTGGATTCACAACTCGATGTACTCAAGTTTCTTTAACAGGCCGATCACCTTTTTTTATACCCTGCTAGGCACCTGGATCACTTTCTGTCTCCGCGCGCTAAAGGTCAGGTATCAATTGTGACTTAAGTTAGCAGCGTTCTAATTCTAGCACATTATATGTGTGGAAATTTAATTTACACAGGCACAAATGTCACAAATCAGGTACTATATGCAGAATAAAGACGGTCACCTATCATTAAGAAACTGCTATATAATGTTTTGTAATGACATCCCCAACCTCAAATTAAGAAGCACTCTAAACCATTCCGAAAGATATCCGCATGGAGTGTTAAAATTTTTTTTTCAATTTTGTATACAGGGTGAGTCGGGAGGAGTTGACCAAACTCCAGGAATGTATTATACACGTGAAAATAATGTATAAAAACTCAAATGATGTTATCCGATTTTCATTTGTTTTCAAGTTACAGCATTATAAAGAACAACTTTTTATGGAGAACTTAACTGAGCTTTTTTAAAAAATCGACATTTTTAGAAATGCACGATTTATTACAAAGCCTAAAATAAAAATAGTGCGTAGGGATTTCTTTATGACGCTGTATCTTGAAAACACAGGAAAATCGGATAACAACATTTGAGTTTTTTTTACATTATTTTCACGTGTGGTGTTTGGTCCACTCCTCCCGGCTTACCCTGTACTATTATATTCTGCTGTGTCACACATAATAATGTTTTTAGAGCAATTCTCATCAGACTGATTCTTCTATGGTCACTACATTTACGAGCAATTGCTTTAATTTTCTTAGGAGTTATGACTATCTCGACATTGTTCCAGTTGATCTGTTAAGAATTCGATGCTTCCCAAAAGTTTTATTAGCTCAGGACTCACTTCATCGGGCTCCCTATCTAAAGTTATTTTTCCGTTGTTAGAATCATTTGGGATATTAGTTTGGCGCATCGTATATCGCGCTCAGAGAAACAGCAGAGACAAATATGTTCGTTCTGTTCATCTAATTATTCCTTCAATGCACGGGGTGTAGCTCTTCAGTCTACTACTCGCCTGATGCTGCTCGTAGAGCGAACGCAAAATTCCAGCAATCGGAAGCTAATTTATCGGTTTTAGTGACACATCGGTCGATCCCGAATGGATTATTTTAGCAGTTCTTTAAACCATTAACGTTTCCTTCTCATTCATTGAAAATTCAACGGGGCATCCGCCAATCGCCTGAAGTATTGCCGGCCAATGGCTTCGTTCCAATGCTGACGGTCCTGCAGCGCCTACACTAACGTTTTGTTTTATAATTAACAGTTATGTCGCAACTACCTACAGGGTAGCATAAATAACTTACTGGGGCCTAAGAAAGAATAGTAACAGCCCTTTATACGTAACCACATACATTTTTAGAGTAAAACCCCGCCCATGTCCCACTGAAGCAAACCGTGTACATAGCTTATTCTGTTATATGTTGTAAATTAGTTCTCAGGTGTAACATTCATTTGATTCTTGACGGTATATTAATGGTGTAGTTTTACCTTCCCTACAACAAGGTTATGGTTTGTTATCCCATCCGGGGTATGATCTTACTGATGCCATCGAGTCTAGGTGTCAGTAATTAATACAGAGAAGGTAAATGTGATTCCTCCTTACGGTTTCAGGCGATGATCTCAACTGTATACCATGAAAACGACACCTAAACTTTCATATTTACACTTTGTTACTAAAATTAATAGGGATCTAATACTTTAGTTTTAAAAATTGAGCATGTTACGCAGTCAGCATATATTGACATGGTATGCTATCGCTGTAAATTGTGGCTCTATTAATATTATTAAATAAATGTTAATTAATTAAAAATCAAACATTAACAGAATTGGTACTTTATTAATCGCTACAGATAGAAATATTATGAGAATTTAACATTGTAATTGATAAGTGATTTAGAATAGGTACTAGTAATACCAGAAACCTTAGAGGGCATGAGCTAAAGCAGGAACCAGCAAGGCGAGGCACTAAAGCATCGCAGACGAAGAAGCTACTTGTATGTTGGACCAAAGCGGTTCCAGCGAGCAGACGAGGGTGCACAGTAGAAGAAAAAGGCGCTTTTTAGGCGGGTTTCAGCATCTGGGGGTTTAACGTGAGCGGTTGGAGCTGGCGTTCATTTCAGAAATTGATCACAAGTCAGCGTTGAACCGAAGCGGCGTCCCTAGTTACCGATAAACAGGTTTGTTTACTTAGGTGTTTACAGTTATTTTATTGTTATTTACCTGTGACGTAATTATCAACAGCTTGCTTCGATTACAGTAAAAATTGAACGCAAATTTCTATATCGCTTCGTGACCATTCATTCGAGGTTAAGTTTATTACGAAAGTGCATTTGCCATAATAGAGCAGTTATCATACAAATGAGTAACTTCTTAACTGTGTAGAGACTCAATTCTGGAATAAGAGATTTTCGAACCTAATAGCTAGTCGGTGCAAAACGTATTAATTATTGCGATAAATAAATTATTAAAGGAGAGCACATTAATTTTTTTTATATTTCATGACGAACTCATTTTTAGTTAGCCATTAATAGGTTTTCTAGTTGGCCAGTCACAACAGTCTAAGTACGAGAGTAGTTTTTATTGAATATGCCCACGAAAGCAGTTTTTATTGCAATACACATGCTATAAGCAGCGCTTTAGTAATTGGGATTTTTTTTCTGCGCAAAATCTGGAAAACTGTCACCTCCGTCATTTCTCTTTCCCAAGACATAGTCCAGCAGCCAGAAAAAGAGATAAAAAGACCGGCTGCATGAAATGTTGAAGAACACGGGCCTGGTATGGAAGTGGAAAGATCTAACCATACAAAGAGCAGAATGGGGGGGGGGAGCTTGCTAAAATGGTATTGATAACTAGGAGAGTCATTATTATGCCCGCAACATTCAGCCCAAGGATCGGTCTCTGGAGTCGCTCAAGTACGCACAATTAGAAAAGATGGCACAGAATATGAAGCAAATGGATTCTCGGATACTAAGCAGTGCATGTGAGTCCCTTATATTTTTTTAAAGCCTTTTGATCTCATCGTCGTAGTCTTGAGTTGGCGCATACACTTATAGAAGATTATGTTAACGACGTTCATTAATGTTAGTCAAACTAATGTGTTATTAGTTCCATGAAAGTTGCTGGTAGTTACTTGGACCTCTTCTTAATGTATCCTAGTACGCGATACGAATACTGGCTATTGCTCTGCAAGAGGCTTTAAAGTTTTCAGTGGAAGTAGCACAACGAATAATATTAAATAACTTCGAACTTCAGACCATAAAAAACATAGCTGTGTACAGTGGTTTCCCTTCTAAAATTATCGATAATTTTATTAGAAAACACAAACAAAATTTCGCGTTCGAAATTCTACAGCCCTGATCATTCTTAGAAGTCAAAGGCCTAAAGAAAAGTAATTCAAAATTCTGTTTCACCTTGTTACAAATGGTGTAAAGAAAATTTGTAAAGGGCTATACAATTTTTTATAGTTAAACAACAATATTCGAAATTTATTGGGGAATCCAAAAGCTAAATTTAAGACTTGAATTTACAAAATTAACTGTTTCCATTGTGATTCTAAATATATTGGGCAAACACCTCAACATATTTACGAAGCGGGTCATAGTATTACGGAAACTGACCTAAGAATTGTAAAGGCGTTAACTTCAACAAAGCAGCTGAATACTTTTGAAAGTTTGAATATTTTTAACAATCAATATAACAAACTTTTGAACAAATATGGAAGACGCATACCCCACACTGATCTTTACGATCTATTAAAGTTTACACCTGATTGGTCGCTTGGAACACCCCCTTGAGGGAGACAGTATAAATGACTTTATAATGGGCGAGAGTGTTGACTGTCACTGGTGATTTGGGCAAGAACGTATCTTCGGCCAGCTTTGTCGTGTTAGTTTCTCTACAAGACTATTCAAAGTGACAGCTGAGCTGTCGAAATGCGTATTCAGCGGTTGTTAAATATTTGTGTGGTTAGGGCTTTCAGAGAATTGTGTATAACATAGAAAGTGATATAAGCAGTTGAGTACAAGTTTTCTGTGTCACAGTGGAATGTTGCTATTTTTATATGCCGAATTCATCATTACGATAATTAAATCGATCTTATTTGTTTTCAAACCATTAATATGGCTGATGAGTTTACGATCCAGCACATCAAGCCGAAAAACGGAAACTTTATCAGAACGGAGTTGCAATTTATATTAAATCTAGGGCGACCTTTACAAGCTCGCAGTAAGAAACACAAAGCAAGACATGCACATGTATGATGATGCTAAGATACATGTGGATTTAAATTAAACCTACTATGCTAGCTACACAAAAGTAATAACGTGTCTCATATTGGACTTATCGTATGCAGCAGGGTAATATAAGTAATCCAAGAAAGAAGGGAAGCCATACGCTACTCCAACGGTTATTAAAGTCTTTCCAATGGTAATGTCTGTCCTGAACAGGCACTGAAGCCTATGCTAAATAATTGACCATATCTTGAACTGAATAGTGAACGTAGATTCGACGAAATTCCCTAACACTCTAATTTTTGGTTAGTTTTGAATTGTAGAAATGACTAGTACGCATCAGACCGTTAGGTAAATATTAACAAAATTCTCTTAAACTGATTTGTGACACAACGAGGTTAACACTTTCCTCCATTTTTCGACCGCATGACATTTTTATCATTTGTCTATCTGGTGAACGGACGTAAACTGTAATTCTGTTTTATGGGAAGAGTGTCTATGTGTTATAATCGAAATACGAATATTCTGATAGGCGATAAACACCACCATATCACTAAATGCAACTGTAATGGCAAGCGAAACTACCATCAATCAGGGCGGGCAAACGCGTGGCAATTTAAAATAACCTAACATATATAATGCTAATAAGCTAGTAAGAATGCACGGAACTCAGACGGTACAGACACATTTGTGGATCCTGTAATCCAAATACTAATGGAGGACCTTGTTCATTTCTCTCTTTCTCTGGTCGTCGCATTTGGGGTTTTGTGTTTTTGCTCCGATATTTTTATAAGGGTCGCACTGTGCTGCTTGTCGAAATTTCGTTGGCGGTGTGTGAAGTAGCTTCACTTTGCTGTTATGCCGGCCTGTTGGATTGTAGAAAAACCACAACTCCAGCGAACGCAAACCAGTCTCAGGCCCCTTTTGGGATTTTCCAGCACACACCATAGCTATTTAAGGCCAGGTTTTGCATTAATGTTAACTTTTTGCACATGTAAAATTCTACTTTAGCCTTTCCATCACGAGCTAAATGCGGTAAATTTGGTAGCTTATCTACGCGTATATTAACTTTCGTTTGGTAGGTCTCGCCGTGTAGCGTGATTTTTGAGCATTTAATAAAGCTTACTTCAATTTGTTTGCTTAGTACTTCGCAAAATCGATTCCGTGCGCTCTTATCAAATCAAATATTATTACTTGCACGGTCTTGATATACTTTTCGTGCATCGAATCTGTTGTAATAATTTAGATGTTAACAATTTCAAATATAGGTGCACATATTCATCCATGAACCTGGTATTATTAATGTCTTTTAATGTACTAATGCCGTCGTTTCGAATAAATGTATTATTGATGTTTGACACAGAAGTCATTGTTGATGTCTTATGTAGGTATCATTTCTTTGTAGCCGGTCAGCCGTTGTAGTTCAACTACACTGTATGGTTCAGCAGAGTCTGTCACGTCCTGGTCTATTGGTTTACTACTGCTTATAACAATTAGTCAAATTTAGCATCTATTATTTATGACGAAAGGCGACTACAGCCCTGGCTAGTTCATGCTCACGGCGATTATTATTGGCGTGAATAAAGACTAGGCGGCAGTTTTTAAGGTTAGGAAAATGCATAGAGTAATTTGGAAACTAAAGCAGTAGCAAGTCGTTAACCACGACAAAAAGCAACAGATCTAGCAAACAGTCGAATCCAAAACACACCGTTCGTTGTTCCTCGCTTCACTATTCTAAACTGAAAAAACGAGCAGATCTGGCGGGGTTCGACAAACCAATACCAGTAGTGGGAGTAACAAGGGGCTTTAATAATCGTTAAAAATATATAAGGGAGTACTAATAACAAGTTCAAACAGAATATGCTTGACCTGTTAAACGCACAGATAATACTAGGCTCGTAGCTGACAACGGAACAGCAAATAATACAAAAAGGTTATGATGTGTTACCCCAAAAAGGAGATAACCACCGGGTCGCAATGCAAACGCCCAGCAAGATGCAGTAATCAAGCAAAAAATACGAGGATATGACCGGATTGTAAGTTAAATTAAAAAAAAAAAATACACAAATAAGTAACTGACTCTAAAATGTTAACAACGTGATCAATCCAGACGCACGCATTACCTGCTTGCAGGTCCTAGCATACACGGCAAGCTAATTACCAGCAGAAAGCATAAACCTTCATTAGAAATAGCTATTACTGGTAAAAAGCTAAACTTCTATCTTAAACCGAGCGCGATAGATCCCAAAGGCCTTTGTATTTAGACGTCGCATTATAACGCAGGCAAGATACGCCTAATACAAATACAAGAATTCCGCTGTTATGTAAGCTAGAAGGAGGCATACGCTAGTACTCACAGCTTATGTAATTAACTGGTCTATATCTGGCCCAGCACGCTGTGTAAATGGGACGCTCTTGGAGTCAATACCGGCGGATTTTCGGATTCCTGCTACGGGTCTGTTGAAGTGAAAATGTAGCAACTCGTGGCAATGCAATCCGTCCAAGACCAAGCGTTTTGGTCGACGCTGGGGGCGAAAATGGCGTGCGAGCATTCGTAATTAACACCAGAACTGTAAGCAAGAACAAGTACTGAACTTACGTTAGTTAACGGGACAAAAGAACACGTGTAGTGTGAATTTTATAACTGACTTAGATGTTCTTAGCATTAATCGTGGGCGTCAGATCCCAAAAGACCACAAACAGAATTCACTACACTTCGTGCCTCGAGGTGCCAGGCGAAAGTCTTTCGGCAACCTCAAACTCAGCGTCCGCTTTAATTTTCAGCAGGGATGTCAAACTCAACATCGAAATCACTAACACTGCATCGAGCTATGAGTCTTATAGAAGAAGGGAGTAGTTGTAAATTTGCCCCCGAGGAAGAAAGAGCGAACGTAAAAAATCATTTAAATTCAGATCCGGTAGAGTTGTTCGTAGAAGGCCAAACACGAACTCCAATGTACGTGGTCATCTGCTTAGTGAGGGATGCTGCTGAAGCCATTATCCCCCAAAAGTAAATTTAGGCTGCTAACGTAGATTAAAAAAAAGCCCGTTACAGACTCCTTCGGCATTTTGTTTCAGCTGGTTGTTTTGGATATTGACTAGTTATGATGTTGGTATTGGACATTTTTGTTTAGTGTTACATTTAACCCCAAAATTTGTGGTCGATTCTACTTTCTTCCAAAGCTTTCAGGATGATAGCCAATTCGACTCTGTAAACACCTTAGGAAAGTTAATAAAGTGAACCGGACTTGTTTATATAAACGATTGTCGTTTCAATTAGAGTTTTTAGACGTTGCGAATGATCATTTAGTTCATAACCACAGCGAAATCCGCAATATTTTAGCTGATGGAAGTCTAATTTACGTCTAACATAGTTGTTAGTTACTAAGTATTCGAGCAATAATCTCAAAAAATAATCAAGTCGTTGGGTTGAGTAATGACTGAATAACTGCGATTTTATGTGAATGGCATTTCATATTGTTTAATTTTCTTTGTATATTGCGATTCTGTATGCGGGGTAGCGGAATGTACATAATTGATATTGTCAGATTCACAATAATTACATTTCTGTGGCCTTCTCTTTTAGTACAGTATAAAGTAGAAACATATTATTGTTTGCGTGGTGGTCTTCTCTTTTCTAATTGTGGTTTGATAATTTTATTAAAATTACTTCTTAATAGTTTTTCTGAGCCTACTTCGCTTGATTATAGTTAAATTCAGTTCTAATAATTGCTGTATTTGTCTTGGAATCCAAATTGTATTTTAGGAAACAAATAGCAAAATCCAGAGCCTCCCTGTTTCCGATGTACACCGACAGTTCCCGGGTCGAACTCACTGAATAAAAGGGAAATGCAAGATGCATTTGAGCTTGCATCGCCCGCTTGTTCGTCTGCAACGTCCACAAAAGGTAGGAAAGCTCTGTGTTGACATGCGGTTTTGTGGTGTTTCCTCTTCGGTAATATCCGTCATGCGTTTCGTGTTCCGTGCAAGTGAACTGTTGACGTGTTTTGTGTTTGGAGTTGGGAAAAATTAGATCGAGTTCTGAAGATTTAAACTTTAGTATAATGATGGAAAGCTGATGGTTAAAGAGTTGAGATAATTAATTAAGTGACCATAATGGTGTTTGAATTTAATCGCTTCAAAATGTATACTGAATCTGTATTTGAATTTGAACTTAATCTATTTCTAGCTTTGATAACAAGGCACTGCAATTGTAGTTATTTGTTTTTTAGCAGTAAAACTGAAGAAGACTTATTATTTATTACTAACTTTGTTTTTGCTACAAAAAAGGGTTCTTTAATTGAAATTTTCAGAAGTTGAAACAAACTGTAAAGTATTCGAGCCTATGTCTAGCATACGTACGCTATCTAACTTATCGTTATCACTAAATACGCAGCTGAAATAACTTAAGTAGAGGTAAGTTTACTGTCTTAACTAAACTAAAAATTGTTGCGGATTTCACTTTGTAGCACGCCTACACTTACTGTAACATTAAGCTAAATCACAATACTTATATCAGAATTGTGGATCATAGAATAATTACATACGACAAAATTTTCTATATTATTTACAACGTCAACTTTGTGACAAAGCAACAGAAAATATAATATGACAACTTGCCGAAGTATTGCTTTCGACCTCGACGATTTTTACAAATTTACAATTTTTCTCGTCCCGACCAACTCAAAATTATAGGAAAGGTCTCATAAAATTACCTTATATAATTTTTGTAGAAACATTTACCGCTTTGGAGTTACAAGAAAGTCAAAAAATTGATAAAGAACCAGTTTGTCATTCCTGTAAAAATGATAACTCGAGAACGCCACAATCTACTTCCTTCACCAGGCTGTATGGAATATTAATGCAAATAACTACTAATATTTTGGATGGAATGTGTTGCGAATCTCGTAACTACCTCGTCCGCGTGGTATAATAGTCCATTTATTAAAGGAAAAAAGTTCTAACTTCGTTGACTCAAAACCGATTTAGAATTTTTTTTTTATTATTTCGAAAAAAGTTTATAGAAAAGTTCCCCATAGGTGAGAAGGTGTGCTTTTTATTTTTTCAATTGTTATTAACAAAGAAGTGTTTTTTAATATATTCTTAATTAAAAAAATGTATAACTTCTTTATTTATTTAAACCATTGCCTGATATTTGACAACATAAGGTTTTTGGGTTCACAGATTACGAATCTGGCCTCAAATTTGGTCTAAAAAACAAAATGGCGTCGACAAAATGGCGTCGAAGGTCTAATTTCTTCTTTTATTTTTTTTAATTTTTATTAGATGTCTAAGGGTTTTTGGCGTCGCTGATTACGAATTTGACATTAAAACTCAACTAAAATAAAAAATGGCGGATCCAAGATGGCAAAAAAATTTAATTTTTTTCTGACTTTATTTCTTACCTAAATAGGGTTTTTTGGGTTTTATCAAAAATGAAAAATAACGTCTTTAAAGTGGCAAAATAGCTTCTTTTTGGAATTCCGCGCGTTGCCTCATATCTAGGGGTTTTGGACACAGTAATTATAAATATAGCATTAAAAGGTAAATTTTTATTCTGTACGATTATTATTATTATTATTTAATAAACATTATATACAAATAAAATTCTAAATTGTTAAACTATAATAAAATTTAAATAGATTAAATACATTTAAATATAACATACAATTACATATAATTTCCAACTCCTAAAAATGGGTTTTCTACGACCTCTTTGTACAATTTCCAAAAGATAGGTATTACTGAATTAAAAGATTTTTCTGTTGGTGACCGACCGAGGAATGTTATTACATAAAAACAAATCGCAACTTGTTCAACAGTATGCTGCAATTTTAGATATATATTAATTTATTGTTCGTAATTATGGAATTAAGCAATTGTTTTTGTCGATTATCAGAAACATAGAATTAAATCTGATGAAAGAGACCGACGTCTAAAAACGAAAACTGCACCAGATATTCGATTTGAATGAGACAGGTCTTTAAAGTTATATCAAGAAAAATTTCTGGAAAATAACTTTCATGTCGTTTTATTATTTTTTTAAAATAAACTTTAGCTGCAAATAATATCCCCGCTCTCAGGATGAAAGTGATGCGGATCGGTTAATAGTTACAACATCTGTCAATGCATCAAATGAAAACATAGTCGTAGTATCAGAGAATATAGACGTATTACTTATATTAACAGCTTCAGTTTCTCCTGATAAAGATATACATATATTTTTTAAAACCTGCCAAAAATAAAGAAAATTAAAGAATATCTTCTTCTAAAAGCCTTCAATTTGCGCATCCCAAGTGTAGTGAGCATGTACTTTCTGTACATGCTTTAACTGGATGTGACACAACTTCAGCATGTTTTAACAGAGGAAAGAATCTTCTTCTTCTTCGTGTTCAGGTGCTTATCCGATTTCGTATGTTTGCGTTCAACACGGTCATCTTCACTTTATTGGTTGCAATTCTAGATAACTCGTTGGATGATTTCCCATACCACGCCTTTAGGTTTTGCAACCAAGATAATATTCTTCTGCGTCCTGTTCCACGTTTGCCATATATCTTGCCTTGTATAATAGATTGTAGTAGAACGCACTTATTGTCATTCCTCATTATACGTCCGAGGTATTGGAGTTTGAGTACCTTGATGTTGCCCATGACCTCTTTTTTTTTTTATTCTCTACAGAACGTTAATATTTATTACACGGTCTTTCCATAATATCCACAATAATTTTCGGTATAACCACATTTCAAAGGCTTCGATTTTTTTTTGTGATTGTTTCGTTATGTGTCCAGGACTCGACCCCATAGAGCAAGATGGGAAAAATGTAGTATCTTAGCATGCCAGTTTTGGTGTCAAGGTGCAGATCATGACTTTTGAATATTGTTTAATATATTGAAGATACATTTATATAAGGATGAGGAAGACGAATAGGACCGGCACCTTATTAAAGATCCACATGCATAAGTCCTAGTAAATGAAGCAAGGGCTATGTTCACGAAAGAATAAATTTACCAAAATATTTGAAAATAGCAGTGGTTTATAAGAGACTGCTAAAATTTATATAAAAAAATGCTGGTATAAAATCTATGCTTGCAATGTATGGTGCGAAGAAAAGTAACTGCTTAAACTCTTACAGGAATGTTTAATTGATTGAACGTTTTTTATTATTCATATACCGCAAGGTAAATGAGGTTACAGACAATACGATACATATATTTTTTAAATAAAAACATTTTGAATTTTAGGTTTGACTCTTTTATTAAGGCGTCTACTAAACAAAGTATTAATTTAGCATCATTGTGCCCTACTATGGATTCAGCAGAACAACATTTAAAGCGCGGGTATTTGCAAACACAGTTGTGCCTGGGAAACCAAGATATTTCAACGGAAGATTGGGGTTGGAAATATGATACAGGAAAGTGTTTTCCAATCCTAATGACACAAGAACCAGCTCCACAAAACATCTTAAAAATTCTTTTTTTGCAACTTCAAAACTAGTTGCGGGCCAGCTTGAGGGTGTAGGAAAAGTGGCCTTTAGGCTCGGCTGCTTGCGATGAATGTAACGGAAATAGTTACCTTAATTCACGACCGGCAGTGTCAATGGAAGAAGTAGAGGAAGAAGAAACTAAAGCTAAATAATTTTTTCCTTGTTTTTAAATGTATCTTGGGTTAATTTTAATAAATCAATTAAAATATAATATCTTTAATACTCATTTAACTCTTCTATCATGTGTTTCCACCATTTTTCAGACACCATTTTCCATTTTTGCTAAATTTTAACAGAAAATTTGGGATGAGTGACTCAACAAACCCCTAGGTATAGGTATCAGAAATTAAAAAGAACCCTTTCCGCGATTTTGGATCCACCATTTTTTATTTTAGTTGAGTTTTAATGTCAAATTCGTAATCAGCGACCCCAACACCCCACAGACATCTAATAAAAATAAAAAAAAATAAAATAGAAAATTAGACCTTCGACGTCATTTTGTTTTTAGACCCATTTGGAGGCCAGATTCGTAATCTGTGACCCCAAAAACCTTATGTTGTCAAATTTCAGGCAATTGTTTAAATAAATAGAATAGTTATACATTTTTTTAATTAAGGGTATATTAAAAACACTTATTTGTTAATAACAATTGAAAAAATAAAAAGCACACTTTCCCACCTATGGGGAACTTTTCTATAAACTGTTTCCAAAATAATAAAAAAAAATGTTCAAAATCGGTTTTGAGTCAACGAAGTTAGAACTTTGGCGAATTTTTAGCGTTTAGAAAATGGACTATAATCGTATACTGCCGGTGTGTCGAGTCTTAGGTCGGGAGTTCGAATCTCAGTCGCTGTAATATTATTTTTATTAAAAGATATGGAAACAAAATTCGATCTCTTGTCTACGTCACATCTGAAATGTCATTAAACAGATTTTCTCAGTCTAGACTAAGCTATAGTTGGTTTTTTACGTCTTTGAGGATTCTCTTTAGTAGAAGTAATCGTACATATAGCGATGCGAAGGTAGATTCACTTCTTATTTCCACAGTAGGAAGCAATGGTTTAAGTTTATTATGTTGGTCTTCAGTTTACACTGAAATGCTGTTGCCATATACAGTATTTTCCAAAAAGTATGCATCACATCACAACAACTTACTCGCTATAACAGCTTTTCTATCATTTAAAACCAGTTTTAGAAATCTACTATTTTTCAGTTTTTTACGGTGTGGCGCGAAATGGAATTAAATAATTTAAAATTACGACAAGACTAAACTACCTTTGTCTCTATTTTTTAATTACTGAAAATATATGATTGCATTTAAATTATAGGTTCAGATGTGAAGTAAAAAATAAATAAATTTGTATACATGATTGTATTTAAGTATAGTAGAGTATAAAGCTTAATAAAAGCTTAGCGAAGAAAGTTGTCAGTTTCGTTGACATAATAATTTTCAATTAAAAAACGAAGAAAAAGAAAAATTCATACTTTTTATCAGGATCTTATGTATGAACTTAACTTTAATATAATAATAGTTTTTTACAACTTGTATAAAAAAAATTACAAAAATAGTACTTGACTCAGTTTACATTAGAGCCATTTCTGGCTGTTAAAAGATGTCCCAAAATTAATTGGAATTTAACACCTTTTATGTTTTGTTGTAAAACCAGTTTAGTTTTATTTGCAGGAGATGGAGTCTATTTTGTTGTTAAGAGATAAGGGAGAGTAGCTAGGCCTGGCTACCCCGTTATGAACAATTTTTAGCCTGTGTTCAACCCCATCAATGAATATACACATTCGTAGTTAAAGGTATATTAAAATCTTAGTCCTATTACAGAGTATATATACAGAAAATGTATGCCATGTTTTTACGGCCTAATATTAAAAATACAATCATACGCATTTTTACTAGCGCAATTCTGAATGCTTGATTGACACACTAACATGCAGAATTTTGAAAAATTTAGGAAAATTTTGATAAACAGCGGGAAAAATATAATAAGATAACTCGGAATGTAACGCCTATTAACATTTTCGGCAGGCAACAAGCCGCGACTTCGTCTTGGCTTGTACTTACCTACCTCAAATGTTAATAGGTCCTTACATTCCTTGTGACTTAAATAGCTATTTGTATAGTTTATGTATTGCTCACAACAATTATCATTCCGAATAGTTGCAGTAATTAGAACATTTGTAGTACTGTACATCATATAATATTTTGTACTGAATACTTGATGAAATATAATGGTCTAATGACGTTTATTATGTCATTTATGTAATAGTACGATAGAGTAAACTATACAGTGATTGGCTACTTAAAGCCCACATTGCATTTTTTCGTTGATAAATAGAATTAAATTGTTTCTAATCATTCAACTTATTTATTGGCTACTTATGATTTTTTGATAGTATGTTAACTATTAAAACAATACTTAATTTTGTATAATTAAATATACATATGCAAATTATATAGTGACCGACCATTACATTTGTATTATCATCAGCGATGGGCATACCTAATTAACATGAATAAAATACACCCTAAGTTTAAGTTTAATGTTTTTAAACATCTTTGTGCTACATACTTAATATAACAAACATTGCAGATCTTAAAGTAGATTATTATTTAAACAGCATTGTTTTTGGAAACGTTTTGCAGTAAAATATTTTATAGAAGTTATGTGCCATAAGTAAACGTGTAAATTGTTCAATATTTTATTTTCATCAATAATGCTGCTTCAGTGCGGTAATAAAGTTCTTAACGTTACTAAAGCTAATTTGGTTAATAGTCTATAACAACACCGATGAAGAAAAGATATATTTACATTTGTATACATTTTTCTAACGCACTTGTTATGCTATGTTTTAGTACAATCATTGCAAAAAATACCCTTTGCAGATAAAGTAATATTATTTATCTACTCCAGTGGGATAAGTAACGCATTACGTCACTCATTTGACACTATTTCAGTTAGGTAATGAATCTCATTACACCACCCAATTATGTAATGGTTTCATTACGCAACTGAGTTGTGTAATGACTTCATTACGTAACTGAAATAGTGTCAAATGAATGACATAATGACATTTGCCTACTAAAATATTTTTGAAAATGACAGATCTGACATTTCTCTTAATGCACTTTTCTCAATTTTAATCAGTCGTAGATAAAATTTTGTACAATACATGTGTGATAATGCATCATTAATATACTTGTGTGCTTACATAACTCGTGCTACGCACTCGTTTGTAACTTACACACATGTATATTAATAATGCTGTTATCCCACTTGTATAGTAAATAACTATTGTACTGTAGCTGGTTCTGGCTATTTTAATTTAATTAAAATGTTTGCTACAATTGCCGAAGTGATACCGCCCTCCCCCCCCCCCCCCAGGCAGCTCATAAAAGCCAAAGTATCAATTAATACTCTCAAGATCGTTATCCCAGAAAGAAAAACAGAATAACTTCTCTAACCGTATAATAAGTTTTAGCTAGATGCATGTCAAATTAAATTGTATTCAAAGGGCAGGAAGTAAAATTATAATAACGTTTGTAACTCAATTCGGTCTCTGCTAATAGTGGATCTCGCTCGCTGGGTTTCGGGTTCCGTTAGTCACTTATGGAGCAGGTTATGCATCGCGTAGTTCTACTGGTTCGTAGGCTGATCGTCGAAGCTGAACGCTGCAATGACATTTTATTAGCGAGGCCCGCAATTGACAGCGGTGCGTAAACATGAAACTCGGTTCTCAACTACAAATCGAGCAAAAGTGCAGGCAAAATAATATTAAATAACGTGTATACCTGGTGCTATCAGCGTTATCGCGGTCGGCAGGTGTGCGAAATGTAGCGAGATGGTGGGAGGCCGGACCCAGAATGTAGGTTTATTATCTTCGGAACCTTGGAGATCCAGGTGAGCGGAGTTGTAATTAAATTTAAGCTAGGGTCTTGCAGGCGGTGATTGCCGGAAAAATGTAAATTTTAACCTCGGCTCGTCGCTAACGTTCGACGTGAAATGACCCGAAAATGGGATTTGCGAAATTATTAATGCGGCCTCGCCTGGACGTCCTGATTTCGTTGCGGCTACATACAGGATGAACTTTCTGAGGCAAACTTTAGGCCGCTCTCGCGTTACTTCGTCCAGGTCGTAATTAATAGTTTCAAAGCCGGCTAATTCGACGTTTTAACTAGTGAGAATTAGTTTCTCGGATTTAAGGTGTTCGCCGAGTGGCCGGGACCTGGTGAATTATTCGAGGTGGTCTGATCGGTAAAACCAGCTGGTATTTTGGTAGATTTCTCACCGGATAGCGCACAACGGAACGCTTCTGGTGAGAAGGAACAAGCGGGTAATTTTGGCAGGTTTCACACCGGATAGCGCACAACAAAACCCGCCTTGTCAGAAGGAACAAGCGGGTAGTTTTGGCAGGTTTCTCACCGGATAACGCACAACGGAACCCTGCTGGTGAGAAGGAACAAGCGGGTAGTTTTGGCAGGTTTCTCACCGAATAGCACACAAAGGAACGCTCCTGGTGAGACTAGTTGAGGGAGAAGGAGCTGGAAAATTCTAGGAAAATTCTGTCTTGAAATAGCTTTGTTTTCTCCTTATATACCCTGGGCTGGCGTAATCAGCGGTTCTAGCCCGATCGTTTGGAGAAGGGAAACCTTACTCTAGGTGCACGGAGGAATCCCTGCGTCTGCCAGCCATAACGTCGCTTATTGTCTTCCGCGCGGTGCAACGATGTAGCGCTCCGGCTGTTAACATGATTGACGCCATGGGCAAACGCGCAAATTAATTTTTAATTTCAAAATCGCGTTCGCACTCGACGAAACGTTACAGTGCAAATGAAACATATCTTGCCCACAGCAGATTGGTTATGTGGAAATTCATCGTCGCTTGCGTCGTCATCAACTACCCTTCTAACAACATGTTCTTTAAGTATAGTGTTAAATATTTCAATCCACTGAGACCTGGTTGATTGTTGCAAAATTACTAACCTGAGGTTTATTTAAAATGTCTGCAATTTTAGTCGAAACCTTGAACTTTTTTGCCACAATGTTACCTTTATTTTCAGTGCTCTTTCCTTTAAATTCAGTTTTTCATTTATTGTTCTTCTCTTTTTCCAATTTCTTTTTCTGAACTTCAGCTTGTTTTAGTAGCCTCTCTGTTTTTCTTGTTTCCTTTTTGTCTTGTTCTTGCTTTTTTAACTATAATTTATCCATTTGAATCTTTTTCTAGCTTGTACTCGTTAAAACGAGTCTCTAGAGTCTTAGGCTACAGAACATAATCACCTAGTGATTTATATTTTTCGGTGAAATTGTGGTGATTTATTTTTCATTTACGTTATAGGTGTCAATTTCTTTCTGTACCACTTGGCCTTCTGGTAAAAAATAGTAGTCTTGTGAGCTACTTTATGGATTGTAGTAAATTCTTCCAGTAGAATAATTTTGTTCACTGGAACCGCGGTATTAATTTCCATTTGTTTTTCCAACATCTGGATGGAGTTCCATAAGCTGTGATACTTCTATGTTTCTATTGGAATCAGTACGTTCTTCGATATTTATAGTTTCGGTTTATGTAATTTCTGCCAATGAAATGTCATCAACTGAATGTTCTTGAGAATTTGTAGTGTCAGGTAAATAATCTTGAAAAACTATTTCATAGATTTCCAATTGTATACCAGCTGGCATATAATTTTCAGCATTTTCAGCTACTTTATCGGATTCTTCTGAGGCTTGATTCTCATTTTGCTAAATTCTTTATAAATCTGGTATAGCAAAATATAATCGCTAGTGCTGTCAAAATTTTCAACCCTTTTGAAACTGTTCATACTGTCTCCACCAACTATATTCTTAAACTGTGTAAAAGAAATGAACGCGTCTTGGACGTTAAAATTGTCGTTTTCATTTTGTTGTGTTTTCATATTATCTGTGGGTTTTTTAATTCCCAGGCACTTAATATCATCAACAGCTGATGCGTTCCATAGAAATAACCCGCTAGCCCGAAATCCAGTTTTGATTGTGTTAGGTTTAGCGCATTTGTCTTTAACTGTCTTCAGGACGGGTGCAAATTTTTCTTTAGTTAGTACTGCTAAAGAATTGTTTCTCCTAAATTCTAAAACAGCTTAGTTGCACCCCAATTTTTGAGCCTTAAGGGTAGCTACGTCAGCTAGTTGCATCACTCTTGTTGAGTTGGGTTAAGTGAAATTAAAATCATTTCTGATTTTGTGCAAAGGTGGCTTAGTTTTAATGCCTGATGTGTTGAATGCCTTTCGATAAATAAAATAATGGAAAATTTAGTTCTTTACTTCTTTAAATATAGATATAAAACATTCGCAATGTATTCGTAAAATAATTCCGTTTTCATCCAGCTGTTTTCGCTGTGACCTATACCCCAAGTGCTTGGTACTGAATTTACTATGTTAACCTTTTGTAAGGATAAATAAGCATCGGATCAGTTACTCCACCAGAAGCAGATAACGTAAACATAAATGTAATATTCCGTTTTGCTTCGCTAGATTCTACCTCATATACATTTCTTGCACCTCGTGGAGCTATAACTTTAAAATTTTTGGACACAAAATGTTTAGGAACCAAAACATAATTTTTAACTTTTATAAATTAATTATGGGTATATTTCGTGAACCAACTATTTCATACGGAAATGCATGACAAAGCTGTCAGCATTGCTCGAATGACCCGGTGAATAAACTGCAATTATGCGGAATTGCTATCACTGTTTGTTATGAAATTTAACACGGAAGTAGAAATACGAGTTGAACTGGGGCAATGTAGTGAACCTTTGTAATTTACGTCATAGTTGTATGTACATAAATAGGAACTTTCTAGTCAATAAATCAATACAGTTCGAAATCTGTTTCTGTATTCACAACGTCTGCCCCAACGGAACCAAGTCTGCTACATTATCTTGTTTGAGACTGCACAAGACCGTTGATTTTCTACAACTTGTAGTGAGCGCTAACAAGTTTGTCTCCGTATACTTTTGTTATATTTCGCATTTTCTTGTACTTTGGGCATCTGTGTAAAAAACCACTTTGATAGTTACTAGCCACATAGCCAATGACTGGTCTTTAGTAGCAAATATGTACAGTGATTCGCATATATGAGTTATTAGTATGTATAAAATCAAAATGTTGTAGTTTCTGCTTTCACATTATTCAATTTAAATAAATTAAAACACAAATAGGTCACTATTAATATAAAAAAACATACATTGTATATAATTGTCGCCTATAACACTGTGGCCTTAAGAGAACTTGTTACTTTTTTACTAAAACCCTTTAAATGCGGACCACGATCGTACACAAATGTCAACGATATCTTGAGGTTATGAAATATATTAAAGTGAAGTAAGATACTGTACTATGCCAATCACTGTCTAGTGGCCGATGACTGTATAGTTTACCTTACATGAAATCAAAATTACACACCAACTTGGCGACCTTGGTCCGCTCTGCAAGTCGTAATTTCAATAGCATTTCAATTTATAATAGGTCAAATCAGGTACTTTCAAGTTCTACAAGTTTTATAAGAGCTAGTTTTTCGCTACATAGGATGTGAAACGAAACAAGCAAAGAAGCACATAAAATTTTCATCCCCTTGACGTTTGCCTTTATGTCTGTGAAGTTGGCCAAACCCAGGCAAAGATTTAGTAATACGTCAAAGGGAATCGTTTATCGTTTGTTTACGTTTGTTTAGCTATTTTCAGCGTTTGTTTACATTTCTGTATACTATAACCAGCACCCCTATTTGGGTCGGGCCAACTTCACGGCAGCCAAACCCAAAATGATAAATTGACAATTTCTTGGTGGGAATCGTTTGTTTATCGTTTGTTTACGTTTGTTTAGCTATTTTCAGCGTTTGTTTACATTTCTGTATACTATAACCAGCACCCCTATTTGGGTCGGGCCAACTTCACGGCAGCCAAACCCAAAACGATAAATTGACAATTTCTTGGTGGGAATCGTTTGTTTATTGTTTGTTTACGTTTGTTTAGCTATTTTCAGCGTTTGTTTACACTTCTGTATACTATAACCAGCACCCCTATTTAGGTCGGGCCAAATTCACGGCAGCCAAACCCGAAATGATAAATTGACTATTTCTTATTGTGAATTGTTTGTTAATGTTTGTTTCGCTATGCTCTGCAGAGGTTGTTTAAACCATGACCACCCCGTTTTAAACAATTTTCTAAGCACATAAAGTTATATCAAAACAAATTAGGTATTTCTGAAAGCGGCATGAAAGTGTCTACTTTCCTAACTCATTTAAGGCAGGGTAGTAGTTAATCTTCTGACTAGTCAGGAAAATACCCTACCCGCCTCAAATAATAAGTACAAAACTAAATTAGCTCAGTATTTATTCTTGGCAGTAATAGTAATATAGGGTAAATTATTATTAATCCATCCAAACTGATACATCTTGAATCATTTGTGATTAATGAGTAAGGATGTTTTTTTAATGTAAACGGTTTCAAAAAAATAGTATACATAATACGTCAGGAAAGCGTATTTACTGGCTTTTTATGTAATGCGCTATAAAACCTTATTGAAAAGTCGACACATAAACGCCAATTTAAAATAAGGCTGCTAATGAATCAGGAATTCAATCGTAGGGTGTGCACTCGAAGATATAGATAAAAAAATACACTCTTTGGAATGACCTTGTGGATATAAATGTGAAGGAACCCATTCTATTTGCAATTGCAAAAAAAAAAAATACTTTCGGATTTTTTATTACTGATAATTTATGAATTTTATGTGTAGGTACATTGCATTTACTAGCTTCTTTTTGAATATTCCTCAATGATTTTTAAACCAAGGGAAAGATTATTATTTCTGGATTCAGATGATGTCAAATTAATCACGAAGTTATTTTTAACAAATGCTACACAAAATTGTTTAAACAAAACTTACCGGGAATGCGCGGTATAAATTTCATCATCAACGTATTTTGAAAACTATTGCACATAAAGGCATACTTCCGCGTATGAAATTGGCTAACAGATCCATTTCGTGAATCCATTTTGTGGATCTGTTAATTGGCCACCTCTTTCGTGCAATTTGACGCCGTTAGATTATTTTATTTGAGGATATGTAAAGTCGCATGTCTACGTCGATAAACCGGAAACAATTGAGCACTTGGAAGCCAACATTCGACGCGTTATTGCCGAAATACAGCCTGATTTACTACGAAGAGTGTGTGAAAATTGGACCTCCAGATTACGCCATGTACACGCCAGCGGCGGCGGTCACATGCTCGAAATCATATTCAAACATAAATGCCATAAAATTATCTTTCAAATAAAGCCAATTTCATGGATATTAAAAACATTTTTCTGTGTTTTATTTCAATTTAAAGTTCTCCCACTCAAAAAAACACCCTTTACTTTGGTACTTAGCCTTCAATTTTTGATAGGAACCAACTCCTCCGTCGGCCATCTTGGATTTTATAACTGCCATTTTTAAATATAAGTATATTATCACTATCTCGACTTCTAAATCACTTAGGATCACAAACTTGGTATCTAAATATACATATTTGGGGTCAGAGAATACAACTACACAATTTTTAAATGTATCAGAATATATATTTCTTCACTAATATATGTACCAATTACAAACTATTCACCAATTAACTGTTTTGTCCGGTGTGTCCACATTTTCATGTAATTGTAATGAATTTTACGTTTCTTATTAAAGTTTGCAGCTATCGTTTAGTTTATCCTCAAATAGTTCAAGTACATTCGATTTGCACTATTATCTTTCAAAAATATCAATTACGTTATTTAAAATTTTAGTGTAAAGTTAAATCACCTTTAAGTCTATACCCGTGGTACCTGGGTAACCATATAATAAAACTACCAAAATGAATACCCAAAGATAATAGAAACACACATATAATAAGTTCAATTACATTGTTGACATTTATTTATAACTATTTCTTGTTCATTTCATGAGGGGCGCTCACAAATGTCACATAAATTTAGTGTTTTGAGGCGCCTTTTGTTCTCCATAGATAGACATAGATAGCAATTTCCAACCACTTTTAGACGTCCAGTGGGATCTCGATTTGATCATCCTGAATTAGTAGCTGTCGCAGTAGTTAGCAATTGCTTGCCGATCATACATTCAATGGCTAATTTAGTAGAAAAACGTTTATAAACATAAATACAGAGCATTCATCTAAAATGGCCGTAGGTACCCGGGTTCCTCGGGTATAGACTAGCGTATAGAAGTTGTTCTCTGAATGTCATTTTTTGGCAGTGGTTTATTATGATATGTTTTTCGGACTTTTTCCACTGTCTAGGGTGTAAATCACACAACGTTTCGGGAGTTTTGATCTACTCTCGTCTTCAGGTGTCCTTGGTTAGTCCTTAGTAGGACTGATATTATACGTTTTTCTACGTAACTTTGTGCCACCCCCGGGGTTTGAACCCGGGACCGCTGATCGTTAGTCTGCCACTCTAACCACTAGGCCACCAGGGCGGTTATATAGACTAACCAAGAACACCTGAAGACGGGAGTAGATCAAAACTTCCGAAACGTTGTGTGATTTACACCCTAGACAGTGGAAAAAGTCCGAAAAACATATCATATCGTATAGAAAATTTCGCATAGACACAAGGGTTAAACAATTTCTGTAGCATTTGTTAAAAATAATTTCGTGATTAATTTGACACCTAAATCCAAAAAGATAAGCTTTGAGAGAGCATTGAGAAATATTCAAAAATAAGCTTGTAAAAATGCAATGTACGCATAAAATTCATCAATTCAGATACAAAATTTCAGAGAGATATGACTTAAATTAAACCGTTAAAATTGTATTTATTAAAACGGTTTGATCTAAGTAGGTAGAACTTCCTGAAATGTTGTATAGGGCCATAATTTATTATTCTGAACAACTTTTCTTGGTAAAATTTTGTCGTATGATAAACAGAAAGGGTAGTTTACCTGAAAAGAAAATAGTTTTCGCTTCACTGTCAAGGCCGAAAATGTTCAATCCATCTCACCTCTTGTGTTTGCTTAAGTTCGCACCATATGGAAAACTTTTTATTATTAATTTTACGAAAAAAAGTTATTCTTTATAAAAAGTTCTGCATGGTCCAAAACTTAAAATTCAATTATCAGATATAAATTTTTTTAAGCCGTATACGAGGAATGTCAAAAAATATGAATTCTGCTCAAGAGTAAAGTACCTTTATTTCTAACAATATCGAAAATTGTTATTGAGAAAAGTTGATTAGAATCGAAAACTACGTTCAAATATCCAATTACACCTACCTACGATAAAAATCAGGTGTTGTTATTTTTCACATTTTTTTTAAGTTGTTTCATATGGAAAATCATCAAAATAATGCAACATAGAGGTTACGAGAAGTAAAGGTTATCAAAGTTTTAACGAATAAAGAGATAACTGAAAAAAGTTTCCGATATTGTCAAAAATAAAGTTTTCCATATGAAAACTTAAAAAAATGTGAAAAATAACAAAACCTGATGTTTATCGTACATAGGTGTAATTCTATATTTGAACGTAGTTTTCGATTCTACTCAACTTTTTTTAATAATAATTTTCGATATTGTCACAAATAAAGGTACTTTACTCTTGAGGAGAATTCATATTTTTTGACATTCCTCGTATACGGCTTAAAAAATGATATCTGATGATTGAATTTTAAGTTCTGGACTATGCAGAACATTTTATAAAGAATAACTTTTTTTCGTAAAACTAATAATAAAAAAGTTTTCTATATGGTGCGAACTTAAGCAGTCACACTGTATATATACATTATATACACCAGATGTCGAGTTGTTTATGGTGTATAGGGAATCTCATGTTAAATCCAGCATATGCGAAAACTCGATCTTCTGATTGGGTTAAACTAAAGATCTAACATTAAAAGCAGCTTTAGTATTAAAAACTGTATCCGATTCTCAATTTAAAGTTTTCTAGGAAACTATTTAACCAAACAATTTCATAATCATGTAAAAAAGCGAATTACATGGAATCTCAACTAATTGCACCAGAAAAAAACAATACGTCCTTTCTGTCAGTATAGTCATTGTAAAGTAAACCAATCTGTGTTATTATTGCATGTAATAATAGAATTTCATTGTTCAAGATGTTAATCACATAATGAAAATTTTCGTATTAAAATTTATCATTTTAGGTTTGGCTGTTGTGAAGTTGGCCCGTTCCAAACACGGGTATTACCTATAATATAGAGATGTGTAAACCAATGCTGAAAATAACTAAAAAAATATAAGCAAACGCTAAAAAACGATTCCCACTAAGACATGGTCAAATTATAATTTTGGGTGTAACCCGACCCAAATAGGGGTGCAGGTTATAGTATACATAAATGTAAACAAACGCTGAATATCTAAACAAACGTAAACAAACGATAAACAAACGATTTCCACCAAGAAATTGTCAATTTATCATTTTGGGTTTGGCTGCCGTGAAGTTGGCCCGACCCAAATAGGGGTGCTGGTTCTCGTATACAGAGGTGTAAACAAACGCTGAGAATAGCTAAACAAACGTAAACAAACGATAAACAAACGATTCCCACCAAGAAATTGTCAATTTATTATTTTGGGTTTGGCTGCCGTGAAGTTGGCCCGACCCAAATAGGGGTGCTGGTTATAGTATACAGAGGTGTAAAAAAACGCTGAGAATAGCTAAACAAACGTAAACAAATGATAAACAAACGATTCCCACCAAGAAATTGTCAATTTATAGTTTTGGGTTTGGCTGCCGTGAAGTTGGCCCGACCCAAATAGGGGTGCTGGTTATAGTATACAGAGGTGTAAACAAACGCTGAAAATAGCTAAACAAACAATAAACAAACGATTCCCACCAATAAATTGTCAATTTATTATTTTGGGTTTGGCTGCCGTGAAGTTGGCCCGACCCAAATAGGGATACTGGTTATAGTATACAGAGGTGTAAACAAACGCTGAAAATAGCTAAACAAACTTAAACAAACGATAAACAAACGATTCCCACCAGGAAATTGTCAATTTATCATTTTGGGTTTGGCTGCCGTGAAGTTGGCCCGACCCAAATAAGGGTGCTGGTTATAGTATACAGAGGTGTAAACAAACGGTGAAAATAGATAAACAAACGTAAACAAACGATAAACAAACGATTCCCACCAAGAAATTGTCAATTTATTATTTTGGGTTTGGCTGCCGTGAAGTTGGCCCGACCCAAATAGGGGTGCTGGTTATAGTATACAGAGGTGCAAACAAACGCTGAGAATAGCTAAACAAACGTAAACAAACGATAAACAAACGATTCCCACCAAGAAATTGTCAATTTATCATTTTGGGTTTGGCTGCCGTGAAGTTGGCCCGACCCAAATAGGGATACTGGTTATAGTATACAGAGGTGTAAACAAACGCTGAAAATAGCTAAACAAACTTAAACAAACGATAAACAAACGATTCCCACCAAGAAATTGTCAATTTATCATTTTGGGTTTGGCTGCCGTGAAGTTGGCCCGACCCAAATAGGGGTGCTGGTTGTAGTATACAGAGATGTAAACAAACGCTAAAAATAGCTAAACAAACGTAAACAAAAGATAAACAAACGATTCCCTTTGACGTATTACTAAATTTTTGTCTGGGTTTGGCCAACTTCACAGACATTTTGCTTTTCACGTTCGATATCTCGACTAATATCGTTCATATGTGGAAGAGTAATTAAACATAAATTGTAGACCACAACAAAATCTAAATAAAAGGTTGACTTCATTTTCATGTACCGTTAACGTGAACCGAGTTATCGTAAAAAACGCACCTTTTTTAAAATGGTGGAAATTGCACCTAGGACATCTTGGTTGACAACTTGAAGTTAAGCTTTTCTGGAACCACCCAACCCTTCAAAAATTGAATTTGAAATTTCGGTTCACTTTCAAGAAAAAATGACATGGTGACTAGGTTATCTATAGTCCTGTCAATGAACACTCAAAAGGGGGTGTAGAGAGAAATTCTGAGATCCTAATTTATGACTTCAGGTTTTGTTTGCACTAGTTAGGAGGTAAACATAGTAAAAGTCCTCTGACCTAGGTGGTGATAGAAGTGCAGATGGTCCCAATTTTTTTTTGCTTATATCTCGAAAACAGTCGTAGCCAAAAGGTAGTGTTGTATAAAAATAAAGGTAATAATATTTTCTACAAGAACGTTTCTATTCACTTCTTTTGTATCTATTATGGTTTTCGATGTATACGCCCGTGAAATTCGAATATCTTCGAAACACATTTTTTGCCTTCTGTTTCTGATAAATGTTGTCTCTTAACTTCTTTGCCACTTATTTGAGAAGAAAGCCCTCAGGACAAAAGTTGTAGTCATTAAACTTCTTTTAAAATTACTATATGGCTCCATAGTTCATCTTAAACTGATCAAAAACTGAGTAATTTGAAAATTTCGGGATATGAAACAAAATCCTGCACTTTGCACTTTCTCGTTATAAAATGGGTATTCCATTGTAGAAATGCTATATGGGTGTATTTCCACCGTAATATCTGGGGAGAAGGTAGTTATATAATAAAAACAACCATTCAATGACATTAATTTAATAAAAAATGAAATGATATGAAAGCACGTTAAATACATGATATGGTAAGAGTGTAACCTTTCGCTCCGATTTTAAATGCAAATTAATTATAATCGAATATTATGGCATAAAATTTCGTGTATTCAACTGTATAATCATAATAATAATAATATGCCTTTATTTCTAATAAATATATATATACAGAGATACAACATAACATACTGGGGCGAAGTTCAGCGCACAGTAAAAAACCGCGAACTGCTCCACCACTTAACCCCGGGTACAATAATTAAAGAAATAAATAAATTGTTGTTTACCCCTCATTCCGCCTCCATCCTGTGCTCAAGAAAATAAAATATAGTTGGTGCGTGCAAAAAGAAAAACATACACAATTAAACAGTATATGAACTCTTTACGTTTGAGTTTAAATAACTATTTTGCTGAGAAAACAGTAATGTAGAAAGTTGATGCCGAAACCCTGGTATTGCAAGCAACTTAAGATTTCTGGGCAAGTCATTAAACCAAATCGCAATGTTGTAGACAAAACGACGTCTTCCAATTTCAGTGCAGCGCCTTGGCACAGTGATATTGCCCCTAAATCTCAAGTTCAAGTTGTGAACATCCGTTCGAAACCTTATTTTATTATACAAATATGGTGGTGTTTTATTTAGTAAGACTTTACGATACAAAACAGAACAGTGTAGGAATCGTCTATTTACCATATTCAACCAGTTAGTATCCAGGAGTTTGTGAGAAATCCTGTCATATTTACGTATTCCGTAGATAAGTCGCAAGCATGCATTTTGAAGCTTTTGTATTCTGTTCTTGTCTTGTGAATCCAAGCAAGGACCATATACCACATCACAGTAATCGACCTGTGGTAAGACCAGACTGTTACATAAAATGATTTTGACTTTGCTACTCAACACATGACGGTTTAGAAAAATCGATTTTAAGTTGCAATAAGCTTTCTGTAGACATTTCGACACGTGTTTTTTAAAGCGTAAAGTTGAGTCTAATGTTAAACCCAAATTTTTAACGGAGTCAGCGACCGGTATTACAGCATCGTTAATTTTTAAAGTTACATTATTCTTAACAATTTCGATATCATTTTTCCTACCAAAAAATATTACAACTGATTTATCTGCATTAAGTTTAAGTGAATGTTTAAGAGAAGTATTAGCAAGTTGTTGTAGATCCTTGTTTATTAGTTGACTAGCGCGAGCTGCTTCTTGAACATTAAAAGAAAAATAAATTTGAGAGTCATCAGCGTAAAAATGGCAATTACAGGAGTCTACTACAGAGGGAAAATGAGAGATGTAAATTGTAAAGAGCAAAGGTCCAAGGATAGAACCCTGAGGAACACCCGAGGCTACATGACGAAAACACGAAATTTCATTGTTAACTTGCACTGCTTGATAGCGTTCAGTTATGTAATTAGATAGAAGAGTAGTGGCTTTTGGTAGCAATCCTATAAAATGGCAGATTGATAAAAAGATTTTATGGGAGATTGTGTCGAATGCTTTGGAATAATATAATAAAACAAGAGCTGTTACTTTACCCGAATCTGTAGCTGTAAGTAGGTCATCGACGATGTTTAACAAAGCAGTAGCACAGCCATGCCCTTTCCTGAAACCTGACTGTGTAACAGGCAGCACATTATTTGATTGTACATGTTCGCGAAGCTGTTGCTCCATGATTTTTTCTATAATTTTTGATAACGTGGGCAAGATGCTAATAGGTCTGAGGTCCTTAAAATCTTTAGGAGCGTTTATTTTTGGAATAGGTATTACTATAGCCTGCTTCCAAGCTTTAGGGAATGTCGAATTAATTAAACAGAAGTTAATAAGATGGGTTATAATTGGCAAAAGAAATGGAATGCAAAAGTTAATGACATTTATTCCAATTCCGTCACAACCAACGGCATTAGTTTTAATTGTGGATATAATTTTTGAAACTTGAACTTCGTCTACTGGTTTAAATTCGAAAAACGTGCTAACAGAACTTTTAATATTACTACAATAAAACGAAGTGACGTCATCACTATTTAGGTTTGTGTTTGATGTGGGCAACGAATCAATAAAATAATCGTTAATTTTTTTACCGTCGGACAAGGCGGAGGGTAAAATAGCGCTTTTTGATTTTTTTATATGTTTAGATCCTTTAAGTATAAAAGTTCCAGTCCGCTCGAGTCCGCCAGTTCGTCGTTATGCGCGGGTGAAACGAGAAAACGTCCGCCGCGCATTCCAGTTTTTGCGTTGATGCAAGAGAAGCGAACGTGATAACAAGGTATAAAATCACATTTTTCCCCGAAGCGAGCACCAGAATTATTCCGAGAACTTATCCCGGCAGTTCGACCGAATCCTGCGGCCTAGGCCGCGGGGGCCCCGTTCGCGCCCCAGTCGGGCAACCAGAATGATACCAGAATTTTCTAGAAAATTCAGATCCAACGCCCCGAATCACATCCCCAACCCGCTCCATTAAGTTCAGAATTAACTAAATTAAATCGACGCCTACCTGGAATTCGGGGCGCGTCAATAATAGCTAGTTCATATTCACAAAGCTACACCATTTTGTTAATTTCAAATAGCGCAAACCTGAGATCGGACTGCAATAATTGGAAATAATTTAAAGTCCCGTAGCTTATTTGTTTCAAATAGCGCACACCTGAGGTCGGGCTGCACGATTTCAATAATTCAGTTTGAAATCATTCAAAGTCCCGAAGTGTTCCCAATTTACTAATTTGAAATAGCACAAACCTGAGATCGGGTTGTGCTATTTTAAGTTCCCATTCCCGAAGCTTCTCTACGATCGGGCTGCATTATTGTCTCGAAATTTTCCCATAGCCGCTATAAGCAGGTGCCCGGACCACGATGCCACAGTAAGGCTTCCCGCATAATAGTCAATTCCCCCAGGTCAAAAATTCACATACTTCAAGCTTCATGGTTATTCGACCTCGGCACGCGCGATATATCTGCTATCATCCCCGATAGCCTTTCGTCACCCCCTGATATCAACAAGTCATATTCAGCAGTCGCGCACGTGGGAAACAAGAGAAAGTCCATCGAGGTGGTATTTGAGAATTTACTTGCTTTCACTAAATAAAATCACTGATAACATCGTGCTTTTATTAACTAAAGGAACTGACACTTGTTTACATTCGCAGTACCTCTTCCCATCATCCTGAAAAGTGCCAGCGACTGTCAAACAGTTGAAATCCGAGACCGCTCCTGCCATTTGGGGGGCCTAGCCACAACCGGAACCGAATTAAATGTGATTTTATGCTTACGATTTGGAATAGTTTATATATTGATTTATTTTTACAATTAACGTTGGATATGTAAATAGTGTTGAATAAATGTAATTTCTGTTATTTGGTATTCTTTAAATCAGTAAAGTATAAATATAAAGGGGACCTCGCCTATTCCGAGCTACCATTTATAAGGGCAAAATTAATTAATGCTAATCTACAATAAATATACTAGAAAGCGCTGCAATGGCATTCACGAAACATCATAATATGAAAATGACATCATTTTGCCTCTCTTGGGGCGGAAGGGTCCTGGAGTCAGCTGAGGTGGTGGCTCGTACTCTTCGTCTTCTTCGCCTATATTTTCTTTTATTTTTTCAAGTGATGTGGGAAGGGCTGCACCTCTTCGGTATAGTCAGCCTCGTTTTCTAAGACTGGGATGTAATTGAGACAATTTTCTTGGAGGTTTTGATAAATAGGGGAGCACTTTATCGATGCTTTTCTAATCCCACATTTGCCACTACTGCAGCCTTTGGTGCACCGGCAGAAAATCATTTTCAAAATTTCATCTGGTACCGCTAGGTCTTTGGTTTTTACAGGAGTGAACTGGTTGCCTGGCTTGCGTATCCACCTGCACAGTTCAGTGAACAGCTCGCTTCCTAACCACTGCTGGACCTGGTGATAGATTCTGAAGGAACGCTGCATAGCTGTCCTTCGGTCGGTGGGGAAGAGATGTTCAGTTTGACGTTTGCTGCTGATGTGAAGAACGTTTGGTAGCGATAGCGGTTAAAAGATGTCTCCTTCGCTTTTGCACCATACCATTTCAAGAGACAAACGCTACCAAACCTTCGTCACATTAGTAGCAAACGTCAAACCTGACATTTCTTCTCCCCCGCAGACTGAAGGGGCATCTAAACAGCAGTCCTTCAGAACCTATCACTAAGTCCAGCAGTGGTTAGAAAACGAGTTGTCACCTGTGGGGGTTCGTTTATGAAAGAACCAAACACCCTCACTCACTAAATTTTAAAAACGATTTTTTGCCAGTGCACCAAAACCTGCAACAGTGTCAAATGTGGGCGCTGGAGAGCATGGCTGAAGTGTTCCCCTATTTGTCAAAACTGCCAAGGGTACTGTTTTAGAAAACGAGAATGACGATGCCAAAGAGTTGGAGTCTCTTCCCACATCACTTGAAGAAATGGAGGACTAGATGAAACAGTCACCTTAACACGGCCTCCAGGCGTCCCAATCGGCAGATGGCAAAAACATCTCTATAGTGAACTACTTTTACTTTGGAAAAACCTGTTGAAGTATTGCTTTCTACCTCGACCATATTTACTAATTAACAATTTTTGTAGTATCCATTCAATCAATCGCGACCAACCTAAGGTTATATAAAAGGTTTTATAAAAATATATAACTTTTGTGCAGCCAGTAACCGCTTTGGAGTTAACGAAAGTCGGAAAATTTGTAAATGACGAGTATGCCATTCCGGAAAACTGTAAACATGGTAACTCGAAAACGACATTACCTAGATGACTTTGCTCCATTTTATGTGGAATATTAATGCAAATAACTGAAAAAGCTTTTGTGCTCGATCGGTCGCTTTATTTTTTGTATGTACTTGTAGATTTGTAATCGCGTTATCAGTAATAATCGTTAACCGGTCACTTAAATGCGATGTTAAATTGGTGTCGTAAATACATTTGTGGACAGTAAAGTTTGAGATCCCGAGTTTGAATTTCGATTCGGAAAAATCTTTTTAAATTATGAAACAATTATGATGTAAATTTCTATTTCCCTACAGATTTAAATCGAAAATGCCATATTTTCTGCATTGTGTCCAATTTGTACTAGCCGCTAACGGTATTGATAAATCACTGATTCGATTTTAAACCCATTTCCTCCATCAAGGCTTCTTAGTTATTAGTTTCAATTTTTTTGCGATTGTTTTTTAACCCAAGTCGTCGCCATATGGCACGATCGGGTATATAACAATATAACAACGTCCATAATACATTAAAAGCACCGTAGCAGAGAAAAAATAATTAATACTGAAACAAAACACTGTGAAACCTGCCAATTTTGGCCAGCAAGATAAAAATTCGAAATAATTATACACTAATTGATGAATTTTAATGTAGGCAAGTTCAGAAATGTGGGGAACAAAATTGACAGCTATGCTGTTACCCTGACCAGTTATAAAAATTGCCCTCTAGAGAAATTTTGACGATGTATAGACGGTGGGTTGAAATGCAAGGGCTGACCTAACAACTTTTTTATTTTTGATTTGTTTTTTCTGCAGTAAAAATTTGAAGGTTTGGTATCGTTGTAAAGCTAATTCTATGTAGTTTAAAATTCAAATCAAGAAATGTACAATTCTCTTACGTTAAAGTCATTTATAGTAATGACGTTAGTATATCCAGCTTAAGGCTGCACTTAATAGCTCCTATACTCCAGACTCCAGCTCTCTAAAATTAAAAATAAAGAAAATTTGCTTCTACCTACGTAGCAACCCACTCTTTATGTTCCCACTATTCAAGTTTAGAACAGTGTGTCTGATATACACATGTTAGAACATAACACAAAACAAAATATAAAATGAAACTATCTTGTGGTTATCTTAAAAACGATATCTCTCGGAACTAAAAACAAAAAAGAAACTAAGAGTAAGAAGTACGCAGTTCGTGTTTACATCACAGCCGATTAGAAAAAGGGGCAAAGAAAGAATACGACTGCACTTGGTAAACAACATTATGAAAAATTTTTAAATATCCATGCAGCATAACGTTGCGTAGAAGCGATCACAGATGGAGATAAATAGATGCTTTACACGGGGGGTTAAATTTATACAAAAGATATACGACCAATAGAAGTGAAGCGAATTGTGTGAATATCACTTGATAATGTTAAACTGTATCATAATCAGTTACTGGGTACTTACTAGTAGAAGAAAAACAAAGGGTATTTTTACAAAAATTGAATTGGTACTGCTGTCTATTTGTAGATCGTTAGAAAAGCATTTTAGGATAATATTAGCATTGAAATTCCAGTTTATCCTGTTTAAAATAAGCGTAGAAATCTGCTGCTGTTTTCAAAAATCCTTAAATCCATAGTGGCGAAATTTCCAATCACCTCTAAATACAGAATTTTGCTTAGTAAGCAAATATTGCTTAATCCTTCGTAGATTATATTACAGTGCTTAATGTTGCAAGATATTTAACTAATATCGTTTTATATAACGTGAGGTTAAAGAGCGTGGGCCGTTTAAAGCATGAGCGTTAGCGTTTGCTATAAAGCTCACAAGTAAAAAACGCAGGGTTTAGTCATTAATTATATACTGTAATGGTATAATGCTTACAGCAATTCTGGTTGCATTACTAACCTGCGAATGTTAATGAAAGATTTAAATAGGCCTAGAATTGGTATTGTATTTATTGCAGCAGTGAGAGTTACTAGTAAACATTGATAATTACATAAAACATGATTGGCAATAACTATAATTAATTAACAGAGCTTAGTGATTGTATAAAACGATATCGTCAGGGTTGCGATCAGCTTGTAATCAATTTTGTGCTCAATATGTCAAATATAACTAATTTTATGATGACGAACAGATTAATTGAGTAACGTCAGGACACGATAATGAAGTCGCTTTAGTACAAAGGCGTTGCGAAGCAAGGGTCAATGCAGCGTTTGCATTCATATTGAAGTGCCAGCAATCGATAACTCAGGTTACAAAGTAGTGCAAGAAGGCACCGATCATGCAAAGAGCATGTAAGAAACAACCTCAGAATTACTGAAGATTATAAGAGTGTGCTAGTGGTTTGTTAATCAGTATTTATTAACTAAAAATGAACTCAAGTAAAAAGTGCTGCAATTTGTGATGTTATAGTTTCCTGAACGACATTTATAAAAACAATTAAAATGATTAAGATCAAAGTATGTACACTTACAGATAAACAGTTGTAAATCATGATGCTATAGCAACCTAGAGTGTCGTTTGTTATTGTTTTGAGGTAGTTGTTGGCTGGGAGCCTAGCCGAGCGCTGTGTGTTGGTTAGCTCCTCGATTTTGATATTAATTTGTTGATAAAAGTAAATATTATGTGCCCAGTTCTGCGTTTTATTGTATGCCTATGTGTGGGTGCCAGCTGTAGTCAAATTGGCAGTGTTTCGGAGTGCATTTCCAGAATAAATTCGACCTGGAGCGAAGCCTTTGCTAGTTCGCCTTAGGAGCCGAAATTCTGCCAGAGAGGGGGAGTTCTATTCGTGGTCCAGAAGGAGCAAGCAGTAGCAGGAAACTTGACATAAAGCAGGTACGAGCTTGGCGTTCTTTGCAGAATCCCGAAACGAGATTTGCGTTCCTTGGAGGAAAAACAAATTCGAGTTGGCGTCTTTTTGCACTTGTAAAACAAGTTCCAGGTTAGCAAAACTACCTGATTATTATGAAAGCATTGTTATAATTTACCTGAGGTATACTGATTGATTTCTGGTTAATTTGTTGTCAAATTTCACTGAATTTTCTGTGTGTTTTGAACAGCTCTGTTTAGGGTTAAACATTTTGTAGTTTTTTGTCAGTCGTTAAAATCGAGCATTTGCCATACAATGGTAAAATTTCAACAGTGTAGAAATCCAACCCTGCAGATGGAGTTCCGATAACTAGCCGGAGCAAGTTTTTAATAAGTTGGAATTAGATAAAATATAGAAAAAGAAACATACCTTTATTAAAGTAAAGCTTAATTAAATGATTATATTTTTAATTAGCCACTGTAAATAGAATTGCCTGGAGGCTGAACAGGTTTTCTGTTACTTGCACTGATTCCGGCCCTTTAATTCTGAGCACACGGTTGAGACTGCAAGCGTATTTTAAGGCAAAGTAGTTATCCACTCAGAGGAACGTTATAATTTGGTAACTACCCCCGAAGTGCAGCCTCACACTTCAAAACTTTTAAGCTTGGAAAGGTAGTACCTTGATGTTAGTGGATCAAATATTTAATGCTGATCATTTTTATTATTAAATCTCGGCCTATATATACATATTTACATATCTACTAGGCCGCTATCATGCGTCAAAATCAAACAGAGTTTAAGCAAGCCGCTTCCGCGAGGCACGCAGTTGTAATACCTTGAACTTGCATTACTAATTCGTTCTCGTATGTATTAAGCAAGGCTGCCATGCGTTAATTTTTGCAATTCTGCTAACATGAAGTTGTGACACTTTGAACTTTCATGAACTCTAATGCATGCGCTGCTAGTTTGCATTTTTAAGCATATTGAACTTTTATGAACTGTTTATGCACTGTTAGTTTTTATTTCTTAAATTTTGAAATGAAATTTAAACCTATTTGTTAAATTGAGGTTAGACACACAGAGAGAGGCAATTTCATCATAAAATGCAAACTGCTATGTGTTGGTGCTCAATTTTATTTGTTTAAAATAAATATTATATTAAAGATAATAAACAATAATAAAAGCTAAGGTGCGTCACAGTACATACGTTTTTGTAACAACATACTCTCAATTACCTCTTTCAGTTTGTAATTTAAAATTAATAAAACTGTTTTTTCTGGTATTTTTTACTTCCGTACGATTTACCGAAGTATTACTTTCGGGTCCGGCCACTTTTACTAATTTTCATTTTTTTCCGCAACCGCTCAATCAATCACGATCAAACCAAAATTATATGAACGGTCTTGCTGATTAGCATTTCTGTAAACAACAACCGCTTTGGCGTTCGAAGAAGGTAGGAAAAGCAGTTGAGTAAAGGTAACCTGCAGGTTGGAGGTAAATATTATATGTTGGGAACGATATAAGCTACCAGAATGACTTCTATATCAGTTTGTGTGGAATATTAATTAAAAAAAAACGTTTGGGCGACGCTCTGAAAGCACCGTTTTAATAGATTACGAAAACTAAATAAACGTGTCTTAAGAAGAGGACGCCGTAGAGAACGCATAGCGAAAAACACTTAATTCCAACACTGTTCCCAAGTATCACTTTATCGATACTTCTCTAATCTTGTTTTATTTCATAATTATTTTTTATTTTATTTATTTAATGTATGTTTGTACTGTCTGTAACCTCATTTTACTTTACGGTGTAAAGGCTCGTGCTTTATACACTTGCATCTGGCAGTACAATGCTCAACTTGCCCAGGATTTGCGTTACAAAGTTGGAGCGTCCCTTTTGTGCTTACGCCGCAACAATTGTGTGACGTGAGTGTCTTGGTGATGTGTTACCCTTGTTACTCTATCTCTTAGGTATGTGGTTCTGAGTAGAGCACAGTCAATTTGGTGTCCAGCTACGAATGGTTTCACCAAGCCCGATTCCGATCGCCAAGGCTGCGGAAAAATTCCGGCCTTCGCGGGATACGAACCGAGGACTTGCTTAATGCAAGCCTAGCAATTTACCAGCTGCGCTACCCAGCTATATTATTTATTTAATGTTATACTTAAATAATGACACATAGTAGAGACCGAAAATTGTCAAATAATGACAACTTAAGACTACGGCTTATTGCTGCAACAGTGTTCCTTAATGTGTGGTGTGGTGTTAAAAAATCCAGACGTGCTGCTTTAAATAAACAGTAGACATTGTTGATGTAACTTCTCAATGCATAAGGGAAAGGTGCTTAGAACCCAGTGAGTGGAACAGGAAGATTTATAAAAAAAACGTTAGTGCGCTTAGCTTATTGTTTTCAACTCTATTCTTTTTGGATATAAATCGAAAGAGTTCCTATTCTTTTAATAGAAGATGTAAAATTGTTTCATGAAACGCTTTATGAGCTTGAGAACAAAGTCGTGCAGAATAACTTCATTTTGAAATATTCAACTGTTAGCACTATTAGGCGTAATAGAATTAGTGTTAACAAGACAGACTACGTATTACGGCACCAATTACTATATTGTTGAAAAGAGCAAAGAGTTATCCTAATTTGTAAGGCTGCCTTTCAACGATAGTAGAAAAAATGTAGTTTTAGTAGGCAACCTATGTGGACCACAAGTATATTTTAAACCTGTTTGTTTGAAAATCTCCTGGTTAATATTTACGTATGCTAGGGAATTTTGACGAGGTTGGCAACTTATTTCGTTTCTATAGTGAAACAAGAGAGATGTGAATTGAAAAACCACAAAGGTAAACATTTGTGTACAAACACTTTTTTTAGCAAATTTGGTTAAAGGGCCGTGTCCCCATTCCGCGGTGTACTGTACAGTGAGCCATTAGAGACTCTCCTGTAAGGCATATAACGTTTACTATCCGAAAATAGCCCAAATGACATCTTGAAGGTAAGAATATTTGCACAGTTTGGTTAATAAATATTCTACAACATATACGTCTCTACAGCTTTTTTATCACGCTTTAATACAATGGATGTAATATTTCTTCGTGAACCATTTAATATGATTAGAATACGTTGGATTTCGGTTCGATCTATCATTTCTGGGTTTGACAATTCGTCATTGTTGTACACTTCTGTATGAGCAAAATTTATCGCTACACGGTTACGTACTAGATATATAGTGAATTTCGAATAATTGAACCTTCGATAAATATTTTGCTTGTTGACACTTGTAAGATAAATATAATAATGTGAACAAATTTGTAATAAAGCTTACTGGTACGAAACTTTTTAGTATTTGCACATAACTTTATATGGAAATTCTCACATACTTATTTCAAATTTGACATTACAATGTTGGTTAGATAATCTTAATTTGTTATGGATATAAATATTTTCAATAGGTAAATAATTTATATAATTGTTACTATACATAATATAACATTTTACATTAAATTATTGAGGTTACAATGTCTTTGAAAGTTATATACCTTTTAAAGGACCTGACGCCAACTGAGTAATTGTCAGTATTATAAAATTTGGTCCTTTGATGATATGTTTTTTCGACTTTTTCCACTGTCTAGGGTGTAAATCACTCAACGTTTCGGGAGTTTTGTTCTACTCCCTATAAATATTTTCAATAGGTAAATAATTTATATAATTGTTACTATACATAATATGACATTTTACATTAAATTATTGAGGTTACAATGTCTTTGAAAGTTATATACCTTTTAAAGGACCTGGCGCCAACTGAGTAATTGTCAGTATTATAAAATTTGGTCCTTTGATGATATGTTTTTTCGACTTTTTCCACTGTCTAGGGTGTAAATCACACAACGTTTCGGGAGTTTTGTTCTACTCCCTATAAATATTTTCAATAGGTAAATAATTTATATAATTGTTACTATACATAATATGACATTTTACATTAAATTATTTGAAAGTTATATACCTTTTAAAGGACCTGGCGCCAACTGAGTAATTGTCAGTATTATAAAATTTGGTCCTTTGATGATATGTTTTTTCGACTTTTTCCACTGTCTAGGGTGTAAATCACACAACGTTTCGGGAGTTTTGTTCTACTCCCGAAACGTTGTGTGATTTACACCCTAGACAGTGGAAAAAGTCCGAAAAGCATATGATAATAGACCACTGCCCAAAAATTACATTCAGAGAACAATTTGATCCTTTGATTGAACCTATGACTACCGATATTTTGATAAATTGTTAACGGGTGTCTTACCAGTTACTGTATGAGGTAATATGTGAGTAATAAACCTATTTTATTACGTTTTTGAGTATGTTTTCGTGACAAAATTTCAAAAATGTTTCGGCGTTATCAAGAAACACTACTGCAGATATAGGTCACAAATACAATATGTTTTAAGTGATTTGTCAATAAGAAAAATGTTGCAATTTTATAATGAAAATTATCCAGACAAGCAGTAAAATGAATAATTTCCAGAATTATTTTTTTCTTAATTCAATGCCTACCAACTAGACTCCTGTTCATACTTTTGGGCTCATGCACATATTTTATGGATGTATTATGACAATTATTGTTTAAAAATTAGTAGCCGCAGTTTTAACAAACTATAGTGGACTTATATTCTTTCTTGAACCCCTTGATTCTATTCATCTTACATTACCCTAACAAAAATTAAAACGATAATCGAATTAGTGATATTTATTAATTGTTTATTTCTATTGCAGGTATTATTATAATTTAAACAGAACAGAACTATAAAATTTCTACGCCCACTAGTATAGATAGTCAAAAATGAACAACTCACAAACTGTGTAAGCTTGTTTTTAGACACAGTCCGATAGCACGATTAGGGATATAACGACTTATTATGTTGGTAGCAACAATGGCTTTTGACTTTGGATACTATAACATTTCAAGCTGCTCTGACAGTACTGTTGTGTCAATCCAAAAAACATTTTTCTTTAATGGAATGAGTGAGGTCGAAGAAAAAGTATAGTAGCAGCTTTACTATGTAATCGTTTTCTGTGACTACTCGTATAAAAACAGCCTTTATTCACGTGACAACATGTTTCATTATACGCTGGCAACTATAAACAACTAACAATTCACGCCAATCCGATGGTAATGCGATATTTATTTTTGCTTAAATTATTTGAGAAAATCTCCATTCAATTCAGATTGTCTGTTTTCGAACTTTTTTGTACAAAAGCCGCTATTTTAAGTTACAACATCGTATACCACAAGTAAGTGGAATGCCATTATACACTCGTGAGAATTACTACACATAGGTACTCATCAAATATCTCACTAGGGTATAGTGACTTATTTCACTCACTCACAACATACTGTACTACTATTGAAGCTACCGTAACTACTATAGACAATTAACTTTCATAGGTGTCCAAAAAATGTATGACTTCCACTAGTATAATAAAAAAACCTGCAGGAACTACGTCACAAATCATCGAGATTTAAACTGACATTTTTGAAGCCGTTTGCAGACATTACATTAGCCGAGTGCCTCCCTCAGAATTTCAGTCTCTGTGAGCTAAAAAAATACAGGTTGTTTTGCAAACTACAATACTGCGCTAAAGAAAATTCAGGTTTAATATGCCGAAAGCACTAAATGATGGGCGCGAATTTAAAACCAATAATTACAGATAAAAACTGCAATTTACAAACTGTATTTTGAAAGAATATTAATTATTGTCAATGCGCTCAGGTGGAACAAGGTCAAGTTGTTACAGGTGAAATCGGCATTGACGACAGTCTGTGACAGTCAGGAAAATAGCCACTTACTCGGAAATAGCTACAATTGATCATTAAGACCCTTTAAAACACAAAAAGGCAAATCTCACTCTAATTACGTCTCAACCACCCTGTTACAGAGAGTTGACCGACTAAAACTCAGTGGTAGGGGTGGTTCGAATTGATACGACGCAACTAGAGCGAGATTCTGTCACGATAGGGTTGACTGTAGTTAAAATAAAAACGGGGTAGGAGCCACGGATTTTATTGATAGGGTAGAAAAGTTTTCGAACAGCCCTTGTGTAAAAAATATCTTTAGTTCTCGGGCAGTTACTCCACTTCGGCGATTCTCTGAGGTGTCCCTGTTTGCTTTAAACTTACCTTTCGTTAGTTTTCTTTCATTCACCAAGAAAGTTCACAAATAATTTACACCGAAGTAAAGGTTAACACAAATAAATAAACAAACACATGCCAGTAGTATAAAGAAAAAATCACGAAAGTTAAAATCGAATGTGCATCAATTAAAAATTTAGATACGCATGTATAAGTTTTGCACAAATAGTTTGGACATGTATATATATGCATAACGCAATTTGTATCAAAGGGTTAGTAGTTTTAACTTAATTTAACAACAAAACGAAGTGCCACAAGCAAGGCCTGCCCGTTATGTTGAGCAGACAATATGACTTAACTAACTTAATTCAAATATGAACGTTGCAAACAGGCCACTCTACGTTCCGGCGTAGCGGTTAGTTATATAAATATAGACCACGTACACATGTTCTGAACGGAGCTTGCGCAACCAATGTTCTGCGTGGCACTGAATTGAAAATTGAACAGTACACATGGTTTAATATTCACTTTAAAACCAATTCCAATACCTGCTGGTCTCCTGGCGAAGCAAATATCTGAATGTGATGGGACTCCTCCAGTTGAAATCTGAGAGCTCGCAGACGTCGAATATTGGCGAATGGGGTGACTCCACGAAATAGAAATGGCCACGGCATGCAATGATCCTCACAGTAACGCGTCTTGGAGGGAGTACCGTGGCAATTACCTCGATATCGAACTTGAAAATGGCACGAAGCCTTCAAAACTTAAAATATCCTAACAATGTGCGTTAGAACCGAGTCTTGACATATTTATCGGCTTGCACCAAGTATTCTAACTTTATTTCTTTGTTGCAGTTTCTCCATGTCATCACCTTATCGCCGTAGGGACCTGTACAACGCTCGCACGGAGTTGCAAAACATGGCCAACTTTATATTTCGGATGATATATCAACTGACGATTTTGCAGTAAGCAACTCTCTGTTGTTGTGAATGTTTGATAGGTACCAAAGAATGACTTGCTTACTCGGAAAATGTATCTAAACATGAATCTGAACATTTTGCAAGGTAAGGAGATGAAATTAAGTTGATACTATTATAACAAACACATCATAGGTCTGTTTCTTGCCTTGACCTTTCATTTTTAATTTTATAATGCAAACTTTCATCACACAGCATTTACATTAAAAGTAAATGTACTTTCCATTATGACACTGATATTCAACACTGTGAGATCAGAACTAACTTGTAACGGTTGAATCCGTAGATAATATGGATCGCTGCTGATGCCGCCCTTATGACGCCGCGTTTTACTGCGATGGGACATTTCGCCGCCGCCGTTTCGCCATAATTGAGGAGTGTTGCATTGCTCATTTTCTACGAGAAAATGTCAGGATCGTATGTGTAACTATTCGTTATTCCAAATATTAAAATTGTTCTGGCGGCGAACTGGCCCGGTGGCGAAACAGCCGGTGGCGAAACGGCCTGGCGGCGAAACTGCCGTAGCGAACCGGCGGTGGCGAATGGGCCGCAGCGAGACGTCCTAGACTGGTGTTTCACACACTGGCAGGTTATTTCTACGCTGACTTAAGTATCACAGAATTTTAACTAGAAAAATAATTTTAGTGCAAAGCGAACAAATGCTAAATTACATATCAGTTATTTCTATAAAAATTCAAACAAAACTATTAAATAATGTTTTCTTATTTGTTTAGAATTTCCAACCAGAAGGAAAGCATATCTCAACAAGGCGAGGAAAGGTCTGAATTTCCAAGACGAAAGAGATACAATACAGAAAAGCATCGTCAGATTTAAGAGTAGTTTAATGTAACAAAACTAAACTGTGGCAATTCTACTACGATGTTCTACTCCCTACAAAATTGTTGTATATTAATCTAACCTAACGTTCCATTACAAACTACTTTCATTGCGTATGCTGTCAATTTGTTGGTTTGCTATTGTTTACTGAACGCAAGAACATAAATAGTTGAATAGAAAATTTCACGGCCACTTTTTAATACATGTTAATATTTTGGAGGTGGCTCAATGATAGAACCTTCGGTTCTAGGCCAGAAAATGTGTGTTAAATTGCGACTGATTCGAACCGCTACAAATATCTGCTGTAGACAACACTGCAATTCGCCAATTCGGCTTTGGCATGTGTCTTAATATCTAAGGCATCCTAGAAAAAGGAGAGGCCTATAACAAGGCTAACGATAACTATTACAGCAATCTCAACGTTGTGGACTGCGATCTAGTTTTGGAGCTTATTTGCACAATTGTACATACACAAGATATTTTTGTACAATATTTTTAACCAATGAATTAAGTGATTAGCTAATGAAAAATTAGAAATGTTGAATCAGGTATGGTACTCCTGCATTCCACTACTGAGATTGCACAGTTTCATGGATAAAATTTAATATTTTTATAACCAAACTGTATATGTATAACAGATACCTCCAATAGTGGTTTTCAGATTTTTGAATTGTGAAATATAGAAAAACAATACTTTTAGAAATAGCGAACATCTTATCCAGTCATGCCAGTAGGACACATTTTTTTCTAATGTTTCAGAAAAGTAGGTAGTTTATTATCAATTATTTCTTATAAAAATTTAAATTCTGGTTAAGTTAGGTTAGATTAGAATTGGGTAGTGTAAAATGCCATAAATGGTAAAACTGGAAAACGAGATATAATTTTCTAATAATAATAAACTTCACTTTCATAAATAGCACGTACAAGACGTCTGTCACCTGTCACTTCAAATTATTCAAGTGCAAAATCAATTACAAATACCTTCTCGTTGCATTACTTGCCATTCAACAATATCAAATAGTAAGTACTCCCCTAATTAAAGTTACCTCACTTCACTCTTTCTATATTTCTTTCAGTTTCTACTGAAATACCTGTATTCTGTCACCTGTTCATGGACATCGATACTCTTCTTTCCCAAGCCAAATGCATCCAGCAATCTCACAAGGATCTCCCAACGTCCAAACAAATCCCAACGCGAACTCTGCCAAAAACACCTGGATCCGCAAAGACTTCCGGACCAAAACACGACAAGGAACCTACCAATTTTCTCCAGTAGTACTGTCAGCAGCAAACGCCATCCACGTGGTCCTACCAAAATCCTCAAGCTATCGACGACCTAGTATCACCAACCTCGACTAGATGCAAGTTATAAGATGCCATTTCAATGACAAGCTCTGCTAACAATCTTGATGTAAACAGCTTCCAGTAAAAACCATTCCCTGTTATCCAATTCATATGATGAAATGTAACTTGCCAATAAACTCAGTTCAGCATCCCATTCCAGAAATTTGCTTTTGTAGATTATAATTGTATTACTTTGGTATTCTCACCACATCCATTTTCTTCATCTATATCGTCTGCACATCTTTAATCTTTTAACATTTTCTTTTATTTTCATCACGGCAATTTTTGTTAATTTTAACCGCTTATAAATTGTATTACATGTTTTTGTACCAAATTATTTTTTACATACTTCATTATAATAATATATCTTCTTAGTGATTTAGTGTAGTATATATTTTATAGTCCAACACACTATAGAAACTTTATCATATTTGTCTAACACCCACTATGTTGAATGGTATTTCTAAATGCAATACCTAATAGCTTTGACAAGTGCAAGCTTGTTATTGTATGTATATTTTTGTAAACCTAGTAGGTGAAAATATATTTTGTGCGCTTCATATCTAATGTAATTGTATATAAGTACAATACAAGGTATTCCCCAAAGGAATGCTAACTTAATTAAGATTGTAGTTCAGAAAATAAGACATGATTTTATAATGTGATTCTAGTTTATCTAACAAACATTGTGGCCGCACATTGTTGTTCCATCAACAGGTAGTACTAGTATTTATATCGATCAGTACTTTGGCGTGAAAATGGATTTTGGTGAACATAGTTGACTTTCATTTCTATATTAATTAGAATGTTATATAAGGAAAATTGCAAGACTGCCAATTATTGCAGCTTCTATGCATCCATAATGGTTGGCAATATATTCGATATTAATTAGGATATTGTATAGAATGAAACTGATGAGACTGTCAATTCTTGTAGTTTGTAAGGGGTATTTACTAGGGATACCCGCGTGACGTCAAAACAGTTTGGTCACACTGGGTCACGGCGGGTCCCTTCATGAACGTGAGTAATGTTTGAAAATCTGGCCGTGAATGTGAGTGAAAATTTCCAAGGCTCGCTTCACGTTAATTTTACGTTAACTATTTAACAACGAATAAAAGAATGCATAGTGCTCCGCTTCCCCGCTGCCCGCCTATGTGGAAGATCTAGAGCTGGAAGTCGTTGTACTTCTGTATGGCAGCCTACAGCGACGAAGTTTCGCACCTGTGTTGTGTTGTGAAGGTTGTGTCTACAGTCAATCGCATGTCTTTTAGCCCTTCAGACGTAAAAATACTTTTAAACCTAGGAATTAAGTGTTGCCAATTTGTCGTCAATTCCAATGACAGCTTTTAGTGTTAAAAGTAATATATTTGAAGACGGTTGCAAGAAATTTTTTTGCGAGAAATCAGTATTTATGACTTGTTGTAAGCGATTGTAGTCAATTTTCATTTATTTATTTTTGTGTCTATTATTCTGATTGCAACTTCTTCTTTCTCTTTCTCAGCTGTTTTCTACCCTTTGGGCGTAGGCCTCCCTAAAGATTCTCCAACTATCTATACTTTGTGCTACCTAGTAGCAATTTAATCTTTCTGTCTTCTTGAGGTCGTAGCTCCATCACATTTGTGGTCTTCCGACGCTTAGGCTGTTGCTCTATGGTCTTCATCGTATTATCTTGCCACTCCAGTTATCTTGTCCTCTTGCCACGTGACCAGCCCAGTTCCATTTTAATGTCGCGATATGGTTAACGATATCTATGACCTTTGTCTTCTCTCTTATCCATACATTCGTTTTGTGATCTATCAACGATATGCCGAGTATCCTTCTCTCAACTGCTCGTTGGTTACTCTCAATTTGTTTAGCTTTAGTGAAAGCCCAGGTCTGTTAGCCGTAGGCTGTCGTTGGCAGGGTGCATTGGTTATATATTTTGGCTTTTAGTGTAATTGGAATATCCATAGCTAGTATGTTCTTTACCTTATTATAGGCGGCCCAGGTAAGTCGTATCCTTTCGTTTATTTGCAGTTGTTGGTTCGCCTGGTTGCAATACATCACGTAAATTATATTTGACGTGCAAAACATATTTTATTTTAGAATTTTTAGTTCTGTTGGTTGTTGGTTTTCAATTTGAACATTCTGTTCTATCTAAATTTAAATTTTCAAATGAAAGCTACTGGTTACGTCGTGAGTGGAGGGTCACGCCGTGAACATGAGCATGAGTTTGAGTGAACGTGAGTGTTTAAAGCAAGCGTGTAACATGCGTGACGTGAGTGAATACTCACTCACGCTCCCATCTCTAGTATTGGACGTCAACTTAATGTAATTCTTCTTCTTCTTTTCTTCTTTACCCAGCCGTCTGAGTCCACTGCAGGACATAGGCCTCCCTTGAACGCTTCCAGTTTTCGCGGTCTTGTGCTTCCCTAATCCAGCGATTTGATATTCTTTTGATATCGTCTCCCCAACGTGTAGGGGGTCTTCCTCTACTTCTTTTATCGGTACGTGGTCTCCACTCTATCAATCGTTTAGTCCATCTATCATCCGTTAGCCTTGCAACATGTCCAGCGTATTGCCATTTCAGGTGTGTAATTCTCTCGATTATGTCAGTTACTTTTGTTCTTCTACGAATCTCTGTGTTTTTAATCCGATCTGACAGTTTGACTCCCAACATTATTCGTTCCATTTTACGTTGGGCGATTTTTAGCTTCTTTACGCTGGTTTTTGTGAGTGTCAATGTCTCTGAGCCATACGTCATGACGGGCAGGACACACTGGTCGAACACGTTGCGTTTGAGACTTGTGGGGATGTCACTTTTGAAGATGTATGATAGTTTTCCATATGCTGCCCATCCGAGCCTGATTCGCCTTTGTAGTTCGTGTGTTTGATTATCCCTATGTATTCTTAACTCATGACCCAAGTATTTATACTCCCTGACTTCCTCTATGGTATCTTGGTGTAGCGTGATTTTCCCCGCCAGTACTAGGTTTGTCATGATTTTTGTTTTTTCTTTGTTTATGTGGAGACCTATTTTTTCTGTTGCCTTTGCAAGTTCTTCGAGCAATGTAATTACTACTGTTATTTTAAATATGTAACTTTTTTCAATCTTTTAGTTTTTATAATTGGTGTTACCCTTGACAAAGCTTTCGAATTCTGACCTAAACCAAAATTAGTTTGCAAAAGTTTTAAATAATTTTTGTTTGATTTAGACAACTCAAACCCTCTTTCCGTGGAAGTAGTTGCCTATGCCACCTGTTTTGATAGTTCCTGGTGAATGTTGAAAATTTAAAATTAGTACGCCATTTTGGCTTACGTAACTTCAGGGCAGAGCTACTTTCCAGTTTCCAGTTTTGACATTTTTGGAAAATGACCTAGATTAACTTCCGGCGTTGCAAGGTAAATTTCTGGAGGCAGAATTATATCGAAAGATCGCTCACAATCTAATGCAGGTTTGGTTCTATTAGTTTTTTGGGTTCCTGCATCCATCTGTTAGATCAGGATCTGTTACTATCTGGAAGAAAACACATGTTAACCACGCGACACCAAATGTGTGTATTGAATTCGTATTTTCACGTGATTTAACGTTTAGTCGAATTTATTTCTAGGTTTCTGCAATCGTGTATTAGATCAGTATCTGTTAGTATGCCGCAGTTAACACTTGTTGGCCGCACAACACCGAAGATACGCGTTGAATTTTATCTGCGGGTGGTTTGGCATTTGGTCAAATTCGTTTCTAGGTTTCTGCATTTGTAGATCAGTATCTGTTAGCATGTGGTAGTTAACACTTGTTAGCCACATAACAGTGAAGGTATGCGTTGAATTCTTATCTTCTCGTGGTTTGACATTTGATCGAATTAATTTCTAAGTTTCTGCATTTGTTTGTTAGATTGTTACAGCCTAAACCGGTATTAATAACACAAAACAGGCCCTCAAGCAGGCACAACAACACCACAGGTTTGGGAGCCAGTTTGTTACAGCCAAAATTCGACTTTACTACAAAAGATCAATGGCGCCATATGGGGGTGCCAGCTTGTTACAGTATAAACTGCTCTTTAAAACAAAAACGCCAGTTTGTCACCACATAAAAACTACAAAATCGGCAAAGTTACTCAGATTCGTTGCCCTAACCCCGTTACGATGGGCTGTAACAAGGGGTGCTGGCTTAAAACGCTCAGTGAGAAGGGCCGGTTTTTTACGACCTTAGAATTAGGGCTACGATCTGGTAAACAAAATACAAATGTTAATTTTTAGCGCCACCATTTTCTTACAAAATCGGGAAAACAACAAAGGAGGGGAAGGGCTCATTCTGAAAGTGGAAGTAATAGCACTCCTTTCTACTTTTAGCTTGGCAATGCTTGAGCGGCGAACAGCTGGGTTGAACTCACCTTGACTTGACAATTCATTAATGAAAACCACAAATAATTAATAATAAACACTATTGATGTAGAAAATATTTAGGTGACAATGAACATTAAAAAGAATTACTCGTTACAGTTAAAAATAGTCAAAGAAGGTTAATGAGGTTAATTGCGCAACATTTAAACTAAACACAGGCTACAAAAATGACAACAAACGATACAACTATTTCACAAACGTTGACAACTTTAAATTTTCACAAAGGAACTCTATTACAACAATCGACAACTACGTCTCAAAATCTACTTCTAGGCGGTAATTTCTGTTTAAAAATGTAAATAAACAATGTCACTGTTTGCCAAAGCGATACTTTAAAATCACATCACTGTAAATTTATATGCGTTACAAATACTGTCAACTAAACAAAGTACTTGTTGGAGGGGTTTATTGGCTCTGGTGACGTTGTTTAACTCAAGCTGCGTGTCGCGTCTCAAAGCTATTGCCACGAAATACGGAAATAACTCCTGGAAGCTGCATAGGGGCGATATTCAAGCAGGTGTGAACTGCCTTGTGTCCCCAAGGACGAGTAAATGAATGGAGCACGTACCACAGGCAGATTGCGGCACGAAATTCGTGACTCCATTTCAATGATGGTTTAGCACACAGACGAGGTTTTCACTTAAAATCCGCTTCAAGCGTGACTGGAGATGTCTTGCTCCACGGCACAGAAAGAAACCCTCTACTAAACATGCACCAGCACTTCATTTAACAAAGGGGCTTACCGATAGCCAAACATCCAGCTTCACTAATTTCAACTTCAGCTTATTACGCGGCGCTCGAGCGACGGAGTAGCCGCCACGGACACAACCACCAACACCTCTTAACGATTTTAGCGCTGGTTACTGAATGAAGCTCCGGGCTAAGATGCCACAACCAAATGAAAAGGCTCAAGCATGACTTAAGATGCGCCCTCTCTCACTTTTTGGAATAGGGTTGCCACGTCGTTACAATGAAACATAATTTCGCTTATGAAGGGGAAACACAGGTAGGTCATAACTACATTAGAAATGTGATAAGGGCACATTGCGTCATCCAGAGGGGAAGAAATCTAACTTTGGTTTTAAATATCGACGAACGTAAGTACGCTGAGGGACGCTAATATTTGAAACGAACGGAACAAAGTTTTGGGCATTTGCTGAACTATTAATTTAGGCGTAAATAAACCAGGAATGGAACCAAAAATTGTAGAAAAAGGCGGAAAAGGGCGAAAATACAGCAAATTGTCTTCACAAGGTCAGCATCTGTTAGTATGTGACAGTTAACGATTGTTGGCGATACAACACCGAAGGTTCGCATTGAATTCGTACCTTTCCGTGGTCTGACATTTGATTGAATGTATTCCTAGGTTTCTGCATTTGTCTGCTAGATCAGCATCTGGTAGTATGTGGCAGTTAGCACAGCACACAGCAGTGAAGATATGCATCGAATTCTTATCTTCACTTGCTTTAACTTTGACTAAATTTCCTAAAGTTCTTGTGTTCGGCCGTTAAATCATAATATGTTAGTATTTGGAAGTTAATACCTGTTGACCACACAACACCCAAGGTACTCGTTGAATTCTTATCTTCGTCTGATTTAATTTTTGCTCGAATTCATTTTTATGTTTCTGAATTTGTCTATTAGATCAGGACCTGTTAGTATCTGGAAGTTAACAATTATTGGCCACAGGACTCCGAAGATGTACGTGGGATTCTTACTTTCACGTGGTTTGACATTTGATCGAATACATTTCTAAGTTTCATCCTATTGTTAAATCAGGATAGATCGAGAGATAAAAAAACTGTTCCTCAGCAGGCTGTGGAATGAAAAGTCACGTCGTGACTTGTGTCAGCTGGAATCCACTACATAAAATCGTTGATCTTTTTGTATCTTTGTTCGCTAGCTCCTCCGACGATATTGGACCGATTAAGTTGTATGATGGCTTAAAATGTTGCTAATTGTTAGACTTAGATCGTAGGCCGGTTTTTATTTTCAAAAAAGGTTTTAATTAAATTGGAAAATTAGCAAAACTAAGCGTAGCTCAGGTGATTCATTATATACCTCTACAACAGCGCGAAGTTCAACAAAGTTTCGTAGCTCGGTGGTAGAATGCTCGTCTGCCACGTGGGCGGCCCGGATTCGATTCCCGGTCGGTGCATCTTTTTTTAATTGATTTTAATGAATCTCTTCTAAATTTGCTAACCGAAACGTAACACGGGTGATTCACTAGTTAAATAAAAACGAAATGTTATTTTTAGGAGCAGAAATCTTTTAACAATCTGCCAGATTCGTAGATAAATTGACAACTAATTATTATCTGACACAAGTAAAGACGTGACTTTTCATTCCACAGCCTGTTGAGGAACAGTTTTTTTATCTCTCGATATTAGTATTTGGAAGTTTGCACCTATTGGACACATGATACCGAAAATATGCGTTGAATTAATATCTCCACAAGTGGTTTAAGGGTTGATCGAACTTATTATGGGTTCCTGCATACATATGCTAGATCAGAATATGTTAATATCTGGATGTCAAATCCTTTTGGTCGCACGACACCGAAGGTATGCGTGATTTGACTTTTAGTGGAATCGATTTCTAGGTTCCTGTATCCGTCGGTCAGGGGCTTTCTGCGACCTTTTGTTTGGCAGATCTTTTTATTTATTTTATTTGTTTTATATATTTGAATCTTGCTGTATAGTTTAATTACCAGAAATAGTAAACGGTAATTTTACTGATATAGGCGCACCACCCGGCGATTATGCGAAAACCTTTTCTTATTCGTTAAACATTACAGATGCATGATGTTTTGTGAAGCTTTATTGATAACTGGTATGCAACACGCCTTTTATGTTATTAGTTTCTTTTTTGTGCGTCTGCTGATGTTCGCTTCAATTTATGTAACCTTCGCAGACTCTATTCTGAGCGGTGCTAGTTAATCAAATCTTTTTGCGTGCGTCGTCACTGTATATATTTAGGTATTAAATTTGTTGTAATAATTTATTGACAAATAGCAATTTCAATTTTGGGTTTGGTTTGAATATGTCAAATCTGGCGATGTTCGTGTAAGGTCAATTTGATGTAAACTTTTTAGCTGTGGTTGTATATAATTGCTTTTAATGTTTAACCGTTAATGTTTCAATTTTTATAATGGAATCTCCGCTAATCTATTCGCAGTTAGCTATTTATTTTAATTAAAGCCTTGGAACTAAGGTCCCGGGTGGTGTAGCTTGAACAAGCGTCCACGTACGATCAGTAGAGTTAAGCAACGCTCTCTTTGGTCGGAACTTAGACGGGAGATTCACTGCTGCTTCACTCGGCGCCTCGTGGTACGGCTGCCATGGAAATAATTGGTCCCGTATGTCATAATAACATTATGACAGTCGTTAGTGGGGTTGGAAGTCCCCATAAAATGTACAGCGATTATAATTGGCTTAACGGCTGTTTGCTGAGTACGAAATGAATAAAATATATAAACTTGAATTTACTTCTGGTTTATAATTTTATTCGACCTAATGATACCTTTCGGATTGTGTGGAAAATTATTCGTCAAGATTCTTAATTTGTGCTTATTAACAGATGTACGATTTTTTAGTGGTAACGCACTATTTTCAATTAAACTGGGAATTCCTGTTGACCTAACACTGGATATATGGTTAGATAGAGAGATAGGGAGATACCTCCAGCAATGCTGTTGCCCAGGGAACACCCCAATGTACTGGGCATGTCGAGGGTCACAGACACATTCTGCTGGAGGACTTATTTATGGTGCTCCATTGTCTGATATTTCTTCAGCAATTAATTCTTCGTCGTCACGTAACTAATTTTTTGATCTTCAACTTCATTGCACTCCCAGTTCCTTCTTTTAAAAGGTTTGTTTGTAAAACTCTGCTATTATATGTAGTATTTTGCTATAATACACAAACAACCTATCTCATATCATTATTAACATCCTGAGTTTGACCGAAAATATTAATAATGGAAAGCGAGTTCAGGGCAACTTAAAATTTAATTCCACCAGATGTGTACCCATATACAGCAGAAAAGTTGCAGTGTTTGTTTGCCGGTGATATTAGAAAGCAGTCTGTATGTCCTCAATAATGTCATTAATTATCGCAAGCAAAAATTCACAGATATCAATCTGTGGCTTTTTCGACAGCTACAGAGTTTCGATTAGTAGCTTACAGCCACCATTTTGCTTTGACGTAACTCAACTACACTCCTTACGAATGTATCTTTTTCTTTCCACAACACATTTCTGTCATTGAAAATCCTACAAATGCACATTTGAGGAAAGACTATAAAATCTATCAAATGTAAAAATGTAAAAATATTAAAACTTATTTATAGCTATTTTAAGACAACATTAAATCTTACCGATTTTATTCTCAAAGAAGAATTTTGTATACTAAATGTAAAAATACAAATTTTACGTAAAATGTTGTTTTATTTGCGACCCCAAATTTCTTCAAACGTTAAAAGCCTCATATATTTGCTGCATGATATTAAAAGTATAATCAAGTTAGTACTAGAGACTGAACTAATTGTTAAATATCTCCTCGAAGTTCCTTAGAATCACCAGAAAAAGTCCCAAAAGATGTATTATGGGAAACATGACTAAATTTTTAAAAATTGTCCATTATACTGGATATACCAAAATATCGACCTACTGGGTGAACAAATTGTTCTGCGCCCTGCGGTTTGCGCTATATGGGTATGACAGCTTTACTAACTATTTAATCTCAAAATCAAAACAACAAACCTAGTTTGAATCACTTTTCAAGGTTCGACGTAATTAAAAAATATTTTTCTGAAATCGTATAAAGAATTAGCCAAAATAGTCAGTGAAGCAAGACGAAATTGGCACTGTGCCGGTTTTCCTGGTAAACTAACTATGAAGTTTTTTTGCTCAACGATTAGATTTTCATTAAATAGGAATCAATAAATACCAACTAATTATGGATTAGAAGTAAAACGACGAAATAAACTGCACACCGTCAAATTTTCAATTAATTAGAAAATAGAAGTTTGTATGGTGAAGTATACAATTTCGGAACTTAACATAAAAGTATACAAAAGTCCATCACTCTCACCTTAATATTGGCAATTATACTTTTGTCAGAGAAAAATTCATAATTTCCAGTAAAAGTAGACGTTTTTGCTGGTAAAACTTGTAAAATAATTTGATGTAGCAGCATTCGTACTTAATTAATCTCAAAATGAAAGCCACAAACATAATTTCAATACATTCTAAATGTTAACATAACATAAATACATTTTTCTTAACAAGCTCGTTGAAGGTAGACTTCGTTGCGAAAATCAATTTTCATTAAATAATTTTGAGTGTAAATTTAAAATTTTATTTTACAATGACAAAACTATCGAGTTATATCAAACATTTCTCAAGGTAAAATGAAAGAAATATTTTTATAATTAATCATTTAATTACAAAATCAATGTTTGTAAGGGCAGGGACACAATTCTGCAACTTTATCTCTATATCAAACTAAAAATGGATATAAAAAACCATCGACTTAGTATTGGCAATTCTACTTTTGTCAAACGATTTTGAGAGAAATATTCATAATTTAAGTAAAAGTAAAACCACTGACTTTAGTCAAACGTTTTTTCCGGTAAAACTTGTTATTTCATATAAAATTGACAAAAATACTTTGGTGTTGCAGCATTCGTCTAAATGTTGACATAATAAAAATACATTTCCCGTAAAACGCTCCTTGAAGTTCGACTTAGTTGCGTCAAACCGATTTTCATGAAATGATTTTGACGATACATTTTTCAATTACGAACTGCAGCGACAACACAATCGAATTAAGTCAAATATTTTTTAGGGAAAAATTAAAAGAAAAATGATAAGGTAGTGTTGAGATATAGTTCCGCGGCAATAAAGTAGCTCTTTATAGTACTAGTAAAATAAAGCCTATTTTTACTAATACTATAAACTAAGTTACTTTATTTTACTGGTACTATAATAGTAGTTTATGTAACTAGTCCTCAAAGCAAGGCTTTAGGGGACGAGTCGTAATGTTTCCGGACGAGGCGGAGCGAAGCGCAGCCGAGTCCGTAATATGAAGATGAGTCCTCTAAAGCCATTTGAGGACGTGTTGCATACAACGTTTTTTTTGTATTAGCTCTCCAAACATTCTAATATGAAGTTTCAATTACCATTAACGCGGCATTATATTAGGAGGCCGCGCGAAAATGTATTTTTTTGAATTCTCTCCCCAAACTGGTTACTTTGGAAACTGTCTAGGATCCTCAAAATGGCCATTTAGAGGCCTTGTACTTAAAGTCGTCATGGCAACATTTTAGCGGACTCAAACATTAGTTGCCATGACGACTTTAAGTACAAGGCCTCTAAATGGCCATTTTGAGGATCCTAGACAGTTTCCAAAGTAACCAGTTTGGGGAGCGAAAAATACATTTTCGCGCGGTAATTGAAACTTCATATTATAATGTTTGGAGAGCTAATACAAAAAAACGTTGTATGCAACACGTCCTCAAATGGCTTTAGAGGACTCATCTTCATATTACGGACTCGGCTGCGCTTCGCTCCGCCTCGTCCGGAAACATTACGACTCGTCCCCTAAAGCCTTGCTTTGAGGACTAGTTACATAAACTACTATTTCGCTCCCCAAACTGGTTACTTTGGAAACTGTCTAGGATCCTCAAAATGGCCATTTAGAGGCCTTATACTTAAAGTCGTCATGGCAACTAATGTTTGAGTCCGCTAAAATGTCGCCATGACGACTTTAAGTACAAGGCCTCTAAATGGCCATTTTGAGGATCCTAGACAGTTTCCAAAGTAACCAGTTTGGGGAGCGAAAAATACATTTTCGCGCGGTAATTGAAACTTCATATTATAATGTTTGGAGAGCTAATACAAAAAAACGTTGTATGCAACACGTCCTCAAATGGCTTTAGAGGACTCATCTTCATATTACGGACTCGGCTGCGCTTCGCTCCGCCTCGTCCGGAAACATTACGACTCGTCCCCTAAAGCCTTGCTTTGAGGACTAGTTACATAAACTACTATTTCGCTCCCCAAACTGGTTACTTTGGAAACTGTCTAGGATCCTCAAAATGGCCATTTAGAGGCCTTATACTTAAAGTCGTCATGGCAACTAATGTTTGAGTCCGCTAAAATGTCGCCATGACGACTTTAAGTACAAGGCCTCTAAATGGCCATTTTGAGGATCCTAGACAGTTTCCAAAGTAACCAGTTTGGGGAGCGAATACAAAAAAGTACCTTTAAGTCAGCTATCAATGTCAAAATAGATGCTTGTTAAGATCCATCATGGCACTCTAATGTCATTTTTGCATCTGTCACAGAATAGACGTCAAATTTAGAAATTCGTACATAATATGACTTTAAAGACCCTTTCATTTACCTCTCTCGCAAAATTCGTTGGCTATAAAGGAAATTAAATAAAGTCCTACATTATGTACTTCCTATATAAATCGCTATTGTAATTATTCATTTAACTACAAAATAAACTGCTCAAGTACAGGTCTAAAGAGTACCTTCAGCACTGCGAAAACATTAAGTATTATAGTGCACCCAGAATGTGTAGTTCAAAACGTGACCACCGAACTTCTGTAGATGGCGCCAAGTGGACAAGCCGCCACTGTGCTACAATGCTTGGAAATTTTGCAAAGTGGAAAATCGCCACCTTTCGCCAAAACCAAATAGCGCATGAAGGTGCTCGGGACCTTAGCAACAACTTTGCCCCCTTTCAAAATTTCGATATCTGTACCCGTTCGAAAGTTACAGGCGATCCAGACAGACAGACAGACAGACAGACAGACGGACGGACGGACGGACAAAACGTTCGCATAAGTACGCTGAAGCTACTAATAAACGTTTGTAAGCCCAGGGATACAATTTCGTAACTTGATCTCTATATAAAACTAAAAGTAAATATAAAATACCATCACTATCGAGTTAGTATTGGAAATTCGAATTTTAGCAAACGATTTTGGGGGAAACATTCATTAATATTTTTAAGGAAAAAAAATAACTACAAAATCATTGTTTCTTAGCCCAGTGACACAATTTTATCACTATATCAAACTAAGAAATATATATAAAATGCCGTCACTGTTGATTTAGTATTGTAATTTTGGTAACAAAAATTATAATGTCAAGTTAAAGTGGTTAAAATCATCGATCTTAGTCGTACACTCTCGCTGGTTAAACTTATTGTTTTATAAACAAAAAATGGGTATAACAGTATTTCTAATTAATTAATCTCAAAATCACAACGATAAACGTAGTTTGTATAACTTGCAAGCGTTCCATGTCATAAAAACACATCTTTCTTCACAAGCTCCTTGGATGTCGACTTTGTTGTGGTAAATCGATTTTCATGAAATGATCTTCAAAATAAATTTGTAAATTACAGATGCAGAGACAAAGCGAACGAGTTAAGTCAGATATTTCTAAAAGCGAAAAGAAAGCAATATTTTTATAATTAACTATTTGGTTAGAGAGTCGCCGTTTGTAAGCTGAAGGACACAATTCCGTAACTTTAAACTATGTGAAACTAAACAAAAATATAAAATTCCATCACTATCGACTTAGTATTGGCAATTCTACTTTTGTTAAACTTTTTTGTGAGAAACATCCATATAATTTCAAGTAAAAGTGGTTAAAACCATCGACTTCGTTCAAACGTTTTTGACGGTAAACCCAGTTATTTTATCAAAAAATGAAAAAAGACAGTGGTATCCTAATTAATTAATAATAGAAATAAATTTTTCTTGACATGCTCGTTGAACGTGGACTCCTTTGCTGTAAGTCGACTTCCAAGAAATTATTTTGAGAATAAATTTGTAAATTATGAGGTATAGCGACAAAACAGTTGAATTATCTCAGGTATTTTTAAGGACAAAATAAAAAAAATAAAATTAAACATTCAATTATAAAATCAACGTTTGTAATTCAGGGACACAATTTCGTAGTTTTATCACTATATCAAACTGTGAAATAGATATAAAATACCATCACTATCAACTTAGTATTGGCAATTCTACCTTTGTTAAACGATTTTGCGAGAAAAATCCATATAATTTCAAGTAAAAGTGGTTAAAACCATCGACCTAGTTTAAACGTTTTTGAAGGTAAAACCCGTTATTTCATAAAAAAATGAAAAAAGACAGTGGTATCCTAATTAATTAATCTAAAATCAAGACGAGAAACAAAGTTTGAAATTTTTTAAGTGTTCCACGTAATAGAAATAAATTTTCTTTAACAAGCTCGTTGAACGTGGAATAAATTTGTAAATTATGAGGTATAGCGCAAAACAGTTGAATTATCTCAGGAATCTTTAGGGACAAAATTAAAAAAACATAAAATTAAACATTCAATTATAAAATCAATGTTTGTAAGCTCAGGGACACAATTTCGTAGTTTTATCACTATATCAAACTATGAAATAAATATAAAATACCATAGCTATCGACTTAGTGTTATCAATTCTAATTTTGTTAAACAATTTTCGTAGTAAAATTTAAATTTCAAGTAAGAGTGATTAAAATCACCGACTTAAGTCAATTGTCCTTGCTGGTAAAATCCTTACTTTATAAAAATGACATAAATGTATTACTATGACAGCCTCCATTACTTATTAATTTCAAAGTCAGGGCTAGTAACATTGTTAAAATAATGTTATAGTATTCGATCTAATAAAAATACATTTTCCCTGAGAAGCTCGTTAAAGGTCGACGTCGTTAAGTTACGACTTTCATGTAATGATTGTAAAGGTAAATTATTAGTAAATATAAAATCACAACGTCAAATCAATCGAGTTGTCAAATATGTCTAAGGGAAAAGTAAGAAAGATAGTAGATAATTAATCATTTAATTAGAAATTATAAACACTGGGACGTAATTTCGTAACTTTAAAACTATATCCAACTAAAAGAGGTTATAAACTACCATTATTATCGACTTAGTATTGGCAATTTTACTTTTGTCAAAATATTTTGGAAATAAAGTTCTTTATTTCATGCCAAATCATTAAAGACATAGACCTCAGCTGAAAGTTTTTGCTGACAAAACCTCTTATTTAAAAGAAAATTGCTATATTACATGGGAATAACAGCTTTTCTATTTAATTAATTCGAAAAATCAAGACAAAAAACATGGTTTGACTAACTTTTAACTGCTGGCCGTAATAAAAGTACATTCGCTTTATCAATCTCTTTGAAGGTTCACTTCGTTGCAGTAATCGACACTCATAGAATTATAATGATGTACAGTCTGATTTGTAAACTTCAAGCTACAGTGACAAAAGAATCGACTTCAGTCAAATACGACGAAATTAAAAATATATTTCGGATACTAGAAAATCAACGTTCAGAAATACAATTTTGTAACTTTATAACTATAAAAACTTAGAAAATGGCACAAAATTTCATTATTCTCCGACTGAGAATTCGCAATTCTACTTTTGTCAAACGATTTTGAGGGTAAAATGCCCAATTTTAGGAAAAATTAATTAAAACCGTAGACCTGTTCAAATGTTTTTGCTGGAAAAACCTCTAACTTCATAAAAAAAAAAATAGAAAAATGTATTGGTATGACGGTGTTCGGCGTAATTAAATGGCTATTTTTGTATCTAGAATGCGAAATGCTAGCGAGGCAAAATATCCACTCGAGAACGCAAAAGTATTTCGCATTCGAGATGCAAACAATGATTTTTCGAAAACTGCAATAAAACTAATATAAGAATAAAAAAAATAAATAAGGTAACTGTCAACGTTAATTGACAATTTTATATTTCATAAACAATTAATTTATGTTTGAACCACGGCCTGCTGAATTGTTTGACAAACGTCAAAGTGACGTATAAATTTAACTGACCGCAGTATCGGCACCTTCAATTTACATGTAGTACAACATAAATTAGTCATGTTTATAATAGTTTATAATAGTTATTAGTATCTATTGAAATTTTAAATTACTTAATAAAAAACTAATGTAGGTTACTTAATTAATAAAATCACAAATAAGTTCCTAAAAAATGACAATTTTTTTGACATTTCTTTTATGTTCTAGAACGCTAAAGAATTTTGCATTCTAGAACATAAAAGTATTTCGCAGTTAAGTGACAAAAAAGAATCACTTTGCTTACTGCGAATTTAACGAAAATGTCAACATTTGATGACAGTTTTCGAAAAATACATTTTCCTTAACAAGCTCCTTGAAGGTCGACTTCGTTAACGTAAATCAACTTGTATGAAATGATTTTGAGGGTAAATTTGTAAATTTCAAGCTACAGTGACAAGAGAATCGACTTCAGTCAAGTGCGACGAAATTAAATAGTTATTTCTGATTCTAGATTGCGAAATGCTACTTTTGCATTCAAGAATAAATTTTTTTGCGAGCATCGCGAGAAAAAAACTTTGAGAATGCAAAATTATTTTCGCAATCGAGTATCAAACAAGGTTTTTTTGAAAACTGCACAGCTCCACATTAGCGGAAACTCAAAGAAAATGTTGTCTTCATTGTGACCTCTTCTTTAATCAAAATTGCTGAACGTAGAAGTCTTTTTTGTTCTAGATTGTAAAAGACTTTTACATCAAGTGAACAATAAACAGTCCCTTTGACAACCGACTTAAGTTATGTAAATGTCAACATTTGTGATCAGTTTTCGAAACAAAATATTTTTGATACTAGAAAATCAACTTTAAAAATACAATTATGGAACTTTCTAACTATAACAACTTAGAAAAGGTTCTAAAATTCCATTATTATCGGCTGAGTATTCGCAATTCTACTGTTGTCACACGATTTTGAAGGTAAAATGCACAATTTTTGGAAAAATTATTAAAACCATCGCCCTGTCCAAATGCTTTTGCTGCCAAAACCTCCCACTTCATAATAAAATTAGGAAAATGTATTGGTATGACAGTGTTCGGCGCAATTAAAACACACTTTTCTTAACAAGCTCGTTGAAGATCGACTTCGTTGACGTAAATCTACTTACATGAATGATCTTTAGAGTCAATTTGTAAATTTCAAGTTACAGTGACGAAACAGTCGACTTCAGTCAAATACGACGAAATGAAAAATATATTTTTTATATTAGTAAATCACCTTTTTGGAATACAATTTGGAACTTTCTAACTACAATAACTTAGAAAAGGGTACAAAATACCATTATTATCGACTAGGTATTCACAATTCTACTTTTGTCAAACGATTTTGAGGGTAAAATGCACAATTTTAGGAAAATTATTAAAACCATCGACCTGATCAAATGCTTTTGCTGGCAAAACCTCTTCTTTCATACAAAATTACTAAAATTAATTGGTATGACAGTGGTGGAAGTAATAAAAGCATATTCTCCTTAACCAGATCGTTGAGGGTAGACTTCGTTGAGTTAAATTGACTTTCATGAAATGATTTTCAGAGAAAATATGCAAATTTCAATGTATAGGGACAAAAATTAAAGAAAATTAAGGTTAATCATTTATGAAAATCATAGTTTTTAGGTCAGGGACAAGAATTAGAATCTTTGTAGATAAATCAAACTAAGAAAGGTAAAATGTAAAATTCCATCCTTCTTGAAGGATTTTGGGGTTAAAATCCTTACTTTGAGGACAAGTGATTATACATCGACCTCAGTTACGTGCATACTGGTAAGTCATCTTATTTCGTAGCAAGTTACAAAACTATTTTCAATTATGAGCCTTCCTACTTAATTAATCGGAAAGTTGAGGCAAAAATAATTTAAAAAGATTTTTCAACCTTAACAGTTTCGAACATTATTGACTTCGTTGCAGCTAAGCGACTTTGATGAAATGACCTTTGGAGTACATTTGTAAATTTGAAGCACGAGCGACAACAAACAATCTAGTTCTCTAATGGTAATAATTAATTAATTTATTACTCAAAAAATCAACTTTTGCAAAATCAGTAACATAATTTTATAACTCATTAAATACCTATATCAAAGTAAGAAAAGGTTATAAAATTCCATCAAGCAGCACTCTTCATTCTCTAAATAAGTTCAAATGTAAGTTGAGTAAATAACCAAACAGTTTTAAGAGTTTTTTCCAACACCGAAGCTTACCCTTTGATAAGCAACTAGTATGTACTACATAATAGTTATACAACTTTTTTCAATCACGAGGCTCAGATAGAAACTTTAGACGATTTTTTCGGGCCTATTTTTGCAGTTCCCAATAACACACAAAGTTTGATATATCCGAGCTTCCATATGATTTGAAATGACGGCAGCTGGGAAAGTCTTGATGTACAGTCATTAGTTTTCAGAATTTTAATCTAATGAGCTGAACAATTTTATGAAAGTCGCTTGCTTACCTGCAAATTCCATTTCGGAGAACCAATTTCCATAGTTCCATTACGCAAATTACTGTGAAAACCTACGTCACAGCGCTAACGACTTAAGTCATTGGCGGGTTGATATCGATGGAATTAGAGAAAAAGAGGTTTTTATACTTCCTAGTACTTACACCAATTAATGACATATACACGTTGCATTGCTTTTTAAGCTTGATAACTGGCTATTATTTTCAACTCTACATGGTGTTTAGTTTTTGCTGACAAGCACAAAAACTGATTTTGTAAATAGAACTCCCTGTATATGATTATATATTTTAACCCGCCCTCTATTTTCGTTTCTGATGACAGTTTCTAAGTTGCTATCATTTTTTTATAACGAGATGGCAACAGACATATCTATCACTTTTGCGAAGTGTCGCTTCATTCTTAAATACCAAAAATAAAATAGGATTATTACAAATAATTCTTGTGGCACCAACGATTAAGCTATGTTAACTGCAGACCCAGTTTACCTGAATTTGAATGCGGATTTCTAATTACATTTGCACCCATCATAAGCTTTCACTATTTCTCAAAGGCACATACCACATCAATTAGTTTTTCTCATGAAAAATTATTTGCGTAATCTTCTAATTCTTTGTCTGGTGGACCCCTTTTTATAAATCTCCAGTAGAGTAAATTGTTCTTAAATTGTTTTGTTGAAAAAGCTCAATATTTTGAAAAATACAGACTCTACATAACACCCCGAATAACAATCATAGACAATTAACCCACAATATTTCAATTTTATTATAATTCCTACAAAGCTTTCTCCATTTTCTCAAAGGCAATTAAAAGGCAATTAAAGCCAATATTATTAAAGTTTTCGCAAAGTTCCCATTTGGTCAGTCATTTCTACCACTGCTCAGAGTGCACATCGTCAGCTTACCAAAATGAATTTCTTCGCATTTGCTTTTACCATCCTAACAGTACTTTCGGTTGGTTTGGGCTTCCAGTTGCGTAAGTAATTTTGCTAATGCTCAGTGAACATCGATTTCAAGTGTGTCTAAAACCATTTTCAGCACGAGAGTTCCACACTTGCAGCAGGTCAGACCCACAGTTTAACGAATGTTTAAGGTACAGCATTGAGGACGCCATTGGAAAACTGGCGAATGGTGAGTTTTTTGCTTTATTTTTACGTCAAAACATGAAGGTGCGATGGAATTTTTGTAAATTGCCTTTACCTAGCAGAGTACTGAAGCATGTCTTCACACTGAAACTGGAAATAAAATGTTTGACGTTTTGAAAATTCCTCTCTGCTTTTTTTATATATTTTTTTATAGAAGGGCAAGACTATACAGTGGTAGGCAAAAGTATGGGAACACCTATATATCTCCTATAGTTTCCTGTGTAATCTGTGTAAGCGTGATGACGTCATCGATAATTTTTTTAAATAAAAATGTAGGTCATACGATACCTAATTTGAAAAGTTTTTAATTATCTATCCGAACATATACAAAGTATACAAAAATCGATTACTTGAACTTGTTAATATGGTTGGATAGATAATTAAAATACCTTTCAAAGAAGATACCGCATGAATATTTAAAAAAATCATAGATGAAGTCATCACGCTAACATAGATGTCGTCACAAATTAAAAGAAAATCTGATGGAACTCGCTTTTAAAAATAAAAACGACGGTTTTCAGGATTTTTTGTCACTGATCTACGAAATAATACATTTATTCCCTTCATTTGCAACATACTGTATATGGAATTCGTCATTATAAGTAACATGGCAGTATTCATATTGTAGTATCGCTTCCGGTTTAACCGGAAGTTGCATATAACTTACATTTTTTAAATAGAACACCCTGCATATATGTTAGTATTCGGATAGATACGTTTATTATGAAACTTATAGTTTTTTATACATTTATTCAACGTTTCTATAGAAATATTTAAAAAAGAAATTATTAACTACTTTTCATCGTAATTCGTGAGAATAACAAGGAAATTAACCAGTCAGAACCATTTTAAACGTAAACTAATTGCACAGACTTAAAATTTTATTATTTGATAGATAGAATTGTTGTGATGATTTTGTTTTTGTTTTGCGATGGAGAAGTTTCATCGATATTGAAAAGAATATTGATGGAAAAGTGCAACAAATGTACACAACTAGATATTTTTGAATTTGCAATCAAATTATTTATCCGAATAATGAAAAATATACAGGGTGTTCCATTTAAAGTTTTGAAAATATGTGCAACTTCCGGTTAAGCTGCAAGTCATATTACAATTTAGATACCTCCATTTTACTTACTGTAACGAATGCTACGTATGCAATAATGCATTTGATAGGAATCTCTTTAAGAGTATAGGAAATATATAGGTGTTTCCATATTTTTGCCCATCACTGTATAACTAAATAGAAGGTCTCGGTATACTCTTTCCTTTATCAGGAAGAAGTTTCAACTGTTTAGAAATAGAAAATCAGATGTTTCAATCAATAAATAGGGTTTACCGCCAATTAGTCAGTTGTAATTATAGACCGATTTATGATTTATTAATACAGGGTGTTAGGTAATTAACGTTAAATATTTTGGGATGTGCCGGGAATACAATAATTACTTCAAAGCAAATTTTTAATTTATCTGTTATGATGTTTTCCTAATATTATTCAAATTAAAGAGTGAATATTGACAGCATGATAATATACTTCTATAAGTTTTGAAGTATTTTATGCAACTTTTCGGAGAAATATAAAAACATGTAAAATTCTACAGAAAAAAGTCAAATTAGGATTTAGGATGTAAATTGTGCAATTTGTATAAATGCGTGAGTATAATTATTCTAAAGTGGTATTATTAACAGATTCACACATTCAAAATTTAAAGAAATTAATAAACTGCACAGTTCAGCAATCTAGTTGTCGACATGATGTCATAAAAATAAGTAGGTTTGGTGGTTTCTATTTCGCAGATATTTCCCATTTTTTTAAATTTTAATACTTTATACCTTTCTAATGGATAATAATCCTACACCTGTTTATTCAAAAAAGTCCCTGAAAATCATCTCTTCAATCTATAAAACGAAAATATTGCACGCTACTTATTAAACACCATGTATTAAATAAAATAGCTTCTTAGATATTTTTATTGTTGTTGTATATGTTGCAAAATTTCTATTTAGATCTCCGGGTATAAATAAAGTAGTTGTAGGGTTCGGCAGATCTATGTATATGTCCCTTAAGATTGATGACTACAGTTATTACTTAATATAGGAAACCCATTTAGTAGGGTTCACAACAATGTTGATGCTCAACACGGCACGTCATTAGAGAATTAACATAAGTTGTTTTAGCAAACTGAAGCAGCCCAGAAATGTTAAATAAAAATTAAAATATGCCAAAATATCTGAACCAATAGTGATCAATTCTTATTATTTTGTGTAATAACTATCCCATTCAAAAAATAAACTTTGTGGGGGTTTCTTGAATCTTTTTAAATTCTAAAGTATGGCGAACGGGTTATGATTTTTTTTACCCAGAACTTGATTGAATATGAAACAGTCATGTTTTTTGAAGCTGGTAAACAGTTAAAATTTCTCATACTAAATGGATGGTAACATTGCATTTTAAGTATCTATATACACAGCTCCTCCTTGTTGCGCGAAACAATATAGAAATATTAAATCTTGAATGTTGGATTATTAGCTCCCATAATTATTTTAGAGATGGTATATACTTTCTTGTAAAAAATGCTGCTTCACATATAATACCAAAAAATCGATAAATTAGAATATCCTCTTCCAGAAACAATCAAATAATCCGGTATAATTTATTACAACTACTCACAAAAACACACTTTTTTCGCAATCGTCGTAATAGTATATTACGCAATAAGTTTAGAAAAGTGAAGTTTTACTCAATAAGTATGGTTGGTTTGAGTACGAGCGCTAGCGAGTACTTAAATAGCCATACGAATTCAGTAAAACCCATTTTTTAACGCGTCTCGTATAGTATTTTATCCATTTCATGTAGAATTGTGATATTAGATTATTTATATAAAAATAACATTAAATGTGAAAACATAACCAAGCTGAGCAGAACTCGTTTTTATATACTGTAGCACAATAAGCAGCTCCAGTTGATGCTATGCATTTGGCAGTACTGAAGTATATTGTTGGTGACACTGTCTATGTCAAATTTGAGGTTAGCAGGTTAGGTTTTGCGACAGTCTGTGTCAAAACTGACGCAAACTCTAACCTGCTAACCTCGAGTTAGACATAGATTTACAGTGTCACCAACAATACATTTCAGTATTGCCAAACGTCGAACGAATTGTCGTTGCTATGCTGTAATTAAAGCTGATATTATATGGTAAATGCATATTTAGTATAATTCATATGCCGGCGAAACTGTTTGAAAATGTATACTAATTATATGAAAACAAATGGTTTAAGCCAAGTTTAATTTTGCATATTTTGCATATTTATATGTTTTTGAGCATATATTCTGGATTTTGCATATTTGGTTATATTTAGCAATAATTTGTAATGTATGAACTTTTTGAGATTTACTATTTGATTAAATTTATTAATAAAATTATTGTGTGCGACTGAGATATACAGTGACCGCCAAAAAGTCGGTCTAAAAACCTATTTAGCCCCTATCATATATACCGAGTGATTTTTGCTTATTTAGAAAATGGAGTTTTTCGAAATTGTCAATATCCAAAAAGTGTCATTTGTCGGAAATTAAGTAAAATTTTAATGAGAGTTTTTTCGAGTGTGTTACTTTTACCTAACTGAACACTTTCAAGGCCCGAAAACACCATTTTTTTAACTTTAGCTAAAAACTAATATTTCAGTTTTTAGAATATTTTTCAAAATTTTACATACCAAGACTTTTATGTGAAGACTTTAAAGATTTATAATTGGAAAAAATAATATAAAATGTTAATTACTTCTTTAGATTTTTTATTATTTACCGAAAGACAGTATGTTGGCATAATTTTTACGTTTTTTATGCAAGGCGCTTTTTAGGAGAAATATTTTTCAATTCTAATTAATATCTATTTAAATGGCTTCTGAAACTCGAATCTAGCCCTGTTAATGAATTACTGTTACAAAAATCCTGTAAATGCTCTTTTACAGTTGTCTAAATGAAGATTTTTTCTTATCCAATTTACATGTTCTAAAAAATCTCCTTATTCAGACAACTGTAAACGAACATTTACAGAATTTTTGTAACATTAATTTTTTAACAGGGCTAGATTAGAGTTTTTAGAAGTCATCTAAGTAGATATTAATTCTCATTGAAAAATATTTCTCTTAAAAAGCACCTTGCATCGAAAACGTCAAAATTATGGGAACATGTTACTTTTCGGCAAATAATAAAAAATCTAAAAAAGTAATTAACATTTTATATTATTTTTTCCAATTATAAATCTTTAAAGTTTTTACATAAAAAATGCATTTTAATATGAAGTCCTAGTATGTGAAATTTTTAATAGTATATTAAAGTATGAGTGGATAACAAGGTCTTTAAAACACGCGCGAGTTTTCGAGCACAACGGCGTAGCCGGAGTGCTCGAAATAGAGCAAGTGTTTTAAAGACCAGTTATCCACGACATAGGCGTAACTTGGAAGGGGCAAGGGGGGGCTATGCCCCCCCCCCAAATTTTGTTTTGAAAGTGCAAGTGCACCATTTTTTCGCAATTTAGGTTTAAAAAATTTGTAAAGTCTTGATTTTGCCCCCCCCAAAGTGATGTCCCAAATTACGCTCATGATCCACGAATACTTTACGCTATTTTTTATTATACCTCCAATACTGGAAATAAATTACGCACTAAACACTTAGAAATAATTTTTGTACTGATAAATCGAGAGAGCATAATAATATTGCTACTATAGTTACGAGAATTGTTTACGTTTTTGTCGCGTCCACGTTCGTTGTTGCATTCAGTCGTTTCCTTGACAACCTTTAAAGCTCGGCGAGCTTTAATCGCCTGTTTTCGCACCTTCAGGCGTGCTTTAAACGGCGATTCTGATGCAGGTATAATAAAATAGCTATTAAGGCAACTAGTGTTTTACAGAGGATTTAAAATCGAGGTCGATCATGTTAAAATTCGAGCGAAGCGAGAATTTTATGATCGACCGAGATTTTTAAACTGTAAAACACGAGTTGGCTTCAATATTTTTTCTACAGCCGAGGAGTTTGTTAGCTTAAATGCCCTAGGGGCTTCGCCCCTCTCCAAAGCGGCGCTCGGAGCGCCACCCCTCTCCAAGGGGGCCCTCAGGACTCCGCTCCTCTCCAAGGGGGCCCTTGGGGCTCGGCCCCTCTCCAAGGGGGCCCTCAGGGCTCGGCCCCTCTCCAAGGGGGCTCTTGCAGCTCCACCCCTCTCCAAGGGTGCCCTCAGGGCTCCGCCCCTCTCCATGGGGGCAATCGGGCTCCGCCCCTCTCCAAGGGGGCCATCGGGGCTCGGCCCCTTTCCAAAGGGGCCCTCAGGGCTCGGCCCCTCTCCAAGGGGGCTCTTGGAGCTCCACCCCTCTCCAAGGGGGCCCTCGGGGCTCCGCCCCTCTCCAAAGGGGCCATCGGGCTCCGCCTCTCTCCAATCGGGCACTCGGGGCTCCGCATACAAATCGGTCCGATATAATAACTGTACTTTTAATCGTCACAAATAAGGTTTTATAACCTCTTAAAGTACTCCGTGCTTTAAATGGAATGGCGTGTTTTATAGACAACATAAAGCACGCCGCATATGACCCTTGGAAACAGTTTAAAATCACGGCTGTAGAAAAAAATATTTAAAAAACTGAAAAATTTATTTTTAGCTAAATTTAAAAAAGAATAGAGCATTGAGATTGTTCAGTTAGCTAAAATTAACTCACTCTAAAAAAATCTCAACGAAATCTTATTTAATATAAAATAGCACTTTTTGGAAATCACTCGGTATATATGATAGGAGCTAAATAGGTTTTTAGACAAGCACAATTATTGACCTAAAAAGTTCTTTTGAAAAATCAAAAATAAATTTTTTTCTCTTATGTCGACTTTTTGGGTGTCACTGTATACTTTCACTTTCTGCCGCTGGAGTGCAGTGCGTGGGGAAGGGGGAAGTCCCTGTTCAATTTTTGTCTATATAAACATAGACTGCCAGCAACCCCGACGTTTCCAATAGAAGCAATGTATAAGGAATCAGCCAAAATATGTAGAAACCATGTGAAGATGCGAACTTCGAGTGTTTGTTGAATAATAGTCTGGCGGGAAACCTCATTTTTATGTTGGCTTACAACGTGAAGTTGGCGTTGGTAGTCCATGTTTATATACTCAAACGTTAAAATGAATGACGTCTTTGAATAAAAATTAGAGAAATAAATATACTCATAAAAATAATTAAAATGTTTACATTATTTAGAAAACTACTAATTATTTTCAAAAAAAATTAGAGCATATTATGTGCATATATTGCAACTTTGGGTGCATATACTCAACAAAATGTATGCATATATATGCGCATATTTTCGTACATTTGAGTGCATATAATTATCAGCTTTAGCTGTAATAGTTGCTATAGTACAAAGTACCATATTACTAAACGATTTTACATGTAGAAATATAGTATATTACGCGATAAGTCATTACTTTTAATACCAAAATCTGTCTTTGAACTTGACGTTTCCCTTAGTGATATAGAAAGTATATGCTGCTAGGTACACATTATAGTTGCTAGACTAATAGTTATGTATGGTACAAATGAATAGAGACATTTTATCCATAATGAGAAACTTCAGCTCACGAGGCGAAGCCGAGTGAGATCATTTTCCCGAATAGATAAAATCTCTTTATTCAAGTGTGGCATATAAAATGTTTTCCTATACCTACATTTAGTTCTATCAATAGGTATTAAAATTAAAGAAATAATTTTAACTAAATATCATATTATTTGTTTTTGTACTAGTTACCACGGTAGCACGTATTTGTTTTGTTAGTTGCTGTGTATTATGGACTATTTTATTCACTAGTAAAGAAAGCAGCATTTTGTCCACCGTCATAATTAAAATGTTACTTCACCATAGAGATTTTCATAGATAAAATGCAGCTTTACAAGTAGGTATTGGAAAAAAGTACTTTTACTTCCTATGAACTTAAAGCAAGTTTTAGTTGGTTAGCTGTGGACAAACATCAAAAACAGTCAATATTTAAAATTTGCTTGCTTGCAGAAAAAATCGTATGTATTATTCGGATTAAAAGTAACTCTGTTTGACTCGCAACATTTGTCTTCGCTCGGCTACTCTGGGCTTTGCCTCGCCAATGCAAACATAATTGCTTGTCAAAAAAGTGCCACCTTTAATCCTGGTAAAACAATATACTATTTAGCTATTTCGAGAATCACACAGACTAGTTCTAGCTTACATAGACGTCGTTCCAATACAGTATGATCGAAAATAATTTTCATCTAGTATGGGTATGGAATAGTTTCTAATTTATGAATACAACTAACCATAAGCAACTTAAGAATCAAATGTGAATTTTGACGTTATGTGTATATGTAGTTGCATTCATAAATTAGGGACTATTCCATAGCCATACTAGACGAAAGAAATTTTTGATCATACTTTAGTTTCTATAAACTTATCGCCAGAGGTGGGAGATTGGTGTGGTATTTTCACCCATTACAAGTAATTATTTTTGATATAAAAAAGAAAATTCGAGGACAGACACAGTTTAAACGTTTAATAATAACAATATTTTAAAAATTTATTTTTATTATGGATACTACATATACGTAGCGTAGGTCTTAAACTACACGACTTTGTAGCACATACATGTGCAGTTTTTAAACTTAAAACTCTATTCTCATGGCACTACTTCCTGTTACTACGCTAGAAATTATATTACTTGATTACCACATACCGCTGTTATGTCATCTTTCCCTGCTAATGTAGGCTTTTCGTAGTAGTTCTTCTCCTAATTACCTTAGTATGAATATCAGATCCTGGATACTTCTTCCTTCTGAATCCATGTTGTGAGCCTTCTAGTGTATCTTTAAATTCTTCTCTTAATCTCTTTTATATTATTCTCATGAGAACTTTGGCTGCTATACTTGTCAGTGTAATTCCTCTATAATTTGTGAATTTTTTGAGTAGTGGCATTATAATTGCTGTGTTCCAGTCTTTGGATATTTGTTTTTGTACTACTATCTCGTTTAGCAACCCACAAAATTCTTCTTTCGCCGTTTCACCTATATATTTCAGCATCTCTACTGTGATTCCGTCTTGCCCTGGCGCATTTCCTAGTTTTATTTTTCTCACAACTGCTGTTAT